>OX456985.1:44893477-45493477 GCA_949752695.1 Melanostoma scalare
TGACCTTGGAAAGAAGGGACGTTAATGCAATTAGACTGTAATTGGAAGGGGAGGAAGATTCGCCTTTTTTAGGGACCGGCTGGACAAATGCAGTTTTCCATCTGCTCGGAAAAATCCCAGCAGAATAGGAAAGATGGAAAAGTTTACGCAGTGGTTTTGCCAGCGTAGAAGAAAACCTCTTCAGAATAACGGCGGGCCATCTGGACCATCTGGACCAGCGGATTTATGTATGTTAAGATCTTTGAGGACTCTCGCAACCGAGCGAGTTCGAAAAAATATCTGCTTCATCACAGAATTTGCAGGCTCGAGCTCAGGTGGAGCCAATATGCTATGAGGAAGTGTCGAGTTGGCAGCAAATTGAGCTGCCAGCAAATTGACTTTGTCGATGGAGCTGACATACGGAAAGTCATTGAAGACGAGCGTTGGGACCGATGACTTGGTCGAGTTCTTAATGTTCTTCACAAAAGACCAAAAGTGTTTACTTCCTTTTGGACACAATAGTATTTTTTGCTTTACTTTTTGGTCATGTAAAAACTTAGCCTTTGTATTTGAGCATTACAGAAATTTCTGGCCCGTGTGAACAAATTTCGTTTTTCTACAGTAGGGTTATCTTTAAATTTTCGAAAACTACTTTCTCGATCCCTAATCGCCTCTTTACAGCTTGAATCAAACCACGAATTCTCTTTGGGGATGATACATTTTGTTCTGTGAGGAATAAAGTTTCTCATGCCGTTGAGAATTACGTTAGATATCATATCAGCTGATGCATCAACGTTTCCGTCGAGAAAACGCAATGACCAATTAAAATTTCGAAAGAAATTATTCAGGCCGCCCCAATTGGCTTTCTCGTATTGCCACAGAGTTCTTTTAGGGACTTTATCTTTTCTTACCGTGACGGAAAACGAAAAATTTACCGATATGACACAATGGTCCGATTTGCCTAAAGGTGAGTAACCACAGCTCTTTTAAGCTCTTCATAAATATTGAGGTAATAAATAATAATGTTTCCAATTCGTTTCTGCTCTAGGGAGTACAAGATTACTTTTCTTTATTCAAACACCTGATAAGGCATATGGAAATGTATATGTGCATGCCATTTTCGGTTTCAATCGTAGCTTTTCTGAATCCTTAAAACTCACTCTTTTGCCATTGATCACTAAAAAACACTAAGTAAGCAAAAATGGTAACTCTAAATTGCTTTTCCTTTTCTCCAGTGCTTTGCAGTATTGTCAATTTTTCATTTTTCATTTCTGTTTCAATTTTTTTTCATATGCAAAGCGTCCCAAAAGCTAACCGAACAAAACCCCGACAATATTGGCGGGTTTATTTTCATTTACATGCACTCTGTGTTCGGTTTTTCATTCGTTAATATTCACTGCAATTTTTACCTCTTCTTCCCTTGGTTGAAACTAGCAATTTCCAAGTAATCACTGCCGTTTGAATTGCTTTTGTCGAAAACTTGTCATTTTGTCGTCATACTAAACCAAAACCTTCATCACACCTCCCATGACCACGAGTTGTTTATTGTTATGTTCTCAATACTGTTGATGGTGGGGTTTTATTGTAGGTTGGGTGCGAATGATGATGGCTTAAATACTCGCAGGTGTACAGTTGTTGACTATGTTCAAGAACAGGAAACCTAACAATGGGGACGACAATGTAAAAAAGGCTATAGAGTTTGGGGTTCTACCTTTCAAGTCTGCATCCATCGTTTGCGCCCATTGCGCGCAATTTGCAGATTTCACTTCTTTGGCGGATATTAAAGTTCAGAAAATGAAGAAAATTTTAGTCTCGCTTGCCTTACAGCAAGTTGATATTGATGAGAGCTCGATTTAGTACCCAAGAATCCATTTGGGATAAGAGTTACCAGCTGACACTGATTAAAGCTCCGGAAATATGTGGAATCGGTGACCCTTAGTGGGACCGGTGGCGTAATGGTTGGATTGTTTGTCTATTCGGTGTGAGGTTTGAATCCCAGAAACATCAAAGAAAAATATGTTTTTTAGAGCTTTCCTCTTTTCGCCAGGACTTGGCAACTCCTCCGAGATAGAGACTACCATGAAAAGCTTTTTCTAACTTTGCCGTTCCGGAATCAACATAAGATTGTAGGCCCTAGAAAAGTTTTAGGCCCCGCGGCTCCCATAGCTTTGTTGCACCAGCCTATTTATTTACTCATTTTACTTATTTGTTCTCGAGCTCATAAATCTATTCATAAAAATTACACAGTCATAAGTACTTTATCATGAAAATATTTAACTCCTTTTAATGAAGAAATATGAGACTAAGGATAGTCTGGTAACCTCCTGCAGAATATGTTTTTTATTTTTCATTTTTGTCTCATCATGAAAACAGTCAATATTGCATCTTTTAAACTCTGCTCTGATAGAGGTGTGATATTTGCTTAGTCACAGGTTTTTCATAAAAAATGTTCAATGAAGCTTATAATGGCTGGAGTACATTTTGAGGAGACCCTATTGCCTTTATAGTGTCTGGTTGGTTTGCTTCAACTCGTATTCAATAACTGATATCCTTTATTGTGGAGCATCGTCGACGTTGCACATACCCACTTTGCTGTTGAACCTTGTTGATGGCGCTGTTCCCTTGATAAGTGGAACATCAAAACGATGTATGCGTGTACGATTTTTACATCCTGATCAAAGTCATCTCCTTGCTTGGTATTGTTGTTTTGTCACTGGAGTTTGAAGGCATCAATAAATGATTTTAATGCACCAGACGTGCAGGATATTTCTTTGAGATCTTGACATTTGTGGCTGCAAATGAATAATGAATGAGTTCGTTGTGTAGGGAAAGAAGTTTTTTCCTTTAAGAAAAAATTTACACTCAAAAAAAGCCAGAAAAATATCGCAATGAAATTATGAAATAAACTCCATTGGGAAATCAATTGATATATTTTGAGCCTCAATCAGTTCTTCTTTCCATAACACATGAAATCATGTCAATTTTATAAAGGGGTTTTCTCTGAATACTACGTAGGCTAGGCATGGTATGGCGTTGAGGTGGCCTCAGGTTGAAATCTTGAAAAACGCATTTTCATAAGTATACACATACAAATACATACACATAGAAAACGGCCCGTTCCGATGTCATCCCTGGGGCGTCATGCTTCCGACTCCTCGTATTTCTTCATTAAAAACTAAAAACGTGTTTTATCCTCGAATATGATACTCATTTGACACTTCACCTACCTGGACGAACATTTATTAAACAATCTCTCGTCAACACACACCCACACACATATAGACTTTTTGAGTTTTTTTTTTTAAATTGAAAGTAGATACTCAGATTTCAATATAAACATCCCCTTGAATGCAATTGAAAACAAATTATGTAACATTTTATAAAGCTTTCACACCACCCTCAACATGTCCTCTAGCTGTCAAGTGGTTTGTTAGTTAAATTTCCCAAGTGACTACGTATACCATTGACAACCTGACACTGGATTGTATAAAACTGATGGATATTGATTAGAGGGCCATAGATAAATTGTCATATTATCCCGGCACTCCGTAAACGAAAGCATTTCCTTTCCGGAATTGAAATACAATCGGAAGGTAAACCATTTTGTAAATTGATTTTTATACTACTTTTTTTTATTCTACTTTCGGGCAAATATTTGAAATAGGTTTTGGGTAACTAAAGGATATTTTCATCGTTAACCTTTGTAGCCTTCTGAGGTTAGAGGTGTTTAAACGAGGTTTTAAATAACTAAAATCAAATAGAAAAGTTTTTGAGGAATATAAATAAAACATGATTGAAGTAAGTTGTATGTAGTAGTTGACAGAGTTGATAAATTATTGCTAAAGCAATAAAGTATCTCTTTTATCAAACGGATTAGATTACATCCTAGAAATAAATTCTTTAAATACTCTATTGATGGCTTCAATAAACACCAATGTTGAAGAAAACTTGCTCAACTTTTTGGACACTGTGGTACACCTAAGGTGTGTCTCTAAATCTAAGTCCTTATTAAAGAATATGGACAAGGTAGTAGTAGACATTTTGTACTTGTGCCATTTTCCCGTCATTTTACATGTTTTCCTGCATAATTAGTACAAATTTTGAACCTTGAAAAGAAGAAAATTTTAGTTTATTAATTCAACATTTATTTGATGGCTAACTTCATCAAAGCCCTTTGGTGCAAAATTAGAATTGAATAAAAGACGTAGAAATGTCAGTTGAAAGTCGACTGTCAAGTTCCAGTTTTCAATTTTTTGGAAGTGCAAACAGGGTCCTGTTAAACAGAGGGCATTAATTTCATTTCACTAACCTTTTTTAAAAGTTCTTTAAAACAACTTTTTTTGCAATGCGAACAAATTTTGAACACAAATATTTCGAAACACATTGCGCCTCTAGAACAAATTCATTACAGTTTGGCCCATGCGAAGGTTGGGTAAGGCTTGAAAGGGGTGATAAATAAGCCTCACCACATCAGTCGATCCTTTTGGATTCTGTGCTTCCTAAGACAAAAAAGTTATTAGAAAAGCAAGAAGGGGGAAGATACCCGAAGCTATAAATGACCAGCTTTATTGAACCGTATGATTAGAGTTTCGAAGTAATTTTTTGTCACTGTTTTGATATACATATTTTCCAATTCATACTTGAAATTAACGAAACAAAATACTAGTGTCGAAGATCTTCAAAAAGACACCGTCGTTAAGGGTGTCATTAATCCCACTGTCATGTCAGGCAAAAGGCAAAAGTCTTTGAAAAATTGCTACTGAAAAGACTGAGCAAGGTCATAGAAGAAAGAAATCTAATCCCAAATCATCAGTTTGGATTTAGAAATAAACATTCCACGATAGACCAAGTTCATAGAATAACGGATACAGTTGAAAAAGCATTAGAAGAAAAACAAGTATGTTCGGCTATATTTTTAGATGTTGCTCAAGCATTCGACAAGGTATGGCATGAGGGGCTAGCGTACAAACTGCAAAGGGACCTACCCAGGCAGTACTACGAAATACTAAAATCTTATATCTCAAACCGGCTCTTCAGAGTACGGTATGATCAAGAATATTCAAAGCTATGTAATATACAAGCCGGTGTTCCACAAGGAAGCGTCCTAGGACCTACCCTGTATTTGCTATATACAAGGGATATTCCAGTGGATAACAACACCATTATGGCTACTTTTGCGGATGATACCGCAATTTTGGCATCCAGTAAGTGCGTCGCCAAGGCTGCTGAGAAATTGCAAAATGCCGTCGACACCGTTAGTGATTGGACCAAAAAATGGCGTATCAAGCTCAATGAAGCTAAATCTGCACATATAAACTTTACAAATAAAAAGTTAAGCTACGTTCAAATATTCATCAACAATCAAGCTGTACCCTACGCCAATACGGCCAAATACCTTGGGATGAATTTGGATGCAAAGCTAAAATGGAAAGAGCATATCAAAAAGAAAAGGGAAGAGCTCAACTTGAAAAATAGAAAAATGTACTGGTTACTCGGTAGAAATTCGGACTTATCTGTCGAAAATAAAATAATGCTTTATAAACAAGTACTTAGACCTGTTTGGACCTATGGAATCCAATTATGGGGCTGTTCAAAGAAAACAAATACTGAAATCATCCAAAAGTTCCAAAACAAAGTCCTTCGTGGAATAGTAAATGCACCATGGTATATAAGAAATAGCGATTTACATCGTGACCTACAAATAGAAACGGTTACAGAAGTTGTAAGAAAACATGCTGTATCACACAATCAGCGACTGCATAGTCATATCAACTCTGAAATGGAGTCCGTATTAAATACGAGAGGCAATGTTCGGAGATTAAGAAGAACCAAGCCACACGAGCTAATGGCCTAAAAGTCATGGGAAGCATTAAAAGTTTAAGCTTCCCTTAAAGAGATAATATTATTGAGAAAGAAAAATCTGTTGTCGATCGTTATAGATTGGTTCTGATTATGAGGAGTTTTTAGTGGGTAAGAATCCCACACTACTTGGTATCGAATACTACTAAGTGTCTTTTGAAGATTTACTCCTGACAAAAAAAAAAAAAAAAAAAAATGTCAGGCAGAATGCTCCAATTAACTTGAACGATGAACATGAATGCCTCCCTCTCAATCTGGAAGAAGTTAAGATGGCCATAGGTAAGCTTCAATAAAATGCAAATGTAGATAGTCTTGATGTCGAGTCTTTCTAGGCAGCTAAGGATCAGTTGGAAAAGAGCATGAATGATATGGTTGGAAGAAGGCACCCGAATGAATGGAATGGTTTTTTGGAAGAACAAGAAGAAAATGGTTAGTCACTCTCTCGATCACTGAAGCCACTCACTCACTCGATAACGTGAGCTGTGATTCGGCCCCTGATGCGGTCATCACTTTTGCCTTGAATTCAAAAGCGCTTTGGTTTGGGAGGTCCTTAAACATAAAACAAAACAACTTTGCACAAAATCTGACAAGAGATTGACACATATTTGGTCAAAACTTTGTCAAAAAACATTCAATAAAAAAAGTTAAAAATATTTTTCGGATCTAACGAGTTTTTTAACTTTTGAAATTAAATATAGTTTGTTCCGACTAGGTCTCGTTAGATGGGTCGTCGCTTAACAACAAGCTGCACGTTGACCCAAAACTGCAGACCAACAAAATCGATATCTGGTTGAAATGGAGAACGTACATGACTACGTTTACGGAAGATATCGCTAGATTTCGGTAGCTCCAGATGATCTATACTACCAACTCATCCTATAGAGGGAAAATACTGGGTTAGCGATTCGGGTGTTTAAGTAGAGGACCATATCTATCTGCAATCGCCAACCTGCTTGATCCTATGGGTTGAATTTCACAGTGTGATTCCACGTGGAATGACCCGGTACCTGACGAAATTCGGCAACAATGGGAAGCTTTTCGTCGAGAACTCTCTTTAATGGAATGAAGATACCCCGGTGGACCCATACTACCAAGGAAATTTTTCCATCTCCAACAAATTGCTTCAGATCTTCCTTCTAAATCACTTGTTGAGTTGATTTTACCCTTCTGTAGGAAGATTGAAAGACTCGGAGAACTGTTCCGGTTAGGAAAAACTCTTAATTGAAAATTGGACACTAACTTCACTATTGCCTGCTAAATTGGTAGTAATTTTGTTTAGTCCTATGACCTAACGTATAGTAACGACAGTAACTCAAATCTTGTTTTTCTATGTTTTTGTTTACTTTTAAATTGTTTACAGTTAGACTTTTTGTTGACACGATGATTTATTCATCAAAATAGATTAGTTTGAATTGTGATACGTAAAGTACTGCAATTTTGTACACACGTTGACCTTAAGCTTTTAAACATTTAGAAAAACATTTGATTAAAATGCGTTCAGTCAGTGAAAAGTTGCTTCTATGTCTTGGAATCTTAAGCTTCACCATGCTTCGAAGCACTGCAAGACTCACGTTTTAGTGCTTATCATTCGAAGCGAAGCAAATCAAAAGTGACAACCGGCCTCCCAATTGCAAAACAAAAGCTCTACTATTTTGACTTTTAATCGGATCGATGTGAATTTACCGCTCTGCAAGACAATAAATCGATTGAAATTCTTTCTCAAAATACAAAACGGAAACAAATAGATATATTTAGGATCCATTTCCGTTTCTGACATTTTTACATATTCATTTAAAATCTTAGTCTATCCACAATCGTTTAGAATCACTTCACTTCGGTTTTGGTCTAATGCTGTTTTCGGTTGCCCGTTATTAAATTTCTACCATTCAAAAAATTTAATTTGGTCACAGTAAAATTCTAATAAATAACAATGAGTAATTTAAAAAAGCAAATTTGGAGAGAAACGACCTCATACAAAGTGGAAGCTGTTGTGGACATGTAAGGAATTTTCTTCCATTTTCCCATTTTATTAAAAGTGCAGTGTGTGAAGCATGTCAGAGTAATTAACTTAACAATTGCCTCAAAAGCGTAGGTAACCTAGAATTGCATCCCCGACCATCACAGGTTTTCGTTTGTCGTTTTTCATAAGGAACATGACACCAATGTGGTTTTGCATGTATGCAGAAACCTAATAGCATGTGGTTGTATAATGGATGCTCTTGCGAGTAACTAAGTGCCAACCGTCTCCACCAATACATAAAGGCACGTGTTTTGGGGTTTCGTTTTCACAGTATGTAACGAAATCCTTAGAACGGCATCTTTGACAAAACTGACACGTTGAGTTATTGTTCTCGTAAAATATGACTTTGGAAATTTTATTAATTAGGGCTCATGATTGATGAATGACACGAATATAGGCGGACAGCAAAGGTACGGCTGCAAGTGAGGCTACCAAAGTAATAACAAACTTATAATACCTAGTGTGTTGGCGGCAAAATAAAATAAAAAAAACGTTCGCAATGAAGGACACTGACCTAGAATTCCTTTAAAATTCTAGGTGGTAGTTGAGCGTTTTAGCAAGGAAGAAGACAGTGAGGTGTGGAGTACAATCGTATTGGAACTGCTGTTGAAATCCGTTTGCTGTCGTCGTTCTGTAATTAATTTCGTTTCTGCTGTAATCAGAAGAATATTTTAAGAAAATAGAAAAGTTACAAGCCATGAGCTCAAAACAAAAGCATCGATTACCATTGGAATTCGTGAAAATTTGTTCACACCGACTCTATAAAGAAAAACATTAACTCTTAAGGGACTATCTAGATGTTCAAATGAATGTGTGTGTAGAAATTGGTAAATATGGCATTGTTATTTTTTTAAACATCGGCTAAAAGTATTTTATGTAAGGGTTAGCAACATGGTCCCACTACGGCTTCAGATCTAGAAAATTGTTAGCTGAGTGAATCTTCCCATCACGTCAGAAAGTTTAAGTAACGCACTGTCAGGCTGTGCTTGGATGGGTAATAAGGAACCAAGAGCCACTATCCCGCACCACCTCTAGTATAAGGTCAGTAGAAAGCAGAATGAGACTGGATATTGAAAAGAAAGCAAGGTGAAGAAGACTCTCTCATCAACAACTCCAACCGAATCGATAGCTATGTACAATGTACATGGTCATTCATTTGGTAGTTTCAAGATGGCAGCGATTGCATTTGACACCTGTCAAACTCAGCTGTCATTTGAAATGCCATAATGTTTGTTAAATTTTCGCACTTTTGAAATATTGATCGCTATGCAATAGAACAACGCGTTGAAATTACTAAATTTTACTGCAAAAGTGGTTATTCAAACCTAGACGTCCAAATCAATCGACTAGGCAAACAATCAGTAAACTTGTGAAAAAATTTGAAGAGCGTTTGAGGCTAACCGATGTCGTAAGGCCTGTTCTTCATCGGAATGCACGCTCAATCAAAAATATTTCTGCTGCTAGTGCCAAATTTTGTTTATGATCCTAGTTTATCTATTTTCCGGCTGGCATTGGCGAGTTGAACTACCTCACTATAACGTTAATTTCATTTAGATTCGCATTTTCACCCTCATAAGATTCAAATTACACAGCAACTGAAGCATTCTGTAAATTCACAACGCCGTAGATACTGAAATGTAGTTCCAACAAGACGGGGCAATAAGCCATACAACGCAACAAGTAATGGCTGTTCGTTGTCGTTGTCGTTGTCGTTGTCGTTGTCGTTGTCGTTGTCGTTGTCGTTGTCGTTGTCGTTGTCGTTGTCGTTGTCGTTGTCGTTGTCGTTGTCGTTGTCGTTGTCGTTGTCGTTGTCGTTGTCGTTGTCGTTGTCGTTGTCGTTGTCGTTGTCGTTGTCGTTGTCGTTGTCGTTGTCGTTGTCGTTGTCGTTGTCGTTGTCGTTGTCGTTGTCGTTGTCGTTGTCGTTGTCGTTGTCGTTGTCGTTGTCGTTGTCGTTGTCGTTGTCGTTGTCGTTGTCGTTGTCGTTGTCGTTGTCGTTGTCGTTGTCGTTGTCGTTGTCGTTGTCGTTGTCGTTGTCGTTGTCGTTGTCGTTGTCGTTGTCGTTGTCGTTGTCGTTGTCGTTGTCGTTGTCGTTGTCGTTGTCGTTGTCGTTGTCGTTGTCGTTGTCGTTGTCGTTGTCGTTGTCGTTGTCGTTGTCGTTGTCGTTGTCGTTGTCGTTGTCGTTGTCGTTGTCGTTGTCGTTGTCGTTGTCGTTGTCGTTGTCGTTGTCGTTGTCGTTGTCGTTGTCGTTGTCGTTGTCGTTGTCGTTGTCGTTGTCGTTGTCGTTGTCGTTGTCGTTGTCGTTGTCGTTGTCGTTGTCGTTGTCGTTGTCGTTGTCGTTGTCGTTGTCGTTGTCGTTGTCGTTGTCGTTGTCGTTGTCGTTGTCGTTGTCGTTGTCGTTGTCGTTGTCGTTGTCGTTGTCGTTGTCGTTGTCGTTGTCGTTGTCGTTGTCGTTGTCGTTGTCGTTGTCGTTGTCGTTGTCGTTGTCGTTGTCGTTGTCGTTGTCGTTGTCGTTGTCGTTGTCGTTGTCGTTGTCGTTGTCGTTGTCGTTGTCGTTGTCGTTGTCGTTGTCGTTGTCGTTGTCGTTGTCGTTGTCGTTGTCGTTGTCGTTGTCGTTGTCGTTGTCGTTGTCGTTGTCGTTGTCGTTGTCGTTGTCGTTGTCGTTGTCGTTGTCGTTGTCGTTGTCGTTGTCGTTGTCGTTGTCGTTGTCGTTGTCGTTGTCGTTGTCGTTGTCGTTGTCGTTGTCGTTGTCGTTGTCGTTGTCGTTGTCGTTGTCGTTGTCGTTGTCGTTGTCGTTGTCGTTGTCGTTGTCGTTGTCGTTGTCGTTGTCGTTGTCGTTGTCGTTGTCGTTGTCGTTGTCGTTGTCGTTGTCGTTGTCGTTGTCGTTGTCGTTGTCGTTGTCGTTGTCGTTGTCGTTGTCGTTGTCGTTGTCGTTGTCGTTGTCGTTGTCGTTGTCGTTGTCGTTGTCGTTGTCGTTGTCGTTGTCGTTGTCGTTGTCGTTGTCGTTGTCGTTGTCGTTGTCGTTGTCGTTGTCGTTGTCGTTGTCGTTGTCGTTGTCGTTGTCGTTGTCGTTGTCGTTGTCGTTGTCGTTGTCGTTGTCGTTGTCGTTGTCGTTGTCGTTGTCGTTGTCGTTGTCGTTGTCGTTGTCGTTGTCGTTGTCGTTGTCGTTGTCGTTGTCGTTGTCGTTGTCGTTGTCGTTGTCGTTGTCGTTGTCGTTGTCGTTGTCGTTGTCGTTGTCGTTGTCGTTGTCGTTGTCGTTGTCGTTGTCGTTGTCGTTGTCGTTGTCGTTGTCGTTGTCGTTGTCGTTGTCGTTGTCGTTGTCGTTGTCGTTGTCGTTGTCGTTGTCGTTGTCGTTGTCGTTGTCGTTGTCGTTGTCGTTGTCGTTGTCGTTGTCGTTGTCGTTGTCGTTGTCGTTGTCGTTGTCGTTGTCGTTGTCGTTGTCGTTGTCGTTGTCGTTGTCGTTGTCGTTGTCGTTGTCGTTGTCGTTGTCGTTGTCGTTGTCGTTGTCGTTGTCGTTGTCGTTGTCGTTGTCGTTGTCGTTGTCGTTGTCGTTGTCGTTGTCGTTGTCGTTGTCGTTGTCGTTGTCGTTGTCGTTGTCGTTGTCGTTGTCGTTGTCGTTGTCGTTGTCGTTGTCGTTGTCGTTGTCGTTGTCGTTGTCGTTGTCGTTGTCGTTGTCGTTGTCGTTGTCGTTGTCGTTGTCGTTGTCGTTGTCGTTGTCGTTGTCGTTGTCGTTGTCGTTGTCGTTGTCGTTGTCGTTGTCGTTGTCGTTGTCGTTGTCGTTGTCGTTGTCGTTGTCGTTGTCGTTGTCGTTGTCGTTGTCGTTGTCGTTGTCGTTGTCGTTGTCGTTGTCGTTGTCGTTGTCGTTGTCGTTGTCGTTGTCGTTGTCGTTGTCGTTGTCGTTGTCGTTGTCGTTGTCGTTGTCGTTGTCGTTGTCGTTGTCGTTGTCGTTGTCGTTGTCGTTGTCGTTGTCGTTGTCGTTGTCGTTGTCGTTGTCGTTGTCGTTGTCGTTGTCGTTGTCGTTGTCGTTGTCGTTGTCGTTGTCGTTGTCGTTGTCGTTGTCGTTGTCGTTGTCGTTGTCGTTGTCGTTGTCGTTGTCGTTGTCGTTGTCGTTGTCGTTGTCGTTGTCGTTGTCGTTGTCGTTGTCGTTGTCGTTGTCGTTGTCGTTGTCGTTGTCGTTGTCGTTGTCGTTGTCGTTGTCGTTGTCGTTGTCGTTGTCGTTGTCGTTGTCGTTGTCGTTGTCGTTGTCGTTGTCGTTGTCGTTGTCGTTGTCGTTGTCGTTGTCGTTGTCGTTGTCGTTGTCGTTGTCGTTGTCGTTGTCGTTGTCGTTGTCGTTGTCGTTGTCGTTGTCGTTGTCTATTGTTAACGACTACTAACAAATGGCTTGAATTAAAGTAACATCGCATAATTCGGTGTATCGACCAAACACTTACTGCAAGACTCCTCCACTACCGTCCTCGCCTACTGACTGAGCTCCGATTATTTTACTTTTGGAAAACTAGTTTTAAACCATTTGCTGGGAGTATTGAAGACTTTTGAATATTAAGAATGATGAATACAAATTTGTAGGGAATACGTTTTTTTTTTTTAATAAAAATCACACCAAACCGCTAGCACTTCTGTGTTCTTAAAACGTTTACCAATAATAGATTCGTCGATATGCAAGGAAGAGATTTCAATGTGTGGCTTTTCTGGAAACTACTTCTTACTACCATTTCTATTTTTAATTAAGGCCCATACAATTATTTTATGATGATAAAGCAAAGAGGATGACTGCTGTAATTTGTGAAGATAGGGCTGTTTGACCCAAATATGCTGCGAACGCTTGTATTTTTTTACTACTTCTCCTAGTCCACCTCTTCGACTAAAGCACACACACATCCTCTCCAAATAATTAGACCGCACCTACCTGTACCTGCGATGAGCATTTTACTCGAGCATACCATCCAAAGTAAGTTGGATATCATCAAAAATTTAATTAGGTTCACGTTTTGATATGTCAGTTAGTTCAGTTTAGCAAAGTGCACTTTGTATGTCGATCCAAGTTTTATCTTCTTTTGCTATGCCTTTTGAATGACCATGAAACCGTACATATGCTGACATGGGTTGCCAAGGCCAAGTTTCTTTCGTGAGTTTTCATGAGTTAGAAGCAGACAGGCTTTGATTTGATTTTGTTTGTTTCTTCCTGCAAATGCCACGCAAAAACTATTAGACTGATTCATATGACTAAACTGGCATGACTATGTACTATGGCTGAGGACGTGAGTACCATAGGTGGTACAAAAGGAGTCTTAGGTTTTAGATCAATAGCAAAGTGGAATTGGTGGCCCAGCATTTTGAAATATCTGGCAACCACATTTTGCTTGGCACATTTTTAAAAACCACATGCAATCGACAGTTCAAAAAATGCGAGCCCTCAATAAACATACATACATATGTACATTGTACACACTACTACATAGGTTCACATCCACTTGCTCTCACAAAGTGTAGATAAAAACCTTCACATGGTGCTTAGAGGTGCAGTTCGTGTCCGTATGCTGCTAAAAAAAACTTTATTGAATGAATGAAAAAATGTAGAGTACAAAAAAGGCCACAGAAAAAAAACTATTTTGTTTCAATATATGAACATGCAATGGCTGGCTTTTAGCTTTTCCCCCACGTCAGCCTCAAGTCTTCAGGTTAAATCATCATTATTTGCCGTTGATGGTCGAGGCAGACATCCTTGTCGTTTTCATGTTGCCCATTGAGTATGATGGTTGTTCAGTTTGCACCATTAATTTGCTGGTCAGGTCACAACCGGGATATGCGATATGGAGGCAACGTATGTTTGTAGTTAGGTTAATTTAATGAGGATTCTTGAGCTTACAAACATTTAGCTGTGTTGGAATTATGATTGGCGTTGAAACAATACAAAGCTTTTTTATTAAATTTAATTGCGAAATATGCGAGCCAAAAAATTTTCAAAAGTTCAATCGCTTTCAACCGAACTAACCACTCGAACCCAAAACCTTATTAGTTGTTGCCAATCAACATCAAAACGCAACTTTTTCATTCACTCGATATTGGAAAAAAAACATGCTTCAAAACTACCACCTACCTTCATCGAATAAAATTAAAATTTTCATTTGGTGGTCTGATTCTGTTTTCTGCCAAAAATAATAATCTTTTTAATGCAAATTTAAATTACGTTGCCTTTCTTTCACGCCGACCGATATAAAAATAGTGAAATATAATTTGCATTATGTGGAAAAGGGCACAATGTTCAAAGTGAAACCGCAACTGTGAGGTTAAATGCATTATTGCCAAACGCACCGACAAGTGTGTCATCCGTTCAGCGGATTTCCGATTTGCGTCATATTCAGAATGTGGTTTTGTATCTTTTTCCTTTGTGTTTTTTTTTTTTACCGATTCTTTTTATTACAACAAAGTCAACAGCCCTAGCAGGATAATGCTTAAGCAATCAGCGGTGTGGTATAATTGGAGTTGTTTAAAATCAAATTCAATAATAAGTGAAATTTCATTACGATAGTCAAAAACTGGGCAGGATGTATCCGATCTCAATGCTTTGGGAAGTGATTCGTGAAAATGTTGTAAAAAAATACTTTTTTTTGCATTACCGTCAATGAAGCAAGAGCAATTTAAGGAAATTACATAAATTCGAACCTTTAAAGTTATGTTGTATTTTCTGCATCTTTTTTTTACTATTTGTTGAAGTGTTTGATTAACACAAACTTCACCTGCGTATTGTCGAGTCGAAAATCTAACATGGTTAATTCAACCTCTACCTGAATGAGTTTTAATAGTTACAGGTAATGAAGTCCAGGACGTCAATTTTCAAGGTATAAAATTACAAGTGTTCAGACATCTCATTCCAGTATTGTTTTAAACTTGATTTGAAAGATATTGAAATTCTCATCGAAACTTTTCAAACATCAGTTCATCAAAGCTATGAAAGACAATGGCCTTTATCTCAAGAAGCCTTTGACCGCCTAGCTAGACTTTGTTGTCAAAACCAATTCAAAGGCCCGGAACCCTACTGCGGTGTCCCAATCAGTAGCATTAAGCGCGAACTGGTTACTTGGGAGCGGCAGAACATGATTCACACCAGAAACTACTCTACTGGCAACCGCCAGTCAAAACTATTTATCGACTTGTCTCAAAGACGTTACGTTTTAGGCTTACTTACTTACTTAGGTGGGCATTACAGTTCGGGGTGAACCTGGGCCTCAACCAACATCCTTCTATAACGACTTCGATTTCGGGCGAGCTCTCTCCAGTTTCGCACTCTTATTTATTTATTTAGCTTATTTCAAGCGCATATAATAACAACAATAATACTAATAACAAAAAAATAATAATAATAAAATTAACTTGAAAAACAAAAATGCATGTACATATTTACAAATGTGCAATACTTAATCCTAATCTAAAATAAGGGGGGGGGGGGGGGGGGGGGTGAAAGAAAGGGATCCAAAACAGGTTCAAGGGTTAGATAGAGGAAGCGTACATAATTTTTCTGAGGGATGAGGAGCTTTTTGAGAAATCGAAAGTAATTCCTGCTGTATTAGCTAAGCGAAGCATCCTGCAAATTGGGTTAAAGTGGGCGTAATTGGTACGAAGAGTTGGTAGGTGGAAGAAGGGGACGGAACGTAGGTTGCGGGGATTAGTATTCATATTCATATAAATCATCTTTCTCAAGTAAAGCAGGGGAGTCAATGGTACCAGTCATAATCTGATGGACAAAAACAATGTCAGCGATACGACGACGTTTAGAGAGGGTCGGCATGTCAATGAGTAGCAATAGGTTTTCATAGGGAGGTAAAATTAAAGGGACAGACCAAGGTGAGCTACGAAGAGCGAATCTTAAAAATCTACGTTGGACAGCTTCAATTCTGCGAGATTCAGTTATTTGGTAGGGAGACCAGACCTGACTAGCATATTCAAGTATAGGCCTGACAAAGGTGGTGAATAAAGATTTAGTTACGTATGGGTTGGAAAACTCTTTAGACCAGCGTTTGATAAACCCCAAGGAAGAGTTTGCTTTCGCAATAATATGGTTAATGTGAGAGTGGAAATTAAGCTCTTTGTCACAAATAATTCCAAGATCGCGAATAGACGAAACTTTAGGGACGGGCATGAAGTAATAAATTCGGGGACTGGAAGGTAGACGCTTACGTGAGAAAGTCATACTTTGGCATTTTTTGACATTTAGTTCAAGAAAATTTTTGTTACACCAAATAAAGAAAGTATTTAGGTCTTGTTGGAGGAGGAGAGAATACTGAACAGATGAAATAACTTTTACTATTTTAATGTCGTCTGCATAAATAGAGAGGTCTGAGAATGACACTGTACCGCCGACGTCATTAATGGCAAGCACAAACAGAAGTGGACCGAGATGGCTGCCCTGGGGAACTCCCGAAGAGGCAAATATTGGATCGGAGACAGCTTTACTGAAGGCAACCCTATAAATTCGGTTCTCGAGGTATGATTTGATCCATTCGATAACTTGTGGTGGGAAACCAAAGGCTTTGAGTTCAAGGTAGATAATTTGATGACTGATTTTGTCGAATGCTTTACTAAAATCAGTAGTAATAACATCAACCTCATTGCCTTTTTCTAGAGCCAACAGAGTCATTGAAACGAATTGGGTAAGGTTGGTCGTAGTAGACCTTCCCTTCAAGAAACCGTGTTGAAATGCGGAAACAATTAATTTGCAGTGAAAAGACAAAGTGTCGTACACAATGCTTTCGAAAAGCTTGGGGATAGCAGAAAGCTTAGCTATCGGTCGATAATTAGAGACCTCGTTTTTACCGTTTTCATCCACTTGATTGCGCCACCTAAGACGAGGTCTTCCCCTTCCGGGATTTCCCTGCAATGTGCTTTAGAAAACCCGTCGAGCCGGAGCGTTTGGGTCCATCCGCTCAACATGACCCAACCATCGTAGCCTCAGTACTCTTCTGGCTATGCCTATTGCCCATGTCGCGGTACAGCTCATACAGCTCGTTGTTGTATCTTCTTCTCCACACATTGTCTTCGCATACGGGACCAAAGATCATTCGGAGAATTTTTCTTTCGAAACGACCAAGGGTTTCCTCATCCGCTTTCGATAAAGTCCATGCTTCCGCGCCGTAGAGCAGGACTGTTATGATCAAGGTCTTATACAAGGTCACTTTGGTTTTTCTAGAGAGGGTTTTGTTTCTCAATTGCCTTCTTAACCCAAAGAAGCAACGGTTGGCAAGAGTTATTCTTCGTTTGATCTCCGCACTGATGTTGTTGTCCGTGTCTACAGCGGATCCTAGGTAGACAAAGTCCTGTACTACCTCGAAGTTATGTCTGTCTATTGTGACGATTTGTCCAATTCGTCAATGTTCTGTGTCCCTGTTTGATGACAGTTACGTTTTAGGCGTATAAAAGAAATTCCTTAAAAATAAATTCAAAGTCAAATTTAAAGTTAAATTTAAAGTTCAATTTAAAGTTAAATTTGAAGTTGAATTTAAAGTTTAAATTTAAAGTAAAATTTAATAAATTTAAAGTCAAATTTCAAGTAAAATTTCAAGTTAAATTTCAAGTTGAATTTAAAGTTAAATTAAAGTCAAATTTCAAGTTAAATTTAAAGTTAAATTCAAAGCTAGATTTAAAGTTAAATTTACAAAAATACACCATATTACACCATATTTTGCAACAATAGATTAACTTTTTAAATAGTTTAGAATTGAGTTAAATTTGAGATAAAATTTTAAACTTGGATAGAGCCAATAAACGCGGAGTTTTCCCTACGAACATTACACTGAAAGTGTCTTACAACACCTTTGCCTTTCAATTCTATGTACGCTGTGTAACATTAGCAAACACCAGGAAGCATGTCCTGTACTTGGTCTTCCTAAATCATATACGACAAGTTTTTTTCGTACGGCACGAATTTAGTTGGTTGAACAAACAGGACTTCTTGAATGGCTCAGTAAGATGACGATGTTTTTAATTTTCTTGCACACCGGAAGCATGTTACAAACATAGACTCTGATAAAAACTTCAGGTTTAAATTTTAATATTTTTTTCCATATCAATAAGAATAATCAATTTCACTTTCCTCTGTCCAAACTAAAGAAAATTGTTCTTCATATTTTCATCTGTCAATCAGGCAGACATCTGAAAACCATGCTTCACTTTAATAATTTGTTTGAATTAAGACTAGCGATTTATGGTGCAAATTGAAATTAATAAATGTACATTATTATAACTTTAACTGAATGGATAACACACAAAAGATCAACGAAAATGTATTATGCGGATGCGGAAATTTTAAAATAAGTCACCTGGCTTTAGAATTTCAAATAAGATGGGTGTCTATGATGGTTGAGATGCAATAAGCTGACGAACAAAAATTCAACTAAAAAATGGAACAGAAGGTTGATTTATTAGCTAACAGTGTCTTTTGGCAGTACCTCTTTCCAAGTAAGGTATTATCAATTTGGTATAGACTCAAAAATCAAATTTCGTTTCACAACTCAACTTAACTTTCATAATTCATTTAAAGAGAGTTTGGCAAGTATTGGGGGGCTAAACATTTTGATTTCATCTTATTTCAATCGCTTTGAGACACATTTGTATCATAAGATACAGGAACTGCCACAACCGGCGCGTATCGCACAAGAACAAAAACAACTACTAATCTTGATTGTGATAAGAACTAGCCTAAATATATGTGGGCTAGAAAAATTATTACTAATGCCCACTTCAAATTGTTTGAACAATTACTAGGCTGGTGTAACGAGCTGCTCTTACCGAAAGAAATATTAGAAATACTTGCCAAAAGTCTGGGAGTGCCCGGAGTTTTTTTTTTGGTTTAAACGATACAAGTTTTTTGTCTACCGAACATGGTCGTTCAGGTCAAAATTCAGAGGGCTATTCAGAAACGGTTAAAAAATAAATTTGTTGAAAATAAACCTTATAGATTCCTGGTGAACAGCTAGGAACCAGTTTGGAAATGGTATGGTGCTTCCTCAAATAGAACCAGAAGGACTGTCGAGAAATTGTCTGAAGACTTTTCCCTTAGCCAAGAAGAGGCATATTGGGAAACATAGGAAAGGTTGCTCCTGTGGTTTCTCGATTTATAAATCACAAGTTTTGTGTGCTACACAATGAGTTTATAGATTAACAAATAAATAGGTCCCGGTGTGGTTCCAACCATTGTCCTTGTTCGAAGCTCTCACTTAGTTGCCTTGCAGGCCATGCACTATCATAAAGGCCTGAAAGGAATCTTTGAGACTATTTTGGGGAAAGTTCGTTTTATTATTCATAATGGCTGAAAACCTAAACTAGAAATTTAGTCTTCTTAAGTGCTGCAGTTTTGCTGTCAGCTTCAAAGTAGTAAAGGAATTGAGAAATTCCTTAAGCACAGTTTGGCAAGCTTAGGGTGGGAGAGGGCATAGTGCATTTCGCCCCTTACCTACCATTTTCTCCTGGTCCTGGCAGTACTATTATCGGATGCCCGCCATTGCCTCGCGAGAGGTTACCAGGGGAAAAGCATTTTATAACAATTCCTGCCTTTTTCGTGGTGATCCGAGGTTCGAGTACCAGAGAAATCTAATTGTTTTCCCACGAGTATCGTCTTTCACGAGGATTTGGCAAGTCTTCCGATAGTAAGTACACTTCCATGAAAAGGGCTCTTCTCATTTAGCCGTTCGGAATCGGCATAAAGTTGTAGGTCTTTTAAATGATTTGGAACGTGTGGCTCCCGAACTTTTTTTTCCAAGTGCTATGGTCTCAATGAATACTGATATAACTCATAAACTGAAATGCAATTACAAAAAGGACTCATGGGTGGGCGCAGTCATATTTTATGATATGAAAGTTGTCCTAAGAGCTAACTACAGCGAGGAAGAAGCTCGCAAAACAAAGATTTTCTTCAAATATATTTCTTTAAACTTCTTGCGAAACCTAAGCAATTGATGATCAGGCGTAGTAAAGTATCAACCAACTAGCTTCCCGCTGGGTTAATAGTTCTTCGAAAGACAAGCACATTACATGTCAGGCTCAAACCTGGCAAGATCAAAAACAATCCGCAGAGTTATAGGCCTATTAGCTTACTATGCACTCTCAGTAAAGTGTTCGAAAAAATTATAAAACAACGTCTTTTACTGCACATTGAAGACTCACATGTGTATCCAAAGGAGCAGTTTGGTTTCAGACAGGGTTACTCTACCAACCACCAGATCCTTAGAATTAAAAACCACATCAGGAATAGTTTTCATGAAAAGCTATCAACTGGCCTTGTGCTTATGGACATAGAAAAAGCATTCGACACTGTCTGGCATGATGGCCTTATATATAAGCTTATCTATTTTAATTTTCCTATTTATCTCATCAAACTAGTCTCTAGCTTCCTGAGAAACAGAAAATACAGTGTTTACATAGGAAACACACGATCATTATCACATGATATTATGTCTGGTGTTCCGCAGGGATCTGTGCTGGGCCCAATTTTATTCAATGTTTACATGTCTGACATCCCAAATATAAATCCTAACGCTCATATTGCAATGTTTGCGGATGACACAGCCGTTTTTGCATCAAGCATTAACCCAGAACATGCTCTTAACTCAATACAGGACTCAATAAATATAATTCATAACTTTTTTCGAAAATGGAAAATCAAGGCCAACGCTACAAAATCAACGGCAATATGGTTCACTCGCCGTAGAAAACAGAATTTTTTCCCTCAGACAATGCTTCAACTAAACTCTGAAAGTATAGAATGGTGTCAAAACTGTAAATACTTAGGTATCACTTTTGATAAAAGATTAACATTCGAAAAACATATTTCAAAGACAATAAATAAAGTAGATATTGTACTCAAAATACTGTACCCCTTTATTAATCGCAAATCAAGGCTTAGTATGCATAACAAAATAATAATATTTAAAACAATTTTTCAACCAATCCTTACTTATGGTGCACCAGTCTGGAAAGACTGTGCTGAGACCCATCTAAAAAAATTACAAGTAAAACAAAATAAAATATTGAAGTTAATGCTTAACCTTCCGTGGCATTTTTCAACAGCAAGGCTTCACGATAAAGCAAATGTTCAACCTATAAAATCCCTTTTAAACAAACTTGAAGAAAACTTTATTACAAAATGTTCGTATTCGGACAATGACTTAATTCTAAGTCTAATAAACTAGCTTTTTCTATTATTCTCGAGATTTGGGTTTATGTGCAATTTTTAGTTATTTAAGTGTCATATAAGGGTTTTTCCTAGTAGCTTTTCCCTTGAATTCGAAATTGTATTTGGCATCATACTTTTTATTATACCTATAAATTTATTAAAGTTGTAAAGAATTATTTTTCTGTAACTCTTAAGAAACCAAAACTAATTATAAAAATTGTAAAGAAATATTATACTACTAATAAAATGAAATGATCATTTCAATGATCAATGACATGTCAGGCTCATGCTAATTTCTTTACTTAAACAAAGCCACACTCTTATTTCTTTTGCTTACAGAACATTAAACCATTAACCGCAATACTTTCACAACGTTCTCCTTCTCATATCAGTGTGTGCATGGTTTAACTACTAAAGTTCACTTCCTTGCGTTTCTGTATGAAAGTTAAGAATAGAAAGTTCACTTAATACACGATATCCATTACAAGTAATATTAAATGCTAGACCTTCCGCAGTTAACACTTAAAACGCAAACAAATAACGTCATATATTCATAGCAAATAACCCCAATGCCGACCACACACATTTATTATAATATTCTGTCTACACTTCTGACACATCCCTGCATAATAAGTAAAGTACACAACACACAACATCCTTTTAATTTATATCTTTAGCAAAAGTTTCCTTTTAGAGCGGTTGTGGCGTCGGATGGTGTGTGGCGGGTGGCGAGCAGTGGGCGGCAGGAGGCAGGCGGCGGCAGGCGGCTGTCATGAGGTTGAGCTTCTTCCGGATGTCGGTATCATTTTTGCTATTTAACTCTTCTAAGCCATTTAACAATTATTCACTTACGATTCTCTTCTGGTGCGTGCGTGTGTGCCTCTTTAGACTGAACAATAAGTGTTTTAGTTGGATGAAGTCCATGCACGCACATATTATGTTTTATTTTAACTTAAATATTATTTTCCACTTGATCATACTTGAAATTGCTAACAAAAACAATTCTGAAGTATGTGAAGAAAACAGTTATGTGACTATGAAAACCATTATCCCTTTCATTTTCATTTTTATATTTATTTTGTCATGCTTCTTTTTTCTTGTGTTCTTATATATGTACGAGTACGTTATTCTTAACAAAAGCAAGTTGTAGTAGCAGCAAAGTGTAAAAGTGTTTTGTTACGTTGTCATAACTTTTCATTGATGGTGATAAACCCTCTTACATATTATACCACACTCAAGGCGGCTACACAAAATAAATACCCTTTTAACGCTGTGGGTTTTGTTTTTGTCCAGGAATCAGGACAGGATGTGGAACAGCTCGCTCAGTAATCTGTTAGACAAACATTATGACGAAAGGTGTTCTCTCTCAAGTCAGAAACAGACTAAAACTATATAGGAGTATATGTGTGGATGAGAAGAGGAGTAATCGCCTGAGTGAACAGTAATTTCTATCCACCCACAACAACATGCAGAAACCTTCTGTCATAACTATAAGAAGGACGTTGCAAAGATAGGTTAAGGTAGATATAATAATTTTATAGTGTCCCCAACATATGAACAAGCAGAGCATTCATCCCTTAGGCGTGTTAGTGAGTTGACGATAGTTGTTCTTGCACGGTTGCCTCACAGGGTTTTATTTTTCGCACACAAAACCTTTTTTAATTGAGGTTTTCTTACAAAATTAACATACGAAATTGGATTTTGATTTGATTACTTTCATTTTGCTCTCTACAGAATGTGCTCCAGGCCGAAATGGATACTTAGTTAAGTTGGCTTTGCTTTCAAGGTGTATGTGGGTTAATTTTATTAATACATACACTTAAGTGGTTATGTTATGGTTGTGCTCCGCTCACAAATAATTAACTTACCTGAAAAGAAAAGAAAATTAAACATTAGCAGGGAAATCCACATGATTAGAAATACATATAAAATTTATTTGCATTGAAAGTTAAAAAGGCATTATTTTAACTGTATTTGATACGCGTGTGAAATTCAAGTCGAACGGCTGCTTAACAAAAGAACTGAAGACTAAAAATAGGGTGGCGCAACAGAACGAGGAGCCCCTGGTCCTAGCGCATTTCTCACAACCATCCCTTGTGAGGGAATGGAGGGGACCTACAATTTTCTGCCGGTTCCGAACGGCTAATGGAGAGAGCGCTTTTCATGGCAATAAATACTATGGGAGGACTTGCCAATTCCTCGAGTACCACAAGAACTGAAGACAGGAAGTCGTATTTAACTGAGAAGTTTAGCTCAAAAAAAATTCTGAGCACAGGAATTGACCCCATAACTTTTGGAGTTGCAATATGAATAATATACTTATACATCTCCTATCTTCTGTCTTTAAAATAGCAATTCAAGTTATCGGAAAGGTAATTTAACCGCTTGTGCCCGGATATGTAAGTGGATATCGAAGTACTTGCTAAAGAAATAAGAATCAGCTACAGGGCTCGAACTGCTTAAGGTGGACTTTCATCTGTCTGTCTTCACTTTCCAAACACACTTTTTACATTTATTATGAATGAATTGTGGGAATGACATTGCAGAAGAAAATATATTTAGCTTCCGTAAACATGCGATTTTTCAGTCGTACAAAAGTCTACTCACGAATTCTTCTTCGTCTAAAAAGAGGAAGTCTTGGGTTATTAGCAATGCAAAGATTTAGCTATCAAATAAAAGGACCAAACGCTTTGCGGGTAAATTAGCCTGAGTGCCCTCAACAGACGGTGAGTAGCCTTAGTTTTTGTGTGACTTAAACTAGGTTGTGAATCTTCTGTGAATCTTTGCTTTTCATTCGCTCAGCTAATTACTAGCTTTCGCTTAATACTAAGAAACTTAGGTATATAAAGATGTGTAGACATAGGGAATATACAGGGTCGACCAACTAGTGGTCTCCTTTCTTGGAATCTGACAGAAAGTCAGTAGCATTCCTCCGCAAAACTAAATGCTTACCCTCGCCCGAACAGTGCTTATTTTGAAGAAGCTGAGGCTGAAGTCTCAATCAAATGTCAATTTACCACCTTGGAGCTGCGATTTGAAACCTGTGGACTTTTGTTGTGGGAAACTGTGAAGGGCAGATGTCAATCTAACACTCTGGTAACGATTCAAGCAGTTGAGCGTGATATTGTTCAAGAAATCTGAGAGCTACGAATGTGGTACTGCAAGGCCGGTTGAGTCAGCAACTTAAACTACATTGTGTTCCATACTTCTGTGAATGTTTGCTTAGTGCCATAATAAATGGAGGAGCTCAACTTTGTTTGTTTGATTGTGTTTTTGAAAAGAAACTTGTATTTGGTAAACCCTTTATATTAAACTGTGTCCGACACTAGAAGATAAATGAAGCGATTGTCGAATATTTCCCTTCGGCCTTCCAGAGTATTCAAGTTTGCCAAGCTAAGTAGATACTAAAGATAAAATAAATGAATAAGGTGACCCAAAGAAGCTATGGAAACCTTGCCTCGAGCAAAAACTCCTTTCCAGGAACCACAATTGTATGCCCATTTCAAACGGCTAAGTTAAAAAGCGTTTCTCATTGAAGTTGTTTTTCAGTCTCCGAGGAATTGCCAATTTCTCGGAAAAGATGATACAAGCAGAAAACGCTTTTTTTCTAATGTTTCTGGGATTTGAAACACACCCACGTAACAGGCTAACAATTACGACAAACAAGGGTATCACACTAGGAACGAAAGACAGAAAGACCTTGAAAAACTAATCTAGAAAAAAAAATGGTTGGAAGGCAAATGCACTTGACACTTGTTTTCAAGATGTGACCGAACAAAGACTATGAGTTCCTAGGAACATCGTTTCGGGAAAGAGGGTGGAAGTAAATAAATACAAAATAAATAAAGCGAGAAGCCTCGGGGCTTAGCGCACTTCTCAAAAGCATTGCCATGAAGGGGACCTACAATTTTCTGCCGGTTTGGAAATGCTAATTGAGAAAGCGCTTTTCATGGTATTGAATTTAGTATCGGAGGACTTGCCAATTCCTCGTGAAAGGTGATACCCGTGAAAAAACATGCTAACCATCATTCCTCCGGTACCTAGGGTGGAACTAGACTACAAAATAAATTATGTCATCCGTATGTGTGTCGAAATTGAGCTTGCGGTCAAAAATGATAGCAAGATCACGAATCACCTGAAAGGAAGAGCAAAACTCCTCCTAACCCCCATTCCATCGACTCGCTTGATTGGCACTTGGCAATGAGAATATCAAAGCAGTTGATGGAGCATCAGTTTCCAACAAAGAATAATATCAATCGCTAAGGTTAACGACTGAATGTAAACAGAAGCAAGATCACGAATCACCTGAAAGGAAGAGCAAAACTCCTCCTAACCCCCATTCCATAGACTTGCTTGATTGGCACTTGGCAATGAGAAGATCAAAGCAGTTGATGGGGCAACAGTTTCCAAAAAAGAACAAATTAATCTCAATTGCTAAGATTAACGACTGAATGCAAACAGTTAAGAGAGTATGAGTCTGTGAAAAATTTAATAAAAGGCTCTACTAAATCATGTCAAATATCATCAATTTCTTTGTCCATTTTAATGGCTGAAACCTTTATAGACACAAATGAGCGTGAACAGTTGTTGTGTGTTTTAGATGAGTAAAGCAAAATCAAAATTTCATACACAATAGTTTCGGAGAGTGTGGGTTCTTATATTTGAGACAGTTTGGCAGTGCTTTTAAAATCCATTGAACCATTTTCATGAACTGGGTTCATGCCTTAGGGGCTTCTCCTTGAGATAGGGATAAGCTGACAATTTTTGAGAGTAAAAAGGCGAAGTAGCATTTTTTCAGAAATATGGCGGGGATTCCATAAGGGTCATGAATTAATCGATATAGTGCCTTCGATGGAGAAAAGGACCAATGTGAAAGTGAGAAACGCTGTACACATTTTTACTGACTCAAGCCCAAAGGGACCTTTTGTGAATCTGTAGAGCCCATCACGAAGTTAAAATAAATGAAAGCAGTGATTTTTGTTGGGTATCGCCTTTCGCGAGGAATTGGCAAGTCCTCCGTTAGTAAATTCATGCCATGAAAAGCGCTTTCTCAATTAGCTGTTTGGATCCGTCATAAAATTGTAGGTCCCCTCCATTCCCTCACAAGGCATGGTTGGGAGAAATGCGCTAGGCCCAGGGGCTCTTCGCTCTGTAGCGCCACCCTATTTATTTATTTTTTAGTGATTTTTGTCGATGAGCAGTCTTAGCGAGCAGGGGAATCGCATCCTGTCGCCTGGTTTTTCTTGTAAAACTCACACTAAGAAAAAAAGTCGAACCTTTATCAGAAGAGTATATATACAGAACTAAAAGGGAACCTTAACAACGAATTTGTTTTTTCGGAAACTAAACGGGGTTTTTAAAAGGAATAGAACTTTGGCTTGGCAGCACTGTCTTTGTTGACAGCCAAATTGTAATTGTCTGCAGAAGAAAATATAACTAAAATGGAACTCAAACAAGTGAAATGAGCTTGTTTTTTTAGAAACTAATCGGGGTTTTTAAAGGAATAGAACTTTGGGATGGCCGCTTTTGTTTTATTCACAGTCATGTGGTAACTGTCATGTAATTTATCTTCATTAGGTCTACCATTTCAGAACTGACTAAGTGTGGAAATTGGAAAACGTTAGCGGAGTAATTTTTGAGGAATTTACATATGTACATGGGTACATATAAAGACAAAATAGTTCTTTCCGAACGATATATTATGGTTTTAGTACTGTTAAAGTCTCAACAGTTTTTCAAGGTTTTGAATGCAATTCACATGTTTTAAAAAAATCGTTTAGACTGAATAAATCCATTTTCACTATTTAACAGTTAAAAATATTGTCACCGTACTTATATGTAAAGGGTCCGCCATCTAAGGTTTTTTTCAACTAGTGCTTATTTCGTGAATGGTAACACCTAGCTCATGTCTATGATTTGACAGACAATTAGACATATCAGACATATCCGGATCTTCAAACTGTCCGGATATCTGGATATCCGAACAGGAATGTTTTGAGACAGCTGATATTCGAATATCCGAATAGTTTTGGATATCCGGATAGTTGGATATCCGGATATTTCGGATATCCGGATATCCGGATATCCGGATAGTTGCATATCCGGATATCCGGATAGTTGGATATCCGGATAATTCGGATAGTTGGATATCCGGATAATTCGGATAGTTGGATATCCAGATAATTCGAATATCCGGATAATTCGGATATCCGGATATCCGGATCCAAGCTGACAAATTATTTTCTTGTAGCATTTGAATACATATTTGCTATTCACACTGACCTATACATTAAAAAATATACACGTCGCCTTTAAGTCTCTAACCAGACGGTTTTCAAAGACTTTTGGAAACCGTTTTATTGCTTTTTCAGTAAATGCGTATATTGCAACTATTCTTCCAAAAGATCATAGTACATTCTTGAACGTGAATTTGATTTATTTCTATCTTTAAACTCTTTTGATTCCGTGAAATTATTTTGAGATCCGGATATCCGGATACCGAGCAGTATTCGGATATCCAACACCATCCGGATATCCGGATATCCGACACCATCCGGATATCGGACACTATCTGGATATCCTATACTATCCGAATAGGTCGGATAACGGAATATGGATCCGGATCTGTTTCGGATATCCGGATATCCGAAATATCCGGATACTTTGAAGCACTAGTTTCAACCTTCCGCTGAACGAATATCTTGCGTTTTCGCTTCGCTAAGTGGGCCTGTGATCGACTTAGAGAAGATGCTGATTTTGCCAGAAAAATCATCTTTTCAGGTGATCTTTGGGTATTTGATCTTGGCGGGTATGTAAACAAGCAAAATTGTCGCATTTGAGGCACAGAATACCCGCACGCATACATTGAAAAGCCGATACACCCAAAACGAGTCCCTGTTTGGTGCAGATTTTAGTCCAGAGGCGTAATTCGGCCATTTTTCGAAAATGAGCTAGGAGTGGCCGTTACAGTCAATGGCGATCGTTATCGGGCCATGTTGAACGAATTTTTGTTCACAAAAATTGAAGAGGAAGATATGGGCAACATTTGGTTTCAACAGGACGGTGCGGTGCTACGTGACACACAGCCGAAGCTACACTCGATGTTTTGCGCCCATTTTCAAAAAAATTTGGCGGACCCTTTATATTCCGTTTGGACTCCAAAACAGCTGAGTCGATTTAAACGAAATAATCAGGCAATCTCCAGACTGGCCCCGCAGGTGATACTTGAAATGTTGGTATAATCTGATCAAAAAACATTTCTTTGGCTTTTTGGAAATTTTATGTGAACAATGCTGTGAATGAGTTAGAACTTAGAACAACAATCAACGCTGCCGGGCGGATCAGCTAGTCATTAATATTTATTTCGGCATTTCATTGTTGCTTCACTAACGAATTTTGTGAGAACTTAGAGCGATATTTTTATTTCTTTTTCTATTTTCAAAGACGACTATAGAAAATTATTTGCTATCACCTGGAGATTTCTATAAAGTTCTTCAAAAAAGAAAGAGTGAAGGGAAAAGTTTTTAAAAAATAGTCAATAGCCATTTTAAAAGACTAGCACAAGAAATCATTCCATTATTTATATTCCCATATTCATACATATATCGTGTCATAATTTGCATTCATATAAAATCAATTGCTATTCGATTTTTATTGATTTCATACCAGAAATAAACTCCGTAACGTACATGAATTTTCATCCTTGAATTTCATACAAAACCCTTACTCAGCACTGTTAGTAGCAAAACTAAAAGGACTACGATAAAACTATACATTTCTGTCAGAAATTTGCAACCCAATCAGCTTTTATGTGGTTGAACAAATATTCAGGTTAATACGGAGAAAAGTATTTACCCACTGGAAGTTGCCTTTTTCGGAAAAAGACCTGCTGAGAAGTAATTAAAATAACTACTACCCAAATTCGATGCTCACCTGGTCTTGTGAAAATCAGATTGGATACCCGGCCTTCCGAAGTCTGTATATAGTTTTGCATTTGGAATTAGAGTGAGCATATGCGGGTGTGAGGTGATTTTAAATTTGGTTTGGTTAGCAAAAGATCTCTGGGATGGATAACACATTAATCCCAGGTATAGGCGTATAAGGAATACAACAATTATTGTTATTCTGTGGAGAGAAGCTTAATAGGTTTCGAACTGTTCTATTTATTTTCGTCTTCGTCCTTGCTGTGAGCCTTTGTTCTATATGCTTTTTATTCTTCTTCTTCTTTCCTTTTCGAAGGAATTAAATATGGATTTGAATTGAAGGATAACATGGGATATGTAAAGCGGATAAGGCAAAGGACAGGGGTTTTGATTTTGGTAAACTTTTTTTGCTCTTTGTAGAATGGTGTTAGAGTAACAAGGATCCTCAATAATCCATTCATATCGGATGTCGGTATATAAACCGAACTTGTTTATTATCCTCACATTAATGTCTGGCAATAGAGTATCCTGGAAGAAGGGATCCGAGCTGCTATTTAAAGTAATGTTGGCATCACAGAGGCTTTGCGAAGCCTATAATTCCCAGGTGTATTTAAACAGCCGTCCTAAATGGAAAGCGAATGAATAACATTCATACGCACTCATCCACCCACCGTACCTTAGCTATATACCTATCGGGTACCCTCGTCGACAAGAAGATTAGGATAGATTGCTGTGGTGATTTTGGTCCTTTCAGGAGGAGAGTTTTAAATCCGAATATATTTTAATGGTATTAATAAATTAAAAGACTCTATAGCAGTATCAGTAGCAGTATAGGAAAAGCAGTAGCAGCAGCAGCAGCAGCGTAACCTACATCGAATTATGATGACGCAGATATTATTATGTGATGAGTTATGTTGTGTCATTTGGGTCGGTTGTCTGTTTTTGTGGTGTTGTCAGGATATGGGACCTTAGATGGGAGTTTTTGTTATTTCTTCTTTTATCCAATTTTTTATTGAAGGTGGAAGATATTAGCATATTACATGAAGATGTTTTTGGTATTACTACAGCATCGCTGTATTTAATGGGTGACATTATACGAAAAGGCTGAATATTAACGAATGCATGTAATTAGGAGTGATCCGATTATATGACTTTACCTCGTTATACCATCAAAGTTTTTAATGAAGACGATTAAATCGAAATATTAGGTTTTGTTTGTGATTACATTTTATATGTGTACGTCATGTTATAGGTATTAAATCTAATCAAAGTCAAGACAACGGTAGGCATACATTATCCTTACCAGTCTAATTATATAAAATTTGCATAAGCCATGAAAAGTTTTTGTAACGAAAAGGAAACATTAGACATACCAGTTTAACGAGATAAGCAATTTAGGTGACTGGCTCAATCATAATATAATGAGGTGGAACTTTTGGCACCTAGACTGTTGTTTTTGTATTTGTTACGAATAAATTTGAGTGTTGACTTAATCTTGTTTTTCTTTGACGGTGCTATGAGCATTGTGATCTCAAAACAAGCTCAGCCCTACTATGGTGACAAGATATGTGGTATGAGTTGGGAACGCCCCACAGCGTTAACTTCTAAGCACGTTTAATAGCCTTTATTTGTTTGTGACAGGTGTGTGTTGGTCTGCTCCTCTTTTTCTTTCTTCGTGATCGTGTCTAAACTTAGGTATATGATTTTATTTGACGGGGCTCTATATGTCCTCTGAATGGGTTCGTTCGATGAACCTTACCCAGGGTTGTCCCAGGTTTTCTTGGCAGCCCTATATGAATTGACAAAAAAAACCAGGGATTTTAGTCCTCAAAAAGCGCTAAGCCATATGACATCCCTGTCATTTGAACAACAATACATGCCACTTTACAACCCTGTTCATTGCCAGAACTCGCCCCAGCAAAAATCGAGAGCTACTACAAGACGACTTGAGGGTAGACCCAGTGCTCAAAAAACTCTCAGCTTGACTTTCATTCAGATCGAGCTTAAGATTTTCAATAAACGTATTGTGGCGACAACAGGGCAACCCCAGGGTTACAACGAACGAACCTAATATGTCAATACCAACTGAGTATTTCCTGCTTTCTTACGAAGAATCTTCATATCAACTGCTGTGAACCTACTCCCATTTTTTTTGTACATTGTCCAAAATTGTAAATTGTATTTCAGTGTTGGATACACAACCGCGGTGTGCTTATTTCTATCAATTGATCTACCGGATGAACCATCCATTGTCCAATATCTATTAGCAATCTACAAAGTATGGGACATCAGCAACTTCGTGCACCTCCGTTTGTGCATTGGTAGAATATAGCTTCGTCTCCTTTGCTAAGGCAGACAATTGCCGCTTAAATCTAAGAAAGCAATGGGGGAAAAGTTAATTTCTGCTCATGTACTCATATCATATGCAATTCTTTTCAATTGCCAGCACAACATGCAAATTTTTGAAGGAATCAGAATGTTTATACTTTGAATTTCATCTGCTGCTGATCTAACCATGAGAAATTCCCAATCGGTCATCAGATGGTCTTATTATTTTGCACAGCCAGCGAATACTCACTCAATGCTCACAATTTGTGAGGCATATCGGCTTGTACGCATTGGTTCATCTTCTATGGGGCTTATCGACTGCGCGTGTTAAGAAGGCAGCCTCTCACTGGAACCTCCTGTATCGTATCGCAAGGCAGCTTGTATGGAAACCTTACGATTTTTACTTGCGATTAAAGATACTATAAGGTAAAACTTGCAGTGGCGCCGATTATTACGACGATGGACAATACGCAAAAAGTTGGTCCTCCAATTCTGTCTTTCTATCTGTATGTCTGGATGTCCGTATATGAATCTACAGCCTAGGCCGCTTGACCGATTTTCTTCTCGCAGTTAGGGTCTGTGAAGCAGCCCACAGAGGGGTTTTTGGAATTAGGTCTCTAGGTCTTGAAACAACGGACCGGTCATATAACCAATACCATATTACTCAAAAACGTCTCCAACGATATCTATAAAGTTTTATGTTAAGTATTATATTACGATTGTCTTTCTTATGATGTGAAAATTGTTTTCGCAAAAAGTCTAAGATAGCCCCCATAGTACCGTTTTATTCAAAACAGACTTTCTCGTGAATGGCAGACATGATTTTGACGAAATTTTATATTTTAATAGATATTGATCTTTTTGAGTATTTTCAAAATGGTATCATTATTTTTTTCAATACTTTTGTCAAAGCTTCTGCTGGCAAGGTCTTCAAACTAACATACTGGACTTTAAAATTAGTTTTTAACAAATGTGAAAATAGAAAACAGTTTTTTGATCTAACGGTATTAATTCAAACTAGCAGTTATAGCAAAATGGCGCTTTGATATTTTCGCTCAAAACCAAGAAGAACAAGAACAAGAACAAGAACAAGAACAAGAACAAGAACAAGAACAAGAACAAGAACAAGAACAAGAACAAGAACAAGAACAAGAACAAGAACAAGAACAAGAACAAGAACAAGAACAAGAACAAGAACAAGAACAAGAACAAGAACAAGAACAAGAACAAGAACAAGAACAAGAACAAGAACAAGAACAAGAACAAGAACAAGAACAAGAACAAGAACAAGAACAAGAACAAGAACAAGAACAAGAACAAGAACAAGAACAAGAACAAGAACAAGAACAAGAACAAGAACAAGAACAAGAACAAGAACAAGAACAAGAACAAGAACAAGAACAAGAACAAGAACAAGAACAAGAACAAGAACAAGAACAAGAACAAGAACAAGAACAAGAACAAGAACAAGAACAAGAACAAGAACAAGAACAAGAACAAGAACAAGAACAAGAACAAGAACAAGAACAAGAACAAGAACAAGAACAAGAACAAGAACAAGAACAAGAACAAGAACAAGAACAAGAACAATACCTTACAGCTCTTGACCCCCTGGGGGTCAATTCCCGATCTGTGAAGCTGTGAAGTGAAAACATTTATCACAGCTTCACCGAAAACTCGATTCTCGATTAGTGAAAATCCAACCTCAAATGTCAATTTTTTTTCATATGATAAATTTCTTTTCATTGCCGTATGAGTCGGTGAAAAATTCAAGTATGAAAAATGGCCGCAAAACTCAAACGATGAAAAATCCAATTGGAATCCAATTGAAATGAGAGAGAAAATGAGAGAAAACTGTCAGAATTTATCATTTAGAACGTTTTAGTACTTTTTAGATCCGGAATCGCTTAGAGTGGGTTCGTGAAGTGATAAAATGAAAAAACTGTATGAAAACTGAAATGATATTTTTTTTTTCGCTTCACAGCTTCACAGATCGGAAATTGACCCCCACTGGTCCTAGGTAATAATTAATAATAATTCCAAAGCCAGCATTAGTCGAAGAAGTGCAAAATAAGTAATAATTGAGTAGTTTAAGTATATAGCCTTTCGTTCACACAAAAACAAAATGAATATTGTTCTTCAACCACCTTACACTTATAATGGATAATTCCATACTACGGACTTCATTCTCAATATTGTTTCAAATTCTATCTCTGGTTCTTGGCTTTATAAATTTAAGTCATAGAGAGCTGAAGTGTGGCAGAACATTAATATAGAAAAATCTTTTTTAAATACCATATTTTCTACATAGAGAAAACATATTTGTATATGTATTAATATCTAACATTCAAACAATCAATCTAATAGAGGCAAGTTCAATGAACATAAACGATGAATTGTCTTCCTTCTATTTCAAGACGAAGCTTGTATGTTCATTAATTGTGCTATGTGGCAAATTTATTTTTTTATTTTTACATTATTCCCATTCAAACTTAAGAGGCTACATTTAGAGATACCCAACTTTCACTGGCTTTTGCTTTAATGTGAGTAAAGTGGAAATAGAATTACCATCAGTGCAGCAAACAAAGAAATAGACAATGGCCAGATTTGGATAATTAAAAATGCTTTGCGTAAACTATGAATGGACTTTTAATCCGATTAAGCATAAATCCCCGAATCTCATTAGTCTCACATCATGATAAGTAGAAAGTTCACCAGATGATGGTTTGTTTGATTGTAGGTATAACCTATCACACTCTCAACCCACATTTTACAAAATCAGTCTAAATTATTTATACCATTTGTGGGTTTCCTAACATCCTAACCCACATCCAACTCATATTATCCTTTTTTTGAAAATTCTCAGCTTAATTTGATTCATCGCTGTAAACACTACCTACCTCTGTATGTACCCATTCAAGTTCCAAACTGTTGTTATGGTCTACCACGACGATTAAGGGCTCATCTATCATTTTTATAACTACTTAAAAACAAACTTCACCTGAAAACAAAGAGGATTTATAATATGCATTCTAACCAATATGTTAGATAAGCTTTCGCAGTACTTATACAAAAGAAAGTCTGCATTACAACCCAAAAAATTAGCAACAAAAACTCCCAAAAATGTTTCACTCTCTCATAATGGCCTCCCCGACATCGCACATGAAAGCCACTTACCGTGCAATTCATTCAACCATATCAGCATAAATCTAAATTTCTCAACAAAATTTATATTCACCACTGGCACTCTTCGTACATGCATACAATGAATCATATCCTTATTACATACACCAACACCTCCCGTATATTGTATTGTAGAAAACCTACAAAAAAAAAAAAAATAAGTGGCGCGCAATAAATTGTTTTAAGGGATCGCACAAAACGCAAATGAAACACAGTACCGTTACTCTATACTCGGCTATCGCACTCGTACACAATCGTGTCTGATGCTAACACTTCCGTTTCTCTTTCTTTTTTTTTCATTTTCATTTTCATTGGCAGAACGGCAACGTCCAGCTATTATCCTTATGGCGGCAATTTTCGCACAAAAAAAAATTCTATTATGCACTTTCGCAATGAATCATCGCACACCGTGGCTCAAATAAATGTCTACTGGCTAGAGAAGGGCGGAACATAGAACAAAACTTCACTTAAACTGTTTCAAGTCTTTACAAAAGGATTTGCCAAAGCACTCATAGAAACTACCATCCACAGGGAACAAATGTTATCCCCTATTGTTTGGGAAAATTAGCATACACATACTCATAAACCAGCTCAAGTTCGCAAAAAAAAAAGTAAAACTAGAGAACTGTGCGAACAAAAGAAGCGCGGGCGGCAGCCGGAATACAACGACGACAACAACTAGTTGGCCAACCAGAGTTGGCGCCAGGGTAGTGAGTTTGTTTGTTTGGAGTTTGGACATGGTCGCTGCCTTTTGCCAAACTATTATAATGAAAACTTTCTCAGGGTAAAACGTAAAAGTTTTTCTCTATTTAGACCATGCCCGCGCCCGGTCCCCCAATCCAAATCGGTCTTTTGCAATTCAGTTCGCACTGAGTAATTCGAGTTTTATTAAATGGTAAAATATACGATTCATATGGTTTTCGTTTTATTGGATTTTATTTTCTTTCTAAATATTTCTTTTGCTTTCTATATAACTGTGGCTATGGCTATGCTCCACTACTGTGGCCACCATCACTGCCGGTCTTCTTAGTTGATTGCTATTTGTGTTTGCGCGCATCTTTATGGTCGTTCTTAAGTGGGGCATTAAAGTTCTCGAAAAGCACTTTTGAATTCATTAACAGTTGACGTTGATTCTGCCTGGGCCTGCTTATGGCGGGAACTTCATGGAGGCAATTGGAATGAAAGTTTTAATGTGTTGTCATTTACATGAAGTTGAATTAATCTCGATTGGTTTGGGTAATCGTTTGATTATGTTAGGACAAATCTTTGGAGCATTCGATGTGTTTGAATGAGTGGGACTTTTCATGACCCTATTCTAAATGGCTTTAGATCGCAGTCAAGAATCAAGTGGAGAATTTGATTTATAAGTTGAAAGGAATGTGCTACAAGGACTATTATGACTGGCTTAATGGTTATAGCGTTTTTACGCATTATCAACACACGGAAAGAAATGCAAAGCCCATCGCTTGGTAATCAATTGTGCGATTAAATGAGGGCGGTATTGTGTGGGTCGAGGAGTACTTAAGGACTAAGGCTTTGAAAGCTCCACTTAATTGCTTGAATGAAGCCAAGAGCCCAGTTCAAGTTTTGGTTACGTGAACCCATGTGGCTGGTAAGTATATCTGCCTGGCCTTTAGATTTGTTTTTTTTTTTTTCTTTTTTGCTAGTTTCCTATAAACATGGCTCAAAGAAGACTATGATGCTTAGAAGCCTTAATGTCAAAAACACCAATTTAAAGTAAATAGAGCATGTCAAACTTAGCGTATTGCCAAGACCAATATTACATTCAATACCCCAAAGCAATGGAGACAGAATAGAAGAAATGCAAGCCAAAAAGTTTCTATCACAATCAAGTCCAAAGACTTCTGTGAAGATCTGTTTTCGGAATCTCACAATATGCCGTGAGATAAAAATGCTTCTATTTTATATGACATAAATAATGTTGAAAAGCCAGCAATGAATTATCTTCATAATTTAGTATTACAGCAGTAGTTCCCCAGGGCTCTGATCTTGGGCCACTGATGTTTTGACTAATAAACTACTTGATCTGGTGGAGCATTGTTTAGTTTGCATGTTGGTAGATAATTACCAGTTATAGAGAGGACTCTTTTCACTAATATAGCGCTCATTGAAGGCTTGCAAATTATTCTAATTGAAAACCTTTTAGGCTATCTATCAAACTAAGGAATTTGCAAAGATTCAAACAATATCGTCTGCAAGCTTTTAAAATTCCCATAGATAAATGAAGAGAGTCTTTCATTGTATATTTTTGCACTGCAAGAAAACCTAGTTTACAAGAATCTTTTACTACCCTAACTTTCAGAAAGATTTATACCAATTGCCAATTGTTAAAGCTATTTTCTTGGCGATTCTCATGCGCTGCTGCGAAATATTCTGTTTTCTGAAACGTTTATTTAAAAACCAAAAACTTAGATGAAAGCCATTTAGGGCCAGTTGCTCAATCGAATCATAAATTTAAGTTCTACATAAAGTTCTACTTTAGTATGGGGATTTTATGTAGAACTTAAGAATTCCGAAACGTCTTATACAAAAATGAAAACTTTATGTAGAACTTAAATTTATAATTCGATTGAGCAACTGGCCCTTAAATCAGTGTAGATCGATATGATGGAGATTGGATCACATATGTATTCTAATTCATAAATTTTTTTTTTACATAAAGTGTCTAAAAGTTTTAAGAAATTTCGGAAAGACTTCGAATTTTTTTCAAAAACTGTATAAGTTTCCATCTGAATTTTGATGTAAAACAGAACTTTCAAGAAGTTTCGAGAGAGAAGTTTCTACTTATTACAAACGATTTAGTAGTAATCGGTTGTTATGTGGTAGGTTTGTTTAGGCAATTCATCACGACTCAAGTCAGATTCAGAAAGGATTTTCAAATTTTCCAAATTTATTTTTACAAGCATATTATATGGTGCTCATAATCGACCATCAAATGTGTCAATTCATCACCGCACTCCACAATTGAATCTGATGTGTAAAACACTGTCTTGAAAAGTTTGCGGCTTTGGAAAATTGACCTACAGGTTAAGATACTAAAGTGACCATAATGCCATATAGTCGTTTGTGAAATAAATAATATTTGAAGCAAATTAAATTTTTTCTTTTTCTAAGTTATTGTTATAAGCCTCTAATTCACCATTACAATAGCTGGTGTAATATTAAGACTCAAACGTTACTACCAAGAGGAAATGGCGGAACCAATTTATAAAAAATCGGAAATTGTAGGATCCTGACTTTCAAAACTACCTAATAATTAAATTCTTTTGTTTACAATTCCGGTTTCAGGTAGACCCGATTTCGCATTCTAAAACAGTTGGGGATTTCTTTCATATGATTGTGCTATCAATACCAGGGCGAATTCGCCTTTGAAAATTTGTTGAGCGCTCTTGCTCTTTAGTATACATCTCTACATTTCGCAACCATCGTAGTCGAACGAAGCGTGCTCTTCCAGCTATGCTGATGCTTCTGTCGCTGACGTGTGACGTGTCTATATGCTTCTTACACGATCTTACACACTAAGATTTCGTTCGTTTAACACAACCTTTTTAAGTAATTTGGAGGGGGGGGGGGGACAAATCGTATGACTCGTGTTCGTTCGTTCAAAACGAAGCAACTCAGTCATTTCGGCTAGAACGCCAATGCTGAATGACTTTGGAGAATTCACGATATTAGATTAGATTAGATTAAATTCTTACTTAAACTAATGTTAATTACAAAATTTAAATATACAAAAGAAAAAATGGAAGAAAGAAAAACATTTAGTTACATCTATATTTTCTTACGAGAAGTAAATAGTTTTGATGACACATCAAAATATAAGCTTCACAATACAAAACATTTGTGGTAGCAAGAACATAATTTTGAGAACAATAGAAGTATGATATTTTCATAAAAATTCAATTGAAGAATGAATAACAAAAAAAATTAAAAAAAAATAAAAATAACTAACAAGGAATAAAAAATTAAGAAAAACTACAATATTAACAAATAAAATGAGAATGTTAGAAAAGATTAGATTCAAAATTTAAATGCTTAAAGTTTAAAGCCAATTTTTAACGCTTCTTTGAAACAATCCAGAATTTGTAATTGCTCTAACGGACGGCGCGGCGGCGGCGCGGCGGTAGTTTATTAAATAAGTGAGCAGAAGATACAGAATAAAAATTACGAAATGCAGTTGTACGGAAGAAAGGAACAGAAACAAAATTAGACAAGTTAACACGTAAACTATGAGTAGAAATAAGCCGAAAGTTTCTATTTCCAGATTTCATAAAAAAAAGTCTTCAGCACTTTAAAACAATACAGGTGACAAACTGGAAGGATACTGATGATACAAAACAAAAGAAAACTAGGATGTCTTATAGGTTTGCGGCATATTTTTCTCAACACATGTTTTTGTAGTACCAAAAGAGGTTGTATTTTCTTTAAGTACGATCCATCCCAGCAGGCAATACCATATTGCAATTTGGAATGAAATATAACGTAATAGATCTGTTTCAAGACACACATTTTGTAAGCAATAGAAGAGACGAAGAGTAGAACGGAAATACATGCTCAAAGATGCAGTGTGATTTGAAAAGTTCATTTTAGAGTCAATGATAAGCCCTAGATATTTAAATTCATTCACTCTCTCAATTTCAAAACAGTTATCGCTACAACTAAGATGGCTATAAAAAGTGGAAGTAGAATAAGATCTCAGATTCTGGTGCATGGAAGTAGATACCATTTACAAAATTAACCGAGGAAATCAAACTGAAAAACATTATTTTTGTTTTTCTACTTATATCCAGTTTGTGTTCAGCAAACCACACCCTCAATAGACTCAGATCCCAATTTATATCAGCAACAAGGTCCAAAGGACTTTTCGCTCCATATGAGAAACCTATGTTATCCGCGAAAGCAGTTGGAAAACCATTAAAGCTAAATTCCAATACAGAGTTGATATAGATAAGAAATAGAATCGGCTTAAGGACAGAACCTTGAGGTACACCCAAATTAAAAGTTTTTACATCACTTCTAGACTCTCCAATCTTTACTCTTTGAGACCTATCTTTAAGATACGACAAACCAATCTAGAACAAAATTACGAAACCCCGCTTTTTCTAATTTCTTTAGTAAAATTGAATGGTTGACCATATCAAAGGCCTTGGTTATTTCAGTGAAGAGACCGGCTGTACAATTCTTGCCATCAAGGTTTGACATAATATTTGAGCAAAATTGTAGGAGAGCATCTTCAGTAGATCTATCCTACCGAAATCCAAATTGTTTGCTACTAAAAAAATTTGTTTTATTTAAGAAACTTACAGTTCCGTCCTTTAAAAGTTTTTCAAAAACTTTGCTTAGCACTGGAAGAAGTGAAATAGGCCTGTAGTTACCCCCACTTAAGACAGAACCTTTTTAAACAAACTCCGTCAAGGCCGGCAAATAACTCACCGAGACCTTTGATGTCAAAAAAGGCATGTGATTTTGTTAACATCATACTTGAAAAGATAATACAAAACTCAAACATCAACATCATCAGAGGAACAATCTTTCATAAGTCTGCACAGTTACTCGATAACGCAGACGATATTGACGTAATGGGAAGAGAGAAGTGTGATGTCGTAAGTGCTTTTACGACCATTGAAACATGATGGATGCTTTTTGGGCTTAGTAGGCAATTAAAAAATACAACCCTCTCTAGAAAAACCAAGGCAACCAGTTATAAGACCTTAATCATGCCTAGTCGTGCTTGACGGCGAGGAAGCGTGGACTTCATCGAAAGCGGATGAGGAAACCCTTGGTCGTTTCAAAAGAAAAATACCCCGAATGATCTTTGGTCCCGTATGCGAAGACTCTGTGTGGAGAAGAATAAGATACAACAACAAGCTTTATGAGCTGTACCGTACATGGGCATAGATAGAACGATTTCTAGGCCATGTAAAGCGGATGGACATCAACGCTCTGGCTCGACGGGTTTTCGAAAGCACATTGCAGGGAAATAAAAGACCTCAAACAACTTAGAGTGCAAAACTGGAGAGAGCTCGCCTGAAATCGATATTGTTGGCGTAAGATGTTGGTTGAGACTCAGGCTGACTCCGAACTGTAATGCCAACCTAAGTAAGTAAGTCTATAATCGGATTGACCCCTTTCCAATTCTTAGAGAATCGCTCACCTGTTCTGCTTCTATCTGTTTCAGAAGTAGATCGAGTTAATCGAGGCACCGGTTGGTTGTTACTTCTGCGATTTATGTATTCTCATTACCGTACTTACTGCGCAGCGGCTGTGTCAACTTCATTTTATAAAGAATCAATTTTCTGACATGACCCAACAATCGTTCCCCCTTTTATTAAATAACCTCATCCGCATGAAAGCCGTGAAATATACACTTTCTCCCTTAAATCGGAAACACGATGTACTACAATGATTCGCATTTTCATTTGAATACGATTTAATAACAAGCCACTCTTGTTGACTACACACATTGAATTTTATTCTTCCAGATATAACAAAGCTTATTAAACGAATAGAATTTCAGAAACTTCTTATTATATACACAAAAGTTACACAACAATATTAAAATAAGAAAAAAAGAAATACCCAAACCACCACAAAAGTCAGAATCAAAGAAATATCCTTTATCTTTAGGCACTCTTCCATTCACGACAACGACGACAAACGACGAACGACGAGAAAATATAGCCCTCCATTCAAGGCATGATGCTTTTTTCTTAGTCAAAGTAGTAGCGTAATCGCTTTCCCAAAACAAGCAATTCAGAATTTCAGATACAAGACGCAACCAGGCATCATACATAAGCGGATACAATGATATTTATATTTAGATAAATTTAATTGATGACCCTAAGCTACTTTGCTTTATTAGTTGTTATGATTCTTCTTTCCTTCGTTCCAAATTCTTATTTACTTTTCATGGTATCGCTTTTGGTTGATGTTATTATGACTGCTTTTTCTTCGTCGTGTGCTCGTTGTTCGTCCTTCGAAAAAGTTTTATTCATATCAGAAATATTTATCGGACAGAAAAGAGGAACGTGGTGCGGATGTACAAATTAATCTTTCAGCTTTATATTGTTTGTCATATTTATTTGGAAAAAAAAGAGAGCTTAAACAGAGGCATTGGGGTACTGGGATGGTGGTGACTGGCAAAAGACACAAATTTTCCAAAAGAGAAATACCTGGATAATCTTTGTGGAATATATGGAATATTAGTTGAAATTAGAAAAAAAAGGAAACTTAATGCAACCTACAACTGGCAACCTAATTTGTTTGGTGAAGTTTCTTTGCCTCTAAGAGCTTTTGGTTTCCTTTAATTGGATTCCTAAGTCTTAAGACAACGGTACGGCATCAACCTACTGTAGCACAATCAATAAATAAAAGCCAATTCGCCTTCAGCGTTTTTGATAAAACTTTTGTAATAAGGTTCGCTCCCAAACCTTTTCCCTTTTATGATGAAAACCAATTTTTTAGGAAAAGACTTTTAAACTTAGTCCCTCTTCAATCCGTGATTTTTAATCCAGCCTCTTAGGTATAAGCTCACGTGACGGAGCGTAAAATACATATTTGCTTTGCTTTGAAAATATTTCGTTCATCGAGAACTTGCCTAACAGGCTACGAAGGAAAAAAATTATGTTGTGCACTTCCTCACCACAATACCTTTCCAAAACTATATCGTTCACGTTAATGCAACGCATTTAAATCGGGTTAAAGGGTTTCAACAGTTCTAGCCTCAGATATAAATGAATCTGTTCAGCGTGGAATTTGTGTTAAAGGTGATTCACGCTGCGCAATTAGTTGGACGGACTTAGTCTGATGGATGTCGGATAGTAAACAAATTGGTTGGAGCAACATAGCAACGAGCCCCGAGGCCTAGTGCATATCTCACAACCATACCTTGTGAAGGAATGGAAGGAACCTACAATTTTTTGTCGATTCCGATCTATTCATTGTTAAGAACTCTTCATGGCATGAAGTAACTATCGGAAACATTGCCAATTTATCTTGAGAAGCGATATCCTTGGAAAAACTTTTTCCACTGATGTTTCATGGACTCGAACCTTGAATATCCCATACGTAAAGCAGGTAAGTTGACCATTACTCCAGGGGTACCGAAATTGATGTTGAATGATCGGGTATAATTTGCATTCAGACTTATCAGACTTTTCGTGAGCCCTCAAACTCAAACAAAATTTTCAAAAATATTTGAATATCATCCAACAAGTTGAACAAGCGTTCGATTAGGCGTTCACATAATCCAACATTCACACCGAAATTTGTTCAACTCAAAACAGCAATGAAATTGATCGATATTTTTTTATTGCAACTTCATTAAAATTTCAAATTTGATTCTAAAGTGATCTAGTCTAGTCTCTCCAGTGCCTTTAACAATGTTTTCGAATTGGGATATAAGATTTTCTGTACTTCACCTTTTCGCAAAAATACTGAACTATTCCGAAGCAAACAACTTTACCCTACTTCCGCCCTGCTACGGCCCTACGCCAAACTGAAGTTTTCGCATAATTTCAATTTATTAATTGAATTCTTTGTTCTTGAATGGATCAGCAACGCACCCTTTCAACAGACTCTGAGCCTGGCGAACTTATATCAAATATTTTATATTTCATTAAAAATTCGAACCCTTGGAAGAGTTGCCATGGCTTCAAAACTTTTTCGCTACCACCTTCCCATGCACAGTACAACAAGGATGACCTTCACTCAACTTGTACTGTTGCATCATTCAAAATATTTGTACCGTTTACAAAAGGCAGTGTACAGGGTAAAGCTAACTAGTGTGCACCTTTCCTTTTCGCTTACTGAATATTTGCCAGCATTTAATAATTATTACTCGTTTTGGCAAATGTCAGCGCATGAATAAATAATTATATTACCTTCCTGTAGCAAACGGAATTCTTTCCGCGAAAGAGCGACGCTTTTGCTGTGTGCTGAGCTGTGAGAAAATTGGCGAAACGATGATGTTGATGCAGCGCTTGACATTGCATGGATGGTTTCCTTCAACGGTCGTCATAATGGTGGTGGTAAATTCGTAGTTCCTTCTCATGTCCATTTTTTTTGGATAGCTACTTCAAGTTCATAATTTTTAAATGAAAGAAACTTGGTCTTTTATAAATCTTTGCTCCTTGGTTCTATGGATATAAGTAGATATTGTTGTTATATTATTATTGTTGTTGTTTTGTATTTGTATATGGTGATTGTGACGCCCGACTTTAGCCAACGACGACGAAGAAGAGTCCTTGAAATTTACTTTTTTTAATTTTTACACAATTCCTTCTTGGTGCAGATAGATGATTGCATTTTCCACTTGTTTATTCCTTGCAGGACCCTTGTTTAGTCTTGGCTGCTGCTTGTATTCTTTTTTGTTGCGATGCAATTGTGAAATGCTTTGTTTTTTAGTTTTTTGTCCTCATGCTTCTTATCTCCGTTTTTGTCTCATGTTTCTATGGCTAGTCGTACTTTTTATTTTATTTTATTTTTTGATTTTCATCCTTGAAAAGGCTGATTCTTCAGTGGATATCGTAAAAGGCGATCTCAGTCTTTACCGAACTTTTTCCTTAAGTAGGGACATCTTCTTGTTTCTGATTCTATTTAGACAGTGGTGAATGCATCCTTCTTTTAGTTTTTCCTTTATTTTTTTTTTTTTTTTTGTTACAAGACTTAAAATAAGTTAAACGAGAATATTGTGTTAGTTGAAGTTGGAACAGGGATTTTCAAATAAAACTGTTTATGTCATTTAGCGGTGAATGGGTGACAACTGAGAAAAAAGCGAAGCACGGCCAAGAACAAAACAACAAAAGGGCTTAACATTTTTGTTTCCTTGTTCAATAATTGAGCTTTAAATTCTGCAGAGGAAGGGAATAGGCGTGGAGTCTCCAAGACCTTTCCATTTTCGTTTAGTTTCTGAAAGATTGAAGTGAAAGATTTATTTATTCGAATCAAGTCGCATGTTTGCCTCTAAGCATATCCGAGTATTTTAGGTGTTCAGCAATGTCCAGTTCAGAATCAAGTTTCTGATCGGAGACTGTTGCTTTAATTGATCATTATCTTCTCGTATCGCTTATCGTATATTCGAATACTATGACTGATTTTCCTGAAATACAAGTGTAGCTGTTCTCATAACGTTATGTAGTTCATTTCTAGGCAACTTCAGTGAGGTAGCCGTTGCATTTAGTTTTCAATTATTTTGGTTGCTTTCTCGCTTGGATTTGCGAACGTGTGGACTGGGACTTGAATTAAGCAGAACATTTTCTTAAAGTTCACATTTAGCTGAAAAAAATCGAAATCAATCACATTTAACATTTACCTTCTTTATTCGTTTCCCTTACCCAAACAAAGTGTGACTTATGCTTGCTGTTTGCTGACCTCAGGATCTTATGTCAGTTCTTATCATAGCCCCTAAAGAATCTTATGTAATAACAAAAAACATAACCGAATGGAAATTTCAGATAAGTTCAAGTGATGGGCTTTGTTCGTTCAACAGATAACACATACACCAACCGCAAAGTATACTCCAATTAATTTTCATTTATGACTCATAAAAAAAATATTTTCTTGCCGTAAGGGAAGTTGAGGTATCCCTCTTGAAAAGATTCTTTAATCTAACCAAGCAGTTGTTATGGAAGTAAAATCACAGACTTGGTCGCAGATACTTGCTCCGTTTTCAAACCATTTTTTTTTTTTTGAAGACCACAAGGACCATAACATTGTGTTTACTTTCACATAGAACAGTTTTGCATATAGCAAAAACTTGGGTTTCTTTTTAAATTGGAAAATACCCGTTTTAGCCAAATTGAAACTTTTCAAAAAGGCATTTGAATTTGAAGCGAAAGCAAGTACATAAGCAGGTTGGCACAACATAGCCGATTTTTGCCTATTCGCGATCGCGAAAGGCAATTAATGTGGGAATAATAATAATAATAACAATAATAACAATAATTATAAAAATAAGCAATATCGATTAAGGGTGTCGGCTTAACGAAGACGAAGTCATTGAAAACCTAAGTGAAGGAGAGAGCTACATGTACCTGGGATTCCTGCAGCTCAAAGGCTTTTCAAGGAAAACATTAAAAAAAACTTACATCTACTTTTAACCATAGGTTGGAAAGAATATTGAGATCCAAACTGAATGCGGGAAATAAAACTAAAGCAATCAACACCCATATACAACTATTCGTTTGGGGTAATCAAATGGACTGAAACTGACATCGATGCCATTGCCAGATCAATTAGAACGACACTAACAAAATACCAGTCACATCACCCGAAAAGTGCAATGGAGTGAATCGTTCTCCCCCGAGAGGAAGAAAGTAGAGGAATAACTAATTTATCGGAACTCCACCATAAGCAAATTTGCAGCCTAAGATCGTATTTCCAAAACCAAAGAAGCTGCATTTTAATCAGAGCTATAGTATAAGCAGATAAAAATTACACACCGCTCAACCTGTCGCCTAACGATTTCGGAATGCCGGACAGCGTCAAGTCAAAAGCGGAACTCATTGAGATGTGGAAAGCTAAAGAGCTGCACGGAACACATATCAAGCAGCTACTTAACGACAGTTTAGGCATTCCCAAGTCAAACTTATGGCTCAAAAAAGGAAAACTTTTCTCTGAAACCGAGGGTTTCATGATAGCCATTCAGGATAGAGTTATTCAAACAAGAAATTATATCAAACACATAATGCTGGAAAACATTCTGACAGACAAGTGCCGTAGATTAATATAGCTCAGGAAACCATTGAACACATAATTGGCGGTTGTTCTATGCTATCTTTAACAGATTATCTGAACAGACACGATAAGGTCGGGAAACTCATTTACCTTAAGCTTGCCGTTAGGTACGGACTAATAAACCGATTAGCCCCATATCATAAATATGAACCACCGCACCGCCCGTATTGAAAAATCAGAATATGGTACTATATTGGGACAGATCAATTAAAACAGATCGAACTGTGCAAGCCAATAGACCAGATATAGAGATATAGTCTTACTCGACACAGAAAAAAATACCATCGAAATCATGTAGACATTAGCATTCCTTTAATTCAAAACCTATCAACGGCCTACTCTAACAAAATAAACAAATACACCGAGCTCGCTCACGAACTGAAGGAGCTCTATCATGCTCAAAGAGTGACAATAACACCAATAATAATATCAGCGACAGCTTTTATTCCAAAAAGTCTATTTGAGGACCCTAATACAAACATTAACATACCTTACCTACATACATACATATAAGTAGAGAAAAATTGAACATACGAAATAACAGACGAGCTTGAGTTCTCAATAAAAGCAAACTAATTTTGGAAAAAATGGAAAGCCTTCCAATTGCACTTAAATTTCGGCAAATGATCTTTATATTTTGCAAAGTAGGCATCTCACTGTACTGCTTTTTGGTGGAGACGTGTCTATATGCACCCAACACGAACTTTCATGATATATTTGAGATGATAGGCATAGTTGCCATTGCCACTTGTAAAAAAAGTATGTATCCAAACATGAAAATAAAAATGACTAAACATAGCTTAAAATGACCTAAATTGTGGTTGATTCTGATAAAAAAAAAGAAAAGAAGAGATTAATCAGAAGTTCTCAAAAGGAAAAAGCAACATGAGAAGTTGAAAACCATAACGAGGCCCGTATTGACCACCAAGCAAAGATAGTGATGGAACTGCTGTCACTTCTAAGGATCTAAAAAACTTTTTGCAGACTTAACTTAGACGATATGAACAAGAATGCCATACTCTAGAGAACAGAACACGAGAGATCTTATAGGAACCTGCTTATGACAGTATTGACAGAAACAAGCTGTACAGCGTCATGTCTAGCTCCCAAAAAACTTAGCTTTTCAGTTCTTAACCCTTTCAAGACGGGTGATAATCACATGTACCAGCAAAAGTGAAGACATTCCTAGAATTTGATTTTTTTTTTTGTTGATTGTTTATATCTAAAAACCTTTTCACTCATTCCGAAATGCAAAAATTGTGTTACTTTATCACCTGAATTGAGTCCTGAAAGGGTTAAAAAGATTTAATCACGAAGTGAGCATACATGCCGATCATTTGAAGAAAAACTCTTGTCATTTAACAGCACTGTCTGTTACCTGAAAACCCTAATTCTATTTCACTGCAAGTTGATGGCAAACCCAGAACTTACATTTTTTCGATTAGCATTATGACTACCCTTAGAGCAACCCCATGGGCTTGAACGATCGAACTTATTAATGCACTTTTTAAATTCATTCCATAAGAAAACTGCCTTATGCATGGATTTCATTTTTGTGAACCAAAACTGAAAGACCAAATGGGATAAAAAATGACCGTGTGACCATGTGAAAAAATAGTGACCAAATTTGGTCATAAATGAACAAACTAGCAACAGCATTTTGCATTTTGTTAATATTTAGTTGTCATTCTATTTGAAAATTTTTCCTGATTTGTTTTCCTGATCGCTATAATTGGGCCCCCCGCCCCTAACACGAGGTGTAGGTTGAGTGGCTACTGGAGCTGACAAGTCCTCCGGATGTGTAGTTACATCCATCGAAATGCGGCTGATAGCTGCAGTTTGAATGCAGTCCCGTCAAATCGACGGCAATCAAAAGCAACTGACGCAAATTTATTGTATGTTTATTTTGTTCATTAAATGGCATTCAATAACTACCGACAGGCGGAATGAGAAGAAATGGGGATTTCGAGGCAGGTAAAGGGTGATTTAGCTTGAAATATCTGGAAGCTACTCCTGCTTGCATTTACTCTACTTTTCCTAAATGAAGATTGATCGGATTTGAGACATTTCGCATTCGGACTTGGTTCTCTCCAAAAGGAGTAATTACTGTCATATTACTTTTTTTGGAGAGAAAGAAGTCCAAATTCTAAATGTCTTAAATCTGGACGTATTCTCTCTTTCAGTTTCCTTTGTAATCGTGCCGTGTGACACCCTACTTAGCCTTAAAAGATTGATCGAATCACAAGATTTTAATGGATATTTCAGGCTGTAGGAAGTTCAAGGGTTTCTTTCATTCGTGAAAATATAGAACCTCTGATGAATAGGAAATTTTCGCCTAGTAATATTTTTAGGGCTTTTTCTAAACCCATAATTATAAACAAACCAGACTTTTGCTTAATAAAACACTTTTGCATATATTTTGGTGTAAAATAACACAAAACTATGTCAGGTGTTGGTGGAGATTCAATTTAACTTCTGCACATTTGCCCTACGGTCAGTTTCCACTTAAAAAAAATCGTTTTTAATGATCTAACTTTCTTGTTGCTGAACGATAATTGTTTGCTCGATTAACTCAAGGCATGTTAAAGTACTAACAATTCCAATGAATAACCCTAATGGAAAGTACCTAAATAAACGAAATTTCGATTCGCGATAAATTCTCCCAGTGAGCGAAAATTTTTATTATGCAATAAAAATGAAATGGCACAATCTTGACAAGCACTGTCTTGCACGTGATTTTCGCATTGCCCTCTGTAACATCTTTCTATACCTAACCTACACACCTACATACCTCCCTTGCTGTTGGCGTTGTCGTAGTTCCTTCATTCAAATGATGTTGTCTCAAGGCTATATGCCAAGATGGAATTACCTCATTCGTTTTCGTTTTACGAAAACCAAACCAATAGCAAGAGCAACAGCTTCGAAGCAAGTTGTTATAGACTATAGAGCAGCAGCAGCATAAACTTTTCGCACAGGTATTTTGCACCAAGATGTGTCACTTATGTCACAGCTGATGAAGTGATGTATGTATTGTTTTAGCAAAGAGTTGAGTATACTTATCTGAAGTGCAGCAGTAGCGTCATGACAGTCTGACGTTTCAAATAGCTCATCGCAAGACTTAATGGGCTGGTTTGCCTTTTGTTTTTCCCCCAAAACGTAAGTGACTTTGCACACCCGTCCGTCACTTTACTATTAAGGTAACAACGACAATACCCAGCTTTACTCTGAATGCTCAATTTCGCTTCGCAAGAAAAGGAGAAAGTTATGTCTTCGATATTATGTATACTCTCGTCTCGTATGGTGATGAAGAGGCTCGTTGGTGTGCTCGTTGGGAAAAGTTTTGCCCCTTTATCGCTGTTCATGCTCAGGGAATCATTTAAATATTTCAGACACTTAATTAGCCGGGAACACAATGGACCATCTTTTCAAGTGGGTACTACATATACATATAAAGTAAACACACACCCAAACCAACTCACAAGCACTGCCTGCGATTGCCAAACTGCTAACAATACCATGCTCCATGCCATGCATGAAGTTTTGAATTTGTAATTTTGGTGCAATGTCTGTCGGTGTGTGCGTCTATGCATAAGAATGATAAATGAAACTTTGTCTTCAATTCAATTTATCATCTGGAATTTCGTCTTCTTCTCGTAAAAGACACGAGGATGTTGGTGCAACTTTACGTAATGGTAGTCTTACAACGGTTTTTTTTCTTTAATTATTTCATTTTTTATTTTAATTCAGTTTGAAATATTAATCATGAATTACAAAATGAGAACAAACACGTTCACACATCGTATAGATAAGGAAAATGAAGTAGATTTATCTTAATAATCAAGTGAATTAAATTATGAATGAAGAGAAATGAGCAAGCACTTTAATGAACTCCTCATGTTGGCTAAAGCGTGTGTACCTATGTTTTTTGTAATTTATTATTTATTTATATGGACTCTGACTAACACAGTAAGACACAAAGTCTTCCTAAACACAGCGCGCTTTAATATTACGATACCTTTGATTAAATAGACGATATGAAACTAAGAAATGGCAAAATTTTTAAAAGAAAACATGTTACATGTGTAATTTTTGTAAGCCTGTATGTTTTGGTGAATGATGCAGTTTTGGTACTTAACACAAACAAAAATTATTTGTGTAGTGTTGGTTTTCATTCAAGTAGGCAAAAATTCAAACTTAATTTCTAGACATTGTCACACAGCATGTGGTATTATGAGTTAGGTACTGAGGTTAGAAGGAGTTGTCTGAGGAGCACCTGACCAAATATGGGAGTTACATATACTCTGGTTTTGAACTGATGTAGGCTTTGTAAGTAGTAGAGGGGGTAACAAATTTCGGGAGTTGGCTTAAGTATTTTCCGGCATTTTTGGCACCTTCAGATCATCATTTTCACACATTCCAATATTATCAATCCCTCGAATACCATTCATGGATAATGGCAATGAGGGATGTCAAGCTTTAGCGACAAAAAACAGCATTGCTATAACGAAGCATTGAATTCATGGGGCTTATATTACCCCATGTGCAAACGCTTTTAAGGTCAGATATCAATGAGCTCCAATGAGTGCCAGTTCCACTTCCGAAGAGCAGTGATGTGAATTTGGAAACTATTATGAAGAGCTAAGGATCGAGTTGTCAGCAAAACAGTGAAGAAGGTCTGAAAGTTCAGACAAGATATCGTTTATGAATGTACGGAAGAGATTCGGAGACAAAACGGAGCTCTGGGGCACTCCAGCGTTTATAATGTTGGTATCTGACTTGAAACCACCCAATACAACTGATAGTTTCTAATCAAACGAAGAGGAGACTCGTCGGCACCAAAAGTACGCATTTTCGAAAAGAGAGCTTGATGCCAAACTCTATCGAATGCTTTAGAAATATCAAGCGCAATAATCTTACTTTCTCCAAAAAAGTGTAAAGATTGGTTCTATTTTTCGGTTAGATATGCCATCAAATCATCAGAGGACCTTTCGCTACGAAAACCGATTTGTCGGTCATTAAGAAGCTTTCGTTCTTTACGATAATTCATGAGTTGACGGCGGTTTATCAATGTTTCCCTGACCTTGAAATGAAGGGACGTTGTGTGTAATTGGACGGCAATTGGAAGGGGATGAAGATTCGCTTTTTTAGGACAGGCTGGACAAATGTAGTTTTTCATCTGCGCGGGAAGAGCCCAGATGAATAGGAAAGATAGAACAGCTTACGCAGTGTTTTTGGCGGCGATTAAGACCAGCGGATTTATGTATTTTGAGATCTTTTAGAACTGTCATTTCCAGGGGTCGGAGCGAGTACGAATTAGCGTAATCTACGCAATTTCAAGCTCAGGCGGAACCAATGTGCTCTTGGGAAGTGTCAAGTTGGGCAGCAAATTAAACTGTCAGCAAATTGGCATTGTCGATGTAGGTGATATATGGAGAGTTAACTTCAAGACAAGCGTTGGAATCGATGACGTGGTGGAGTTTTTAATGTTCTTAACAGAAGACCATCTTGCGTCTGGCATTAAAGTGGCATACATCCTCTCTCCTTAAGATTGCAAAAGTCATATAAAATTTTCGGAGGTTAGGTCGGTGTTGTAGGTAAACTAAATTCACTGTTTCAGCTCGTGCTTCCTTTCCTTTCTTGATTTTCCTTTCGGAATGCAATTCAGGTGATAAAGAAACAAAGTTTTTGCATTCTGTTATAAGTAAAGGGGTTTTAAAACATAAGCAATCAAACAAAAAAGTTTTCAGATTCTAGGGATGTTGTTTTAATTTTTGCTGTTACCAATGTGTACCATCCGTTCCGGAAGGGTAAACGCTGTATTGCAGTTAGCTGTATAATACTCTGTATTGTAAGGACTTAGTTTGTGTTGCTGTTTATTTAATGAATTTACCACCAATGCAGAATTCCGCAGTTAAGGCAAGGCTCTTTTAACCTCAGCAAGTTCGTATTGGAAGCGTTTACTCATATAGGGTTTGCCGCATCTAAAACTACTAAATATTCATACTCCCTCACGACTGGCTCATTTTCCCCTTTCATCCTTTCCTCGCTGAGTACTGGGCTCATCCAACCGGAGGTGGCTTGACAAACTACTGAATGCGAGTCGAGTGCTGGCCAAGGAACAAAGAGCAACACCATATTGCTCTGAGAGTAACGACTGACTGCCAAAACCTTTGTGGTCTGCCAGAACCGCAACCTCTGATGCTCTGGGCTTCACCTGGGCTTTAACACGAGTCCCAAAGATCCATGATGAATACGGACAGACCAATGTAGCTAAACAAAACGCACGCCAATTTAGTGTTAATGTGGAAGATAAGTAGGTTACTGTGGCGTTGTTATCAGCATTTCTGCCGCCGCGTCACCGTCGCCACGACAGCTACAAATGTATGAAAACCCTGTATTTTTTCTCATATCGCAACACTGTAGACATTCGCATATGTCGCTGTATAACTTAATTTTGAGAACTGAATTTGAAACTACATACCTTACTTACTTACTTAGGTGTACATTACAGTTCGGAGTGAAGCTGGGCCTCAACCAACATCCTTCTATAACGACTTCGATTTCGGGCGAGCTCTCTCCAGTTTCACACTCCAAGTCGGTTGAGGTCTTCATCCACTTGATTGCGCCACCTAAGACGAGGTCTTCCCCTTCCGCGATTTCCCTGCAATGTGCTTTCGAACACCCGACGAGCCGGAGCGTTTGGATCCATCCGCTCTACATGGCCCAACCATCGTAGTCTCGCGATGCGTACTCTTCTGGCTATGCCCATGTCGCGGTATAGCTCATACAGCTCGTTGTTGTATCTTCTTCTCCACACATTGTTTTCGCATACGGGACCAAAGATCATTCGGAGAATTTTTCTTTCGAAACGACCAAGGGTTTCCTCATCCGCTTTCGATAAGGTCCATGCTTCCGCGCCGTAAAGCAGGACTGGGATGATCAAGGTCTTATACAAGGTCACCTTGGTTTTTCTAGAGAGGGTTTTGTTTCTCAATTGCCTTCTTAACCCAAAGAAGCAACGGTTGGCAATTTGAAACTACCGCGACTGCAAAATTGCTTTGGCTTGGTAGATCCATTAAGCTTCAGACTCTATAGATCTTTTAAGTGTCTTAAAAGAAAGGGGAATGGGTTAATAAGTTTCCAAGCTTTTAGGTGGCGAACAAAAATATCCAATAAGAGTGAATATAGTAGACGTTCAATCATCCTCGTGGTATGACCTCTAGAATTGAAAAATTTGGCTTCATGGCTTTGCATTATTGTTGGCAATGTTCCTTATGGCCTCGTTTTTTATTTTATTATTTTTTTAATCTTTTCAACTGATTTTTAAATGTTCGCCCATGCAACAACAACATTCTCTTAAAGGTATCTTGAAGAATCCTTTCCTTAAAGTGATTTTTAGGACCCAAAATAACCTAAATTATCGAGGCACATATTTTTGACTTGAGTGAAATAATAAAAATAGTTCTCATTATACAAATGCAAATTGAATACATTTTTTATATTAAAACACGCTTATCGAAATATTTTTATTGCTTGAGTAGTAAATATCGGCACAAGACAATAAGACAGACTGCAAAGTCTTGATGAGTTTGACTCACTAACTTTTAAAAACTCCAAAAAGGTACTCATACGCCTGCGATGCCAGCTGGTAGGAAACTTTGACTTTTTCATTTGTTAGAAATCCTCAATCACAGCTTAGTCTATGACTTACAAACAATCAACACCTTCAATGACACATCAAACATACAAGACCTGGAAAATTGTGTTCACATTGTTGCCAGCAAGAACAGAGTAAAAAATAAAAGAAAGAATAAAACAACACACTCATCAATAAAAGAAGCGGTATGTGTTCATGTTTCGAATTGCACTGACAATACAGAGAAACTCCTTATAGTATTTCGTATTCAAATGTATTCTCATCATATCCGTTTTAATTTATGAAAGTATTCAGTTATGTGCGAGCTGCCGACTTTACAAATCAATGCAGATTGTAATACCGGCATCAAGCAGCTTATAAGAGCATAACTAAAGATAAATCTAACAAAAGATACAAATTCAAAAAATTATTGTAATGATTTACGGTGTGTTGTCAGTTGCGTGAATGACATAATGTGGGTGGCATACATACAATGGCTCCTTTCATTCATATGCAATTCTTTTTTAAGAGCAAATTTATCGATCTGGCTTTTCAAGTAAAAAGACCAACATACGCCAGGTTATTCATTTCTATAGACACAAGAAATATGAGTTTTATACATAGTTGTTCATCAGAGACATATTTTTTTGTTATTCCTGATCAAATAAAAAGAGGATAAATGTAAAATGATAGCTTGCTAGACGGGTGACTATAAAGATGAAGAGTGCATCGACATTTCCTTAAACTTATTTGTGAAATCAACAACTTTGTTTAAATGAATTCGCAACTTTTTGACAATTACTCTCCCAAATGGAAAATGGGAAACTGATTGAATCGGGCTGGCAAATCAAATGGAGCAAACATTGAATTTGGAGTTGTTGTTTAAATTTATCATCATTGTTCATTGCCTCATGCCTCCCCCAACACATCCACATACGATCAACATCTTCAGTTTAAGATTCCTTGGGACAACAAGTTGTTATTGTGTAAACATAAATGCTGGAAGCGCAAGACTCCAGCTGGTTTAGTTTATAGAACACTGGAATGAGCCACAAATTTTCAACAGTAGAGCTCAGTTAAGGAACACCTACGTAGTACATATATGTATATGTGTACACAACAAACAATTTGTCTCTCTTTGCCAAACCAGCCAATTGGGACACGTGTGCAAATAAAACTATGATATAGCAAAAGGATGTGCTGCTTCCTGCTCAGGGCAAATATTCTTAATTGTAACATCACCAACTCAAAATGAAGTGGTGGTCTGCGTGATTGTATGTCAAACTGTTGACACCTCATTTTAACAGCAAATGGACGAAAACAATTTATAGGATTTTCAGATTATCCTGTATACCTGTAGAGCTCTGTTCTAATGAGGGTGAAATTTCAATATGAGACCTGTTCTCAGCTTACACTCTGCTGGACTGGTTTTCCGTTTTGTTTATTGTAAGTTCGGCAAATGAAGTTCTGTTTTGATTATTTACTTGTTTTTGACTTCGCTAATGAACCTTGGTGCCCGTGGCGTAGTGGTCAGCATGTCTGCCTGCTAAGCGGGAGTTTCATGGTTCGAATCCCAACAAAAACTAAAAATGTTTTCCCACGGTTATCACCTTTCGTAAGGAATGGGCGTTCTTGTTCTGAGGCGGCTGAAAAATGTGGGCCCCAACTATTCCCTCACAAGGCACAGTTTTGAGAAATGCTCTGTTACGCCATGTAATGAGCCTTGGTGACAGATGTTCTTTTGTAATTCAAAGCATTTTCGATGAATCAAGAATGAGTTGATGCAGAAATTATTAATTTTTATCCGTACCTGGTGCCAATTATAAAATATAGGAACTTTTTGATATCAAACCACACATCCATGTTGAGTTTTTTATGTATCGTCTCTCGCAAGGAGGAATTCCGAAAGTAATTACGATCATGCAAAGTTCTTTCTCATCAAGCCATTCCAAGCTTTGTTCCCTCTATTCCTGAAAATTGTTTTCGATCTCACTTGATTGATGAACAATAAGCACTTTGACCAGCCCTTAAACGAGCTGTCAAAATATCTACTAGTTAGATAGATAGATAGATTCATTCATTTTTGTGTGGAATTTGGTTATTAACAAGCGCAAGATTATTTATTCGTAGGTTGTATATTGACGAGTTCCTAGATGGAATGTTACCGCTTTGTTTATAAAACTCTTTCAATACCTTGAACACATACAGATGACGTAAAGGCAAAATTTTTAGCTCACAAAAAAGAGGCCAGCTTTCAATTCGTTGATACTTTTTACAAATTAGACGAATTAAATGCTTTTGAGCCGTCAACACGGGCTTTAAACTACTGGCATATGCACCTCCCCAGCTTACTAAACCATATTGAATTTTAGACTGAGCAAGACCATAGTAGATCGTTGTGAGAACTTTCTTCGAGCAGAGTTGATTAAGGTGGTACATTTTACGAGTAACTAGGTTCATGTATGTTTTCACTGATTGTATGTGAACTTTTCAGTTGAGATTGCAATCTATGATTACACCCAAATATTTGAAAGAATCAACATACTCAATTTTAAAACAGCTCGGTAGACAGTTTTTACTTTCAAGAAAATTACAAGAACCACAATCATGTAAGGGCAAAACAAACCTTTGACATTCATTTGAGTGAAACCAGAAATCATACCGTTCATGAAAGCCAGACGATAATCTAAAAAACATAATTTTAGTTTTTTCACTTATTATAAGTTTATGGTAGGCAAACCAAGCTCTCAATAATTGAAAATCCTTATTTATGTTACTAATACATTGAAAATATGATGCTTCAGAGTAAGTGAAGGCGATATCATCAGCAAATGCTCTACGATTTCCAGAAAAGTCTTGGAGGAATAGTGAGTTTATATAAATCAAGAAAAGGATCGGACCAAGAACCGATCCTTGCGGAACGCCATTTTTCAACCCTAAGACGATACTGAATATTAACGGAAACTTTTTGTTCTCTCCCCACCAAGTATGACCTAAGCCATTCATATGTTTGACCTCTGAAACCAGCATTACATAATTTTGACAATAAAATTTCATGGTCAACCATGTCAAACGCCTTTGTCATGTCGATAAATAACGCCATTGTAGTGCGGCTTTCATTTATGCTCGTATACAGATCGCAGCATACTTTGAGGATAGCATCCTCTGTAGATCTTCCAGGTCTGAATCATTATTGATCATTTGAAAGATATTAGTTTTGTCAAGATAAGAGAGTATACGTGACTTCATTAATTTTCAAAGATTTTTGAAAATGTAGGAAGTATCGAAATAGGCCTATAATCAGATAAATTTTTTCGACTGCCTTTTTTGAACAGTGGAATTACTTCAGCACTTTTCAACATGTTTGGAAATTTTCCAGTATTAACACTGAAATTAAAAATATGGCAAAGAACATCCGCAATCTCCCAAGATACATTTTTTAAAACAGCAGAAGATAAACCATCACTTGTGCAAGATTTTTTGTTCTGAAGGCCGTGAATCAAATTGCAAATTTCCACAGGAGAAAACTCTTCGAAACGAAAACTAGTTATTTGCGTATTTTTTTTTTTTAAACTATTGTTAATATTACAATCACATTTTTTGTGAAATGGTATTGAAGGTTGTATCTCCTCGGTTATGTTGACAAAGTAACTATTGAACTTATTTGATATAAGTTGAGGATCAGAGCTTTATAGTGTTATTTATTACGATATTCGAAATTTGATTTGAATGAGATTGTTTTCCCAAAATGGAATTAACTACTTCCCATTCGCGTTTGATGTTGCCTTTAGCTCGATTTAACAAGTTGGAGTAGTATGAGTCACGTACTTCAGTAGTCAAAAGATTTGTTCGTTTGCAAAGTTTTGAAAAAAAAAATTTCAAATTAGCGTTATGAAGATGTTTTTTGTATTTCATTGAGCATTTGTTTTTTAACTGTATTTGTTTGAACAATCTTGGTGTCATCCAAGGTTTTAAAAATGTAGTCTTTTTTGTATTATTAACAAAAGTCTTAGAGTTTTCAATGTGTTCACCTAAGATAGATACAAAGATATCATAGGCTTCAGAAGCATCACTCGTAGAAAAAACAGGTTCCCAGAACTCATTTCTTAACCTTTCTCGCAGCACGACATAATCCAAAATATATTTTGTCCTAACTTTGTGAACCCTACTATACTTTTCGACTTTTTGCACATTTAAAGCACATAAATGATGATCTGTTATTCTATAATCATGTACATACTTCACTTGAAAATAATAACTTATTGTTTGTGCTCAATCTTACAAAGATATGATCAATGCAACTCGAGCAAGACATAGTTAATTATTAACTCCACTTTGGTGAGCAGTAAGCCCCCAACTCTACTGTAGTTAATATGAGATTGGCTCTCATAATAAACAACTCAAAAGTTCATTCTTCAGAAGTCAATTCTTTCCAGATGTGGGTTATTGAAATTTTCTTCTTTTGGAGAAGCAAGGTTAGCAAAATCCTTTCAATTCTGTTTTGACTTTCCAACATTTAAACACGCTTAAGTGAACTTGAATTATTTTCCTACTCACTTTAACACAAACAGTTGTTTTTGAGGTAATAACTCATATTCATACCTACCCACCCATCCGTCCATAATTTCCTTGTATTTATCTAACTATGGCTACCATCAATTTGTGTCACTTTCTTACTCCATCGCGGTTGTTAGGCAATTTTTTTTTTCAACTCAATTGCTCTGACAGACAAACAAAGATATTTTCTCAGAGCATATTGCAATTTCAGCTTCTTCCGAATGGGCGATGTTTGTTGGGTCGTTTTGTTGTGGAAGTAAACGAAAATTGGTATCTCTTTGTTTAAAGACATCAAATAAAAGTACAATTTGTGTATAACCTTTGTCTGATGGAATGAGTATATGGGGCGTATGTGTGTTTGTTAAACCACCAAAAACACGATCCCAATGTATTTCGTTCCCACACATAACGTAACCTGTGGCTTGATTAAATGGCAGCACGACAACGCTCCTCTGCGTTGTGCTGTTGCTGTGTGGTAACAGTGCGACACCTGTAAAATTGAAAAGAGGGCGACACCGTAGAAACCTTGTTCATCCATTCAAGGATGTTTCATTTATATGTATTTATATGTATATATGCATGTGTAGTATGTGCGTGTTGGTATGGGATGGTTGATATCATGTGTTTCTTTTGACTTTTATTTTTATTTGTGCAACACTTTTGCCGGGGTATGTTCGTGTTAACTGGTGTAAAATGGATTAACACGAGTTGTTTGTTGTTGATGATGGTGCTGTTTTTCCCAACTCCATTACCTTTCCACTACCTATACAAGAGTAAAACTGTGAAAAATTACTCGGGCAACCATAAAGCGTGTAAAATCATATACGTATTTCAAGTGGAATTCAGGATGAGTAAGGATGCTTAAAAAAATAGTCTACATATATATGATTCCACCTGCCCGATATACACACTCGCACACAAGCACAAACTGTTGAAAAATAACTTGACTGAAGCAAATATCCTCATTTTGCAATCGGATGTAGATATGTACGAGTATTTGCGCACTAGAAACGAAAAACGTTTTCTATCGAATAGAAAAAGCTTTTGAATATCATGTCAAGCCAAATCTCAAGTAATACAAGGACTTAGGATCAAGTTAGGTATCGAAGCGAATCGCTACTGATGGGTCGGTTGACTTACTAGAGAGATGTTTAAATTTGTTCTTTGCTCAGGGGCTACAATTTAAAGATTTCAATTTCGAGCAAAATTGATGGAATGTTCTCCTTTTTTTGAAGCAAAGGTTGTGCAAAGGGTAAAAGTGGATGAAAATGACTCGAATTACGATACTGTGAATAATGTGCAAGGTGATGTAAGACATAAAGTGTGAAAGTATTTTGTAAACGGATACGAGATTATTTTGTTTGTGGGTTAATGATGTACTTGTCTTTTCATATCAAGGATTGGAGCTCTTGAAATAGAAACTAACTGTTCCATACAAAATTGTTTTGAATAATGTCAAGGTTTACCTTTTGACATCGAAAGTTGCCCAAAGGAACTTAATTTACATATTTTTTTTACATATTTACCTGTATTTACTGATAAAGGTATAGAAAATCACCTTTCTGATCGCGATGAGTGTTGTTTCTGATATATGAAAATTGCTTTTGTACCCTATTTAGAAATATGTTTGCATGCGTTTGACATTGACGTAAAATTTATCCGCTGTTCTTACATTTTCTATATGTTTTCAAGCCAAGGACAATTTTTGACACTTTGCCTACTACCAATGAACCTTTCTAGAGGACTACAGGGCGTATGAGTGCTTTTTTAAATCGAAAATTATGGGAAAACAAAATCGGAATCATAGTTTATTAAACAGCCAAGCTGGCGTAACGTAACATAACTTTTATTTCTATTTGTGCATAAAATGCATCGATATAATTACAGGTATATTCTTAACACGTGTATATGTTTAGTTTTCAAATACACGTGTTAATAAAAATACACTTGTAGCCAAGAAAATGTATTTTTCGAATATCGGCCTAATAGATCAAACATAATTTTTTCATAGGAATAAAACAAAAACTCGGACAAGGGTTGCATCTAGGATTAAAAAATTTGTTAAACCCTCATTGCCTTCAGTTTACCTATAAGAAACAGGTACATGACCCCAAAAACAAGCTCTTTTTCTCTGTTTTTGTTGGACAAGTTTATATTTGTAATTCGAATCTATTCTATAAGTACGGTGGGGAAGCTAACCAAAGAAATATTCGGGTGGTCCTTATTAACAAGATAAAATTTTATTTCCAGAATTTCGCCGGGTACATTCCGGTGGAAAATAGCAGGAAACCCCGGGGACCAGTGTTGCCCCCCAACGTGCCCAAAATGTAGCGTTGTGGCGTTAAAACGTAGTAGAATCTATGTACCTTATTTAAAAACGACATTCCTTTTGTTAAATAAAGTAAACATGTCAACGAAAACCTTAAATTTTATTTCACCAAAGAAAGCATTTTAAAAAAGACTAGCACAACGTAAAAATTTAGTTCAATACGTTTAACAAAAAATAAATACCTCAACATTTCTTTATCTTCATATTTTTATTTTTTATTTTTTTATTTTATTCTTGTATTTTTGTAATGAGTGGCGTGTGTGTGTAGCTAACTATTGAAGCAGGTGGATCATAAAATCCTTCGACATCATTTAAAAGTTTTTTTGACGACAATATCGCATTAACAGTCGAAATATATAAACTGTTTCTCGAATCGCCTTTTATTAAGCTTAGGCTTGAAAAAACACCGTTCTGCTATCGCACTGCTATGAAGCAAACTGCATAGCGTTAGCTAAATAAATAGATGAATAAATTGTTAAATGTTGACTTTCTCTGAAAACTTTGTGCTTTCCAAATTAATCCAATACTTAACAACATCTTCGTCAAAACATTCGGTCCAGAGTTCTTTAGACCACACTAATGACCAATATTCATCGGGTAAAATAACTGCATTTTTTTCGCAATCCAATGGTAGTTTTTTAACTTTTCCTAACACAATGTTTGGTTCTAAATGTATGCAAATTGATTTGTGTTCCGATTTTCTGAAATTGTAGCGTTTTGCGAGTATTTTACGAATGTAAGGAGCAGATTTTTTTTTGAAAAAAAAATCTAGGAAAAACGCTACAATTGGGGACTAGCGCATTTCTCACAACCATGCCTTGTTAAGGAATGGAGGGGAGCTTGACAAGCGGTCGTCAACATCCAACATTCCAACAAAATGAGAAATGAGATGAGATACCTAGGATCCTTAAGAATCTTAAGGAATGATTACTCACGAAGTTTTCTATATTTTTTTTCGTGGATATGTTCAATAATCAAGGTATACTCTTGAAAGCATTCTTGTGCGCCTTTACTTTCCTGTTTTTTTAGTTGCGATTATGGGTACAATAAGGCAAGTTTTGCAATCGTGCAGAAAAAAAAAATTTGAGATATCAATTAAACATGACATTACGATGATAGAGAATACGGAAAAAGTGGGTCCTGCAATTCTGTCTGTCTGTGTGTCTGTCTTTCTTTCTGTCCGTCTGTCCGTATATGGATCTACAGTCAGAGCCGCTTGACCGATTTTCTTCAAAATGTGCAGTTATGGTCTCTGAGGTAGCCTTCAGAGGGGTTTTTGGAATTGGGTCTCTAGGTTTTAAAATAACGGTACCTGCCATACAACCTATAAGATAATGCCTATTTTTCTCAAAAACGGCTCCAACGGTTTTGATAAAATTTAACGTGAGATATTATTCATAAATAGCTATTCTTATGATGCAAAAATTTTTTTTCGAAAAAGTGTAAGAACGGTACCCCCCCATAGTACCGTTTTTTTCAAAACTGACTTTCTCGCTAATGGCCTGCACGATTTTGACGAAATTTCATATTTTAGAAGTCATATATTTTTTAAGAAAGATTGCATATTAATTTTTCAAAAATATAGTTTTTTCGAATTTTCATTAATTTTTTTAAAAAATATGTTTTTTCGAGTATTTTCGAAATAGTATCTTTGATTTATTTCAAATTTTTTGTCAATACATCTTTCAACAAGATCTTGAAATTTGTGTACTTGAATTGTAAAACCTCATTTAAAAAAAAATTAAAACTAAAAACCAGTTTTTTAAGAAATGGCTCCAACGATTTTGATTAAATTTTAAGGGTTTATATGTATATTAGAAACTGCAAAAAAAAAGACGTTTTTAGATTTTCGCTCGAAACCTTTGAAATATTTAATTTTTCAATATTTTGAGTGATTTAACTCAGTTTTCGTAATTAATGTGTAGTTGGCAACCCTGTACCCACAAATATATTAAGAGCAAATACTTAAACCTTTTTCTCAGCCGTAAGATTTTGTTATTGTACTTAGCACACAATCGCAAGTTCGTGCGACCCAGTCGTGCCCATTTTTTTTTCTTGTCTAGAATGGAAGGTTTTTCATTGAAAAAGGCAAGAAATTTGCTCTTCCGACAAATACCACAAGTGATTTAGAATCTTTTCCAGCGAAACAGAAACTAGTTTTTAATAAACCTTCAATAATTTGGTCCTGGCCATTCTGTAGAGGCTTGAAACCAATACTTTACATAAATCATCACCGTAAAAATTCACACTTCTCTCACAGCCTTTTCGTCCTTCTTCGTCAGTTTAAACTGGTGCTTAAATAAATAAATTTTCAAACATCACAAGGCTCTTGCCATTCATCAAGTTCGATGTTGACCAGCAGGACTCCTAAATAAAACGCCTTTTTCAGGAGGGATATATTCAAATAAGAATGTGCCCCAGTGATAGTAATTCAAAAGTGAAAAGCAAAGACCACCCTAAGAAATATATCTTAGAACACTTAAGATGTTAAAAACGGCAGGAAAATGACCAAACAATTGAACTCTATGCTATAACAAATGTATAATTAATATACGGATATCTAAGATATGCCCATAAAAATATAATAGAATATTTGGGCATAACAAGCTTGTTCAGTTTTGATCTTAGCCGTAGTATTAGAAAATATATTCCTTTGGTTATTTCTTCTTCTTAAATATCGCAATCGTTAGACAACTCTGTGATATTGTATTTTGACGAGGTTCTCTGGATCTCTCCTTTGATCATGGCAATATCAGCTGTGCTGATCGTGTTCTATTTTCTAAAGGGTGTTACTTTTGACTAGCTTTTGTTGAATAATAGTGCGAGTTCCTTCTGATACTAAAGTTGTGAGTAAATAAAAAAATAGATAAATAGGGTGGCGCAATAGAACGAGGAGCCCCAGGGCTTAGCGCATTTCTCCAACAATGCCTTGTGAGCGGATGGAGGAGATCTACAAATTTCTTCCAATTCCGAACAACTAATTGAGTGGCGCTTTTTATGGCAATGAATTTAATAACGGAGGATTTGCCAATTCCTCGCGAAGTGCGATATCCGTGGAAAAATATTTTTGCCTCTAATGCGGGACTAGAAACACTGTGTTATGAGTAATACAGTGTATTGCTTTTTGAATGATGTCATTGGTCCTTTGTAAAATGTGTAACCTATCTACATTACATACTCATAATTATGTACATACATATATTATGTAAGTTATGTTTTTTCACAAACTGAATACTAAGCTGTTTCCAATCAATAAGTTTAACTTTCAATCATTATAAAACACAAGTGGTGCTTCTTCATAATGAGACATCTTCTTCAGTTGAGTATCTTACGCAATGGCTTGTCAAAGTAAATTATATCTCTAAAGCTATACTTTTTTACCTTCATCTCTTCCATCTCTGTTTACAATTTTGTTGAACAAAAACTTCAACTTCATTAAAAAAAAAAAACCATGGAATCGATTTAGCTTTGCTAAATACATAGTTTCTCTTTCCGCACTTTCATTTTTTGCCATTCAGTTGATTTTGGCCGGAGCACCTCACCACAAACACTTTTACCATCAACATGAATGAGAGCTCGCCTAACAAGGTACTACTTTTTTTCATTCCTTTTCTTTCATTGAAAAGACTCCATTAGTAATGCCGATGCGCTTAATGATTGACTAACCTAGTACTGGCTTGTGGGCTAGCTTTCATAGTAATGACATCATTGAATCGTTAAATGCAAAATAACTGAACTGCCACGAGTCAATCGACTTGGACGAACATCATCTGCTCACCCATTCATCGTTATTAAAGTTACGACTTACGGATTAACTCTGTTTTAATTGAATTGATGGGTGTTGATGAGTCAAATTAAATCTGGTAGCTGAACTTTGTCAGTTTAATGAGTATAGTTGCTTAGTTATTCGAAACTCAGCAGAAAACTCGAGTAAATAAATTATTTTGTAGGAGGTACATTGAACATTGAAAGGAGGAAATAATTGGAGACATTTTTAGGTCATCTTTTAAGATTTGAGAAAAATAAAGAAGACTAGGTATACGCATAAACGATTTTGCAAGCAGTCGATGGTCGAGCACACCTTAAAGTAGTCGCTATAATGATGTGTAAGATCTTTCATCTTATTCTGATAATAAATCAAAAAATGTGACCGGAATTTCCAAGTTAGCTTTATAGAGGTGCGTTGATTTCATATTTGAAATAAATAAATAGGGTGGCGCAACAGAATGCGAGGAGCCCCTGGGCCTAGCGAGTTTCTCACAAGCATTGCTTTTTGTGTGAGAATGAAGGGGACCTACAATTTTCTGCCGTTTCCGTATGGCTTTTCTGTGGAACCAATCTTATGGCGAAAAGCAGTAGTGCAGAGACAGTCACCAATCAGTAAACTCCTAACCAAGATCACTAATTAGAATCTGAACCGGCAGTCGGTTCGTATCATGGAAATATTACGGGAATGTTAATGAATTTTTAGAGACATTTAAACTCAATTCTTATACGTGTAACTCAAGCATTAATGGACCTATCTCAAAAACTTTCCAGTTGGCAGATTGGTAAAACTAATTTAGATAAGTCCAAGGATAAAAGTTTCTATCGTGCTGATTGATGGTTTGTGGGAAAACCATTCTAAGAGTTGCATTTACGGAATTGGTAAAAAATAAGTGGAACTAGACCATGGCAATTTACTGTCAAGATTTCGTAGACAACACATCTACGTGTCTTTTTGCAACATTTCCATTCTTCTTTACGGAATTAATTTCACCAATTCCTGAAACGAGAGAGGGGGGATGATGAACCCAATTCCGCTGTTAGAGAGCGACGTAGACCAACAATTCCGCCAACCCGACCTGAACGAAGTGAAGACAGCAGTATCCAAGCTAAAGTCCAACAAAGCTGCTGGAGCTGATGGCCTCACTGCCGAATTGTTGAAAGCGGCAGGCGATGACCTGGTCAGGAGTATGCACCAGCTCATTTGCAAAATATGGTCGGAAGAAAGCATGCCCTATGAATAGAACCTCCAGCATTGTTTCCACGGTCCTCAAGAAAGGAGACCCTCTGAACTGCGCCAACTACAGAGGTATCAGTCTTCTTAACATCGCATATAAAATCCTCTCTGCCCTATTGTGTGAGCGTCTGAAGCCATTCGTCAACAACCTGATAGGTCCTTATCAGTGCGGCTTTAGACCAGGAAAGTCCACCATAGACCAAATCTTCACACTACGGCAGATCTTGGAAAAAACCCATGAGCTTCAAATTGATACCTACCACCTTTTTATCGATTTTAAGGCCGCATATGACAGCATCTATAGAGAGGAGTTATATAGAGCCATGTCTAGTTTTGGCATCCCTACCAAACTTTTCCGATTGTGTAGGATGACGATGGAGAACGCACGCTGCTCCATCAGGGTCGGAAAAGATCTCACCGATACATTCGATGTTAAAAAAGGTTTTAGGCAAGGCGATGCACTGTCATGCGACTTCTTCAACATCGTTCTTGAAAGAATAGTGCAAAACTCCGACGTCAACACAAGAGGCACAATCTTTAAAAGATCCGTTCATTGCTCGGATATGCCACCAATATTGACATAATTGGAAAAACGCAGTGTAATGTCAATGGCGCGTTTATGAGCATTGAGACGGAAGCGAAGAAGATGGGTTTAATGGTAAATGAGGGCAAGACCAAGTATATGCTGCCATCAAGAAAGGACAAGCAACACCGACGTCTTGGACAGAACGTCACGATAGACAACTATAACTTTGAGGTAGTTAAGGACTTTGTCTACCTAGGCACCGCTATTAACTCAGACAACGACACCAGCGCTGAAATCAAGCGAAGAATAACTCTTGCCAGTCGCTGTTTCTTCGGACTAGGAAGGCAATTGAGTAGTAGAGTCCTCTCTCGAGCAACTAAGGTGTCCCTGTATAAGACACTTATCATCCCGGTTCTTATATATGACGCAGAAGCATGGACCTTGTCAAAGGCAGACGAGAAAACTTTAGGATGCTTCGAGAGAAAAATTCTTCGGGTGATTTTTGGTCCCGTCTGCATAGATGGAGAGTGGAGAAGAAGATTTAACGACGAATTGTACGGGCTGTACAGCGACACTGACCTTGTCAAACGAGTCAAGGTCCAGCGGCTTAGATGGCTGGGTCATGTAGAGCGAATGGACACCAACGCTCCGGCCCCGAAAGTCTTCGAATCCAATCCCGAGGGACGACCGCAACTCAGGTGGCGCACGCAAGTAGGAGAGGACCTCAACCAACTTGGCGGGCAAAACTGGAGGCAGCTAGCTAGGGACCGAGCTGGCTGGAAAAGTATGTTGGTTGAGGCCCTAGTCCGACCCGGACTGTAGCTCCACCTTAAGTAATAAAGTAATTCCTGAAAAGCGATTAAAAATATGTCTTGCTCTTAAGACCAATCAGCCGATTGGGATTTCGAATAATATTTTTTTTTTTTTTAATTTTGACTATTTTCTTCAAAAACCAGTTGGCCAGGTGGATAGGTAAATTTGACAAAGATCCCATGCTTAGCTCTTTTAATAGGCGTACCAAAAGTTTTTCATATGTTCGATCCCTTCTTCTTCTCTACTGAAATACTTAATTATTAATTAGTACTGAATTATATTTAGTGTTAAGTTAGATTAGATCAAAATTTAATTTATTTAAATCATTTCAAAATTGTTAATGTGCACCGAGGCTAATTAATTCATTAGCATGATTTCTAATTCACCGTTCACACTTATCATTTGCTTTTCTTACCGTACAGTTATTATTTCAATCGACGTGATTCAAAAGACTATCCATTCAGCCTTTGTCTTATTTGCAAAAAATTAAAACTACGTGACTCACACCCGGTTAAAGAATAACTAACCGTCTGCAGTTTCTTCAATTTAAATAAGGGGATTCCAAACCCAACAAAGCCCCCAATTATTGTCAAACAAAAAATTTGATTCCAACAAATGGTAATCACGTCACGCCCAAAAGACAAACGTGATGGACATAAATGTTCACAAAACAAAAATAAACTTCTGCTTATGTTAAAACAATCAACGGATAAAAACTAAGCGGAAAAATTCAAAACTCCAATCACGATCCACAGCATAGTTCGATGACATTTCGTATCGATCTGTGAATTTTCTATCTATAGGATTTCTGCTCGTGAATATCTTTTGGTCTTCGAACGGAGTACGAGGATAAACCGAAGTGATAACAAAAAAAAAAAAAACTTGGAAATAAATAAAATAGCAAAACTTTATCCAAATGTCTCCAGTATTTTTATGTGTGGCTTGTATTAAGTGGCTAGAAACATTTATGCTCTACGTTTATTATGCTACACATGGAAGACAGAGTTTACTACGTACATAGTGGTGGTAAGACTTTGTGTGCTCCCGTGGCGTTTGACATTATCGGTTGAGTTTACATAACTTGTTGGTGATTGGGGCTTATATCGATGCATTTTATGCGGACTCTATGATGTTTGATTCTTCAAAAACAGTGATTTTATATTACGACGAATTGAAATTCGATGGGAATATTCTAGACAGGCGATGCATAAATCATGGTTGACATTTTTTATTTTGAAAAAAAATATGAACATAAAATATTTACGTGACATTGGGAATGTCCTTGTATGCGATTGATGAGAATGAGAATCGAAAATGATGAGATGCAGTATTGTATATTGTATTCCTTCATGTGTTAATCAATAAAATGACGCATTTTCAGAGCCTACAAGTTAGAAATCGCAATGTGTAATTACCGTCGGAGAACCTGCCAATTCTTCGTGAAAGGTGATACCCTTGAAAAACACTTTTTTTATGTTTCCGACGAAACAGCCAGATATGCTAACCATTGCGCCAAAGACACAAGCTCTTAGATTAACTGAAAGTGGACAATGAATTCGTATTTTAGCGAGATGAGTAGATACGTGCAGTCGCGTTTAAACATCCAAATTCGTCATTCGTTGAATGACTGGCACCCTTGTCGCTTTTTAAAAACAAACATTAAAAACGTACTTTTTTCACTTTTAAGAAATCACGCTCTTTGTTCAGTTAAGCATATTGAAATTAGATGAAAGGAATTCACTGGGAATCAGTAAAAAAAACCGAGTGGGCTCCAAAGAAGAATTAGGATGTCATAAAGGCAATGGATGTTAATTAACCATCGCCATCGCCTTGTATAAACTGAACAGATCGATGGATTAAGAGAAGGTATCTAAAACGATTTATGGAAGCGACTGCAAAGGATCAGAGAATCTGATGAGAACACCGCCAACAACAATTTGCTAAATCGTGGAAAGCGAACTTTGTATGTTGTATAGAGTGTTTTTAAAAAGAAATTAAACGCACATAGTCCAATGTTATGGTCAAGAACTTATTGTACTTTATTATAAACACAAACATAAGGGTTTGTCATTTAAAAATATTTCGGGCCAAGTGCCACTTCGCGGAAGATTCCAGCCGAGAAGCCAAATTTTCTTGCAGCATTTGGGGCCGTATTTCAAAAATAAAGGTCCAAATATTCTATTCTAACGCAGCAATGGTCTCATATATCTTCATAGACAAGGGACTTCACATATCCCCCCATAAAATAGTTCAGGGGTCTTAAATCGCAAACAACTCGGAAACAACTCACAGGTTTCAGTCTCGAAATTATGTAAAAATCGACGTCAACAGTTCGCAGATTGCGTTTCTAGACAATTTACCAGTGATCGTGTGGCTTCAATTCTTCTACGATGAAGTAGTAAACTATACTGAATATAAACCAAAAAAGACCAACTGCGAAAAAAGTTCTACCAGATTGAAAACCAAACGTCTAAAGAAAAGGCCTTTGCAACATAAAGGACACTTTCTTAACATTTCAATAAAAAGGAGTTTAAACAATCTTAGAAACTATAAATTTTCCTAATTTAAAAAAATATTCAATTAAATCGCTGACGGAGGCTTTTTCGTTTGCGGCAATAATAGTCTTGTGGCTGTCAATGGCATATCTTTTCCAGGTCATCCAATACAACACCCAAGCCCGGATTGTCAGATAACATTACACGTATGAACAAAAATTATCTGATCTCTCTCGTGGACTCTACTAAAGGACACATAATGCTGGGTTATCTCAAAAAGAAAGCACAGTATATAACGATGAATAAAGTAGAGTGAGGTGATGAAGTAGTAAACGAGGACATTCCACTCTTTCTATGCACCTGCTTAGTGCCTGCCACTCTGTCACTCTAAATGCTAGGAATATACCTTTTCGAGGATGCAGGATGCAGAGAATCTCACCGAAAAACATTATTAAAAATTGTATGTGTCTCTAAATGGCTTGAAATTCAATAAAATTGTCCTTGTTATATCCTTTCTTTTCTTTTCAGGTTTTAATTGAAATGGTAATTCTTCCAACTACATTGTAAAACAGATCTGCGTTTATCTAAATACGACGGTAACAACATCAATCGTCAGCCCTGGAGATTGTTTTCTGCTTGCTGAAGTAATATTGTCTTTTCTCTTGAATAGTTTTACCATTAGAAACCTGAGCAGAAATTTCTTCCAACTCTCGATAGATTCGTGGCGTAATGGTTAACATATCTGCATGTTACATGGGAGGTTCGAATTTTAAGACCACTTTCTCTTTTAACCGTTCGGATTGTGCAAAAAATCGTAGGTTCTCTCCATTCTTCACAAGATATGGTTGTAGGAAATAAGGAGGCCCCGGTCTGCTCCCCGTTCAGTTGCGCGACTCTATTTATTTATTTTCCCAATACATTCCGTTATTCTGCTATTTGCTTGGTTTCAATCTTTTCTATTCATCTTCAAAGCGAACCTTTTTGCCTCCATTATTTGAAGGGTGCTTTAACTCTTTTTTGAAAGTATCTGAGCTGTGAGAATTTGCTTCAAGCCTTGACAATATCATCTTTTCGGATCACCCTCGGTAAGGCATTCCAAAGAATTCGTGGTACGTTGGTGATTCAGTTACATTTACACTTCATCGGTGTGATATCGCAGTCTCAATATAAGAAAGTTACTTTCAACCTTAGCTTATGGGGAGTATTTCTATTCTAACTCATTCCTAGATATCACTTTCATTATTTTATGATACCTACTTCAAGTCAAGTCAATTGTGAAAAAAATCTTAACCAAAACGTAGTGACTCAAGTGAAGGAACACATTCATCGTAATTTTGTTCTACTGCATGTACCGTTTCGTTTTGTATTTTACATATGTACATATCCTCGAAATTTGACAGTAAAACAGCCTAGACGGCGCCACCGTCCCGCCCTGCTGGCGCTTAAATAAACTTGTATAAGCGTACATTTTCATTTGTGAAACTTAATTGGTGAACCGTTTGTTTTCTACCATTAAAAATGTTTAAGCTTAAACAATAAAATACTTCAAACATAACCGCAACCTCAAGCCCGTTACGATACAGCAAATCTTATTAGCTACAGAAAAAGGCGTTAACTTTTTGACATAACCACAATTCTATGCGGATTGCTGCACACAGAATAGGAGTATGGAAGCGCGAAACCACAACCACTTTTTATTACGGACACATTCCCAACTGAGAATGAGATAACTTTTGTCCATAAAACTCCTACCAACCCCATTTATTCACTTTTGTATTGAGTTTTCGCGTTTTTCTTCCTTCTTTATCTCTTTTTTCCCTTTTTTCTGGCTCTACTCAACATGCACTAATCCCATAGGTCATGGAGGGTGCCATCACCTGATGATTGCTATACATACAACTAGCTGTCTGTATACATATAGCAAAATAAAAATACCAGGTGAAATAAGGACCCATGGACAAGACAGACCTGGCGAGTACACTCATCTTTTTTTTCCAGCCAAACTCACTTTAATCTGCTGGGAAAAAAGAAAATGAAACTAAAAAAAACTTTCTATTATTTATGTACATTTTGTAGAAGAAAATTAAAAAAGTTTCACTGCAGTTAGATGACCAATAGAGGTGCCACAGCCAGACAACAGGATGATTTTGTTAATGAAAAATAAAACCACACTCACACATACCAACACACACAGAATTGGGATAGACATAGAAGCTGTTTTGAATGAATGCTAATGCAGTGAACCGCATTCGCCATTTAATTTGGGTACTTCATTTTTTTTTTCTTCTGTGTTTGTTTTTGTCCGTGTCCGAGGAAGAAGCCTTCAAAATTATGTTGGAAGGCCAAACAAAGTCCATGACCACGAAAAATACGCTTCGTAGAATAATTTCACTTATTAAATGTTTGTTGGGATCCTTGTTTATTCACTTTTTTGTATGCTTTGTTTTTGTTTAAAAAAAAAAGGAAGCTTAAACGTATCCGTGCATAATAGCTACTTTGAGTAATGAAGGAATTTGTTCTTGGGGTAGCTTTTTGGGTTGCGGTGAAATTTTTATTTGAGTTTTGAGTCTAAAGTAATTTAAATGGGACAAAGTCTATATTTTTATTTAATTTGTTAAATGCATGTGTTTTGTATAACTTTGAAAGATTACCAATATTAATTAGGTCCCTACAGAAAGATCTAAGGATACAAATACATCAAAAGCAGTATTGTGAACTTGCTTACAGTTCCAAATGCTTTTGGTCAAAGTAAATTTTCTTTTGAGTAAATAAATAGGGTGGTGCAAGAGAGCTCTTGCAGGGCAAGGCCTTGGCCTAGTACACTTCTCTCGACCATTCCTTGTGGGGAATGGAAAGGACCGATTCTGAACGGCATAGCAATAAGGAAATAAATCAGGAAAAATATTCAAATGGAATTAAAACTAGTTTTTCTTTCTATTTGAAATATAAATGCACTTTTCTAGTTTCCTGATGTAATTTCATTTTTATGTCAGCTGATTGGAGCTTCAGCAAAAATGGAACAAATCGTCCCAATTATTTGGATTCTGTTTGGTGGGCATTGCATAAGGTGCATTGCCTTTGTGACGGAACGGAGAAGACCTACAATTTTCTGCCGATTCCGAACAGCAAATGGAGAAAGCATTTATTATCGTAGGACTAGCCAATTCCTCGTGAAAGTAAATACTTCCGTTAAAAACATTTTTGATTCTGTTTCTGGATTCTGGATTCGAACCACAAGTCTCCCGGTTAACAGGCAGACATATGCTGACCTTCACGCCACGGGTCGTGCCAAATGAAGTAAGTCTGTTCATTGATAAATAGCAAAACGTACTGACGACAAATACACCGTCAATTGTCAAATTGACAATCACAGAAAACAGTGATGTTAACTTGAAAACCAAACATTAAAAAAACTTTTTTTAAATTAAAGTATCCCATGTTCCACCACATCTAAGCAGTCTGTGGGTACTGAATTGCGAACAAGCAACAAGCCATACAGTATGCTTTCCCTTTTTAAAGAGTTCAAATCTTTTTTTTTTTTTTTTTGTTGGAGGTTTTTAAAATACCAGCTGGAGCACTCAGACCTAAATACCGGTCCATTGTACTACCAGATAGCAACCTTTTGTTATAGCTTTCCATATGTTCGGAGAAAAGCCAAAAGACGCTGCCATGATAAGGAGGCTAAGTTACCAGCTCTCACCATGTCTGCGCCGAGTATCTGTAACCTCATGCGAAAAAAAGCAGGACATTCACAGAGGAAGTGCTCTGCGGTGTCCTCATCTTCTCCACAAGATTCACAGAGTGTGGTATCACTTAAGCCTAACACGTTTAAATGCTGGCGACGCCAATAAGCTTTCTACAGTCTTTTCTGCTACGAGCTAGCAAAAATGTTGCACTCTTCTTACTAACGTTGGGGAGCATACGTTTCGTTTGTCTGCATCCAATGGAGGCATACCATCTACGGTTTTGCTCTTCGCAGATCCAATCTTTGATTGAAGCCCTCACTGAGGACGCTGGCAAACCTAGCGACGGTTCAGGTCCTGAGAAAGCTGTCTGAGATCCCTGCCTATCGAGTTCATCGGCGATCTCATTTCCAGTTATGCCGTGATGGCCCGGAACCCAAATGAGACTCAATGAATTTAATCTTCCGATCTCATTCAGAGAGCTCTTGCATTCCTGGATCACTTTCGAAGTGGTTAGAGGGTTGAGAAGGGCCTTAAGCATAAGAAGGGCCATTAGGATAGCATAAGCCTCCGCTTCGAAAACGGATGCGTATGATCCCAAAGATGAGTGCAGTCGTATGTCGTCGTTCTCAACAAAGGCACCAGCACCAGAACCCTCGTCGGTTTTGGAGCCATCTGTGAAGATACGATAACAGTTCTTTCCAGGCTCAGATTCTGGAGCGAACCAGTCCTGAACCGAAGGAAAGCTGACTGAGTAATTTTGACGCAGTTTGAGCCTTGGGATCATCGTGTCAGACGGCATATCCATGAGACGAGAGTCAAAAGATATGCTGCTTGCGAGTTCCTCAAAGCTCCAGTGCGAATTGTGCCAGAAACCACATCGCTTTAAACGAGAAATGGTCTTGAGAGTACACCCCATGATGTAGGTATCAAGGGGAGGAAGATTCAACAGTGCGTCGAGAGCAGCTCCCGGTGTGCTGGGGAAGGCCCCCGTAACACCCAGACAAATTGTTCTTTAAAGTTTGGCAAACGAGGCAATAATGTATTTACGCGAGAGCTTATTCCACCAAACAGCTGACGCATATTAGATGATTGGTCATCATGATGATTGGTGATCATAGCCTTATAGATCCAAAGGACCCTTTTCGGTGAAAGACCCCATGTCTTGCCAAAAGCTCCTTTACATTTCCAGAAAACTGACAGTGCTTTAGTAGTTTTAGACTCGACATGTTTCGACCAAAGAAGTTTGTTATCCAGGATTACTCCAAGATGCTTGACTTCATTTGAAAAGGGGATGTTGACGCCTTTAATCGTAAGTTGGGTCAGACCAGTCAATTTTCTACGTCTCGTGAAGAGGACAACCTCGGTTTTAAGAGGATTGACGGAGAGACCGTTTCTAACACACCAGGTGTCAATCATACAAAGCGCAGCCTGTGCTCGGGAACAGCTTGGAGGCTGGAGCCAACCGAGAGCACGGCGACGTCGTCTGCATGTGCTTGGGCATGAACGTTAGAACCATTGAGCATTACAAGTAGAGAGTCGATCAACATGCACCACAGAAGAGGAGATAAAACGCCACCTTGTGGACAGCTTATAATTGAACTAGCTCCCTCCCCTGCGATAGGAAAGGTTTCACACAGGGACTGTGCTGACACTTTTTGTTTTACAGATTGTAATTTTGTACATCAGATGTATTTCATTCTCTATTTTTATTACTACTTTGGTTGGTTTAATGACAAAGTTGGTCACGATTTATGAGGAGTATTTATAATAGAATCCGCAACAGTTTATTCTCACGGATTCGATCTGATCCGCATCCGCATCGAATTCAACGTAACTTCTTCGTGAGAAATTTATGAGACTCACAAATGTTTGCTGATTCCAAACAGATAGTGAGAATGCGCTTTTTATGACAGTGAAGTAATTACTAAAACGGAGAATAACTCTTGCCAACCGTTGCTTCTTTGGGTTAAGAAGGCAATTGAGAAACAAAACCCTCTCTAGAAAAACCAAGGTGACCTTGTATAAGACCTTAATCATCCCAGTCCTGCTGTACGGCGCGGAAGCATGGACCTTATAGAAAGCGGATGAGGAAACTCTTGGTCGTTTCGAAAGAAAAATTCTCCGAATGATCTTTGGTCCCGTATGCGAAGACTCTGTGTGGAGAAGAATAAGATACAACAACGAGCTTTATGAGCTGTACCGCGACATGGGCATAGATAGAACGATTTCTAGGCCATGTAAAGCGGATGGACATCAACGCTCCGGCTCGTCGGGTTTTCGAAAGCACATTGCAGGGAAATCGCGGAAGGGGAAGACCTCGTCTTAGGTGGCGCAATCAAGTGGATGAAGACCTCAACCGGCTTGGAGTGCGAAACTGGAGAGAGCTCGCCCGAGATCGAAATCGTTATAGAAGGATGTTGGTTGAGGCCCAGGTTCACCCCGAACTGTAATGCCCACCTAAGTAAGTAAGTAAGAAGTAATTACTCTCGAATTACTTGCCAGTTAATCGTAAAAGAACGTCGCAGAACATGTGCTACAGCTAAAGTCCTGAATGCGTTAGTTATATTCAAAGTCATTTTTTCTTCTTCTGGAAAGAAACGCTTTTCGAACACATCAAAAAACTTCTACCCTTGATTTTATGTTGCTCACAAAACTCAATTGATGTGACTTTTCCAAAACGTGCGTTTGTAGGTCATTTTCGAAAACAGAATCGATCGTCTATCATTTATCATCATCGGCTATCTAAATGATTCAACCTTTGAATCGATAGGTTATTGATTTAAATTTTAGATTAAGATAAAGAAAAGGCTTATTTAAAGAATCTCCTTCTAGAAATTGCAATTACTAAAAATGTTCGCTTTCGACAAAACATTATATCAAAATCCCACAAATTTTTTCCATTGTTGGTCGCATAAGACTATTACCATTGAATAATTATATATAGAAGTGACACCGGAATAAATCGCCACTAGGAGTTCTTATGCCGCTAGTATCGATATTGGAGCTAGTTAGTTCACCAACCTTTTGCAAATTTAGTCCCAAAGGATATTTTTTATTATTTTGTTCGCTGGTTACCGAAGAGGTTGTTAAGATTAAAAATATGTTTGAAATGATGATGGGGATTTAGTGTATTATGTATTTGATTATAATCAATTATGTATAATAAATCCCTAAGGGTTCCTTACGAAACATATTTCAAAATTTAAACTGCCAAATTTCCTTCATTTGAAAATGGTTTGTGTATCAAAATAGAAAAGCAGAGACAAAAACATAAACAATAATAAATAGTGTGACTATTGCTAGGTAACAATCTTCTTATGCCGAGTTTGAGAAAGTTGTTTATTTCGGGTGTCAGCTTCTATATATTGTTATTCAATGCTATTACTGAGATTCGCTTTTTTAAAAAAAGATTGAAACCAAAGTGTATCTAATAATGAGTGAGTAGGTATTTGTACGGTGCCGAAGCGTATATTCGTAAAGAATGTGCTTTAGCTCTGTATGTACATTCTAGTGCACACTCTCTCAACGTTACTATTGTGAACAAAGCAGATGTGCGAAACTGCGTTGGGATCGTGCAGCCTGTTGGTTCCTACTTTAGACATTCAGCTCAACGCACTGCTACTTTGAATGAAAATTCGTGAGCTATTACCGCCTGGAAATCAAAAAACCCTGCTGGCAATGTGTGAAACACGGTGGGTTCACAAGCATGAAGCCGTTATGCGATTTGAGGAAATATATCCAGTTATTGTCAATGCACTCGAAGAACTCCAAATAAGCCACAATAAAGAAACATCGCAGCAAGCTGTTTAAATGCTTAACACACTTCGATCTTCGAATTATGTTACGTGCCTAGTGATTCTTCAAAAAGTCATGAGCTTTACATTTTCGCTATCAAAACAACTGCAAATAAAGTTATTAATGCTTTGCAACTTTTGAGAAATAAAGTTGACAAAGAGTACGGTCATCTATATGAAGAAGCAAAGGTGATGCTCGATGAAAATATATGTATACTGCAGAGCTGTAAAAGAATGCATTCATTTGGTAATGCATTGCAAAAAGTCTCATTCATTTAAGTGTATATATGGAATGCATTCACATTCTTTATCACAGTACTTCAACTTTCAAAAAAAAGTCCCAGTCAATTTTGAAGTCTTTTGTGAACCAATCATCTAGAGCAGTCAAAAGACTCAAAGACTCAAAAGAATGCAATACTTTTTAACTGGTCGCAATCTTGGAAGTATGTTAAAAGTCTTTTACAATCTTTGCAATCATGAAGTCTTTTGATTGCATTGAAAGTAATGCAGTCTTTTGGCTGCTTGAAGTCTTTTTTACTGCTTGAAGTCTTTTGACTGCTTGAAGTCTTTTTTACTGCTTGGAGTCTTTTAACTGCATGAAGTCATTTGACTGCTTGAATTCTTTTTAACTGCTTGAAGTCTTTCAACTGCTTGGATTATTTTCAAATTTTAATAGACCTTGAAAGGCAGCTTATAATAGGAATAGAAAGTACAAGAGTAACGTAAATGCTTTAGGTCGTAAGGAACCTGATGTTAAGAGAATTCAAGCAATCAAAATACTCCGAGCAGTAAAAAAGAATTCAAGCAGTCAAAAGACTTCAAGCAGTTAAAAAGAATTCAAGCAATCAAATGACTTCATGCAGTTAAAAGACTCCAAGCAGTAAAAAAGACTTCAAGCAGTCAAAAGACTTTAAGCAGTCAAAAGACTCTAAAGAAGCCAAATGACTGCATTATTTTCAATGCAATCAAAAGACTTCATGATTGCAAAGATTGTAAAAGACTTTTAAGAGACTTCCAAGATTGCGACCAGTTAAAAAGTATTGCATTCTTTTGACTTCAAGTCTTTTGACTGCTCTAGATGATTGGTTCACAAAAGACTTCACAATTGACTGTGAATTTTTTTTTAAAGTTAAGTACTAACATGAAGTCAAAATATTCAAAAGATGAATCTTTTTCATCATCTGACTGCAATACAAAAAAGAATGCATTCTTTTACAGCTCTGATATACTGCAAATGCCACGTATTGTTGGAAGGCAACTTAATCGCTCTAACACACCTGCGTCGGATATATACACGTATTGCAAAATAAATTTATTCATCACATTTCGAGAGCACACATTTTCACCAATTAACCGAGAGGTTTGCGAACCACCGCAAAGTAGTATTGGCATTGTCTGGTGTGCTACCTCAAATTTTGCAGTCAGTTCTGAAATTGAAGACTCAATTTTTATGTATTCGGTAGTGCTACCCGAAAGAAGTACATCCGTCGTCAAAGCAGAACTTGAAGTGTGGAAAGCAGCTATGATTATCTCCTCCCCTAGTCCAAAACCTGCTTTGGAATGCTTGGATAAGTGCGATAAAAAATTATGTCCAATTATTTACACGTTGCTACAGATATTGGCTACCATGCCTGTTTCCACACCTACACCAGAAAGGACTTTTCCTAGCCTACGGAGACTTAAAAACTACTTGCGGAACACAACGAGTGAAAACAGACTGAACGGCTTGGCTCTTATGAGTATTCACTACGAAATAGATATTGACGTAGATGAAGTAGTGGATATATTTAAAAAAAAAGACAGAAGGTTGATTATAATTATAATGCATATGTAATCAAATGAACCTTCTTTTTTAATATAATATAAAGGTTAATTATTTCATACACTTCAATTAGCCTTATTTTCTTTTCCAGCAAAAACCTAGTCAGGGCGAGTTGAGAGCAAACCCAATGCTCAAGAAACAATCAGTTTGACATTCAGTGCGAGTCAAAGTTTTTCAAAAATCGCTTTGTGGTGACCACATGGTAACCCCAGGGCTTCAACGAACAAACCTATTGTAAGAGATTCTTAGCTTGTCCAGAATATCAGTGCTGCCATTGCTGCATAGTTTTTTTGAGTCGAAAAACGGAATTAGCGGTTGACTTTATCAGTAAAATAATTTCAAGCTGGATTTTGCCAAAGACGTCATTATATAATAACTTTGCCGAAGTCTGTCCACTGGACAACCACTCCATAAGTGAGTATAGCTCTAATGGATAATGAGATGTTTATAGAACTCGTTGTGTTAATACGGCCTTTTGTAGGAAAATACTCGCGTAGTGTTTTCCTCACTCTTTATTGAAAGTTTGGCTTCCAAACTAACTTCCTGTCTAGAATCATAACCAAAAGCTGGGTTTCTTTAAAGAAACGCGTTCATCGTTAATGGCGGAAGGGTCTACGTAATTTAATACTTCCTGTGGGAAAGTGAACGAATTCGCTTTAAGAAAGGCTAACACCTAGTCCACATTACTTTGTCCATCTCAAAACCTGTCTGAGTGAGTTTTGAGGAAATAATCCTGTGGTCGCACGTCATGTGCAACTTTTATATATTTACCGGCTTTTAAGTAGATGTTGCTTTTCACAAAATGTGGAGATTTTGCAGCATTGATTAACTCTTACATATTAAGTTATTAATTTGCACAATAACAAAAAAAAATTTTGTTTTATTCCTGTAGTTGGAACTTTATTTGAAAAATAGGAATCTTAAAAGAAATAAATTTCTTAAAAGACGTGTTTAAGACCGTGAAGATCACCACAACTCCTAAGTTCGTGTTTCGCCCATGTACGGCAATGGGCTCATCAGTTAGATGTTGCCGTACCCTTCTAGGACGCAAACTTTGTTCGGATTACACCGAACAAATATTTATATACTTTTATAATAAATTTGAATGAAGTTTCTTTCGGAAGTTATCGGCGAAATCAAGAACTTGGTCGAAATGGTCACACAAAAACCTCTAAAAATATGTTTCCCCAAAAGATCCCTAAAAAATAATAAGAGCCTTGAGTGTGGAAGTTAAGGCACTTCAAATTGAATAAATGCTTTAATGCTCAAATAGCTTTAACCTTTTTGAGTTCAGCATTAGGTATATTTAAAAATTTAATATCAATACAAGAAAAATGATTTACTTACCGACAAAAAGAATCAAAATCACTGAAGATATTCTTTGGATCATTGTGTATCCTGTTATATTTTTTTCCCTTTTGTTCCGCTTTTGTTTAGATCAATATAATGTTTTTTCGCGGAAAAAAAATTCTCCTCTGCTCCAGGAAATTTCAAACTACAACACTCCTTTTTTTATATGTATATACGACCGCACCAAAAACTAATTCAAATATTAGACAAAAGTAAAAGAAACAAGTTACCGTAATTAGCACCAATTGGTTGTTTTCTCTGGCTTTACTTTTTTGTTTCCTTCCCAACAGAAAAACAAAATCAAACACTTAAAACTTTTCTTCTATTGCCACACTGCAAATATAAACATTAAGTGCATGTATAACCAAATCTCTTTAGACTTTCTTTTCCATTACCATTAACGGAAAAGTAAACTATTTTCTCTGCGATTTTCCTTTTAACACAGTGGTTGCTATGTTGGTATGATATACAATTTGCCAGTAGAACAGTAACGACGACGCGCAAAAAAAAACCAAATAAAACGATTGAAAACCAGACTAGGTATCTGTAAGTCGCGATGTATCTTAAACTCAACTAACTACAAAGCCAACAATCTTCACACTCTTAAGCTCTTTTCCTTTGCTCAAGACTTCAGGCAAATGAAAAAAAAATAAAAAAAAGAGCAACCGACAGTTTGTGATGTTGTTTTTAGTTTTAGCCCGATGAACGTGCTGCTGCTTTGTCTGTGCCCTACCAGAGTTAAATCAAAACCAAACAAAAAATTTGAGAAAAAAATACCAAGATAGAAGAGTATCTCAACGAGAAATTGTTTTTACTTCCAATAGGATTATCTGGTGTTTTTGCTCGCGAATTTCAAGGTACGACTGAGTACAATTCCAATGTAAATGCAGAAGATACTTCTTTGTGGTAGTTAGCAAAAAATGACGGTCACCAACGCTTACAGATCCAATAGTGTTTTCAATCAAGGTAAGAAACGAAAATAATATTTAAATACAAAATGAGAACCACATATAAGTGTTACGACACAGTCCGCACTTGGTTCGTTAGTAACTGAAGGTAAAAGTGCACTGTTCACTGTCTATAATGAGACTTTAACTTTAGCTCTTCTATAAGCAACCGGCTCCCTACTCACTTTCGCTTTTCTTCCATATGAAAAGTTCGTCGCGTCGCGCCAGTAGTGCAAATGCATAACCTGTGTAACGAATACCTGAAAACAAGTGGTAGCTTCGAGAAGAATGACTGGATTTTTGGAGCAGGTCGCATTGCAATCAGCTTGTCTGCATTAGTTACGCTCCCTCCTTCTCTCTCCCACTCTTGTGATGCTCTATTTTTTGTATCTCCATCTCTACCAGATGAGCGTTATATGAAAATGTCAAATGCTCCAACCGAATACATTCCAGTGTCAATTATTGAATGCCAACATGGATAATATCCCTTGATCTGCATTACCGATCATCACAATGCTGATGAGGCAGAAATGCTTGCTTCACTTCGATATTATTTGCTCTAGGCTGTGTAAAAAAACCACAAGATAAGTAAAGCGGGCAATGAATCTAGGCTATGAATTTGACTTGAATTAAATTCAAACTAGATTGCTTAGTGAGGCTTGCATCACTTTTGTGCGATTTGGCCTTGAAGGTCACTTGGAAGCAAGATTCGTGCGAGCTAAGAATCTGTAATCTTTTCTTATTGGCGATGTAAAAGCATTAACAAACTGAAATTGATTTATTGGTAGCCGTGGCGTAATGTTTAGCATGTTTGCTGTTACGTGGGAGTTCGAGATTCGAATCCCTGAATCCTGAAACATACAATTGTCTTTTCACGGGTATCGTCTCTCAAGAGGGATATGCAGGTTCTTTGATAGTAATTTCAGCAATCCCAACCAATTTTATAGTTATGATACGTTGGGTTCCTGGCTATCAACGAGATCGAGATCCTAAATTCCTGCCATGTTTCGTGTCGCCAAAACCCATATTAACCAGCTGATTCCTTTTTTTCCAGGTTTGTAAGGAAACCATATTCTCAACCCCTCGAAAAACTTGAAGAGGTTGTGTCTCGGCTTTAACTTATAAAGAAACTTTATTTACCATGTCTGAAATCTCATCTTAAGATTCTGTCAGTTTATGGACATTGTCATTAGCTTTGTGTCAGTCTTAAGGGGTAACACCACTGTAACAGCCTAAAAAACGTGTTTTTGTCATTTTTTTTGGGTTTAAGGATAGTACCTTTCCTCGGAACGTTAAAGGAAGCTATCTAGCTTATATTTAAGTAACAAAATAGAAAATTATAAAAAAAAAATCTATCTATACATATAATAAAAACGTAACAGTTTGTTTGTTTGTGCACGCTAATCTCAGAAACGGCTTATCCTATCTACATGGGGTTTTCAGTATATTGTGGTAAGCTTCACTTAACATTTAGTTTTTATTTCATGTCAATCGGTTGATAAATAAAAATGGGCACGACTGGGTCGCACGAACTTGCGATTGTGTTCTAAATACGATATCAAAATCTAAAGGCTGAGTTAAAGGTTTTGGTATTAGCTCTTCATAATATATTTTGTGGTACAGGGTTGCCAACTACACATTAATTATGGAAATTTAATTAAATCACGCAAAATAATAAAAAAGTTTAATTAAATATTCCAAAGGTTTCAAGCAAAAATCTAAAAACGCCATTCTTTTGCAATTGCTAATACTAATTAAATTGCAAAAGTAAAAAAATTGCTAATACTAACTAAAATAATGATGAAAATTTAATCAAAATCGTTGGACCAGTTTTTTCAAAAAACGGTTTTTTATTTTTCACTTTTTGTGAAAAACTGTTTTTTAAAATTCAAGTATGCAAAGTTTTAGATCTTGCTAGAAGTTAATTTGACAAAAAATTTGAAAAAAATCAAAGTTAAAGTTTTGAAGCTATCTCCAAAAATCAAAATTTTTTTAAAAAATTTATAAAAATTTCCAAAACAAATTTTTTTTAAATATTGGTATGCTTACTTACTTACTTACTTAGGTGGGCATTACAGTTCGGGGTGAACCTGGGCCTCAACCAACATCCTTCTATAACGATTTCGATCTCGGGCGAGCTCTCTCCAGTTTCGCACTCCAAGTCGGTTGAGGTCTTCATCCACTTGATTGCGCCACCTAAGACGAGGTCTTCCCCTTCCGCGATTTCCCTGCAATGTGCTTTCGAACACCCGACGAGCCGGAGCGTTTGGGTCCATCCGCTCCACATGGCCCAACCATCGTAGCCTCGCGATGCGTACTCTTCTGGCTATGCCCATGTCGCGGTACAGCTCATACAGCTCGTTGTTGTATCTTCTTCTCCACACATTGTTTTCGCATACGGGACCAAAGATCATTCGGAGAATTTTTCTTTCGAAACGACCAAGGGTTTCGTCATCCGCTTTCGATAAAGTCCATGCTTCCGCGCCGTACAGCAGGACTGGGATGATCAAGGTCTTATACAAGGTCACCTTGGTTTTTCTAGAGAGGGTTTTGTTTCTCAATTGCCTTCTTAACCCAAAGAAGCAACGGTTGGCAAGAGTTATTCTCCGTTTGATCTCCGCACTGATGTTGTTGTCCGTGTCTACAGCGGATCCTAGGTAGACGAAGTCCTGTACTACCTCGAAGTTATGTCTGTCTATTGTGACGAATTGTCCAATTCGTCGATGTTCTGCATCCTTGTTTGATGACAGCATATACTTCGTTTTGCCCTCATTAACCATCAAACCCATTTTTGCCGCTTCCGTTTCAATACTCGTAAAAGCACCTATGACATCACGCTTTTTTCTTCCCATTACGTCAATATCGTCTGCGTAGGCGAGTAATTGTACAGACTTTTGAAAGATTGTTCCTCTGGTGTTGACGTTTGAGTTTCTTACAATCTGTTCAAGTATGATGTTGAAGAAATCGCATGACAGTTTGTCGCCTTGCCTAAAACCTTTTTCGACATCAAAGGTCTCGGTGAGTTCTTTACCGACCTTGACGGAGCAGCGTGAATTCTCCAAAGTCATCCTGCATAGTCGTACAAGTTTTGCAGGGATGCCGAAACTAGACATGGCTCTGTACAGCTCGTCTCTGTAAATACTTTCATACGCGGCCTTGAAATCGATAAAGAGGTGGTGAATATCGATATTATGTTCTCAGGTTTTTTCCAAGATCTGCCGTAATGTGAAAATTTGGTCTATTGTGGACTTCTCTGGTCTAAAACCACATTGATAAGGACCTATCAAGTTGTTGACGTGGGGTTTCAGACGTTCACATATTACAGCAGACAAGATCTTATAAGCGACGTTAAGGAGGCTTATCCCTCTGTAATTGGCGCAATTGTGAGGGTCTCCTTTCTTTAGGATCGGGCATACGATACTGAGGTTCCATTCATCGGGCATGCTTTCTTTCGACCATATCATGCAGATCAGCTGGTGCATGCTCCTTTCCAACTGGTCTCCAGCTGCCTTGAAGAGTTCGGCATCAAGGCCGTCTGCACCTGCAGTCTTATTTGATTTAAGTTTGCATATGGCAAACTTAACTTCCTCTAGGTCGGGAGGACGGCATTCTTGATCATCGTCCAAGCTGAATGGGGCAATCTGCCTGACAGCGGAATTTGTTTCCTCATCGCCGTTAAGCAGTCTGCAGAAATGATCTTTCCAGATCCTCAGTAGCGACTGTGACTCTATAACTATGTTTCCCTGCTGGTCCTTACAGGCTTGAGTTCGGGGCTTGCCACCCTGGCAGGATCTTTTTACCTTTTCGTAAAACTTCCGAATCTCGTTCCTGTCATGGCACCTCTCTATTTCCTCAAACGAGCGCTTCTCATGTTGCTTCTTTTTCTTTTTGAGAAGTCGGTGTTATTCCCTTCTCTTCTCCTTGTAGATCTCGTTATACTGATCGTTAGCAGCCCTTGTTCGTTTTTGCATCAGCATTTGTCGTGCTTTTTGTTTGGCTGCATTTGCCTGCCTGCATTCTTCATCGAACCATGGGTCTCGTTTTGGTGGCCGAGTGAAACCCAGAACCTCAGAGGCAGCGGTTCTGATGGCTTCTTGGCATTGCTGCCACTGGTCTTCAATGCTTAATGCTGGCGGCATGGGATTCAAGGATAATTGAAGGGACACTCGATTGGAAAAGGCATTGGCAATCTCTTGCGATTGTAGCTTTCCGACGTCATATCTCTTCACAGTGTTAGTTCGTGCTGGTCGTGAACAAGATATCCTCATTCGTACCTTGGCTACAACAAGGTAGTGTTCCGAGTCAAAGTTGGCCCCTCGGAAAGTTCGGACATCTAGCACACTGGAAGAGTGCCTTGCGTCGATCGCAATCAATTCAATTTGGTTGACGGTTAATTGATCTGGAGATCGTCATGTACCTTTATGAATTTTGAGATGCGGGAAGCGTGTACTACTTACAACAAGATTTAGCCATGCAGCAAAATCGATTAGCCTCAGTCCGTTTTCGGAGGTTTTGTCGTGGAGGCTATGCTTACCGATTGTGTTTCCAAAGATGTCCTCCTTCCCTAGCTTTGCGTTAAAATCGCCAAGAACGATTTTCACGTCGTGTCTAGGGCACTGCTCATACGTTTCTTCGAGGAGCTCGTAGAAACAGTCTTTGGAATCGTCATCTTTCTCTTCTGTGGGGGCGTGGGCGCATATAAGGCTAATGTTGGCGAATTTAGCCCTGATGCGGATGGTCATTATACGCTCATTGACTGGATTTTGGCTGATCACCTTATCCCTGAGTCTTCCTCTAACGACAAATCCGCACCCAAATAAGCGCTGTTTCTGTTGTCTGTAGCAGTCGCCATAGTAGATGTCACAGTTTTTCATCTTCTTTATGCCCGGTCCACTCCATCGCACTTCTTGGATGGCGGTTATGTCTGCTTTACAGCAGTCCAGGGCGTCCGCTAATTCTCCAGCTGCACCTAGTCCGTTAAGAGATCTTACGTTCCACGTGCAGATCCGGAGGTCATTGTCCTTTTTTCGTTTGCTTGGGTCGTCAACTTTGAAATCATTATCGTTATCCGAGGCTAAATATTGGTATGCAGTCTTTCTAAAACAGCATACTATTTTTTAAATCCAAAATTTCGTCAAGATCGTGTCAGCCATTAACGAGAAAATCGGTTTTGAAAAAAACGGTACTATGGGAGGTACCGATTTTAGACTTTTTCTAAAACTTTTTTTTTAATCATAAGAAAAACAATCTAAAATTAATACTTCACAGAAAATCTTATCGAAATCGTTAGAGCCGTTTTCGGGAAAAATAAGTATTATCATATCGGTTGTATGGCAGGTACCGTTATTTCAAAACCTAGAGACCAATATCAATAATCCAATAACCCTTCTGTAGGATGCCAAACAAACCCTAACTGCAAATTTTGAAGAAAATCGGTCAAGCGGTTCAGGCTGTAGATCCATATACAGACAGACACACAGACAGACAGACAGAATTGCAGGACCCACTTTTTTCGTATTCTCTATCATCGTAATGTCATGTTTAATTGTTATCTCAAAAATTTTTTTTTGCACGATTGCAAGACTTGCCTTATAGTACCTATAATCGCAAGTAAAAAAGTTATGCCAATTCTTGCGGACGAAGTCGCTGGCACACCTAGTATTCAGTATAGAGACGCTCAGCTGCTGCAAATTTGGAACAAAAAAAAATACCCACTTATTGTACATGCTTATTGCTTATAGCTAGAGAAATACGTAGGGGATTTTAAAAATATTGATTTTTCTGTGATTGGCGAGTATTTGAGTTAAATTGTTAATAGATAACCATTTGTTAATAAATGAATGATTAAATTAACTTATCAAATCCCCTGCGTATTTCTCTTCAAAATCTCATTTTCAAGATATTGTGACAAATTCGAATGAAAGAACCAAAATTGTTGGAGTTATTCTGCCGTGTCGTTTTGAAAAATCTTGTTTCGAGAAAAACGAATTTAAAGATTTGAAATGCATTATAGACATATGAACGACCGACGCTATAGGGGGAGGGTTCGAAATTACAAGAAAAAAAATACTTTGAGTTATGAAATATTTTTTCCCATATTGTAAAAGGTTCAAAGTATTTTTTAAGCCTAAAAAAGAAAAATCGATTTTTTGAAAAATTTACAGTGGTGTTACGACCATGCCTTGTGAGGGAACGGAGGGGACCTACAGTTTTCTGCTGATTTCGAACGGTAATCGAGAAAGCCCTTTTCATGCAATGAATTTACCAACGGAGGGCTTGCCCATTCCTCGCGAAAGGCGATACCTGTGGGTTCTGTTTTGACCTGTGTAACAGGCAAGCATCCTAACAATGACGCCTGGAACAACTCTAATGCCTCTCGCCAGTCAAAAGTAGATATTCATCGACTTATTTCAAAGACGTATGAGGGAAATTCTTGACATGAGCAAACATGACGCAAAGTTACTCACGGACTTCTTCATTGAACACTGCTCTCTCAGATATCATCTTAAAAACATAGGCATCAGCCAGGATGACACCTGTCGTCTGTGTCTCAAAGACACAGAAACAGCTGGACACATTTTATGTGAATGCCCTGCCATAGCCAAATCCAGGATAAAGATATTCAATAAGGGATTCACTAGTCCCCTTCTTGGAACATTCTTGGGTTCTTACTTGACCTCAACTTCGAATGAAAAATTTACACTTTTACGTGTTTAAACCTAAGGGAACAGAATATTTTTCGCCCTATCCAATTTAAAAAACCATCACGCTACGGGTACCACATTCTACATAATGTAATTAGTAGTAAAAATAATTGGAAGACATACAGATTTTTTTAGTTCGAAATTAAGGAATTTGACTTCCAAGAATTTGTGTAAAGTAGTTTTTTAATTACAATGATTTTACTTAATTTTGATAAAAAATTAAAATCGATTACCCTCAAAAACATGTTTTCTTTGTTGATATTAGGTTTGTTCGTTGAAGCCCCAGTGTCACCCTGTTGTCGCCACAAAGCGTTTTTGAGTCACCCTGAGTCACCCTGAGTGTCAAATTGAGTGTTTTTTTGAGCCATAGGGTTGACCTAGGTTTTCCATAAACTCACCCTAGCTTTTTGCTGTGGCGAATTGAAGGCTGTCAAATAGCATGTTTTTTTTAATGACAGGGATGTGTGGTGATTTGTGGTTTAGCGTTTTTTGAGGACTGGAAAACCCAGGTTTTTTTGACAACTCATAGTCAAGAAAACCTGGGTCAACCCTGGGAAAGTTCAACGAACGGACTTATACTCACTTTCAATATTAATTTACAAAGCAGAATATCCAAACGCCAATAACACTGTGCTGGTTTGAAAACCCGACAGGTGCCGTCTATAGACATGATGGTCATGAATGATGGCATCATTCATTTTTTTGAGGCTCACATAAGAATGATTTTTAAATCTAAAGTTTTTTTTATCAAACCAATAAAAACAAATGGCTAATTTGATTCATTTATCCAATGACGGTGTAATACATAAGTACATACATAATAAAAAACTCATTCGGAATAGAACAATTACACTCACCGTAACTCTAGAGCCTAACAACAAAAAAAAACAGAACCTACTTTCCCAACAAGAACTTCGAAGTCAATGAATACATGCCACCCACAAACAGCTACTCCGCAAAAAAAGCCCACCAACATACCAATTTGCAACCACATCCTTAATTTTAACACCTGTAATGGATTTTTTTTGCTTGCGCTGCTACGCGAGGCTGTAGTGCCATATTCATAGTTGTTGTTTTGTATGTTTGACTTACAAAAGATTTCATTTTAGGAACGACTGAATGCGTTAGACTTTGTTTGTATATCAAAAATAACAATAAAATATTTTTTGAAATATCGGATTTTTCAATAAGAGCGCTACAAAAGTTTTTTTAAATAAATCAAAAACGGTTTTAGATATCAATAAATTTCTTTATTTATTTGTATTTATGAGCCCAACTAAAGAAAACTCGTTTTTCATGAAAAAAAATAAATTTTCAAAGATTCAAAATAAATTTAGGCAACAACAATTTTAGTGTTTTTGAAGGATTAACATTGAAACCCAAGTACCAGAGTTGAGTAGGAAAAAGTTACAAAACCAAACATTCTGACAGTTCAACATGGCAACACACAACTTGGGAACGACATCGATGTAACATTAGATTTGTTCGTTGAAGCCCTAGGGTCGCCCTGGGGTCACCACAAAGCATTTTTTGAGAAACCTATAGTCGCCCTGAATGTCAAACTAAGTGTTTTTTGAGCCCTAGGGTTGACCTGGGTTTTCCCTCAACTCGCCCTAGGTTTTATATTGGCGATTTGAGGGCTGTCAAATGGCATGTTATTCAAATGACAGGGATGTGTGGTGATTTTGTGGCTAAACGTTTTTTGAGGACTGGAAAACCCAGGTTTTTTGACAACGCACAATGTTGCAGATGGTTCACACATTCAGTAAAGATATCCGTATGGAGTTTGGCATTGAAAAGTGTAAAATCATCCATCTTGTTAAAGGCAAGGTGGTACCAGCTGGAGAGGGATATCAACTTGAAGGCCGTCAAATAATAGAAGATCTGCAGAATGGCATGGCTTATAAATATCTGGGGTTTATACAGCTTAACGGGTTTTCTACAAAAGAAATAAAAGATACTCTCCACACCGAGTTCAAAAACCGAACAGAGCGAATCCTTAAGTCTAATCTCAACGCCGGCAATAAATGTAAGGCTATTAACACATGGGCAATCCCGCTATACACTTACTCATTTGGCATAATTAAGTGGACCAATACTGACCTAGATGGAATGGCAAGAACCATCAGAACGCTCATGACAAAACACTTGGCGCATCACCCAAAAAGCGCCATAGAAAGAGTAGTTCTTCCCCGTACTGATGGGGGACGAGGTCTAATGGATGTCATATGTCTTCACCACAAGCAAGTGTGTAACCTACGGGAATACTTCAGAGAGCAAACAAGCAACCTCATGAAAACCGTCATTGCTGCTGATGAAAGCTATATACCATTAAATCTTTCGGAAATCAACTTCGAAAAGCCGGAAAATGTCCTTTCAGTGGAGGAAATTAAAGAAGCCTGGAAGGAGAAAGAAATCCACGGCAGATACCAGGCGGAGATAGTAAGGGAAAACGTTAACTTTACCTTAACGAATTTATGGCTTAAGAAAGGAAAGTTGTTTGCCGAGACTGAAGGATTCATGGTTGCAATCTAGGATAAGGTAATAGCCACCAAAAATTACAGAAAACATATATTAGGAGAATTGATGGCCTCTGATAAATGCAGACGGTGCAATTGCACGAGCGAGACTATAGAACACATAACAGGAGGCTGCTCAGCATTAGCAGCAATGGACTACACCTCTCGGCACAACCAGGTTGCAAAGATCGTCCATTGCAGACTGGCGCTGAGTAAAAAACTTATCGACAAAAACACTCCCTATTATAAATATGTACCTCCACCGGTCCTCGAAAACGCAGAAGCAACCCTGTATTGGGACCGGTCAATAGTAACCGATCCAGAAACTCGATAATAATAATAATACGGACCAGATAATCAAACCCATACATAGGAATGGTCCCCACCTTCCCTCAACATTTCAGTAAATTTTTTCTTCCGCAGGCTATAATCAAAGTGATTGGGTACTTCAAACTTTGAGGGTTTTAATAAACGTGCATAAAAACATTGATTTTGAACGTATAGTAGTTGAAAAATTCAAAAATTATATCTTCTTATATATAAAAATGAATCGCAAAATGTGTTGGTAAGCGCATAACTCAACAACGCCTGGACCAATTTGGCCAATTCTTTTTTTGTTGTGTTTGTTATTGTCAGGAGAAGGTTTTTATGACATACAAAATTTAAAAATTGATATTCCCACAGGAACGGGTTTGGGAACGGAAACTTAGAAACTACTAGACAGGTTTCTAAGACGATTCCAGCATTAGGGGTGCTACATTATCCCCCTCCATCAGTAATTTAGATTATATTTCATCCCTATTATCCAACGGGAACAGAAACGGGAACAAGAACCGAAACCTTAAAGTTGCTTGAAAGATTTTAAAAATTCTTTCAACTCTTGGATGTTACATTCATCCCTTAGTGACATAGACTTATGAATTATTCCTGTCAAGGTTTGATCCCTATATTCCCACAGAAACGGGTTTGGGAACGGAAACTTAGAAACTACTGGACAGATTTCTAAAACTCTTTCGGCATTAGGAGTGCTACATTATCCCCCTCTATCAGTAACCTAGACTATATTTTATCCCTATAATCCGACGGTAACAGAAACGGGAACGAGAACCGAAACCTTAAAGTTACTTGACCGATATCAAAAATTCTTTCAACTCTAGGATGTTACATTATCCCTAAGTGACAATGACTTATAAATGGTTCCTGTCAAGGTTTGATCATATTATCACAGGAACGGGGTTGGGAACAGAAACCCCCCTCCATTAGTAACCTAGACTATATTTTATCCCTATAATCCCACGGGAACGAGAACCGAAAGCTTAACGTTACTTGAACGATTTCAAAAATTCTTTCAACTCCAGGATGTTACATTATCCCTAAGTGACAATGACTTATAAATGGTTCCTGTCAAGGTTTGATCATATTATCACAGGAACGGGGTTGGGAACAGAAACCCCCCTCCATTAGTAACCTAGACTATATTTTATCCCTATAATCCCACGGGAACGAGAACCGAAAGCTTAACGTTACTTGAACGATTTCAAAAATTCTTTCAACTCCAGGATGTTACATTATCCCTCAGTGGCAATGACTTATAAATGGTTCCTGTCAAGGTCAAAAAAGCGCGGATATTCCTACAGGAACGGGTTTGGCAAAGGAAACTTAGAAACTACTGGACAGATTTCTATAACCCTTCCTGCATTAGGATTGCTACATTATCCCCCTCAATTAGTAATTTAGATTATATTTCATCCCCGAGAACCGAAACCTTAAAGTTACTTGACCGATTTCAAAAATTCTTTCAACTCTAGGATGTTACATTGTCCCTCAGTGACATAGACTTATATTTCACATATTTCCACGGTAACGGAAGATTCCCACAGGAACGGGGCTGGGAATGGAAACGTAGAAACTACTGGACAGATTTCAAAAATTCTTTCGTCGTTGGGATGCCACATAATCCCAAGTAAAAACCATTTTTTTTCTTCCCCAAGTTCCCACATAAGCGGAAAAACGAGAACGGGAACCTTAAAGCTACAGACCCGAGCAACGCCGCGCCGGGTGGCTCAGCTAGTTTTATTATATTTTTATAAAAACCCTGGATTATAGTTACTGCATTCGTGAACTCCTCACATTAGTGCACACATGAAAACTTTCAAGAAAACTCCATTAACGTCATCTGAAGCCCAAATTGAGTCACTAATTATATTTCTTCATTCAGTTTACAAGGTTAACTCATTAAGTAATCTGCAACAATAAAGCCGTCAACATAACAAATCTATTTCCATTTAAAAATTACAAGAATATGAACGACTTTCTCACAATATCTGCTTTATATTTTCTACCATTGTGAAAATCTTTTTCGAGCATAGACAACAATGGGTGCACTCACACATTAAACTAAGAAACATAAAACTATCCACCCGCTTAACTCATTTAACTCAGCCTCAAACAATGGCCAATTCGTTATGGTCTTGCCTAATAAAAAGCACTGACGCTGGTATACTTCACAATAAGGTATTCTCAATTGCGTGTCGACATAACTATATGTGTTAAAGTTAAGTTAAGGGAACTCCAAATGGACAAACCAATTAGCATACTCATTGTGAGATAGTTATCGAGTTTCCCAGAAACGGTGCAGAAAGGTGAATTGATGGCATCTTTCCTTCCTGGAAACTTCGATTAGGTGCTGAAATGAACAAGTACCAACACTCAATTTACTTAGTACTGTTGCGTGTGGGCTTTTATTCAGCGTTCTGCGAATGAAAACCTAAGGATTCGAAGAACTTACTTTGAAGGTGTAAGGTGTAGGGTAAAAGGAGCTTAATTAAAAGTGAATTTCAATGTCTGATGTATGGTTTTTTGGTTGTTTTGAGCAACAGACGATCAATTAAAGTTTTTCTTTAAAGAGTCAAGCAGCAATTGCAGGTTTTTTTCTGTATTACAGAGTGATTTTCAAACAAAATTTGAAAGGCGAATTGAACGTATTTTTTAAATTTGTTTTGATTGTGCTTTTTGTCGCTATTTATTATATTTTGGATTTTTATTTATAGTTTGGGTCTTTGATCACATAACCGGCTCTATCGAATTAACCGTTGGAGCGGAGTTTTCCCCGCAACGCATCTTTTTTCGGAGATTCATTTTGCTTCGAAGTGGTTGTCGTCGTAAGAAATTTTTTACAAATGCGGCAATGCATTGCATTCCCAAAATGTCGGATCGTCCGATCGGAGAACTACCACGAAGCAAAATGTCTCCGATCGGAGAGAATTCCGCTCCGACGCGACGGTTACCTCGATAGGGCCGAATATATATTATCGTTTTTTTATCTGATACATTTCCATTATTCCTTTTTTTTATAATTAAGTGAGAAAATAAAGTGTGAGAAAGCAGAGTCAGGTAGACCATTCCACATTCGGGTGGTGCGACTAGAAAATGAATCTCTATACTTGACTGTACAACCAAAGTTGGGCTCGAGTTAAAACTGATGAGCATTCCTGGCGAGGCGGGTGTGGCGGTTAAATTGTTTCAAGTGAGAAATGCAACTGGCTATTTCACTAGAGGACTGCTTGTGAAAAAAGCGATAGAAAAGATTGAGATATGTAGAAAGCTCAGAACACTCGAACGCTATGCTAATAAGCTGGGCTCTAGAAAGTTCCGTAGACAGTGAAACCAAGCTAACATCATACTAATAATAATTAATCATAGCTTGATTGTGTCATTTAAATTATCGCACTCTATTTGTGTATACAAAACAATAAATTGTGTCGGCAACTTTACCCGTAGCCGTATGGACATTTGCAGACTTAACCAGTATCCATAGCCGTATCTAAGGACGTATCCGCAGTAGAAACAAGAGCTGTAACCGTATACGCATTTGTTTTGGCAGCCGTATTCGTAGCTGTATCGGCAGGTGTTACTAGTGGTACTCTAGCCTCCTTCTTATCATGAAAAAAGAGCCTATGAATTTGTAAAACTTATTCTTTGAGCGGCTGTTAGTTAAAAGGCTGTCTTGTTAAACTTTATCCGTTACAAACTAAAAATACAGTTTTTTTCATACAATACGGATTCGGTTTGCGCAACCCTCGATTTGTGCAGCTCCTCGATTTTCGCAACACTAAAATCTTAACACGCCTTGACTCTAAGACCCCTGTTCTGATTTTCGTTCGGATACCATATCCTCCCGTTTTAGAATTTTTGCGGTTCCCAATTCCGAATTCGTACGTTTTCAATTCGCTTATCATTTTGTTAGCGGAATTGAATCCGGTTAATGAATTCTGTAGAACATTATTTATTGCCAGAAATAAAAAATAATAAACTATATTAGCACTAACATGCATGCTAACATGTTTTTGTGACAAAAAACCAGTAGTAAATCCGTTTGGAAATAAGAACACACTTTTTAAATCCGTACGGATTCAATTTCGGTTTTCGTTTTGAATCCGTACGAAAATCAGAACAGCCATGTATAAGTGCAACTTTTCAAAAGAGCTACCTCTTTAAATGCAGCTTCATGTGTTTATTTATCCGTTTTCTATATTCAAGTTCATCTTTTGATTCTTTATTCCTGCCGTTATTTTACAGCTAGTTTATCTGAACAATATTTCTTGCAAGAACATGAACAAACACTTAAAATGCATCTGTGTTTATTTGAGTGGGTTGCGATCTAGTTAGTTTTACTAAAAATTCATACATCCTGTGTATTACAAAGTTGTCAATTAAAAATAGAAGTGATATTTCATCAGAACTAGAAAAGGGTTTTTCAGTTAAGACAATTTGTAAAAAATATAAATGTTCACAAATCAACAATATGCCGCATTAAAAAAAAGAAAATTGCTCTCAGACAATTGTGGCTAGAGCAGAGTCCGGACCAGGGAAACGAGTTACGACGAAGGCTTCTAAGTATCCACAGATGGAAAAGGCTTTATAATATAAAGTATAAAGTTTATACGAATGGTTTCAAAAGAAAAGAACAAAAAGAATGGTGTCAAAGAAAGTATGACCGGGGCCCTACTCTGTAATTTGTTTCGAAAGTAAAAATTTCCGAAAACGAATATTTTTTATTCTTTATTTCTAAAGCGGATTCGAATCTGCCACTTTCGGAAAGGCAAATCCGAAAACGATTTTTTTATTTCATTTACATACATATTTGTTTTTTAACTTGTTTGTAATTTGCTTTGATACTATTTTTTGCTTAATTTGAAAGATATATTGAGAAATATTTCAAGACTTCTCAGATCTATTCCGTTAATAAAAATATTAACAAGTTCTTTGTGTGGTGATGGTGGTTTTTGTCTTTCAGCACTCTTCTTTTTCGAACCGCAAGTGGTTTTCTTCATCTTGTAGTTGAATTTTGTTTGCAGAGCATGAGTAAAATCTTTTTACTTTCGACAATCAATCAATCTTCGATTTTCATTGATAACGTTCAAAGAATTTCGTGCAATATTATTCCCTGCTCCAAATTTTCGAACTTTTAAGCCACTCTCTTGATTTTGGAGGTCTAGCAACTGTATTACGTCTGCTTCTACTGTGAAGAACACGTATTGTTTGAATGGCCCACCTCCTGTTCCGTGGATAGGCTTATTGTTTTGACGGAGCTTACTTTTCATGTGGTATTTGAAGTCCTTCCATACCTTTTTGTAATTCAAAAATTTATTTAGTGTTTAGTACGAGAACATAAACAAATTCAAAAAAAATTCAAAGGGCTATCGCTTTCCATAGGAAAAAAAATTAAAAGCGATCAGCCGCGCTTTCTGGAATAACCCTCCGGTAATGGTTTTAAATAATTAAATAATGCCTTATACCGCATCCCTTCTTCAGCTTGTAGTGTGTTATTTCTATATTTAATAACTGTAACCTATGATGTTTAGTGTTTGATCACTGAAAGCGAACAAGAACAATCAAAAAAAATTTACAAAAAAAACACTTTCCATACTGTTAAGTTTTTATTAGGTCCTTTCATCATAAATAGTTTTTCCGAACAAAATCTGTTTTTCTGCAAAATGGTGACCTTACCTTCTATTTTCGTATATAGCAACTGCTTATAAATATATATATATGTTCGGTAATTGAAGACATTTTTTTAATACATATTACCTTAAACTACACACAAGCGTTGCAACAAGAAGAGAATACAAAATTTAAGATGCTGACGCTTTTTTTGAAAACAGACATAACGAAATACATTTGTACTTCTAGTCAATATATGTACTTGTTAAATTTTTTGAAATATTTGATTTGCATGTGAATGTTTCTATGTAATTTAAAATTCCCTTCGATGATATTTATCTGGATCAAAGTACGAAGTAACCACAACACGGTCACTAAATTTACGACCAGTAAGTGCTTGCTGTGCCTTTTGACAGTCCACGACAGAGTTGAATTCAACAAATACTTTTCCACATCCAGGTACATCAACTCCTTCGATGGGGCGAGGTATTTCAACACTGCGCACAACACCATACTTGTTACATTCTTCTTTGATGTCTTCGAGAATGTCTTCATATTCGTCCTCATCACGCAATTCGTCAGGAGTGACCATATTCAACAAGCACAAAACTTCTGTTGGTGGCCCTGATGTTCCAACCATTGACATGCCAGGCACCTAGTTACAAGTTAAACATTAGAATGGATTCATTGCAAGTTTCATTTATCTTACTTGGATTTGTACAGGAGCAACGGTTCCACCCATTTGTGAGTTCTTAGCTCCAACGCTAGCCCTTTGAACAATAAGTTTCTTGTCGCCCAGTTGCATTCCATTCAATCCAGCGATGGCCTTAAAGAAATTCAATTCATTTTTTCCCTAACTTAAAAAATTCCGATCAATTTATTTACCTGATCCGTAATATTATAATCCACGTATTCAGCGAAAGCGTATCCTTTACTTAGACCAGTAGCAGCATCCTTGACCAAGTTGAAAGCTCGTAGCTGCCCAAACGAGAGCAATAGTTCTTTGACCTGTTGAATTTTTTATAAAAATTACAAATTAGAAAAATGTTAAATTCTATGTTACTGAAGTTAAATTCGGTTGTAAATTTGGTAGAAACAGGAAACAAATGGATATCGTATTTTTTTTCCTCCGGAATCATATCCAGTTCTTTTGGGCCGTGAGTTAAAGTTTTCGTTTAAGGTGTCTTTGCTTAACAGTGCATTACTTCTAATTCATTCAGATAATTATAACCAATGACTATTTTGCTCTACCAGGAGAGCAGAATGTCAGCAAGAGGAATAAAAAAAAAAGAAAAAAATATGTCAAGGTTTTAAGAACAACGAAAATATTGTTTGTGGAAATTGATACGTTTTAACCCATGTAGTTTCTTCGGAGACTGAATTGAAACTCGGTCATTTCCATTCGAAAAGAAACTGTCCACACGACTTTTTGTTCATGACGTTATATCATTTATTGCTAAACAAATTATGGAAGGGGTCGAATGAATTTGCATTGAAAAGACTTTACGTCGTTGACTTATTTCGTCGCCTTCCCACCTGATTCGTCTAGACATAACGTCGTGTGTATCGTTGAGGCTTAAACATAGTTTCAGGCCTGAGTAGCATAAAAAAAATTATGTTGGTAAATTCAAGAAAACAGATATTTTAAAAAGGTCCGAAAATAATAACCTAGAATTTTGAGTTGAGTCCACAGAAAAATTACAATTTTCAACATATAATTTTAATCTCAATGGGCCCTATCACAAGGTCCGTCGTAGTGATTTCATACTACGAATGCCATAAAAGAAGCATCATAGACTCCTTCGTAGTAAATGTTTTGCTACGAATTTTGTCCCTGTTGATTAAATTACATACTAACAAATTTTAAAAATCTGTTGTGAAATATTCATTACGAAGATGTTTTTAATTCTTTCCATTTGGCATTCGTAGTCCGAATTTGTTACGACGGGCCTTGTGATAGGGGGGAATAGCTAACGATGAGCATCTTCAAATCGAATTAAAACTCATTTTGTAATTGATTGCTGTGCGATCATTTTGTAATTTAAACAAGTTAAGCAAAGACACCAAAAAACTCAACCCCACCCGATGTTACTCACCATAAGTACCCTAAATGTTTTTCTTTTGTTTTCTTCAAATTGTCAATTTCTAAAAAATTTCCCTCGCGTAGTAACAACAACAGTAACATGAACACGGTTCGAAACACTATGCTAAATATTTTTATATTTTCTTGTAAGTTCCAGCAAAATAAACACACGATAAAGTTGAGGGCTTGAATTATTTACATCTGTAGTTACTCAAAAAAAAAAATGCAGGTTGCCTGAAATTGTTTTTTTTTTTTTTAATTTATATTTAACTTGCCTTTTTGCGGTTTGGTTTTATGCATGTTTCTGGTTGAAGAATCAATCTTTAAAACAGCGTTATATTGTGTACTACGGTAACAACGCATAAAACAGGGGAAGGAAGAGCATCGCGCAACCTAAGCTACAACAACACAATGAAACATATTATCAGTAACTGTTTGATTTTTTGAATGAATTTAAATAAATAGTTTTTGTGTTTTTTACTTGATATTTTTTTTTAAAGCTGTAAAATAGAAAATAATAAAACAATTCCTGAAACAATTTGCTGAAAAGTTAAACAGCTGCAAAAATAAAAGAAGTGTTTAGAAGAAGTGTGTTTACCGTTGCGTTTTTTCTCTAATTTATTGGAACCTGTAAACCGCTGTAGAAAACATAAAACACATATATGATCTGATTTCTAAAAAACAAGAAAGCAGCGACAAAAGGTTCAAATATCCGTGGCTTTCAACTCAAAAACAAGTTGATAACAACCTAAAAAACTAACATCAGCTGCTGGTAGGAATTTTAATGAGTTTTGAAGCAATCAATTCTGGAGATCTTTTTAGCTTGAATTTTATTTCTTGTTTCAATTGGTTTGTTCAGTTATGGCTTATAAGTATTTTTAATGGGACGGGTTAGGAGAAGCAAATCTATTTACATACTTTTATATTGACAATTTTGTGAATCGACAAAAGGAGTTGGCAAATGAGCCAAATTCAAATATTTCATGATATGTTCAACTTAATCTCTTTATTTTGCGCAATCAATACAAAAGTATAACAATACTAACGAACATGATTTAAAAAAAAAGTGTGCAAAATCGGTAAAGATGTGAAACAAAAACCTGCAAGATTTGGTGCGATTGGCTTAACATGTTTACTTAAACCATATCTAGTTTTTCAAGCAGTGTGAATAGCATAACCCTGTTTTTTGAGACAAAGGCTAGACAAGTGCCAGATTGGATAATACTAATGATTTCAAAACCACAGATTTCTAAAGCGGATTCGAAAACGGATTTTTCGCACCGTGCAAAGCGTTTACGAATGTCAAATCCATTCGAAAATGAAAGTTTTCTGTCGAAAATAAAGTAGCTAACGACTTTCAATTCACTCACTGTAAAAACAATGGTTGTGTTGAGGGGACACATTTTTCAACCAGTCAATATATTGTGTAGTGAACTATTAAGAGGTCCAAGTTAATTTTATCACAGGACACAGGGAATAATTAGGAAAAAATATTCGCACAAAACAAAAGTAGTTTGAAGTGATGGTGTAGTACATGTGTGCTTATCCTTATTTGGCCAAGGGACGTTTGAACACCTCAGACACCAAGCAAACTTCTAAGAATTTTTTAAGACTTAAAACAAACAAACAATAGTTAAAAAGTGAAATAAATCTTTGATAAAATTGACATTCTGGCACATATTTAAAGAATATTTGATTTATCGCGTATAATTTTTCGCTCAAACCATTCTTTTCTGTTTTTTGCAAACATCCAAAGTGCAACCGAATGCATTTTAGTTTTTATTGAATAATAAAATGCTTTATTTAAAAACTAAGTCCTGTTTGGTATGCAACTTGTTTTGATGTCTTTTCCTCTTTTTGATTTGACAAATGTCATAAAAAATATGAAAATCACTTCGAAAATCTATTCCGTAAATGGAAATTATACTGAGCACTTTTTGTTCGATTCGAAAATTTTACAGGGTATGAATTCATTAACGGATCAAAAATAACTTTCGAATGGGATTGTCTTTCGAAACGAATCACAGAGTAGGGTCCAGGAAAGATAGGTTTGCCGTATACAATACCTGTGTATCAAACTATAATTTATTTTACTTAAACCTAAAATAATTGCTGACTTTTAAAACTTTTGAAAAACCACATCCAATGAAGAGCGGGAAAAACAATCGAATAATCTTTGGGATGATAAAGAATTAAATATGAATCTATTAATTGAATTGTTTAAATGAAGATATTTCCATCAAACGTTTTTCTAACGTTACTTTATTTTGTGAAGTTAAAGTTCTAAATGTGGCTCAATTTCTTTTTTCTTATTGTGCAGTCATATTCTGGATTTAGACAAAAAAAAATAGAAATCCACATACACACAACGCCGATGGAAGATATTTACTACATCGTGTTGTATGGAATCGAGAGATTTTGAAGATCAATACTTGCAGCAAAGGCTTCGACTATTATTCTGGTCAATGAAAAGCAGCTACTGATATATTATGACTTTTTACGATTGTAATGGACATTCATCTGCGAACCTGGGACAATTATCAAACTATAATAGGATTCGCTTTAGAATCTGAATCAGGAAAGAATTGTTGTAATCTTCTCGATAACGCGTCCGTAATGCATCAAAGCAGAGACCTATGCTATCTAAATGTCAAGATGTGCTTAAGGGGGAGGGGGGGGGGGGGGGGGGAGGGTTTTTGTTGATTGCCCTGACCGTAGGTAAATTCAGGTAGAAAAAGCCATAAAAATATATTTTATATTTATCGATGAATCTATGTCACTTTTTTAGTTCATAAACTTTAGACGCGTTTTTCTCAAAACTACTTTTTCAAAGTCCGTGTTCACTGTCATTTCAAAACTACTTGAGATTCATTTCAAACTTTATACACATTTTTGACATATAAAATACCGTCCCCCAACGCTTGGTAAATTTTTTTTTTTCTGACGGAATGAATGACGGAATTTCAAGTGGAAAATAATAGTGTACACTTTAAATGGCCGCCAAAATTTTTGAAATGAAAAAAAAATTATCAGAGAACGTTGGGGGAAGATTTGATCATAATTTGACTAATTTTTCTTGGTTTTTTATTTTCAAATACACCGCAAATTGTTTTTTCTCAAGACGTTCTGGGGTATGCTCTGCTACCGGCCTATACTTCAATATTTCTGCATGAAAAGATTACCTTATATTAAGTGTATTATTATTATATTATAAGGTTCGAATAAAATTACTCAAACCATATTTAAGAAAAAAATTCGCAGTCTTTTTTTTACTTTGAAACCCTAACGCCCTCCCCCTTAAAATATGCTCAACCCTCTAACTACTTTAAAAGTGGTCCAGGTATGCAAGTCAACCCAAAGAAAAACAAAATTCTTTGAGTCTTGTTTGGGTTTCAGGCCATCACGGCATAACTGCCAAAGCAATGTCCGTTGAATCTTACAAGACAAGGATCTCTGTCATGAATTATTTTGAAGCCTATGTACAGGTCGAAAAGAAATTTGAATAAGATACCACATTATTTAAAGCTTAAAGCAAATTTGTCGACCAGCGTAATTAGAGTCCAAAATTGATTGCTTCAATTCAACGCAGAGCACCTGTGTTTTTAAAAACACATATTCACCTGAAAAAATTGAACTGGGCAGATAGGGGACATTTGACGCAAAAAGATTGTCAAAGTTTTGTGTATCTTAAATTGTAATGTTTTTTACTTTTGACCAGCTTCTTACGTTAAATACCCCCATACTTTAGAATCATTTGAATGATTTGGGAGCCTTCGCTTTGTTTAAACCAACGACTTCTTGAAAATTACTTTCATGTCTTGTCTGATAACCCAGACCCAAGACTAACGATGGGTTCTATTTCAACAGATAGAAGTGATATGGGAATTTTTAATAGTACAAGTGGCACAAACATTGACCCAGACCATAATCGTGTACATCTTTCGAACAGCATTAAAAAACAAAGAAAGAATTTATCAGGGGTTTTAAATTTTTTGTGTGCATTTTTTTAAATATGTCAAAGATTTCATTTCGAAACAAAATTGATGACGCTACTAATATTTTTATATCTGAAAACTTACGTTTTCAAAGTGGGTGACCCTCATAACATCAAAACTACATAACATTGATTTTTAGTAAGTAGATACTGTGTCGTCAAAAGTATTCATAAAAATGTACCTTTTTTGAGCGAACTGTGATATTGACATGAAGGCAATTAGTAGGCATCATTTTTAAAAACACTTTCACGGGAAAGATCGATGTTGACCAATTCTATGAGACATTGGTTTATCAACGAGAAAAATATTATTTTTTCATCAATTAGTATTGGTTATATTTTCTTCGATTTCCCGGCTATTAATAACCTGTTAAGCGCAATTGACATGAGTACGACCAATAAATAAATCAAGAAAAGTGATTTTAAGTTCGTTTTGAACTTAGTCTTCCCAAACTCTAAAGAAAATGTTAGAAATATAGCTTATGTAGTTTTTCAATTGCTTAAATTTTGAAAGGTTTATATAACTACATACTTGATCGCGGGGAACTTTTTATTGATTGCTACAAACTGTCGTTTTCTGATTGTTTTTTTTTTTTTTTTTTTTTTTTTTTATTTGGCTTATTTTTTTGTATACAAATACCATTGCCATCATGTATAGTCTTTGATTAATGTTAAGCCAATTTAGGGATTCGAGCATGTTTGAGATTGAATTATAACGATTACACTTTAATATTGTTCTCATGGCTTTATTTTGCAATTTTTGAAGTCTATTTTTTTGTGTGTTGTTACAGACATATAAAAGACTTGCACAATATTCGAAATGGGGCTTGACAGTAACATTGAACACTTTTATTGCACTATTTTTGGAAATGTTGTTTCGAGTTCGTCTTAGTACTCCTAATTTTTTTTAGACTTTCTTACAAATATAGTCTATATGTTCATTAAGGGAGAGTTTATTATCAAGAAACACACCAAGATATTTTATGGACGACACTTCTTCTATCTGTATATTATTAATTTGAATAATAACTTGTTGTTGAAGGGAGGATTTGTTTATTGTCATATATTTCGTTTTATTTATATTTAATATTAATTTATTCATATTTAACCAATTGCTGATTTCATTAATGTCACTTTGAATTAAATTTGAAATGGTTTTAACATCTTTTCCTGTTACATAGAGTAGCGCATCATCTGCAAATAGTACAAGCTTCGAGTTTTTGACCACTTTTTCCATATCATTAATGTACAGTAGGAAGAGCTGAACACCCAGAATTGATCCAGAATTGTTTTCTCAAATTTATTCAATCTAATCGGCCCTATCGAAGTAACCGTCAGAGCGGAGTTCTCTCCGATCGGAGACATTTTGATTCGTAGTAGTTCTCCGATCGGACGATCTGACGTTCTCCGATAAGTTTTTGTTGCGGATATTTTAGTTTTGGGAATGCAATGCATTGCCTCATTTGGAAAAAATTTCTTGCGACGACAACTACTTCGAAGCAAAATTGAATCTCCGAAAAAAGATCCGTTGCGGAGAAAACTCCGACGGTTACCTCGATAGGGCCGAATATCTTTTTCAATTGAATTCGATAGATTTTCTATCAAATCGACAACTACTCCTTTCAATGAAACATGTTTTTAGGTTTTTCCTGGTATTGGAGGTTCAATCAGTTCACATATAGGAATTCATATTGTCATGTTTTGTAAATTGTTTTTTATTTTTTCAGCAGATTAGTGAATTTTTTTACGCTGGCCTGGCACAACAAATTCAAAATAATCAAATTATTTTCCATTTAGTTTTTGACAGAACAAATGTTTTTGCATGTGTGAGTGATTTCAGAGTAGATCTCCCAACCAAATGGAAGTAGATCTTTGATGTTTAGAGTAACTACGGGTTTACTCTTTTTTCAATGAAACATGGAAAAGGAGTAAATCTTTTCGTCAATAAAAACGCTATAAGCAATTAAAAAGCAAGTTTGTGCTTGCGAACTTCAACGTACTTCAACGTTCGTTGGTTGTGCTCATTCAAAACAATACTTTAGAGCAGAGTCAATTGCCAAACAACCTCCAATAGCAGTCGTAAATGACAGCAAGTGTCGTAAAACGTAAGGTGCCAGTTATAGCGATCAGGAAAACGAATCAGGAAAAATTTTCAAAATTAATTATCACTATGTTTTTGTTGCAATTGAATAACAAATGTTATACCAATCAATAGTAAACAGCCCAGAGAATCTATTTTACCAAGAAAATGTTCAATTGAACAAATACTTTGCCGTAAAATTGTATTTTTCTATTTTCCTGATGGAATTGAAACAGGAAAATAGAAAAATACAAATTAAACAGTAAATATTTGTTCTATTATATCTTTTTTAGGCACAAAAATTCTTTGAGTGATTTGCCATCGATTGGTATAACATTTGTTATTCAATTGTAACGAGAACATAGTTATTATTCCATTTGAAAATTTTTCCTGATTCGTTTTCCTGATCGCTATAACTGGCCCCTAAGCGCAACTTAACGATAACGAGGAATCTGATCGTCATTCGTTATGTTATATCGTTGATATCGTTATGGTCCAGTATTACGAATACGAACTATGGAACGCAAGGAAAAAAAAACAAGACAAAAACAGCGGTAGCCTCTCCAGAAAAACCAAGGTAACCTTGTATAAGACTTTGATCATCCCAGTCCTGCTTTACGGAAGCATGGACTTTATCGAAAGCGGATGAGGAAACCCTTGGTCGTTTCGTAGGAAAAATTCTCCGAATGATCTTTGGTCCCGTATGCGAAGACAATGTGTGGAGAAGATACAACAACGAGCTGTATGAGCTGTACCGCGACATGGGCATAGCCAGAAGAGTACGCATCGCGAGGCTACGATGGTTGGGCCATGTAGAGCGGATGGATCCAAACGCTCCGGCTCGACGGGTTTTCGAAAGCACATTGCAGGGAAATTGCGGAAGGGGGGGGGGTGGCGCAATCAAGTGGATGAACCGACTTAGAGTGCAAAACTGGAAAGAGTAATCGAAACCGAAATCGAAGTCGTTACAGAAGGGTGTTGGTTCAGGCATAGGTTCACCACGAATTGTAATGCCCATCTAAGTAAGTAAGTAAGTAAAACAACGGTAGCCACGGCATAAAAAATTTCAGGGACGGTATTATTATATTACGAAACGGACAATTAGACAAGGACATCGACATAACTTTCAAGCACAGAGTTGGTCAACGGATTAAGGGGGTCATCCCATGTTATGGACTGAAAATATCGATTTTTTTCACAAATTGCTTCCTTAACATGTCTACAATACGATAGTAGTTGTTTTTAAAAATTCTAATTCCGTTTTCAAGATACAGCAGTTAATAGAAGGAGCTTTTCGGAGGGCTCAGTTGGCCATCGGAGTCTTTGAACGCGTTTTTCTCAAAACAGTGTTTTTCAAACTTTCCTCCATCGTAACTCAAAAACGGCTTAACCGAATGACTTGAAATTTGAAAGGTACACTTAGCACATGTAAACGCATAGAATGATGATAGTTCATTCCATGCATTTAAGCTTACAGATTAAAACGATACAATTTTTTTTTTCTTATAAGCCAATCAGCCGCAATCATGGAGCAAGAACAATTTCATTTTTTCTATGCGGAGATGTTCAGAATGCTGTAACTCATGTTCTACTCAATATTTTTAACTGCCGATATATAAGTTAACAATGGATAATAAACTTAAGGTTCTATCTATTTACTGTTCGTCGAAAAAAAAATCCCTAAAAACAGGCCATGACATTGGAAGACCTTAATGATAATGGAGCGTTATAACAAAAACAGAACAAGACAACTAAATGCTTAAAGTCGCCGGTTTAAACAAAGGTCTCGGAGTCAATCAACTGTAAATATGCCTGTAAAATTCAAATAGCTGGAACCACAACCATATACCGCCGCGCTGCACTTTTATCATTAAAAAAAACCTGCAAAACAACATCCATTCAAAACTCTTAAAAAAATTACATTTTACATTTTGATTTCCCACTTTTGTAAATGGCTAGTTTGCATTGCATATTTGTTTGGAGGATTCATCTTTGCGATTGAATCCAGTCCACCAAAACTCTTTCTTGTCCATATTGTTAGCTTGTTACACTGTAATCTAAACATAATCTCACAAACCCTTTTCTAGAGCATTCGAACACTTACCTGATCTTCATTGAGATAGTTTGGAAGGCCACCGATAAATATTTTGTGAGGTGAGTCTGGAACGACTGTGGAAATGACACCAGCTACAAGTAAGAAAAGAGAAAAGTTGTTTAAATTAACATTAAAACAAGCAACATTTACTTACAGTGAAATTCACTAGATGGAGCATTGATGGGTTGACTGTCGGTCATTCCAGGCATTGGTTGGTAATCATGGGGACGCCGTATCTTCAAACTTTGCCCCTTGAAGTTAATTCCATCGAAAGCCATTGCCTGAGTTGTCTCATCAATAGATCTAAATTCAAGAAACGCGAAATTTTTATCCAAATTAATCTGACAAGCGAGAACTGGATTGCCCGCTGCCTGTGCTAAACCAGAAAGATGCATCTGTTGGTTGAAGAATTCCATCATTTCTTCTTCCGTTACACCGAACGGAATGTTTCCAACATACAATCTTCGAGCCTGCCTAGTAATGGTTGACCCGACGACCGGGACTGCTGCCTGAGGTGTATCTGCTACAACATTCGCCGGAATCTGACCAGCCGCTTGCATAGCCTTATATTGTAGTGGGGTTATGTGTTCGAATCCCGGTGGCGGAACATCCCAGTATAGAGATGGCTTACGACGACGAGACCTATGCCCGGGGCGGTTGCGGGAACGGGAGCGCTTACGATCCCGCGAACGTGACCTAGAGGATCGACGACGTTGGGGATCCCTAGAGCGTGATCGATGGCGGCGTCTATCACGATCTGCTGGAACGAAAAAATCGATTTTTTCCACATCATCGGTATAATTAGGTTCAGTTTTATAAATTTTCATAAACAAAATTCATACCGTCTGCTCCCATGTTTTAAGGTTCAAAACTTGCTATTATTTATTTTGCGTTAGTAAATTTCAACAACGCAGTTTCCTGAAATTAATAGTTTTCAAGAAAAATTAACAAATCTCTTTAGTAGAAAAGTATTTTTCACAACTGCACCCGCTCAAGATGGCTTCCTAAATGAATATGGCAATCGAGAATCGAATATCGATTCGATACTCTAAATTGTTCAGAAAACTGTTTTGTCTTAAGGTGGATACACATGAAAAGCAGTTGTTAGAATTTGGAAAACCGATAAACCACATTTTGTATGTTTTCCAACAACTTTTCGCCAAAGTCTTTCTGAAGCGTATGATTTTTAGTTTCATTTAAATAGAACTACAGATTAAAATTAAATACACAACCGCAGCACAATTTGAGTTGAAAGTTGTGACTGTGAGGCATCAGTGATTTCAGTGAATCGACCAAAGTGATTACATTTTTCAACGAATTGACTGCAAGTTAATAGCCCTGTTCACACTGTACAATTGGTTGGACAAACCTAGGTTTGACAAACCAATGCTTGATAGTTTGAACTCTTCATACGACCGCTTGTCCAATTTGTTGGAAGTTTTCAAAAATTTTTGAAAATCTAGAAGTTGGATGGAGTGGAAGGGTATGTGGCATAAAGTTGGACGACAAGCTTGATAGGTGTGAACGAAAACTACATCAGACCATCCAACTTCCATCAAACGAAGTCTGTCCAACTAATTGTACAGTGTGAACTGGGCTAATACTGACAAACTGATTTGACTGAAAAGGAGAACAAGAAAACCATCGCATTTATTCGCACGAAGTTTTAACACATCGACCAATGTGAACTTCATCATACAGTGACATATGAGAACACCCACACCGACACCACACAATAAATAGCGTTTTCGTATATTTGTTTTGTCGTGACGGCAAAAATGATGACATGACAACAGCGTTTCTTCAACTGCCCCAACCCCCAACTGCAAAACCGCTTCGGTTTGGGAAACCGAATAGACAAAAAAAATAGAATAGAGAAACTCAATTGCTGCCGAAAACAGCTGTTAGTTTAAATAAGACACTACAAAAATAATTTGAGAGTGTTTCCGGCAAAGAGGATTATGCAGGGTTTACATGCATCTGCAACTGCAGAAGTGCAGAAAAGTAAAGAGGGACGGATGAAGATTATAAAACACAAAAGTTAAAAAGAGAGACGAATATGATTACAGCTGCGAATGAGGGATTATGGGTGCAGATGAACATGTTCATCTGCACCCATAATTTTTCATCTGCAAGCATAACTAAGGTAGTGCAGATGGTGTGTTCCCTCTCTATCAGACAAGTATGAATTTTACATCTTGTGTCTTTTTCCGTTTTTCATCTGCACTTGCAGATGCATGTAAATCAGAGATAAGAAATTAATTAGATGGCAATCCTTTACTTCTCTTGCCCCGCAACAACCATTTGTTTACATTGTTGTTTTTGTAATCTCATCCTCTGTCTGTGAATACGTGAAAGCTGTACTCAAAGTGGTAGTAGTGAGATTTGCTGTACTCAAAGTGGTAGTAGTTAGATTTTGTGTGTGGACTGGAAGCTATACTCAAAGTAGTAGAGGTGATTTTCGGTAAATCAGCTTGTAGGCAGTTTCAATGTGTGTGTGAAATTTGCCATCTAATTAATTTCTTATCTCTGATGTAAATCCACCATAGGACATAAGTTAACTCTCTGTATTATCTGCCCTGTACTACCTACTCTGTGAACACAGCCAAGCAAATCCCACGTTCTAGTACGTTTACATTAATCTACCTACTTTTTTTTCCGAAACGTCACTCAAGTCAAAGGCCGCAAAACAAAAAATTCACAATTCTTACAAAAAGCAATCGTCATGGCCGCTAACCTACAGAGTGTTAAAACTTTATTCAAGGAATTGAAAGCAGAATGGAGCAAAAAACCTGCCAATTTGCAAAAATGCGGTTCATTACTGGATAATTTGAAAGTATAAATCAACCATCAGCGTATTTCCATAAAATAAACACTAATAAAAGTTTTATGATTCATACCCCCAGATCGCCCTAACTAAACTTTCGTACTTACCAACTGGAAATATAAAGACTCCGGTAGCAGAAATGGTTTTGGCCCGTGATGTTCTTGAAATTGCTGTCGAATATAGTGTTGCAAGCAAGGATATTCCAGCTTTTGAAAGATATATTTCTCAATTAAAATGCTACTACTATGATTACAAGTGAGATATTCCTTTGTCTGATATTGCACAAAGATACATTTATTCAATAATTTTGTTTCCTATTCAGGCAAGAAATTGGCGAATCTGTCCACATGTACAAATTACTGGGTCTAAATTTATTGTTTCTTTTGTCAGTGAATCGAGTTTCCGAGTTCCATACTGAGCTTGAACTATTATCTGCCGAAATCATTCAGACGAATAAGTTTATTCGACCCATCTTAGCTTTAGAACAATACATAATGGAAGGTCGCTATAACAAGATTTTCCAAGCTAAGGTTAGTATTTGAATTTCGTTTCATTTTTCCAATTGGTTTTTCAAAACTACTTTCCTTGCATCGAGAATTGAGATGAAAAATGAGAGCTGTGAAAGTAGACATTCCCTCGCTTGATATATCTTCTCGGTTTAAGAACTATCCATATTTTTTTCATATTTTACTTTTGGTTACAGAATAGTGCACCATCAGACATTTACAACTACTTCATGGACATGTTGTTGGAAACTGTGCGAGATGAAATTGGTGCATGCATTGAAAAGTCATATGAAAAGATTTCAGTCACCGAAGCGGCAAAGCGCCTCAATCTCAAAACACCAGCCGAAGTCAAAGCTTTCGGAGCCAAACGTAATTGGAAGCTGAACGGAGATATTTTCAGCTTTATTGACAAAACTGCAAAACCGAAAGAAGCGTTGCCTTCTGTTGAATTAGCTGAACAGGCAATATTCTATGCCAGGGAGCTGGAAATGATTGTTTAATGATTCCTTGATAAAAATTAAAATATAATAACTTCGTTTTTCGTAATCTTATATTTCACATTTCATAAATAAAGTTCACGTGAGATAAACTCAACATTTACTTTCTATTGGCAGAAGGTTGAGGACATCTGTATTTTGCCATCTCAACCTCGGCTTCATAATAGCTATTTCTGTTGAAACTGAAGTATTCGGGAACTTTGTATTCGCCCGTTACCGATGCCCCAGGTCCGACTGGTTCTGTAGTTGGTTTCACACAACGACTGCTAAGTCCCTCGACGTTGGTTTTAATAGATGGTCCAGCAGCCGGTGTCTGGCAGTAATGACGTATTACATTTGTTAATCTTGGCCGTAAGAACATGTTTATGGATTGTATCTGAATTTTAGAAGAGTAGTAATTAATTAATAAAGTGATTTCGTTTTGATCAAATCAATCACGTAATCGACTGCCCAACTTATTTCGTATGTTTTTTGACAGATCAATATTTCAGCTTACAGCGGCTCACGGAGCTTACATCGTAATTTGATATTAGCGATAAGTGGGAGAAATGTGCACAACTAGATAAATTTATTTTGCAGAAAAAGTTCTTCAAACCACAAACTTACACCCGGCAATATATTTTTTAACTTTTTGCTTCATTCGCAAACCAAAATAAATTCGTTGTTGTGACAGCTACAAAAACACTCTTCAAAGCTTTTCGATCCCTGGGATAACTATAAATGCATGGAAATGCAATCAATGACCAAGTTCATAATGGGCGATTTATTGATACTTCATTTGAATAATGCTGGGTTTACATGCATCTGCAACTGCGGAAGTGCAGAAAAGTAAAGCGAGACGGATGAAGATTACAAAGCACAAAAGTTAAAAAGAGAGACGAATAGGATTATGGTTGCAGATGAAAAATTATGGTTGCAGATGAACATGTTCATCTGCACCCATAATTTTTCATCTGCAACCATAACTAGGAAGTTCGTTCCCTCTCTATCAAACAAGTATGAATTTTACATCTTGTGTCTTTTTCCGATTTTCATCTGCACTTGCAGATGCATGTTAATCCACCATAAAGCAACTGTCTTCTTTTTCTGCTTCCCTGTTAAATCACAAGCCAATACCGACAAATTGGTGCACTAAGGAAGGAGAACAGTCGCTTTATGCTGGGTTTACATGCAGTTGCAACTGCGGAAGTGCAGAAAAGTAAAGCGAGACGGATGAAGATTACAAAGCACAAAGGTTAAAAAGAGAGACAAATAGGATTATGGTTGCAGATGAAAAATTATGGTTGCAGATGAACATGTTCATCTGCACCCATAATTTTTCATCTGCAACCATAACTAGGAAGTTCGTTCCCTCTCTATCAGACAAGTATGAATTTTACATCTTGTGTCTTTTTCCGATTTTCATCTGCACTTGCAGGTGCATGTAAATCCACCATTACTCGCATGAAGTTTCAACAAATCGACCAACGTAAGCCTCGTAAATGTAAATGAATTTAAAGTAACAACGCTTTTTCAATCCGCAAACACCAACTTTGATTCCGAGATGTTTCACACCCCAATCATTTTGGCAGCATATAAAATAAAACTGTCAAAGACAGTTTTTGCAATTTTTAGTACAACTACTCTTTTTCAAAATCGTAGAAGTGTAAAGTTAAGAAATCTAATAGCAAAGGTTTCGGTTTTCTCCCTTAATTTTTAAATTATCAAAAATAGTTTTCCCTGTTTTCCCAGTTTTTCTACCTATAATGGTACCCAAATTATATACAGATGCACAAATCCGACCGACCGCCACCATTTTCAAACGATTTTCGACACGGCGTTCTTACCTCGAACACACTCACCTTGAATTTGGAGAAAAATAATTCAGTTTCACTCACTAGACGCGACCACTCTCCAGTAATGGCTTCCACTAGTTAAATGTCAGAAAATCGACTTCTTCATTTGCTTGCGTTGGACGAGACAAAATAGAAAAAGATTACCGCGTAATATTTTATATTTCGAATAATAATCATAAAAATAATAATTTGTTAATAAGACATGGCGAGGTGTTGCATACATGGGTGTTCCAATCGCCTGGATCCCGAAAGCAAAATACGTATGTTTCGTTTTCCCGCTCTTCTAGACAAACCAAAAAGTCTAGCTGAACTTTCTAAGCAAAGAAGGAGCGCTTGGCTAAAGGCAATCAATAGAAACATGCCTGAGGAGGCTTTGAAATCTATTGGAATTTGCTCCGAACACTTTGTCACAGGTTTGATGCCAAATTTCTATTACATTTAAAACTAATTCATAACAAAAAAAATTCCGAAAGGCTCTCCTTCAAGACTTAAAGATACCACGGAAATAGATTGGATTCCAACACTCAAAATGGGAAAAAAGATTGCATTACAAACTCAAACAGTTAAATTAAAAAAAGTGATGAAGGTAGAAAAACTCAGTGAGCTACAGAAACTGAAAATGGAACTGAAAACTAAAGACAAATTAATTAAGAGCTACAAGGACGAGAGTCTTCAACTGAAGCATGAGCAATTAAAAGTGAGTATATCAATTTTAATTTTTTTGCCAATTCATGAGAAAAATAACAATATGATTGTAAATGCCGTAGATTGTCAGCAACTACGAAGAAAGATTGAAGCAAAAAGATGTGAAAATTAAAATGGGATTTCGTGAGCTACAAGCTAATGAAACTGAAGAACCACAAATAAGTAAAAACCATAAAAAGGTAAATTACTTGGCTCTACACATTTATTTATTTTATCGTTGTCGGAAATTAGAGAGATTTAATTTTGTTATGAAATTAAGTTGATATTTTGTTTGAAAAGGGTTCAATTTGCAAAGTCAGCATTCACTTTAGCTCAACAAATACAACTTAGGGTGAAAAAGCATTGGGAGCTTCAAATATTTTGCCCAGTCAAAATCGAACTGGAAAAAATTACTCATTCTTTTGAAATATAAACAAGTCTGACCTGTATTTCAAATTTCATTAGATTCATCGCAGGCTTAGTATTTGTATGATTTTTTCTACTGTAGTTTTTAACGCCATGAACTTCTTGCCTGTTATTAAGTTGCGACATAAAATATTTAGCTTTCACTGCCCTAAAAAAAAATTGTGAAAGCAGAGGCAATGCTAATGTCGCCTTCCATTGGCGGAATAGAACCGCCCAGGAGCGTACAGGAGCATTCTCAAACCGTTCCATTGGTGCAAAAATATCGCTTCTCCTGATTCTGAGAAAGAAGTGACAGCCATTTCTCGATTTGAAGTGAAAATCCACTCAAGAAGAACAAACACAACATGTTAATAAACACTGCGTTTTCATATTGTCCCGACGGCAAGCTGAAGCGATTTTGGAGAGTAAATGCTATGTTTACATAGCGATATAGGAGTGCCCCAATTCTTTTTTCTTCCTTCTTTTTTCCTTCGAGCACCGTGATCTAGGTCGTGGTTTTTTTTTTCAAAGATGGTATTTTTGCACGCTTCCATTGATTGTTCTAAAATAGTCAAGATTTGTTACTCTTGCTGTCAATTCAGTTGCTGTCGACTTACTCTCTTCCTCTTTAAACATTGCCCAGCATTGTGAACCGTATGGGCGTGCTGGACGCAAAAACGTAGTGTAGAGTCTTCTCTTCAGGTTATTGTTGATTTATTGATTGATGTCGTCAACACCAGTTGCTTCAGTATTGATCAATGATCCGAGATATTTAAACTTTTTCTTCGTTGATGTACACCTACTGTGACTTAATGCGTCATTGACTCCAGCTGGACATCTAGTCTTCTTCGCTGCTCCTTGATACATAACCTTAATCATAGGCTTCTGGAACTCCTTGTTATATGCGGGCGATTCATATTAGACATCGTGGTTGTCGAAAGAATCCTTTTTCGAAGTCAACCAGCACAATATGCAAATCCTCTAAGGAATCACTATATTTTTCCAGTAGGATTCTTATACTTTGGATTGGATATGTTGTTTACTTGCCCAAGACAAACCAGCATTAGTTATCAGATAGCTTTAGAAGTCGATTAGCCAATACCCGTTCAACGGTTTTCAAATTGTGTTACATCAGCTTGATCAGACGGTAGTAATCGCCATCTCGTGTATCTCTCTTCCTTTTTACATTGATAAAAGGTCTGTCGTGATCTACTGTCGCCACCTGTGCAGAATTATGTCGTCATCCACAGGAAGCGGTTGTTGAGCATCGTTAATGAACTTCGGCGAACGAATCTCTTGACCATTTTTCTTTGAGCGTCTTTTTTATAGATTGTTGCTCCCTTATTGAAATTATTTTGTCGTATTTTTCAAATAGCTTGGTTTGCAGCAACATCCGGAGCAGAAAACTTTTCATCTCCTGATAAATGCTATCCGTTCTCTTTGCTTTAAGTAGGGCGCACTTCTTCGCTTCTTTTTTGCAGCTTTTGTATTCTCTTTCCAGATAGCTTTTTCATCTTATTTTTTGAGGGGACTTTGATCATGCCTTGAAAGCAACTGGTTTTTACTTAGCTTCATTATTCCACCACAATGTTTCTTTTTGGCTTGTTAGTAGTATCCCTTTGGAACCTCTAGCAATGATTTTTACTCTATGCAAGTTTTTTGTAGGCAATTCCAGTTCTTTTTTGTTAAAAACCATATCACTATCGCCAAAAATTTTTGATAACTTTTTCAGGGTTTTTTAGTATCTAAAATGTAGGCTATAGCCGTCTAAAAAGTTACGGAATGACTTCGCTTGGTCAAACTTGGGTAAAGTTCAATGAACGAACCTACAGTGTGTCAATAGTTGTCAATTTGTGTCAGTAATGGTTAAAGAACTGTATACATGATGCCAAAATATGAGCTGCATTTTAATGCAGGATTTCAAAAAAAAAAAAAAATCATCTACCGTCGGTTTTATCTTCAAAAAATTGTTTCATGTCACTTCGCTTTTAGCAATTGAAGGATAGCTACTTGTGTTATAAATTTTAGGTTTAAACACGTTTTTTTAAAACCTAAAATTCAAAGCTACATATTTGTCGAAAAGGTCACGGAATCCAGGCCCTGGTAAGAAGTATTGGCAAGCATTTACACGATTTTGGCAAATAAAAGGTTTGTTTGATGTGGAGTGCTGCAGTGCGCACTGGGGAATGTCAGTGCCCTGAAATTATCTGTCAATGCACTGAATATCTGCTCTGGATTTGATTGCATATCAAACACTAAAGAGCTTAAATTTACGTAGAGTTTCATAAATAAGTTTTCTCCATTTGACAATAAAAGTGGTTGCATTTCTTTCATAGATATTCTAAAAGGTATGAAATACCAACATTACATTTTTAACCAAAGATTTCAAAACCAGTTTGAAATCCTCAAATAAAGTGGTATTAGTAATTTCACTGACACAACTTTATATTCAGCTGAATCTGTGATACAGATAGATCTCGTGTTACAAAAGCATCAATGTAATTGTAAACGAATGGAATTTGCGGGGCAAGAGATGTAATGGTTTTTCATCTTGTTCTTTATTCCTCTAATCCTGGATTCTGTAACATTTAACTGCGTGAACACAATGGCTGCAGAGACGCAACCGCAAGAAATGTCAAAACATTAAATACAATACTTACAAAAACAACGCCAGACGGAGCCGGACAAGTTAACTTGATTTTAACTTTTGCGGGTCCGGCTCTGTCTGCGTATGCAGTTCATTGTGTTCACGTAGTAATGGATCTCCCAAACTAAATCGATTTTACAGTCGCAACAGCGGTAAATTCAGTTGTCAAAAATAAGTTACACAGCGACATAAGGTCCGTTCGTTGAACTTTCCGCAGGGTTGACCCAGGTTTTCTTGACAGCCCTATGTAAATAAATAAATAGGGTGACGCAACAGAGCGAGAAGACCCTGGGCCTAGCGCATTTCTCACAACCATGCCTTGTGAGGGAATGGAGGGGACCTACAATTTTCTGCCTGTTCCGAACGGCTAAACGACAACCCTATGAGTTGTCAAAAAAACTGGGTTTTCCAGTCCTCAAAAAACGCTAAACCACAAATCACCAAACATCCCTGTCATTAAAAAAAAAATACATGCCATTTGACAACCCTCAATTCGCCACAGCAAAAACCTAGGGCGAGTTGAGGGAAAACTTATGTCAACCCTAGGGCTCAAAAAACACTGAATTTTACATTCAGGGCGACATAAAACGCTTTGTGTCGACCCCAGGGCGACCCTAGGACTTCAACGAACAAATCTATAATATGAGAATACCCACACCGAAGCGACAAAAAATGCTGCTTTTCCATACCGTTGTAGTTGCTACAGCCAAAGAAATAATAAAAGTGGCCGGATTCTGTAACGTTTTAGACGACTATCGTCTTAATTTTAGGCAGTAAAAAGCGTGTTTGAGAAAAGTTGCCAAAATAAGAAGATAGTAAAATAGCTTTTCAGACGGTTGTCGTTTATGGTGGATTTACATGCAACTGCAAGTGCAGATGAAAATCGGAAAAAGACACAAGATGTAAAATTCATACTTGTCTGATAGAGAGGGAACGAACTTCCTAGTTATGGTTGCAGATGAAAAATTATGGGTGCAGATGAACATGTTCATCTGCAACCATAATTTTTCATCTGCAACCATAATCCTATTCGTCTCTCTTTTTAACCTTTGTGCTTTGTAATCTTCATCCGTCTCGCTTTACTTTTCTGCACTTCCGCAGTTGCAGGTGCATGTAAACCAAGCATTAATCGTCTATCGTAGATTGTGTCGTCAAAAGATTGCTTCACTTAATCATGCTTTCATTGGTTCGTGTAATGTTATTTTACTATCGTCCTACAAATCTTAAAACGTTACGGAATTCGGCATCTGAAAAAGAAGGCGATAGTATAATAGCTTTCATTTAAACGCTGAAAGCGAAGAATTTCAGATGAAATTTAAATCAGATTTTAATATTTTTTCTTTAAATAAAAATTTGAGAAATTAGCTTTTCTTTCAAACAAAGTTCTTATCAAGACTAAATTATGTTTTTTTTATTAATACATGTTTGGCCTACTTTTGTTTTAAGTATCTAGAATCATCTTCGATTTTGTAGTGTTGGCAATTTTTTTTTTTGTTGAATTCATTCATTGAACACATTCAGTGTCAATTCTCCAAAACTCAATTTTTAGCGATGGCCGTTCTCTTTCTAATTTGACTGATGGCCATGGTGCGTTGGAAAAATGTCATAATATAGGATAGCGTTGCTTTTATTCATCCAATAGTTTAAATAAAAATTAAATCAGATTTATCGCGTTGTGAAATATATTTTATTTTTAAATCTTTTTCTATTGTAAATTTTCAAGTAAAAATTAAATTATGCAGAGATTTCGATTAGTAGTGCGCTAATACCACTAATAGCGCGGGAATGATCCTAATACCATCCTCATTTACTATGTGTGTATTAGTTTGCTTTGCAGAATTTTTGATAAATTAACAATTTTTGAAAAAAAATTAAAATGTCTTATTACAGGGACAATGTGCAACACCGCGCATTGGAGGAAAAATCAAAAAAACCGCTCTCAAACACAAATTAATTAAGCCCTGTGTTGTTCGGTTACGAAAAGTGTTAAAGGTTAAAGAAGAACCTAAAGCCGAGGAATCTCCCCAACCGTCTCTCAGTAGAAGGTCTACAGCAAGGCTGCAAATAACACAAGGACTACCAACTTCTATACAATCTTTGAACACGAAGAAGTCACCAAAGGGAAGTGCATCAAAGGAGCGACCATCTCTTAGCACAAATTCACCGAAAGACCTCGTCAATCGTGAACGTTCCCCAAAGGAACACTTGTCAAAAGAGCTTACATTAATCAAAGAAAATCCTGTCAAGAATAATTCTCCAAAGGAAATTATTAAAGAAGCTTTGTCCAAAAATCGCCAATCAGTGAATTTAAAACCTAAAGATCGTCCGAATATACCTCCATCGACTCCAACCACTACGAAAAAAGTTAGTTCGAGCAAGTTTGAGGAGTCGCTCGCAGCTATGGCGTCAACAAGGACCCGCCGTGCCCCAAAACCGAATCCCAAATATGCAAACGAAGATATAATTACACCGAAATCAAAACCAACAAAGCGCGACAGAGATGTTCTTGTACTGAATGAAGCTGGTTTTGATACCGATTCTGGAGATGACTTCTATTACGACCCAAATGAAACGAGTGATCTTGAAAGCAATGATGGCGGGGCATTTGAGATTAATGACAGCTCTGATTTTTCAGAAAATGAAGACTTTCCCTCAAAGCGGAAGCGTGCTGTGCGACCTGTTCCTATTAATTCAAGAAGCAATACACCTCAGGCAAAGCAAAGTCGTCCAAAAGTAATTTCATTGCGACCATCGCCTGCACCAACCCTACCAGCAAAGACAAATGAACAAAAGAAGGTTATTCAGCTTCATCCTCAGGTAATGCAGAGACTTAATGTTGCGACACAACAAATAAAAAACAATATTACACAAGTTAAAAAGCGAAAGATCGAAGAAGCGTCCCCAAAAGAACTTCCAGAGTCAATTTTAGCTCGCAACAAACGACTTAATATTGCATTGTATGATTCAAATGTTAACCGTCAAAATAACAGGCCCAGTACACCCATTAGAAACGCTCCGACAGTTGCAAAGCAATTGAATGTGACAAAAGTACAGGCTCCTCTGGTTGGAAGCATTTCAGCCCCCAAGAAACCATTGCTCGGTCCCTTGTCTGCTAGATCTCCCACATTTTCACTGACCAAAGAGTCACAAAAAGTAAAGAGTATTTCTCCTCCACAACAGAAGAAACTTGATAATTCACCTGTCGCTGTCGATGCGTTAGATACAGTGGATTCAGCGACCACCCAAGACGATTTTGAAACTATGCCAACCTTCACAATAGTCAACATCAACGATATAATAAATAAAAAGGGGGACTGTCTTGTCCAAAATCGGGAAGAGCCACAAAACAGCACATCTCCAAGTTCAATTAACCGAGTAAATCGTAGAAAAACTGGGCATACCACGATTCTTTCCGAGAAAATAGACCCAGTAAAAACAACACCACCATTACCCCGTACACCGTTACCACCACCCAAGAAACAAGTCCTACAAACAAAACCGACACCTCCTGCCCCTGTTGAAGCTAAATTTCCCACGCGGGTTTCACTCCCGCCACCTGAGCGAAGAGTAGTAAAAAAAGTTGTTTCTCCTGAGAAACCTGCGCTACAGGAAAAGCCAGCTCCAAGAATACTCAATTCGGTTGTTGCCAAAAAAACATATCCAGTGCAGCCCATTTTAAGTAAACTTGAAAATGATTTAGAAACAGAACCGACAGAGGAAACAGCGGAAAAATCTGTTATGGTAAAAGAAAATGTTGGAGCCAACAAAGTTGTTCCTCTGAAACCGGTGCAGCCTCGAAAACTACCACCAGAGAAAGTTTTTGTCCAGCGTCAAGGTAATAAGCTGATCAAGAAAATCACATGCTTTGAGACGTGGTATGTCATCAACATCCCCGATACACCAGAACCTATTGTCAAGAACACTTTGGAAATTCCGCTTATAACTCTTAGTAATGCGGCTAAGACCATAAAGCTTCCGTCATCAGCTTGGAGTTTCAAAGTGACACTATACAAGCTCACGCCGTTGATGATAGGCAAGTCTAATTTAACAACTTACACAGGTGATATTTCGGACCAATCGATCAGCGAGGAAGATCGTGACAAATACCAACCTTCATGTGTTATGTTTCGTCGAATGACGCAACAGAAATCACAAACCCGTATGCCATACGATCGTGCTGTCATTTTCAAAATGAAAACGTTTTTCACCAATATCGATGGCAAAAATGTACGCCTAGTCGGTGCACCTAGTAAAATATGTTCTTTTGAAGAAATTGAAGTTCTTTTGGAACTAGTAGATGAGCTTGATTTGCTTCATGAATTCGTCGAACCAGCAAGCACAGTTTAAACAAAAAGAAGTATTTGATGTCCTACTGGAACAGTCAGGAACATCCCATTTTTGTTTCACTTTTGATTAACATTTAAAAGAAGCTGTAAAATAATATTCAAATAAGTTTTTGTGAAGTGTAAGTAATTCTTTTTTTTTATAAAAAAAAAAAAACAAAACTTGTATAAACAAAACCAAGAATTAAAAAAAAAATGAAAATACATACATTAGTAATAAATGTATTTCTTTCTTACAAAACAAAGTCTATCATTTTTGTCGAAAGCTCGGTAGTAGATAGGTACGTTTTAAAAATATATATTTACATATATTGTTATCATAAATTAACAAACCATCTTCATTTTAAATAAAGAAATTTTATTTTAAAGGTTTGTTTATTTTTTCATTAAGTCTTGAAATGTTATTGTTTGGGCTTATCGTGGGGTTTTCCGAAGACATTTGATGGTAACCAAGACGTCCACTGTCACCAGTTTAAGTCACGGTCTATGTGATCAGAACCTCAAATCAGCAAGAACTAAGTTAACTCAAGGATTCTCCTGACTGAAAAACATTTTTTGGACTTTACTCGGGTTTAATGTGAACATAGATCATCAAGCTTAACATTTATCATCCCGATTATACAGGGTGTTTTTCATACGGTGCGACAAAAGCTCAGAATAGATAGGTTGGATGAAAATAAGAAAAAAATCGTACTAAAGGGGTCTACCTTCCCCTCTTCAGGCGGGAGGAGCAATTTTATAAAAAAAACTATTACCACATACTAAAATGCTTTTGAAAGTTTACATTTTGTTCTTTTGATTCACGTTTTAGTTCAAGTTATTTTGGTGAATAGTTTTTGAGTAATATAGTCGCAAAATATAAAATTTTTAATTTAAATAATAAATACTGTTACCAGTCTTGAGTCAAACACAGAAAACCGAAAGAAAAAATCTTAGTTTTTGAGAAATTAATAAAAGCATTCATTCATTCAAAAAACTCACGGTCTTTTTCAGAGTTTGAGTTTTCAGAGGTAGGTAATGACTTTCAGAAGTGAACAACAGGGATGGCTAGTAAACGAAGTTATGGAATAAAGTAGTTAGTGAGTACAGCGTTTTATTGAGCGTATTAGTGAAGTCAATATAAAAATTCCCAATAAAACACGGCTAATTTAAGCAAAGGGAAGTTGCGGTGTAAGAGAAGTAATGATTTTCCCTCTTGTTCTTTATTCCTCTATAATTGGGTGCCTAGTGCGCGCCTAGCCTTATCGTCCGCATTCTGTTAAAAACTTCTTAATCAAACAAAACTTTGAATTGGACAGTTCTCTAATGTCTAGTACATTCTTCTTGAAACGTCACTTTTTTGCATGTGCCTTTTCCCCTGTCGTACGATTGTCAATTGAAATTTACCAAGGAACAAGGATTGTATAGCTGAATTTGTGTGAATTGTAAGTTTTTTATTTTGTTTTATAACTTTAATTATCATTTAATTATATTTTAGGATTGCTTAGTAATAAACTGAAATGTCTGGTCGTGAGGGTGGTAAAAAGAAGCCATTAAAGGCTCCGAAGAAAGGTGAAAAAGATGATGATGAAAATGATATGGCTTTCAAGCAAAAACAGAAAGAAACCCAGAAAGCATTGGAAGCAGCAAAGCAAAAGGCAGCGCAAAAAGGTCCACTCGTTGGCGGAGGCATTAAAAAATCTGGGAAAAAATAATAGCTGTTGATTTTTCTTATATTAATTTAAACAAAACCAGCATTTTTGTATGACTATCTCTTTTTGATATATCGATTATTCTGTATTTGTAAAAAAATACTTTTTATAAACGTATCATACATAAATAGAAACCTGCATTGTGACAAATACAAATGGAGAATAATAATTGAAAAATTTATGTTTTAAAGTATTTTCCATTCAAATTTCTTGTTGGGTAAATCACTCGAGATTTTTGTAGCATCCGGGAAACTCGATTGAGTTCCCGGAAATTGAACCGAGTAAGAAGCCACTTCATTTGCTCCACCAATTTGTTGATAAAGTGGTAAATCTGGAAAACGTGCTATGTAGTAAGCCAATGCACCGATAAATGAATCACCAGCTCCGGTTGTATCAACGACCTTTTTGACTTTTTGTGCAGGGACGTGAACAATCTCTTGGGTATTGGATTTTTTCATATAGACAGCACCATACTGCCCAAGAGTGATAATTACCGTTCTTGCTCCCATTTCAATTATTCTTAGCAGAGCAGCTCTCGAGTCTCTACAAAAGTAAAATTAACAAAAGAAGAAAAGATTTGCCTCCAAATGCATACCCAACACTATTGATTGGGAAACCAGTCATAAGAGCAGCTTCACTTTCGTTAACACAAAATATACTTGAATATTCAAGTAGTTCAGGCGGCGTGTTTTCCAAAGCTGGGGCACCATTTAGTATAGAAATACCATTAAATTCTTTAAGAGCGTAAATCGTTGCTTCTGTCGAAGCCTCCAATTGACAAACAAGCACCTATCGTGTTCAACGATTAAAGTTAAAGCTGGTGGCGGTAACATGAAGTATAAACTACCTTCGATTTCTTGAAAAAATCCGGAGCTGCTTTCACATCATTCTCTGATAAAATTTTATTTGCACCAGATACTATGACAATGTTGTTGTCACCTCCCTCAGCTACGCATATCTGTGCTACGCCAGTTGTCTAAAAGAAACACGATAATCGAGATCAGTGATATATTTTGGTTGATATTGTTCTTACGTGTGTACCTACCTCGTTTGGACAAATTTCAATATAATCTGTATTGACATTTTCTTTGATCAGGTGCTCCAGATACGCTTTTCCCCAGGCATCGCCTCCGACTTTAGCAATCATCGCTGTTTTGCCACCAAGCCTTGCGGCAGCAACACATTGGTTTGCACCCTTTCCACCAAATCCAGTCGCAAATGAAGTTCCATGCAGTGTTTCTCCAGCTTGGGGTAAGCGGGGAACATAGCTAAAATATTAGATCATAATAAGTTTTGAGTTTATGAAATAGAGAAATATTTCCATACCAAATGAAATCTACAATTGCTGATCCAAAAACAAGAACTTCCATTGACGTATGTATATTGTAGTGAAAAAAAGTTATTCAATCCGTTTCACTGCTGATTTGCGAATTATCTCCTTATCTTGGTTCACTAACTACTTCTTGGCATTTTGAGTTTAGTAACCAAGTAATAAAACTCAAGATAATGGTTTTTATATTTTGATTAGGCTGTGACATCGCATTTTAATTATGCGGACAGCTTTTGACATAAGCGTGCCTAGTATGAGAATTTCCGAAAAAATTGTTCAGGCAGAATTCAAATAGTGACTATAAGAAACACACTTTTCTTTACCAAAAAATGCTCTATAGAGTTTTTATTTATCCATCCAGTACGTACATACATGATTCTTAAATTGAAAGGCGGACAAAAGTGGAGTTTAATAGACGAAATTCAAATAAAATTATACGAAGGTGACTCGCACCTGGTTTGACGATTTCAAATTTCTTGGTTGTCTACACGTTGATTTTTTAATCTTTAGTTATGAGTTTGTCAGCGGTGCGTGTGAAACTAAGGTGCTGAGGACTGAGCAAGCAATACAGATACAAAATCAGTTTGAAATGTTTATCTTTCGTTGTTTATTAAATTTAAATTTTTTTATTTGCCTTCTGATTTAACAATTTAAATTTTTATGCGAAAAGAGTTTCTAAGTTTGGTTTTTTTTTTACTATAGTAATTTGTCGCAACTCGGCAATCAATCCTATAATCAGCTCAGTCATGGGTTTCACCACTGTAAGACTTACTTTTGTGTTCAATGGTAAAATACATTGCTGAGCTGATTATAGGATTTCTGGATTGCGACAAAAACACACCTAGTATAAAAAGAACAATACAACCGCATGATTGAAAAATGTTTACTGAAAATACCAATAACGATTTTTATCTTCCGTAAAACCAAAATCATCAAACGCCAAAACAATATAAAGGAAAATCTAATCCTCTCAAGTATTCGATGTGAAATCAAAATCCAAGCACGTACATACAAAGGCCGAAAGTTGTATTTGATGGGCTGCAAAAATCCTTGTGTAAATTTTAAGATTCAATTTAAGTATATCTCTGAATGCAGTCATTATTATATATTGCACAGTTGGTAGTTCCGTTTAAAGAAGAACCGCGAATTTTAACATTTTTCTCCATTTTGCTTTGCTTCCTCTACGTTCTTCGTTCTACCACTTTACGAGCCGCGGTCGTCTATTGAGCACGCGAAGCGAACGCCAATTGTCAAACGCCAAGAAGAAAGCCTTGCAATTCTATTTGGAATTGTTTTAATTGTGTTGTTTGGAGTAGTTAAATAAATATACAGGTATGTAAGTAATAAATAATATGCTATTTATAAATTATTATTGTTATTTTTTCTATTGAAAAATGCAAACGAAAGACCGAGTGTTTTTGAGATATTTGCATAATTTTCATTTCGGTCTGTAGGTACAAAGAGTATCCATTGAAATCGTGAAAAGTTGGTTATGTAATAATTTTCTTTTTCTAAAATTCTTTTTCTCTTCTTTTTTTTATTGAGGAAAAAAGAAAGAAGAATAATGAAATGTTCTTGTATTTTATTATATAAAATAAAAAGAGCAGAAGATACCGAAAATTTTTGAAATGATTTGTAAATTTAAGGGAGTGCCTTGCATGGAAAATTAATATTTTATTAGGATTTTCTAAAAGTTGTTCATTTTGTCGACGTTGCTTGGATTCTGTTCGCCTTTTGGGGACTTCACCTAATAAAATTATGAAAAATAATGACTCATATTCGATTAAATGTGCTTAAGTCTTGTTATACAATCACAAGAGAAAGTTAAATTTTCTTGGTTTTAATTCAAATTAAATGCTCAATGGTCTTTGCTTTAAGTGACACGATAAATTTGTGCAACATGCAATTCATCGCCACCAGCACGTGATGTTAAAAACCAGTTGAGGTTGAGGTTGAGGTTCTGGAATTTTAGAACCTTTGCTCCGCCATCTTAACTACGTCAGTCGGACTCGCTTTCTATTGAATTGACATAAAATTAACATGGGATCGGTATAGCTCAGAAAAGAATGTACATTTCTCATTCATTTGAGAATTGAATTAATTATCAATAGGTTATTGGCCATTGGATTTATTTTCCTAAATACGCAGTTTTCATTCTTGCTCGATCACAAGTTCACAAGTGGTTTATATCTGTCTACGTCATTATAATGATGTGTTCACGTAATCTGTCTCTAATTTTTGGCAAGCACTTTTCCTTAATAAAAAAATTTAAAAAAGAAAAGAAAATCCTCTTATGCACGATCAAATAATAGATTAGCCTTGAAATTGTCAATTCGGTGGTTTTTTCGACAACTTTGCAGTAAATCTCACTGGTGTATTCCAATCTATCAAAGGTTGAGGAGCCCTTGGTGATGATAAGAAATTGACATTGATTTTTTCATTGGGAATTGGGACTGGCATTCAGCCAGATTTAAGGCAGATGATGATTATGTAATTTTCAGTTTAAACATAAACAATGAAAAAAAGTTGAATTGTGTAAACAACATGGTATTTATAAAACTGCTTCTTAAAAGCTTAAGTAAGTGCATTGCACAGGGTTGTAGGTATCAAAAATAAGTATTGTTACGTAGTTTTGACCCATTGCCTTTTTTCGATCCGAATCCGAACTAAAACATGAAGAAGCATGAACGATGTGAATCTTTCATAACAAACTTTAGTTTTGTCAACTCTGAGAATTACTAAAAATTATATCAATTTACGTCTTCCTGTTTTCAGGCTTGAAATCTACGTCACATTTAAAAAGCTAAGTGTATTAGGTTTTAATGACTTCTCAAATACCTAATATGTTGACATGATTAACTTTAAAAAAGGGTGTCGTGAAGACACTTATCAAGCTTATGTCATATTTTTGAAAACAGCTTCCTGTTTATTTTTTAGTGACAAACGTGTTTTTTACGTTTGACTTCGATGTTTGAATACGAGAATCATAAAATTATTCAGTTCATGTATCGCCTTTCGCGAGGAATTTGCAAGTCCTCTAAATCAGCCGTTAGGAATTGGCTAAAAATGATTGGTCTTTTAGTTGCGTTACGACCCGAGACTCCCCAAGCTTCGTTGTGTAATGCCATTTATGTATTTATTTATTTAAATGTAATCAGGTGTAAGTAATTTGACGTATCCATACAGAAAATAGTTTATAGAGTTCTAAAGACAATCTTACAGGCTTTTATTAAATTTTTAAAGATGATGAACTATTTTGCAAATCGTAGGTAGGTACGCTGTGTAAAATTATTCGTGGAAGTCATAATTTACGTGGTACCCGTGGTGTGATGGATAGCATGTCCGCCTGTTAATCCAGAGGTTCGAGTTCGTATCCCACCAGAGGCAAAAATGTTTTTTCTACGGGTATCACCTTTCGCGAGGATTTGGCAAGTCCTCCGTTAGTATTCATTGCCATGAAAAGCGCTTTCTCAATTAGCCGTTCGGAACCGGCAGAAAATTGTAGGTCCGTCCCCTCCATTCCCTCACAAGGGATGGTTGTGAGAAAAGCGCTAGGCCCAGGGGCTCCTCGCTCTGTTGCGCCACCCTATTTATTTATTTATTTATTTTTCATAATTTACAAAATCAAAGTTTTACAAAAACGACTACAATGTTTCGGGCAAGTAAATTGACTGTGGCGTAGACAGAATTACTCTGATTAATTTTTACATGAAATCTTGTTTTATGTAATTATTTTGTAAATATGTAACAACATAAATGACTTAATTCATGGCTATTGAATTTTCTATATAAAAAAAGTTTACATCCACACCAAATACACAAACAGAGGGTGTGGGACCGTATGGTAAATTATAATGGGTTACATGACAATAGTTTAGAAGTAAAAAGTTCTGATAACAAATTTGCAGGCGCAATGATACAGAATATTGTGATTCCTATTTCATTCCTGGGGCATTCAGATTAAAACTCGAAAGCTGTAAAGAAAAGAAGACGAAGAAGTTGAATGTTTTTATTTTCTTTATAAGCCTTCTTCCAGCCCAGCCCGAAAAAACGAGTATATTATGTGCGCATTTGGTGGAGTCTATACGAAAATTCTTCTATTCTGACAGTCCACGTAACAGCCAGGAACTTAAAAAAACCTAGAAGAAATATTTTTTATTTTGGAAAAAAAAAAAAAAAATTGTAAACTTGTGTTTGCTTAACCTTATGTCTCAGGATAGCCATAAAAAAACTAAAATATATATTTGTATGCAATATGTTGATCAAAATTTCTATTGAAACACAACTCAAATAAATAAACAAAGCTATGTAATCCTCGGAGCTTAACTCATTTCCAGGACCTACCATTTATACCGATTTCGAACGGTTAATTTGGAAACCTTTTTTCATAGCAGTGCGTTTACTCTCGGAGCTATTTTTTCGTTTCGTCTCATATTATATGGTGCTACTTGTTTTTAATTCAAGTAATATTTTTGTTAATATTCAAGTAATATTTCGGTATTCCTGCCCATTTCCTAAATAAACTGCTCATGCACATTCAGGCGCTTGGTATCAGTTTTTCTCACTTAAAAGACTGGAAGTGCAATATACATATGTGTTGTTGATTTCGTTATCCATTACTTTGTTCATAAATATTCAACTCGAAGAAGTTCAACATGCACATTACACAAAGTAAAACTTTTAACCCATATTTTTGAATCGTTTGATTTTTTGTGTAACTGCAGAAAAAAAAACATTCATGAAACATGTTCGCAATAAGCAGTGGAGAATTTTTTGTTTACTTATTAGAACACACAATAAAATAAAACAGACTTTCGACCAATCCACGATACAGTTCCTATTAATAAAAGCTACAAAGAGTTGCTTTCGACAGAGTGGAAAGTCTTTTGACTATTTTCAAATTTGAACCCATTCATTTTATTTATTAAAAGCTTCAAATGTTATGCCACAAAAAAATCTGCAATATGCTTTCCAATAAATCTATGTGAATTCCGACTTCCTGGTTTTTAAGTCTGCTCAAGATAAAAAAGCTGCTTTCAAGTTTTCTGAGAAAGCATAATAAGAGAGGACAAATAAAGAACATTTAATTTAAGTACACTGAGCTTTACATCAACTATAAAGTCTAACAAAGTTCGAATATAAAATAAATAAAAAAGCTGAGAAAAAAATTACCCACGCGCTAAGTTTTTGTCCAATTTGTTCAATTTACCTTTAATAAACTACTAATACCTCCACCTACTCTTAACTAAAAGCTCAACGCTATCCCTTTAGCAAATTCGATTAACACCCACACGAACAGTTTTTCCCTTTAATGGTATCAACCTTCGTTCTGGGTTATGCAATTCATTTGAGAAAAGAAATTTTCTCTTTAACAACATTGACAAGAATAGATAATAGGATAGGACAGTTTAAATGAAAAGAGAGAAGACAAGCTTTTTTGCGTTTGCCAAAAGTCACGCATTTGCCATTGGCACAGTTTTAATCCACTGACATTGCGCATGCATGATAAAAAAAAAAAAACAATGAGAGAGCGAGAAATTTAAACTTGACGATTCTGCAAATAGATTCAAGAACGGTTCTCTCAACTTTCGTCGTGTATCTATCGTGGTTATCAAGTCGACAATTTTCACTGAGTGAATCAGTTGCCGGACCGAAGTCGAAGTGTTGTGAATAATTTCTTATTGTTCTGTGATAAATTAAATAGGTATACCTACTTTATTACAGTACATAATAACTTTTTTCTTTTTCAAATATTTTCAATTCAATTTTATTTGATGAGATTTTATTTCTTTTGAATCCTACTGTGCTAATAAAACTCCAGATACACCATTTAATTTTAAAGTAACAATCCTTTAGAATTGGTTTCAAAGATTTTTTTTTTTTTCGGTTATGCAATACCAAATATGTGTGTGTTCTACAAAAGAAAAACAACTACAAATACACAGTTGAAGTGTGACAATTTATAATAATGATGATTCAAACACAGTTTGTTCCATTCTTATAAATCAAAATTTATCTAAAATTGAATATTTGATAATGTGATTTTCAACTGCACGTGGTTATAATCGTAGGCAAATAAAACTGTCTACAGCTTTAAACTTGTAGTTACGTCATTCCCTGCTGATTAATTGGACGTTGGTTTGGGGTGCAGGTGCCAATGAGAGTACTAGGCTGTTATATAAATGGGAAAGACGCTAATTAAATTTGTTTGTTATGCTGTCTTGTGATTAAACCCAAAAGTTTTCAAGATTAAAAATATACTTCAGCTTAGTGATGGTGAAAAAAGAAACCACATGGTCCCACGAGCAATGATTCTATCATTTGTTCTTGAATTTAAATATGATAGGATTGATAAAAACTTTGTAGATAAGTGAAATTATACTGCTATCTACCAAGGCTTTCGAGAGAGACAAGTCGTATTAAACTCATTAGTTGTATAATAGTTTGACGAATTTGTTTCAAGTTGCTTGTTCATTGTAGGTGACCTTAAAAATTTACATTTCATTTTAATCAAAGCGCCTTGTTTGGATCTGAAGCTGCTACCTCTGCTTAGTTAACAAAACACATGTTTATAGGAATATGAAACACAAAATAGCCAGGGATACTCATTTTTTTATTATTAATTACCGAGAGGAAAGTTTTAATTTAATTTCAAGAGTCGAGAGACAGCAGATACAAAGCTTTTTCTCTCCTCGATTATGCTTTCGTATCAGCAGTCTACAACGTGTTCAAAAATCAATGATTTTATTACAAGCTTTTTTGATTGTTTGCATTATTTAGAAGGTCAAGCCGGGTTTAACCAAACCAAAAAAAAAAAAGTTTTAAAAACTAGTTTATTCCATTTTAAGAAAAGCGTCCGCTATCACGTTTTGATTAACCGGCCGGTTAAAATACCTTAATTTAATGTGACCAAATCGAAGAAGTTCAATGAATTGAACATTTTAATTACATTCAATAAAAAAGCTATGAAACGAATTGGTTTGTTTAGAAAGATTTATGGAAAACTAGGTGTGCCAGCGACTTCGTCCGCAAGAATTGGCATAACTTTTTTGTTTATCAACCGATTGACATGAAATAAAAACTAAATGTTAAGTGAAGCCTACCACAATATTGTAGTATGTAATATAAAGGATTACTGAAAAACCCCATCTAGATAGAATAAGCCGTTTCTGAGATTATCGTGCACAAACAAACAAACTGTTACGTTTTTATTATATGTATAGATAGATAGATATACATAGATGAACAATTTTAAAATATTGCTTTGCTTTTGTTTTGGCCTACGAACAAAGGCAGAATATGAAAGAAGCAGACCAAGTGTCTATTCAATGGATTCAAACTAGTTTTAAAGTATTTTAGTAGGCTCCTGCTTATTTGTTTTGACTGGAGTTGAAAAAAAAGTTAGCGTCATCAAAAGTTGTTGAAAAAAATGCTTAAATACTCGAAATTGTTTGTTGTTTCCCATACAGTAATAGTAGTTTTAAGTTTTCATCCATAAATCATAATTTTAAAGACAGTTTTGGTTTTTTTTTGCAGCAAAATGGGTAAAGATTTCGATCCCGTGAGTTTCGCCAAGGATTTTGCCGCTGGTGGCATCTCCGCAGCAGTATCCAAAACTGCCGTCGCCCCAATTGAACGTGTCAAGTTGCTGTTGCAAGTACAACACATTTCAAAACAAATTGCAGCTGACCAACGATACAAGGGCATGGTTGACTGCTTTGTCCGCATTCCAAAAGAACAAGGCTTTGCCGCATTCTGGCGTGGTAACATGGCTAACGTCATCCGTTATTTCCCTACTCAAGCTTTGAACTTTGCCTTCAAGGATAAGTACAAGCAAGTAAGTATCTTTTGAAAATGTTGTTGTAGAATTTTTGCTAAAGTTATTATTTAAAATATTTAGGTTTTCTTGGGAGGTGTCGACAAGAACACCCAGTTCTGGCGTTACTTCATGGGTAACTTGGCTTCCGGTGGTGCTGCTGGAGCAACTTCATTGTGCTTCGTCTACCCATTGGATTTCGCACGTACTCGGTATACTAACATTTTTTTTTATTACTAAGCTCCCACTATATTAATGCGTTTTAAATTTAAAGTTTGGCTGCTGATACAGGCAAGGGAGGTCAACGTGAGTTCACCGGTCTTGGTAACTGTCTCGTAAAGATCAGCAAGTCTGATGGTATTTCTGGATTATACCGTGGATTCGGTGTGTCTGTCCAAGGTATCATTATCTACCGTGCTGCATACTTCGGCTTCTACGATACTGCTCGCGGCATGCTTCCCGATCCTAAGAACACACCTCTCTACATCAGCTGGGCTATTGCTCAAGTAAGTGTTTTTCTTCTTTCTATGTTTTTCTTCTTTCTGTGACAAAATTTAAAACCGAAATATTTCTACTCGTTAAGGTGGTTACAACTGTTGCTGGTATCGTCTCCTATCCATTCGATACTGTTCGTCGTCGTATGATGATGCAGTCTGGCCGTAAGGGAGCCGATATTATTTACAAGGGCACTGTTCACTGCTGGGCAACAATCCTCAAACAAGAAGGCGGTGCTGCTTTCTTCAAGGGCGCTTTCTCCAACGTTCTCAGAGGTACTGGAGGCGCTTTCGTACTTGTCCTGTATGATGAAATCAAAAAGCTATTGTAAATTATGATTGTAACAACACAAGAAAAAAGTATAAATTAAAAACATAAAACATAAAAATAGTAAATCAAAGCAAATTTTTACTGCGTGTTAACTGGAAGAAAAATAATTTTTCGATCTGTTTGTTCTTGAGTGTAGGGACTAGAGACCTTATAGTCGTTGTTGGTCATCAATGGACTCGACAAATAATGGCACACAGAATTTCGCCTCCATGTGTGCTTTAGTAACGAGCCCTTCTTTGCAAAACATGTTCATAATCCACTGGTTGATCTACGGAACGTCTAGAAATTTATTGAAAAGCTTATCGAGCGGAATTCTCTCCGATCGGAGACATTTTGCTTCGTGGTAGTTCTCCGATCGGACGATCCGACGTTCTCCGATAAGTTTTTGTTGCGGAGATTTTAGTTTTGGGAATGCAATGCATTATCGCATTTGTGAAAAATGTCTACTACTTCGAAATAAAATTGAATCTCCGAAGAAAGATGCGTTGCGGAGAAAACTCCGCTCCGACGGTTACCACGATAGGGCCGTATATTTCGTTTTCGTTTGTTCTTGGATGCCTGCAAAATATGAAAAAAAAATCTGAAAAAACCTGAAAAGTAACATTGAAATAAAAAACAGGGTATATTTTAACAGGAACCCCTTCAAAAATTATATTTTAAGACTATTATATTTAATTAAGACTACTATTATTACTAACTATTAAAAGTACTTCGGAATTCGACCACGGAATGGAACTACATCATGGATCCAAAATCTTTCGTTCGACCAGAGGAAGCCGAAGGTTGTGGGGGACTGTTCCTAATGGGGTTGCACATTAATTGGTAAATGAAAATTTCTATAAAAGATTAAATTTTTTCGTTGCCAATGGAGCACGATAATGAAAAAATTTCATTGGATTGTCGTCGTGATACTTCAAGCGGTTACTGGGTTATTACGCAAGGGGCCGTCCATAAATTACGTCACACTAAAATTAGGTTGATATTGATGAATATTACGTCACAAAAGCTTAGACCCCCCCTCCTCTTGCGCATGGTAAATTTTAATTGATAATGCAGTAAGTTTTAAAATTTGTTTTTATTTTTGTAATAAATTAACAAATATATTTTACGGATTCCAATGCCGCTAGAGCCAGGTCAAAACGCTAGAGCCTTGCCGAAAAGCTAGCGCTCATGTTTAAAAAAAATAAACATTAGTAAATATATTGAGTTTAAAAATATATGCATTTAAATGTCTGTCTAATACGAAATGAATGACAACGATTAAAAAAAAAACTAGTAGAGAGAAATACTGTAGTAAAATTTTTTGATGAACAGCGAACGTTACGTTGCCTTAGACACCCCCTCCCCCCTTGTCACATCTTGTCACACCCAGTGAGACCCCTCCCCCCCCCCCCCCCCCCAGCATGCGAACGTATTTTATGAACGGCTCCCAAATAATACTTACAAAATGAAAGGAAAAGGAAAAAAAACTGTTTTTTCCCCCGGGATTATGGGCATGAGAGGGATACTTTAACATCCTTAAGTTGAAAGTATTTTTTAAATCAGTCAAGTAAGTTTAGGTTCCCTTTTCTATTCCCGTCTTAAGTTACTGAAGGATAATGTAACATCCTAATGCTGAGTGAATTTTTGAAATATGTGCAGTAGTTTTTTTACTTTTCGTACCGTTTACAATTCAAATGGGAATGAAATATAGCATATAGCCAGATTCTAGACTATTCAGTTTTTAATTCATTTTTATTAATTCAGTTTCTGATATCTACTTACATGCTAATAAAAGTGTGTAAACCTAGCTTTTATATTCTTGCGATATTTTAAAAGTAAAAAAATTATTTAGCAAAAATGAAAATGAAAAGTTTTTTATTTTCTCCTTTGTTTACAATTTTTTTTTGGCTCGAGTTGTTTAAAAGATGTAACATATATTTATTTATTTTATATTTATTTTATATTCTGCCCTAGCGTGGTATCCGTTCGGAGAGGAAAATTCTCCGATTTTTTACGATTCGGAGGTTTTTGCTTTGAAGTATTCTTCGAAGCAGCTTTTTGGAATTTTTCTCCAATATTATTTCAACACACAAGGCAAACTGCATTGAAGTGCGATCAAATTGCTTTATTTGTGAAATTTCTAACAGCTTTGCAATAAGCTCTTGCGATTTCGTCCGACGTTGCGGACAATTTTCCGCTCCGAACGGATACCTCGCTAGGGCCGATTAACTTAATTAACTTACTGAGTTTAAGCGGGTACTCAAAATTTCTCAATATCTTAATTCTAATGCCTTCCGGCCAAAAGATAACTTATGTACACATAACAAACTAGAACTAAAATTGTTTTTTGTACTAAGAAGATTGAAAAAAAAAAAATTAGTTTACTGTATGATATTTTGTGGTTCCTGCTCTAATCATTTGCTAATAAAATTAATGATTAAATTAACTTATCAAAAATCCCCTACGTATTTCTCTTCAAAATCTTATTTTCAAGATATTGTAAAAAATTCGAATGAAAAGATCGAAAACTGTTGGGAGTTATGCTGCGTGTCGTTTTGAAAAGTCGTGTTGTGTCGAGAAAAACGAATTTAGAGTTTTAAAATGCAAATGCACACGTACTACGCACTAACGTACTTGATTAAAATTGCATCTACCTTAATATAAGTGCTCTATTATGACATCTGTTCGTGTATTTGAAAAGATAGAAATTAAAATGTAGGACATTTGACGCAAGTGTCGTTTCGGAGCCCTTCGAAGCGCTTGGGGAAGAGCTCAAAATTACAAAAAAAAAAAAAAAAATACTTTGAGGTATGAAATATTTTTCCCCGTATTCTAAAGGTTATTTTTTAACCCTAAAAAACAAAAATCGATTTTTTGAAGAAATTACAGTGGCGTTACCCCTTAAAATAAGAATGCCAAATATAAATTACTAAAAACTTCTTCGTATTGAAAATTTTGGAAAAGATATGAGAACTTCTAAGTAATTTTATCAACAACGACAAATTTTGCAGCTAATTATTCATTACGGGGGCTTCTATGATGCTCCCTTTTTCGCATTTGTAGTCTGAAATTGTTACGACGGGTCTTGTGACAATAATTTGAGGGTAATTCCGGTAAAGGGGGTACGAGTTGACTCACTATATTTTCTACTCTATGCTGAGGGTGCAGTATTTGGGAAATAAGTCCACAACCAATATTTTGCTTTAGTCACATAGTAGGTAGCTCAGAAAGTCAATTGAAGCGCACAGTAGATAATATACTTTTTTAAATTAATTTTGAATCAACCGACAAAAAATGGCGACGAAGGTTTCCGGCCGAGGGTATCCGGCGGCACAGATTAGATAATATACAGGGTCAACTCGTACCCCCTTTTCCCGAAACACCCGCAAAAAATTTTCTGGTAGAAATTCAAAATGGCGACCTATTTCTTGATTAAAATTGGAGTCCTGGGGAAATTCCAAACTTCAATAGATGAAAAAAAAAAAAAAATGACAATTATCTTTGACAGTTGCAAAATATTGCATGCTTATGTTTTTATTCTTGTAAGTATTTTCTAACTAATTTATTTCGGAAACAATAGGTTTGTTCGTTGAAGCCCTGGGGTTGCCCTATGGTCGCCACAAAGCGTTTTTTGAGAAACCTAAATTAGCCCTGAATGTCAAATTGAGTGTTTTTTGAGCCATAGGTTTGCCATAGGTTTTCCCCAAACTCGCCCTAGCTTTTTGCTGTGGCGATTTGAGGGTTGTCAAATGGCATGTATTTTTTTTTTTTAATGACAGCGATGTGTGGTGATTTGTGGTGTAGTGTTTTTTGAGGACTGGAAAACCCAAATTTTTTGACAACTCATAGGGTTGTCAAGAAAACCTGGGTCAACCCTGGGGAAAGTTCAACGAACAGACCTAATGTAATGTACCTCTTTTTATTTCTGGAACCACAGTCGAACAACTCGGTCTCATCTGCAATGCACTCCTTAAAAACGTAGATCATACACCATAATTATCTATTTTTTGTTAACGAAGATGAAATAAAGTAAACTCTAGAAAGATAAAACTCTTGACTTGGAAACTATCGACACAGAAAATGTCATCAACATTGTCTATCAACCTCAAGCGGTGTTAAAAGTGCGCCCCGTCAGTCATCTCAGTATGATGGGGCGGATCTGGTCTTCTTTTTACGTCGACAAGTATTCTGAAGATCTGGCGTGCGGCTGATGGAGTTTTGTGCAAACCAAAAGAAAAACGTTCACTGTTCAAAGCCGATCTCATCTCAACTGATTTTATTCTCTGACCACACAATGGCGGCTGTGGTAAACGTGGGTTTGCGGTCAAATTGCGGTGGGAGTGTGTGCCAGGTCCCATTCCCACTGTCATTGTATCGCCGGCAGTACCGGGAAGTAGTGGCTCGTATTGGCGAACGTGATTAAATACATGCTGGCATACGCACCGATTGCTACCGACCATTCCATTCGACATTCGACTGCTCTCACTTCATTCATTATGTGAAATTGTATAGGTACATTCAAGTACAACGTTTTAAACTAGTTTTGGTAGTCCGTTTTCTATTTAAAGTGCAATGGGTGATTTGATAGACAATAGGTTCGTTCGTTGAACTTTACCCAGTGTTGACCCTATAATAAAGCCAGTCCTCAAAAAACGCTTACCCACAAAATCACCACACATGCCTGTCATTTGAATAAAAATACATGCCATTTGACAGCCCTCAAATCGCCTCAGCAAAAACCTAGGGCGAGTTGAGGGAAAACCTAGGTCAACCCTAGGGCTCAAAAAACACTCAGTTTGACATTCAGGGTGACTTTAGGTTTCTCAAAAAACGCTTTGTGGCGACCCCAGGGCAACCCTAGGGCTTCAACGAACAAACCTATTGATGTCCTTATTTCATCTTATCTTATAAGTGGAGGTAAGACCTGTTTTGTGGGATAAAACTTTAGAAACATTCAGAAGACAGAAAATACTTTTTGGGATCCCGCGGGATCCCGCGGATGAGTAAAGAAATAGACCTAATATAATCACTACTATCTGCTTAATTTTACTCTACTAAGCATGTTCTGAACAGATGCTGATGTGAGTGTTTAAGCTTTAAGGGAACCTCACATGTATGGTTTTTCAATGCTTTGCGCTAAGTCTGTTCTTTCGTACAAATTGTCGGCAGACCAGAATCTTAAGAGTTGAACAAAACTGCAACTTCTGAGTGCATTTTTATTTACATCGATTAAAAACTTTAAAAGGCAATAAGAAAAAACTGTTCGAAACCTTAATATCTTATATACACCTACCTACTATAAAAAGCAAAATTTAAAAAAAGTGCGAAAAGGCCAAAAAAGTGCTTCGAATTTGGCAGAACACGTCAAAATACGGTTTTTGTGACTTATGACCCACTATGTTGAGGAATTGAAGAATATTGCAGAGTATTGCGCATGAAAATTTATCCTGCCAATGCTTTTTTGCAACTACTTAAATGTTGTTTCTTATTCTCTTTTTATATTTTAATTAAAGCCAATAAAAATCAACCCAAAAATACAAATTTATTAATGTTCAAAATAACTTAACTTGTTACATTTGCATTAAAATTGCCAATACTTTTGTTTATCGACTGTGTATTAAGAACACAGCAAAATTCAAAAACAAACAACTATATTTTAAAATACAACATATTTAAAGACAGTACACATTTAATGATCACACCACGGCAACATACCTTTCTACATATACGAACAAAATACATAGCGGGCAGTAAACCATGCTGTAGCCTGTAGCTCAGCTACAACTAAGTGATATACTTTCTTATGTTACTATTACTTGTTTTACGTTTTTCATAAGTACTATTTTGTTGTGTTGTTGTTACAATCATAATTTACAATAACTTTTTGATTTCATCATACAGGACAAGTACGAAAGCACTTCCAGTACCTCTGAGAATGTTTGAGAAAGCGCCCTTGAAGAAAGCACTACCGCCTTCTTGTTTGAGAATTGTTGCCCAGCAGTGAATAGTGCCCTTGTAAACAATATCGGCTCCCTTACGACCAGACTGCATCATCATGCGACGACGAACAGTATCGAATGGATAGGAGACGATGCCAGCAACAGTTGTAACAGTCTACAAGAGATAAAATATTTGTATTTAAAATCGGTTTTTTGGTTCTTTGCTGTAAATGAGTAAATTCAAACTTATTAAGCTGTTTTCTCATATTTTATATCAATTTTTCCAACATATACCGCTGACACCATAAATAAACAATAAAGCAAACCATTTCCGTTTTAGGTTTGACAGAACAGGTGTTTTTGAATGTGCGAGTGATTCCAAAGTAAATCTCCTAGTAAGTCACAACCAATGAGAATACCTACACAGTAGATCTTTCGCTTTTGAGAGTTGTTCCAGAACGACTCTTTTTACTTGCGATTATAGGTACTATAAGGCAAGTCTTGCAATCGTGCAGAAAAAAAATTTTGAGATAACAATTAAACATAACATTACGATGATAGAGAATACGAAAAAAGTGGGTCCTGCAATTCTGTCTGTCTGTCTGTCTGTCTGTGTGTCTGTGTGTCTGTCTGTATATGGATCTACAGCCTAAACCGCTTGACCGATTTTCTTCAAAATTTGCAGTTAGGGTTTGTTTGGCATCCTACAGAGGGGTTTTTGGAATTGGGTCTCTAGGTCTTGAAATAACGGTACCTGCCATACAAGCGATATGATAATACTTATTTTTCTCGAAAACGGCTCCAACGATTTCGATAAAATTTTGTGTGAAGGACTAATTTAGGATTGTTTTTCTAATGATGCAAAAAAAATTTTTGGAAAAGGCCTAAAAACGGTACCTCCCATAGTACCGTTTTTTTTAAAACCGACTTTCTCGTTAATGGCTGACACGATCTTGACGAAATTTTGGATTTAAGAAGTCGCAAGCTGTTAAAGAAAGACTGCATATCAATATTTAAAAAAATTTAGTTTTGGAAATTTTTATAAATTTTTTTAAAAAATTTTGATTTTTGAAAGTAACTTCGAAACTATAACTTTGATTTTTTTTAAATTTTTTGTCAAAATAACTCCTGTTAAGATCTAGAACTTTGCATACTCGACTTTTAAAAATCAGTTTTAAAAAAAAAGTGAAAAATAAAAAACCGTTTTTTGGAAAAACTGCTCCAACGATTTTGATTAAATTTTCATCATTCATGTGTATTAGCGTTTGCAAAAGAATGGCGTTTTTAGATTTTTGCTTGAATCCTTTGGAATATTTAATTTAATTTTTTCATTATTTTGCGTGATTTAATTCAATTTCCATAATTAATGTGTAGTTGGCAACCCTATACCACAAAATATATTATGAAGAGCTTATACCAAAACCTTTAACTCAGCCTTTAGATTTTGATATCGTATTTAGAACACAATCGCAAGTTCGTGCGACCCAGTCGTGCCCATTTTTTTTCTAACGTTAGTTGGATGAGAAGGAGCAAATCTTTTCACAAGAACAGTAGCTCTCTTCATCAATGAAAAAGGTTAATAGAGAGAAGAAACACACTTACCTGAGCAATAGCCCAATTGATATATATTGGTGTGTTTTTAGGATCGGGAAGCATACCACGGGCAGTATCGTAGAAGCCGAAGTATGCGGCACGGTAGATAATGATACCTTGGACTGACACACCGAAACCGCGATATAATCCAGCAATACCATCAGACTTGCTGATCTTTACGAGACAGTTACCAAGACCGGTGAACTCACGCTGACCTCCCTTGCCTGTATCTGCACCCAAACTTCAAATTTAAAACGCATTATAATAATGAAAGCTCAACAGTGAAAATTTAGTATACCGAGTACGTGCGAAATCCAATGGGTAGACGAAACACAATGAAGCTGCTCCAGCGGCACCACCGGACGCTAAGTTACCCATGAAGTAACGCCAGAACTGTGTGTTCTTATCAACACCTCCCAAAAAAACCTAAAAGATTGTGAATATAAATTTTGAAGCAATATTTTCAACAGAATCATACCTGCTTGAAATTATCCTTGAAGGCAAAGTTCAAAGCCTGTGTAGGGAAATACCGAATGACGTTAGCCATGTTACCCCGCCAAAATGCAACAAAGCCTTGTTCTTTTGGAATGCGGACAAAGCAGTCAATCATGCCCTTGTACTGTTTGTCAGGTGAAATTTGTTTTGAAATGTGTTGCACTTGCAACAGCAACTTGACACGTTCAATTGGGGCGACAGCGGTTTTGGATACTGCTGCGGAGATACCACCAGCGGCAAAATCCTTTGCAAAACTCACGGAATCGAAATTTTTACCCATTTTGCTGAGGAGAGAAACAAAATTGTCATTAATATTATGACTTATCGATGTAAGCAAAAATCTCAAAAAACTGTATTGAAGAGAACAATTTCTTCCACGTATAAACACTTTATCAAGAACTTTTGAGGACGCAAGCTTATTGCAATTTTAGCTTTTTTAGTTCCACCATTAATAAAATCGGAACCGTTGAGATTAAATACAGGAAACGATTATCGTTTGCTTTAATGAACACTTTTCCATTTCGTTCTGAGCTTTCTATTATCGTAGGCCTTAAGACAAACATTTTGTCTTCTTTGTTCATATACCTGAAAATGAGTTGAGCAGCTGCAGATCAGACAAAACGTTTTAATCGAAAGAAATTACTAGTTTTATAATTTGCCTATACCTACCGAAATAAATTTTTCAGACTGTCATATAATATATGTAGGTATGTGCGTAAGTTATCTTTATAGAAAGCCGTGATAAATAGCAGTGTTATTTCACTTATCTACGAAATTTTTATCACTGCTATCACAACCTGGCCCTGGCATTGGCAATTGGCACCTGAAACGCAAACACCAAACCAACGTCCCATCGATGAGCAGAGAATGAAGTAATTCTACTCGTATCTATACAATTTCGAATAATTATGTAGACAGCTTTTTACCGACGGTTATAATAACGTGCAATTTAAAATAACATTGTCAAATATTTAATAGATAATAATTTTTTAAGAAGAATATTGCAACTGTGTTGGAATGATTTATATTATGAATTCCCACACCTCGACTGAGTAATGGTTACTTTTTTTAATTTGTACAGATAGCGCACACATTTATATAGCACAACCGAAAAAATTGTATGGGTATGTTTATCATCACATTAAAAAAAGTCTCAATCATTTAACCTTGCGATTGAAAAAAGCAACTATTGCAATGACAACGTCTGGTCTAGACGGATGTCTGGATAGAGCATGTTAATAAAATAATTTAAAGAAAATTTTGTAGCTCTTTTTTATTGAATGTGTTTTCTTTTTGATTTTTTAGTTATAGATGGTGTTAGATACTTCTATTGGTGGGTGGACAAACAATATAATACTATTTTATGAAAAAGAGGGGCTGTCACACCTAAAAGGTGAAGTCTGGTAGCCCTATCAAACTTAACCTATTGTAATCACAACGTCTACCTATGAAAGGCAATGAATATAGAGTTGTACCACCTATAGTCAAATTTGGTTGATTTTATGAGTACAGCTCTACTATAGGCATCTTCTGTATAAATACTATTGTTAGTGAATAGGTCTCCCCATATATGGTTTTTCAAAGCTTTGAGTTCGGTCTGTCATTTCGTAAAAACCGTCGGTAGAGCAGAACAAAAAATGAAAACAAAAACCGAAAAGTTAAACTGCAATAGTGTTGTGAGTGTGTTCTTTGTGTAAACAGACATATTTTTACATAAACAAATATCAAACTAATAAGAAATCTTTAGAGTTAACCCTATCAGTGCTATTGATGTAAGTGATAACTGATGACAATCATCATTTTAACGTAATGTAGATGTCAGAGGGAGTACAATAAAACAGATGGAAATCAGTGAATTGAAAACATATAACAAAACAAAAATTTGTTCTGATTCTTCATCCCTACCCCAACGTAAATGTGTTCACTTGGCTTTAATTTCAATAAAGAACTAGGCCCGATGACAAGGTTTGTTGGGTGAAGACCAGCCAGAGCTCGAAAGTTTATGGTTACCACTTTCATTGGTCTTCAAATAGCTCTTATTTGTTGTGATTTATTTAAAAGCTCATTAACCGGTTATAATGAGTTTTATTTTTTTGGTTTCTCTCTGAGGTATACATTTATTTTTGTTATTTTTATTTTTTGGTAACCGATGAGATTTATTTTTGTGAGAAAAAAATAAATCAAATTCTTTATTTTCAACTAGCTGAGCCGCCCGGCGTTAAGCCTTGGCCAAACCAACGCGGTGAGATCGTACGATGCGATTGCGATAAGTCAAATCCTTATGCATTAAGTCAAACGTCCATAAACGTTTGACTTAATGCATAGGGATTTAACTTATCGCAATCGCATCGTACGATCTCACCGCATTGGTTGCAAGGCCTTACTCGGGTCTGTAGTTTTAAGGTCAAGTAACTTTAATGTTCCCGTTCTCGTTCCCGTTTCTGTTCCCGTGCGGGATTTTAGGGATGAAATAAAGTTTAAGTTACTGATGGAGGGGGATAATGTGACACCTTTTAAATAGTCCAGTAGTTTCTAGTTTTCTGTTTCCAATCCCGTTCCTGCAGGAATATGGGGATAAAACCTTGACAGGAACCATCTTTAGACTAAACTATGTCTACCCTGAAAATTTCATAAAAATCCGTTGGGTGGTTTAGGAGTCTATACCGGACATACATACATAAATATGTACATACGACATACATACATACATACACACATACATACATACATACATTACATGCAAACATACATGCACCCTGTTTTATATATATAGATGTTTTTTGTTGGTATAGAGATAGACTGACCTTCTTTATAATAGTGTAAAGATATTTTTTTTAACCATTCATTTCACTTAAGATTTATTTTTTATCATTAAGGTTTGAGGTCCACCAATTCCATTTATTTTATGTGGAAAAAGTCAACCAAAGAGAGATATTTTTTTAAATAAATGATAGATCTCAACCAAAGACCTAAGAAAACTTAGTGTTTTTTGAGCCCTAGGGTTGACCTAGGTCTTCCTATGGCATGCATTTTTCTTTTTAATAACAGGGATGTGTAGTGATTTGTGGTTTAGCGTTTTTTGAGGACTCGAAAATCCAGGTTTTTTTGACAACTCATAAGGTGGTCAAGAAAACCTGGGTCAACCCTGGGAAAAGTTCAACGAACGAACCTATAATTCAACAATGCTATGATTGATCCAGCTGACCAATTTAAATGTGAAATGGGAAGGTTGCACTTATACATTGTGAATAACGAAGTTTTACCGGATGTTTTTAAAGAACTTCAAAAGACGTGCAATGTTAACTATGGCCGCCAGCTCTCTGATTTTGAAGACATAGCCAAGACAAAATGTATCTGCTCCTTAGTAATAGTAATTTACTGTAAGCGCACCAAGTTACTTGCTGCCGTGCAGAAATTTGTCTTGTGAATAATATTTAATATTTTTAGATTGATGAGCTTTCACCTTTTTTACTCATGAGTCATGATATTACTATAAATTTCATATACAAAGGCCAGGATTTTCGCTATCCATTAGGAAGTTCTAGTCAAAAATGATATTGTTAGTTAAAGTTCAGGATCTCATAAGTCAAAAAATTCAACAAAAATATTATTTATTCAAAAGAATCAGGGCCTCCCCTTGGCATTTAAAAAGTACCTACATACATATGTTGTTCTAAAGATTTCGTAGAAGGAAGAAAGTCTTAAATATTTTAAATACATACCAGATGCTTGCGTTTCTTCGCTAAATTAGACTGGGAACCCACGTCACCATTTTTTTTCGGTTTATTTGAAATAAATTTAAAATAGTGAAATTGTTTTCGATAATTTTGTGTTTGAAACAGTTAATGCTGAAAGCTTCATTCAAAACTGCCGCAATAAACATTATTTGCCATCAAAGTGAAAAGTATAATAAGAGAAGTTAAAAAAATGAAAATCAATTGCAGCCGGATATAGCCGTTATAATTCAAATAAGATGATGTCTTGAATTTCTCCGCGAAAATAATTTGAGAGTGTTTCAGGCAAAAGGAGTGCGAGTTGACTCTCTATATTATCTACTCTGTGTTCATGAACATTAGCGATGTCAAACCGCCATCTACGTTTCTGCCGCCATACTAACAATGAAAAACAAATGTAGCACCAACATTGTTCATGTTATTACTATAGATTCCATATACAAACAGTGAGAAGAATCTTATCGCATCGACTTACCCAAACTCGATTCTTTCAAAAGGCGATAAGAAGTAATGAACCGTTTCGTATTTTAACAAGGCGATAACGTATCGGAAAAAATTAAAAAAATAGCTAAGTTCAGTGTCAGTCGGTTTTATAACTGAGAAAGACGCTAATTAAATTTTTTTGATGTTCTGTTACCATTAAAGCGAAAACTTTTTACAATTGAAAATATTCTTCAGCTCCGCGATGACTCAAAAAGAAACCACATGGTCTCACGAGCAGCAATATTATTTGTTCTTGAATTTGAATATCTCATAGCATTGATAAAATAATTTTGTAGATTAGTGAAACTACACTGCTATCTATCAAGGTTTTCGACACAGATAAGTGCTACTGAGAACGGTTGTATAACATAACATAATAGGTAACTTGAAATTTTATTATATATTCTATTTCGATCAACGCGTTTTGTCTTATCCCCTTCTACTTCAAAGTTAACTTGAGAAAGTTTTACGCAGCAGTACTTATAAATCTATGAATAAAACAAACAAGATGTAATTATTTCACTAGAATACTGCTTTATTTTCAGTTTCGAATAAAAGTAAGTTCAGCAAATGATTATAGTGGTGCTTTTCAATTTATTGATGTGTGCTTAAGCCTAAGAGAAAGGCACCGGAAGTATTTATTTTGTGTTTTAAGTACAAGGCAAAGGAAATCAGAGCAGAACTCATAAAACTGCATAGAAATTAGTTCGAATGGAAAAGTTAATTTTTTCTGTATGTTTAGGTATAACCATTGGCAAGGTTTCAAATATGAATTTAAAAAATAATAAATACTGTTGAAAAAATTAAATATGTATATATGTAGAAGCAACAAATGTTTTTAGTGTAGTTTTTTTTTTTTTTGCTAAAATCATGATTATGGTGATTCTGTTTTTCCTTACAGCAAAATGGGAAAAGATTCTGATCTTGTGAGCTTTGCAAAGGATTTTGCCGCTGGTGGTACCTCTGCAGCAGTCTCCATAACAGCCGTCGCCCCAATTGAACGCATCAAGTTGCTGTTGCAAGTACAACACATTTCAAAACAAATTTCAGCCGACAAACAATACAAGGGCTTGATTGACTGCTTTGTCCGCATTCCAAAAGAACAAGGGTTTGCTGCATTCTGGCGTGGTAACACAGTTAACGTCATTCGATATTTCCCTACACAAGCTTTGAACTTTGCTTTTAAGGATAAGTTTAAGGAAGTATGATTCTATTGAAAATTTTGTTTCGAAATTTATGTATACTAAAAATTAATATCCACAATGATTAGGTTTTTTTGGGAGGTGTCGACAAGAACACCCAGTTCTGGCGTTACTTCATGGGTAACTTGGCTTCTGGTGGTGCGGCTGGAGCAGTTTCATTATGCTTCGTCTACCCATTGGATTTTGCACGCACTCGGTATATTATTTTCTTTTTCACTCTTCAGCTTTCATTATTTTATAATGTATCTTAAATTTACAGCTTGGCTGTTGATACAGGCAATGGGGGTCAGCGTGAGTTCACCGGCCTTGGCAACTGTCTCGTAAAGATCAGCAAGTCTGATGGTATTGCTGGATTGTACCGTGGTTTCGGTGTGTCTGTCCAAGGTATCATTATCTACCGTGCCGCATACTTCGGCTTCTACGATACTGCCCGTGGTATGCTTCCCGATCCTAAGAATACACCTCTCTACATTAACTGGGCTATAGCTCAAGTAAGTTTCCTTCTTTTCTATATCTTTAAGTTTATTTATCAAATGTTTTTGATTGTTAAGGTTGTTACAACTGTTTCTGGGATCATGTCTTATCCATTCGATACTGTTCGTCGTCGTATGATGATGCAGTCTGGCCGTAAGGGAGCCGATATTATTTACAAGGGCACTGTCCACTGCTGGACAACAATCTTCAAACAGGAAGGTGGCAGTGCTTTCTTCAAGGGCGCTTTCTCCAACGTTCTCAGAGGTACTGGAGGTGCTTTCATACTTGTCATGTATGATGAAATCAAAAAGCTGATGTAAAATATGATTATAACAACAACACAAGAGAAAAGTATAAAACAAAAAATAGTAAACCAAAGCAAAATTTGTACCGCGTCTTTGCTGAAAGAAAAAGCATGCAGATTTTAGAACTCATATTTGAGATTGATTGAAGTCAGTGTTATCTAACAATTAGCTAGAGAAGATTGATGAAGTGCAAAAAACATATCCTTATGTAGTACCGCAAATGCTCTAAAGAGTGATAGAAAGCCCGGTGGTCATGAGCTGAATAGAAAAAAGCACGTATACGCCAGAGTACTTACCGTTACACTCGTTTGCCGAGCCCTTTCCTACAAAAGAATCAAGACTTCGTCATTGTAGAAAAAGTGTAGATACGAAATCTATATACAAAAATGAATAAAAAGGATGTATGTGCAGTATGGATTGGGTGACTGCAGACAAATTCTTACTTTTCCGGTCCTTTGTTTGACATTAATCCAATAAGTGTACAAATGTATGCCTATACTATGATAATGATAATGAGTAAAAATCAGATCCAGAACTAAATTAACGACACTACTTGCACATTATTAAAGCCATTGCCATTTCTTGATATTCTAAAAAATTCATTCATCTTGATTCTGGCCAAATTAGTTCGGATCATTATTTAGCGTCCATCAAGTCTCTTCAAGAATTATTGATAGATATAAATAGAAGAACGCAGTAGACAGCCTTTCAACCACTTTCCTATGCCTTTTCTTGAGTCTGAAAATCAGATAGCATACGTAAAATGTAGTGAGAATACACTTTGTGGTAGTTTTACTTTCAGAAAAGATTTTCAACTCCTCGCAGTAATGGTACACAGGATAATCGATCGCTAATTTACATGATCTCGCAATGTACTGTGAACTTGAATGTTCTGAGGGAATAAATGTTTTTAAGTTTTCACATTTAAAGAGCTAAAATTCAAAAGTGAAATCGTAAAAATGCACTGCAAAAGGTTTGTTCCAACACAAACTCAAACCATCAGTAAACTGGCTATATTGTGTGCACTAGTTTATCTTACTAATTTATACTCGTTTGTTTGCTGGAACAAACCTTTTGAAATTAAAGTTTTGAGAGCATGATGTACATTGCCATGAAAAGTGCTTCTCACTCATCCGTTTGAAATCGGCAGCAATTCGTGTTTCCCCTAGTTCTTTTTCCTAGTTTTCTACTAATTTTTAAATAAACCTAATCGGAACAGTTTCCATATATTTATATTGTCGTGATGGCAAAAATGTCACTGCAGAAACTGCAAAACGTTTTGGTATGAAAGAACCTTAATCATTCCTTAACGAAAAGAATGAGTTGTTTCACAATAAACGACTCCCCAACACTGTCAATTACCTTACGGCTACACGATCAAGACATGGCAGGCCATCGGCATCGGCTCATACATAATGTTTCAAATTCCAGTCCGTGTTTCTGGGGTGACGTTAACATCCCGCTACTACTATAAACAATATATTTAGAGAAAGAGTCGATATTCTAAGTTAAAATTATATCTCCCATCACATCGGTCAGATTTTCCAATCTTTCAATTCAGTTCAGTTCATATTTATTTGTAGTATAGAGTTTATGTTATTTTATAAAGAGTGTAATTTTAGAGATTTAGAAAAATTTTCTTTACAACTATGATAAAATAATTTTATAACAATACTAGCTGAGCCGCCCGGCGTTGCTCGGTTCTGTAGTTTTAAGGTTCGCGTTCTCGTTCCCTTTTCTGTTCTGTTATTAATTATTTTAAATTTTTGTTGTCGAAAATGATAAAAAAAAAGGATTGTTTGGATTTAATTTCTTATTCATTACAGTTAACAATATAGGAATTATTACTTAGATACCGACTGCAGCGCCATTTGCCTGGCTGATTTGTGAATCTAAACCGTCCAGGGCGCCACTCAAACGCATACAGAAAAATTCTTTTAAATCAGTCAAGCCGTTTAGGAGGAGTTCAATTACATACACACGTACAGCAGAATTATATATATAAAGATTTAGATAGGGATATACAAACAATATATAGCATTTGAGAGAAAAAACCCTCATATTATTAAACTTAAAAACTACTATTGCACATATACCCAATTACTTGGAGCTGAGTAATTTATTGCAAATTTAAGATTAAATTATTATCTGAACAAGAAGATCGTTGAAAAAAGTTGTCTTGCAACTTGTACAACACAATTTTGACAGGGCTGACGTTTGCTCTTTCATGGAGACGTGCTGTAGAGTGATAGCGAGGCAAATTTAGCATTAGTTTAAGTACTTTGTTTTGACTAATCTGCAGTTTTTTAAGATGAGTCTCGGCACAGTCAAACCATATTGGTGCACCGTAGGATCTTCCAATCTTGTGTAATTTTTGCAATCGATATGAAGCAGATGATGTTAACCACCTTATAGCAATATTCTCAATTTTGCCAGAGCTTAGAAGATTCTATTTTTGTCAAAGTTTTCTTTCCAGAGATATAGGCTTATTGACATTTTAAACGGATCCGAAGGTTGGTTGAACTTATATAAGTTTTAAAGTAATGCTATTGTCTATCAGAATAGTTTTCTTAATTAAGTTATGCTCCATTTTATTACATAAATCAACTTTTCAAATTAAAAAAGAAAAAAAATTTTTATTTAAGTTTTATTGATTTTTAAGAACATTTTGTATTTTTTGTATTTTTGAATCTGTGATGTTACTTTTTTTTCGTATTCAATTTATTTTTTTTTTCTTGTAAACTATTTAATCTTGTCTTCATTTACCTTTATTTTAGTTTTTCATGATTAATTTTTAGTTTGTAATGTTTGATATTTTTTTAATTATTATCTACTGGCAGACGGCACTTTGCCATGTCCGTAGATTCTTTGTAAGACTTGTTAACATTTTCGAAATAAAGAATAAAAATATTACACTTACAATTTGTCAAGCAATTGGTTTTCAATTAATTTCTTTTTATTATTTATTTTCAAAATAGCGCAAACGAAAATACATCATAAGCAACTATTTTAACAATCTTTTTGCATTTAGAGCAGTTTTTGTTTTCTTTCTTCAGCTGATTTGAATTTTTTTTTTGGGTGTTGATGAATGGCTTCTCAAATTGCACCTCAGCTCAAAATCTGATTGTGTGTGTAAAAATTAGTTTTATTGTATTGTGAATTACTTGCCATATATTATTCGTGTATCTCCGGGACTATTGCTCCATACCTTCAGAAGTTTATCCGTTGTACGAAATTATCGTTTTAATCGTTAGAAAATCAGCCCTATAAGATATGAAGAAACAACAAAAATCTAAAAGAACGAACTGACTTAGCGGTAGTTTTGAATGAAGCTTTCAACAGTTTCAAAATACGTTACATTTTTTTGATTGATTTCAAACCAACAAACAAGAAATGGAGACGGGAAATTAACGGTAGTAGACTTCCTGTCTAATTAAGCTTGTGTACAAAATGACCTACCTTGATGCCGGTGACCATAGAGAAATAAAGAACAAGAGGGAAAACCATTATTTCTCTTGCCCCGCAACTTCCATTTGTTAACATTGTTGCTTTTGTAACACGAGATCTATCTGTATCACAGATTCAGCTGAATATAAAGTTGTGTCAGTGAAATTACTAACGGGTCTATGAAATAACTCCCACGAAATAAGTCCCACTTTTAAAAACGAAATAAGTCCCACCAAAAATTGCTTAAAAAAATGAAATAACTCCCACGAAATAAGTCCCACTTTTGAAAACGAAATAAGTCCCACCAAAATGAAATGATTTAAAAATTTACTTGAAATGAAATAACTCCCACTCAAAATGAAATAACCCCCCCTTTGAATAATATATTTCTTAAATGAATTAAGTCCCACTTTCATAAACGAAATAAGTCCCACTTTTTCATTGTTTAATGCGATTTCAAATAAGAAGTATTTGGCTCTTCGAAAAAAACACACGTCGAATAATATGAATAATCAAAGCAGAGGAATAATAAAGAAAAATCGTATACAAGCAAGAAGAGCCATGAGAGATAAGGACAAAAAATTATGGCTGTCCCTTTTACGAAATATTGGACATTTCGTAAAAGGGACAACCATAACTTTTTGCATAAGAAAAAATATAAATTTAGGGGTATGAAATAACTCCCACTTTACAAAACGAATTTATTCCCACTCAAAACGAAATAAGTCCCACTTAAAATAAAAACGCGTAACGAAATAAGTCCCACCAATTGACGAAATAAGTCCCACTTTTAAAAACGAAATAACTCCCACTTTCAAAATAGCAATTTTTGGTGGGACTTATTTCGTTTTTAAAAGTGGGACTTATTTCGTGGGAGTTATTTCATAGACCCATTACTAACACCACTTCATTTTAGTATTTCAAACTGGTTTTGAAATCTGAAAATAAAGTGGTGTTTGTGAAGTCAGTTTGAGGAATGAGGACAGATGCCGAGATGCCGTAGTGGTGTGTGTGTGGTTTGGTCTCTTGGTGTATCTCCTCTGTGCAGGTGACTCTCTGGTTGACTCTGTGCACTCTCCGAGAAATAAAACGAAACTATCAAGAGGCACTACCTTGCTGCAGCCGCAAAATATAGAAAGCTTTATTGTTCACTTTGTGGTAGCGCCTTTAAGAAAACGTAAAAGCTTAAAGCATGCTTCTGCTTCCCTGAACTAAAAAGATACAAACCACATTTTTCTTGCCACAAACTGCACATACTCAACAAAGTGATGGATGACGTTTATCGTTTATCAGCTGATCCCTTTTGTATATATTCGAAGTATCAGCGTATCAGTACCGTACCTTGTTTGATGTTTTTTCTTTTTCAAAATTTAAAATCTAACTAATTAGGAAATAACTTTTCCTTGTGTAAAGAGTATAGTTTGTATTGGGTAACTTACGAAAATCCGAAAGTGTCATTAGTAAAAGTAAAAATATCAACGAATCCTCGGCCATTGATAATGAACGTTTATGTATACAGTCTTCACCTATACAAGTGATTCCAGTCTATAATAAATTGAAGAATCAATTTCTAATTAAATTGCGTGATTGTAATCAAAACATCCCACTCTGCGAGCAAGCTAATTGACCTATTTTTATGACGCAGTGGAGGTAAATTTAAATTTCAACCATTGGATTGACTGTTTGACCAGAGCACAGTCATGGACACCAAAATCGATAACGCTTTAATTCAGAAGAAAATTCTGCATCCTGGTAAAGTATTCGTTCCTCTACGTCCAGGCACAAGAGTAAGCATCATTTTTTTTTTTAGAAAAAGTATAATTTTATTCTTTGAATTTCTTCCAAGGTTAAATTTCATTTTCAAACTCGAAAGAGCGATGGAACGCTGCTCGACGACAGCCGCAAAATGGCCAAGCCAATGGAACTTGTACTAGGTAAAAAGTTTAAGCTTGAAGTGTGGGAGGTTATTGTACAGAAAATGGCATTGAACGAGGTAGCCAAATTCACGGTGGATAAATCAGTACGAACATTGAATTTAAATCGAAATTTTATGAAATCGCTGTACGTTTTTTTTTTTATTCTAGTTGGTGTCTCAATATCCCTTTATCGCAAAAACACTTAGAGATGTTGGTAAAAAGCAAGAAGAACGCCGACATTGTTGTGGCATGACTTTGCAGAACGAAGGAATCGGCTACAAAGATCTCGATGATCTCTTTACAAATCCCTCAGATCTTGAGTTCATAATCGAGTTGTTCTCAATCGAAATGCCTGAGGATTATGAAAAGGAACGCTGGCAAATGTCCGACGAAGAGAAAATGAAGGCTACAAACGATTTACGAGAAAAGGGTAACCAATTGTACAAAGAGAAAAACTATACAAAAGCGGAAGAATGCTATTCGCAAGCAATAGGGATTCTTGAGCAGCTAATGTTGAAGTAAAATTAAATATCTTTATGTCTATGTCATTTTGGGTATATTTTGTTTTGTTTTTAGAGAAAAGCCCCACGATACCGAATGGTATGAACTAGCGGAACTTAAAGTGCCTCTTCTACTTAATTACGCCCAGTGCCGCCTTTTGGCTGAGGACTATTACGCGGTTATACATCACTGTAGTGAAGTGCTTACCCTCGACCCTCACAATGTTAAAGCCGTTTTTAGACGTGGAAAGGCCCACTTGGGCGCTTGGAACCCAGATGATGCCAAAAAAGATTTCCAACGTTCCTTGGAGCTGGATCCTTCCCTTAAAGGTGCTGTAGCAAAGGAGCTTAAAGCGTTAGAAGAGGAACAAAAGAAAAGAGACGCAGAGGAGAGGATAATGATGCAGAAATTATTTTAGGTTCTGCACAATCTGTGATTAGTTTTGAAAAATACTCCTCTCCTGCTCTAATCGTTCGCAATGCTGTTCAGTAGGCGCGTGTGTGTTAAATCTATTTATTAATTTAGTATATTCTTCTGTTAAAGCATTGATATATATTTTTCCTCTCTTCTTTAATTTTAAACTCATACATATTTTTATTATAAATAAAATTTCTTTTGTATTATTCTCATTTAAATTTTGTACTAATTTCATATCGGTATTCTCCATTCTTCTCAAGTATATATTCAGACAAATGCGTTAGGAGATCCGGCTGTAAAAAAATGATTGTTTTAAATCAATGGAATATTCAAAACAGTTTCTGCCTAGCCAATCACTTAAAGACAATACGTTAAACTGAGCAAAAACAATTTTCGGTCTTCCATTGGCTTTTTAAAGTGAATGCTTCCCCGAGCAGGATGACTTTGGACAATCCACCCTGGTGCGTCAAGGTCGTTATGGAACTCCCCGAGAATTTTGATGTCGAAAAAGGCTTTCGACAGAGCGATAAACGCCCTGCGATTTCTTTAACATCAGACTTCAGACTTGAAAAGATTGTAAAAAATTCAAGCATCAACACCAGAGGCATACAAAATTATGTACAATTTCTGGCTTACGCAGACGATATTGGGAATATTGGGAAGAAACTGTGAAATATTATATGTAGTAAAAGAGAAACGATTTGGTGGTAGAAAAATTTAACTAAGAAAGAAAAATAATTACGAAAAATCGGACAACAGTGATTGAATTTAGGCAAAGTAAAAGTATACAAAGTGGATTAACTTGACAGAACCGTCAATAATAGGTATGTATATCACGTAATCAAACAGGGACAGAGAACATCCTCGAATTGGACAAATTGTCACAATAGACAGACATAACTTCGAGGTAGTACAGGACTTCGTCTACCTAGGATCCGCTATAGACACGGAAAACAACATCAGTGCGGAGATCAAACGGAGAATACTCTTAGCCAATCGATGCTTATACTTTGGTTTAAGAAAGTAATTGAGAAATGAAGCCCTTTCCAGAAAAAACAAAATAACCCGTTCTAAGAAATTGATCATTCCAGTCCCGCTATTCGGTGCGAAAGTATAGACCTTATCTGAAGGAGAGGAACCTTCAATCGTTTCGAAAGAAAAAATACTTCGAATGATCTGTGGCCCCCTATTTGAAAACAATCAGCCTTATTATAGGTCTGTTCGTTGAACTTTCCCCAGGGTTGACCCAGGTTTTCTTGACAACCCCATGAGTTGTCAAAAAAAACTGGGTTTTCCAGTCCTCAAAAAACACTAAACCACAAATCGCCACACATCCCTGTCATTTAAATAAAAACACATGCCATTTGACAGCTCTCAAATCACCACAGCAAAAAGCTAGGGCGAGTTTGGGGAAAACCTGTGGCAAACCTATGGCTCAAAAAACACTCAATTTGACATTCAGTGCGAATTTAGGTTTCTCAAAAAACGCTTTGTGGCGACCCCATGGCGACCCTAGGGCTTCAACGAACAAACCTTATGAGTTTCACGTGAACAGCTTTTCGCCCGGAACATTTATGTTCGCCCGGAATTTTAAAAGCTATTATGAGTTTCACCTGAACAAAATTCCAGACTTAAAATTTTTCCGCTTTTGTTGTTCACTTGTTCGCCTCACAAAAACAAGAGAAATAAATTGCTCTCAACGTTTTTACATTTCACTGGGAAAAATAGGGAAACTTTTCGAACATGGAAAATTTTTCCCCCGAAACTCATAATAAGGGAAAAGACAAATGGGATCTTTTTCGATGGGAATGATTTCACGTGAAACTCATAATAAGGCTGAATATGTGGAGTAAATACAACAACGAATTGTATGAGCTGTACCGCCACATGGGCATAGCTAGAATAGTACGTATCGCTCTGGTTCGTCGGGTTTTCGATAGCACATTGCAGTGAAATCGCGGAGAGGCAGACCATGTCTTAGGTGGCGCAATCAAGTGGAAAAAGTCCTAAGCCGACTTAGTTGAGTTGAGCTACTTATAATCAGCAACAGATAATTGCTCTTATATGGTTTAGCTTTCTACAAGCAAGTATTTACTCATTTCGAAACAGCGAAATATGTTTATGTATAAATATAACAACTATTTTTTTTTTTACAAAATAAAATTTAACAAAACAAAAAACGAGCTCTAGTTTTCTTTCAACTTAGATAATGAAATTTTAGTTTCTTACTCAAAGAGCGATCTGTCGGCGTTCTAGCCCTGCGATTGACGAATGCAAAATAAAATAGCCATGTGGCAACATTGTCACATGAGAGCATTTTTAAACCGAAGCTCATTGCGGTATCTAAAAGTTTAAGTACACCACCCAAGGGACATCTTAAAGGTCGTCATTTTCTTTTCATTAGGTCACACAATGTACTTTGTTTTGAACTTGAATCAACAAAACGATATCCCAACTCGAGTAACATTAATTACTTAAGTAAAAAAAAACACTTAATATCTTTGGAATGAAGAAATATCACTCTCCAAACATTTGCATTTAATCGACATCTAATATAAACTCTCCAATGATAATAACCTTGTTTTGTTTCTAAATGACTAGATAAGTTTGTGATGTTGTATGTAAGTTGTCTTTCATAAAAGAGAAAAACAAAACAAATAACAAATAAAATAAAAAAATAACTTTCCTACTTAAAATTAAATAATAATAAAAAAAATAGTAACATTGCTTTAGCTACATACATCCTTGTTAAATTTGTCTTTTTCTTCTTTTTTTCTCAATCTAATAATTTGATATGTCACTCATATTCTGGAGTACCATGTCTCCTTCATCGTTCAGCAGTAAATTCTCCACTTGCTCATCTGAAAGGTGATCCTTTTCTGACCTGAAATTAATTTTTTCTTCTATAGAGTTCATAGGCAAGATTATTATTTTTTTTTTACCTTGAGAAGAGAAAGAAATCGGTATTTTCATTATTCATTTCTGATTCGCTATTCCGTCGCTCGAGAGACTTGCCCACCCTTTGCATTCCAAAGGTGAACACATCCTTGACCTTATCACTCGCGTCTATCAGCAAGTCTAGGCTCTGCCTTCGTCCAGATGTCTTGAAACTACTCGATCGAGTTATCCAAGTTGTAATCCCACCTGTTTCTCCTACTCGTTTCTTATCATCGGTACCATCGTCCATGGTAAACACCGTTGTGCAGGTGACTTTGCGGGTTTCATCTGACGATGAAGTCTCACTGCCTGTTGGTGTATGGTCATCAATTAACCCACCAGCCAGACCTCCACCACTGCCAGAATGGTGGGAGTAACTGGAGCTGGTACTTCCCGAATTAGAAAGGCGGATTTCAGTCCATTGTTCTATATCATCGTTCGTGATCATTGGCGCAGTGGTTACCAATTGTTGGCGGGCAATTGTAGTGCACAGTGTGTCACTTGAAGATTTTGGTATATCTCCACATCCGGCCGGAGTTGCCGGCGGGAATCTTAAAATGGACTCAAAATCTTGCAGTAAGTGCGGGCAGTCGTGCTGGTCAGGATACTTTTGTCGTATTGGACTGGATTTCGTGCTCAACTTTGGAGGGATATCCAGGTACTCGTCACATGACTCAATCCGACAGGGAAAAGTGGCACTTTCAACAATGTGTGTCGACTCTACAGGCATGGGTTCAATTTGCATATACTTCCGCTTCTCCTGTCGCATTCTGTGGATCTCCTCGGATATCTGTTCCAAATTCTTCAATGCATCATTGTAGGACATTTTCGCTTCCGCCACTCTGCTCTCTAAACTAGTTATTCTCTCCTTCTGTGCTTTTAGCAGGCCGTTGTAGTTCGCCCGTGTCTCATAGTAAGGCCTTCAAGTAAATTAAAAAAACAAACCTATTTAAAAAAATGTCTAGCTTTGGCTGCCTTTCAAAACACACACACTTCAACAAAACTTTAATAAAATGTGTCTTTTCTACTTACAAAATTAACAAATCATGTTGGTATGCCAAAAAATTGATTAAAAGAAGCTTTCTTCGAATGTTGTAACTAAAAATGAAAACAAAATAAAAATCAACAAAAATTAAACAAAAAACATGAATGAGTTCGACTCCAATTTGAAGAAGAAACTCAAGAACCAATCAAGAATTTAAGAAACTACACTCGAAGTAGATAAAAAGCTCACCTTGAGGCCTTAATAGCACCCTTTAGCTGTGATTGCAGCTTAGCCACACGATTATTCGCTACCTCCTGCTTTAGTTCACACATTTTAAGAACATTTCGCGTTTCAGTGCACTCAACTTGAGACTGATTAACACGACCAGCTGCATGACTTAACATCTCTTGGCAGGCAGTATCCAACGTTGACTTCTCCCCCAAACCTTGCTCTGCTAGATAAACCATTTCCTTGGCGGCTGCATGTACCGATTTTGCTTTTTCAAAATTTATAGCTGCTTGCTGAGATTCTTTTGATAGCTGAATGTAAAGCAAATCAATCAATGAAAGCGATTTCAATTGTTTGCAATGTTTTATCCTTTACCTGTGTGGCATACAAGCGTGCTTCATAGTAGGGCTTCGCTGTTTGAATTGAATTGCTAAGCTTGTGGGCGGATTGCCTTATTCGTTCAACACTTTCTGCAAGAAGTTTTTTGAACTCACATTTTGCTTCCTATAAAAAGAATTTAATTGTTATGATTTTGTAAAACTTATTAAAGGTAAAATGAATATCTATTTAATCTCTCTAGTGACCTAACACTTAATTTAAAAGGGCACTGCTCGAACCACTTATCTAAAAATATTTTAGTCACAAAATTAAATCTCATTTTGTATTTTATAGCGCGGTGCCTGTGGTGTAATGGTTAGCATGTTTGTCTGTTACTCCAGAGGTTCGTGGTTCGAATACCAATAAAAAAAAAATAAAAAAAAAAATAAAAAAATTGCCCGTGTATCGCCTTCACAAGTCCTCCGATAGTAAATTCATTGCCATGAAAAGTGCTTTCTGCACCATCCGTTCGGAATCGGCAGAAAGTTGCAGGTCCTCTCATTATCGTTCGCAAGGCATATTGGGAGAAATGCCATGGGCCCGGGGCTTCCCGTTCTGTTGCGCAACCCTATCTATGTAGGTATGTAGATTTAGATTTAGATTTAGGGGGACGGGTAGAGCTTGCTCAGCTCCGGGCACTGCGGTGTCTGAATGAAACCTATTGTGCCAGCCCATGTGAGGTTTCAGGACAGTTCTTCTGCTCCTGAATTGAACCAGAAGTTAGCAATCTTCTGTGGGTGAATGAGTTTGAGTTTATCTAGGGGGATAATCTCATAATCAAGTATTTGCTTTCTAAGGCAGAAAAGTGCTGGACATTCTGTAATGAAGTGCAGAGATTTTTCTTCATTTTCGAGGCATTGTCTACAGATGGGGTCCGCTACCAGCCTCATTTGTGAAGATGTTTCTTTAAAGAACAGTGACCGGTTAGTAGTCCTGTGCAAATTTCTAGGGTTTTCTTATTGAGGTTCAGTAGGAATTTTGATTTTTTTTCAGTATATTGTGGCAAAAAGAATTTTGAACAGATTTGACCAGATGAGTTACTCCAAGCTTTATTAGATTCCTCCAGTAGGATGTTCTTGGCAGTATGTTTGAAGGTGCTTTTATTTACACCGCAGAAGGGTTCAGGACCGACGAATGGTTTAGATGCGCCGTCTATAGCTAAGATGTCTGCCTTCTCATTGCCATCATAGCCTTTGTGTGGTGGGATCCAGTGAAGGATTACAGTGTTTTTCCTTGCTAGTTTAGAGAGTGACATGACTGTCTCTTGGACTAGTTTGGATCTTATGACAGGTGAGCTCAACGCCTTTAGTGCAGCTTGGCTGTCTGAAAAAATGAATATTGTTTTGTTTTTCGTGTTCGATGAACATATTATTTTCGAACATTCGTTAATGGCAAAGACTTCAGCTTGGAAAATGAACGAGTGACTGCTCAGACTTACTGAGAAATTCGTTCTAGGACAGTCGCTGAAAATGCCGGAACCTGTACCAGTTTCCATTTTTGAGCCGTCCGTATACCAGACCATATCTTGCCTTGAAGGATGAGGTTTTGTGTTCTCCCAGTCTTCCCTAAGGAGGATGACAATATAGAAGTTGAGTTTAAAGTTATACATCGGAATAATAGCATCCAAGCACATACTAAAGGTATTAAGTTTTTCTAGACTGTCCATTATCGACAGATGTCCTTACGGCTTTGGATATGATTTAATGTGTCCTTGATGGAAGAGACGGTGTGTCGCCAGTCTTGCTTCCATTTTTATGAAAAGGTGAATTGGAGGTAGTCCTACAATGACGTTTAAAGCGTATGTTGGTGTTGTACGCATGCATCCAGTAATGCATGTTGTTGCCAATCTTTGAATCTTTTCAAGTTTTTGGATTGCCGTTATTTCTTTTGTTTTTGTCCACCATACAACAGCTGCGTACGTTATTGTTGGTCTGACTACCAGCGTATATAGGTCGTACATCATTTTAGGTTTTAGACCCCAGTTTTTCCCGCATACGCTTCGACAAGTCCATAGGGACTTGGTTGCTCTGCTGGAAATGCGTTCTAGTTGAGGGTTCCATGACATTTTGCTGTCTAGGATGATCCCCAGGTATTTAGATTCATTGGAAAATGATATTGTTTCCCCATAGAGATTGGGGATTCTTTTTGTAAATGGGACAGTAACTGCCTTACGGGGATTGACAGAGAGACCTTCATCTGAGCACCAGCTTTGTACTGTGTTCAGAGCTGTCTGAAGTCTTCTTGATATTAGTGTTTCTGATGAGCCTTGTGTGACAATTGCTAGATCATCTGCAAAGCCCACTGCATAGATGCCTTGGGTTGCAAGTAATCTTAGTAGGCTGTCTACAACTATTGACCAGATGAGTGGTGAGAGAACTCCACCTTGTGGGCAGCCTCTTGTTGTTAGTGCTGAGATTTCCACTTCTTCGATAGCTGTTACAACTGTAGGTATGTAACTAAAAAGAAAGTTTAGAATCTGCGTTGCAAATATTCTCATATTAAAATTAGCCGCTTAAATTCGAAAATAGCTTATCACATCTCAAAAACGTTTCTAGTTGGTTCCGTTCCTAAGACAATTCGCTCCAAGCGTCTAACCATCCGATCATAATTTTACGAAAAAAGCTGTTTGTTTCTTTATTTTTGCAGCTATTTTCTCCTTTTAACTGACCTACTTTCAAGGCAAACATCAATAAATACTTCATTTTTATTATAAAATGATCAGTTAATTGATTCAAGTCCTGCTTATTGCAGATGACAACAAAGAGGAGCTCTTTAAAAGCAATTTTAACTCATCTTTCAATAATTAGTACGCTCCCGTACATTGCCTTCTCATATAGAAGAATGAACCCCATTCAACAGTGTATTTTGAAATGAATTAAATTGCCCGAAGGCCGGAACTGGGGCTATAGAATAAAAAAAAAACTATTTGCTTCGTGTCAAAGGTGGTTAGGTATAATAATAGATCGCTAGAACATTATGTTTCGTAGTTCAACCAAGAAAAAAATAGTTTTTCACACAAGACACAACCTTCTGTTTTAATAGACTTGTTTTGAGTTCCTACATGTGGTGGTTCTAACAAGCCCACTCACATTTCTCCTTTCAGCCGTCTCAAAATGCTCTCTAATGCAATCACTAGTATATCTACCATCAATTGATTATCTGACTATCTCCATAACGCTGCAAATAAAAATCAATATACTCACATCCAATTCCACTTCGTATTTGTTAATATTGTCAGTGGCAGAGTTTAGTTTTTCCAGCTCAACCTAACGCCAATAAGCAAAGAAAACACATAGAAACAGAAGTTAATTTGCTTGTTTTTGTCAATTTAATTCTATATTTCAAGAATGACATCACATAAGTATTTCAGGGATTAGATTAAAAAATAAATAATTCAAAAGAGCTTACTTGAACTCTAGGATCCACGGGGGTATTGCTTTCAGCGGACATTTCCACAGATAGAATAGGTTTATTGTTTAATTAAAAGAAATATTGCTCTGTGATAAGTTTATATAGATTGCACAACAGTTAGTTAATTGAAAGTTAAAATAAAAATATTGATATCACTTGTTCACAACATTTTTTGCATGATTTTTCCGTTTTGATGAAGAATTTTCTTGGGGTAGTCAAAAGTTTTGAGAATACACTTGGTGGATGAAATTTTCCGTCGGTATGCACTCTCAGAGATACACCACCCCAATTGTTATTCAATGAAAATAATGAACAACCCTTGACTAGGGAAAAGAAAATTCCATTGGCGAAAAACGGAACTGACAGTTTGTTATTTGTTAATTTTTATTACGTGATTTATATGCGCATGTGTGGGAGTGCAAAATTCAGAATGGTGACAGGTGGTTAACAATAGTTTTGTTTTGTACTGTACAATATTTTCCAACAATTCAGTAAAGGCGAAGGCACAAATTTTTTTTTAAGGGAAACTTCTATAGAATTGTTGCAATTTCTAACTCGATAAACGTCGCGATAAGGAGAGAAATTAATTATTTGGATTGAGTCTACGAGAAAGAGCTAGAAAACATTACACACAATTTTAACGAGGCAATAACTCGATTACAAACAATTTATTATTTAAATTTTCAATATGGCCTTAAGGAAAAACAATTATAGAGGTTTGTTTTCTTACACAAAGTTCACATTGGTCGTTTTTTTGAATCTTCGTGCGAATATATGCGACTGTTTTTTTGTTCTCCTTCTCTGTTACACCAATTTGTCGGTATTGACTTGGTGCCTGTCCAGACGGGTTATTTCAATAACGTTATGCTGTTAACGCTAGGTGTCTACACGTTGTTATAATTCCTCGCACAAGTTCTCCATTTTGTGTTGGAAAGTGTATTAAAAAAAGCATAACGTTATGAGTATAACCCGTCTGGACACGCCAAGTGTACTGCTTAGGCAGATAAATCTGATTTCGTTTTGCGCATCCAACCTCTTTCTTCCTCACCCCTTTTGCCCAGAAACGACCGATATAACGTTATTGGAATAACACGTGTGGACAGGGACTTAAGGAAAAACAATTATTGAGGTTTGTGTTCTTACACAAAGTTCACATTGGTCGATTTTAGGCGCGTTCCTTTGGGACTTTTAAACTACTTTTTAGTACTTCGCAGTAGACGTTGAATGGAACGCGTTAATTTTTCAAAAAGTAAAATCTAACCTCCAAAGTCTTAACCTCCAGTCTTAAATAAACAAAAAAGAAGTTTAGTGATTCAAATAGATTTAATAAATTACAATTTTACAACTCACATTGAATAAATCCATTGCAAGAAATCTTAAAACTTTGAAAAGAAAGAAATTTCACACCCGAAAACATTCGCAAAATTATTGTTTTTGAGAAACGTCAAATCAAACAACAACAATTTCTATTTCTTTTTACTGACTAGACTAGTATCGTAACTACTTCGAAGAACTACTTTGACCACAAGGGAAAAGTAGTTCAAAGCAGCCAGAAGTACTAAGCAGTAGATAAATGTTCCCAAAGGAGCGGAGCTATTTTGAAACTTCGTGCGAATATATGCGACTGTTTTTTTGTTCTCCTTATCTGTTACACCAATTTGTCGGTATTGACTTGCGGTCGATTCATTGAACAGGGATGTGTGTTGTTTAAGGAGTTTTGCTTCATCAAATCGACCAGTATGAACATCGCCTTAGTAGTCTTTTAGTAATTTTGTGTTATTTTGACTCTTCCACTTATGTTTCTGAAGTTTGATGAATTCAAACTAATGGGCACTCAAATTGCTGCTAACCTGGCTTGAAGAATTGCATACCAGTTGGCTTTTAGCTTAAAAAAGTCTGGTTGTGTATTGTCAGCCACTAGCACTAAATTGCTCGAATTTCCCTGGGTTAACTCAGAACGTGGTCATATGCTGTCATAACTTTATTCGTTTCTCTTTTTAGCTTGTGTGCTTTATAATCTTTATCCGACCCGCTTTTCTTTTCCGCACTTGTGTAGAAGAAGCACATGCATGTAAATCCAACATTAACGACTGAGCAGCAAGAACTATATTATTTTATCAGCGAGCTATTCATTTTCCCTGTTTGTCTACGTTCTGATGATTACTTATCCTTACCACAGAATGCATCAAACAAAAAGATGTCGTTTAGGCTGGGCCTGAAAAATAAACATATACCGCCGTATTAATAAACGCGGAATAGCTGGGCTAAGCCTTATTCCATGGATTAAGTGGAAAATGGTATAATGGTGGCTTTAATTAAATGGAAAATGGTATAATGGTAACTTAATCCATGGAATAATTATTTCCCAGTTATTCCGCGTTTATTAATACGGCGGATAAATAGGAAACGGAACAGAGTGGTGAACATCGGAGCGCTGTGAGGGAATAGAGGGGACCTACAATTTTTTACCGGTTCCAAAAGGCTAGCTAAAAAAGTGCTTTTCATGGCAATACCGGCGGAAAAACATTTTTTGCTTTCTGATGGGACTTGAACCATGAACCTTTATCGTAGCAGGTAGAGACGTGCTTTCCATATTAAGCCCTGCGCAAACCAGCGCGATAACGTTGTGCGATGCGATTTCTGTCAAAAAATGAAATACATGTAATCTTATGGAGGTTTGACTTAACGCAATCGCATCCCACGCACAAATCGCGCTGGCTTGCGCAAGACTTTACACTGAGCCTGGATCACATTATTTCTAAGTCAATTATTGTCCAACAAGGTACTGGAAAAACTGTAAAAGTAACCAAAATTTATTATTCAGCTGTACTTCAATTACTGAAAGTGAAAAGTTGCAAAAAAAAATCTAACGTGAAATTTTTTCCATTCGGTGATTGCCATATTCCGTCTAAATCATCAAAGTACTAAGAAACATTTTGCCACTCATCCGCAGAGCTTAACAGTGTACACATACAACTGATTCTAGCTCTGATTTTTATTTCCTTTTGTTTATATTACCAACTAGTTTTTACTAAAAATCTTCCAAAACTAAATTCAAAATACAGCACAAATCCACACTGGTAACACTATTTATCAGTACAAGACAAGTATACTCTCTTCGAATTTAACACTCTCTTCAATAAATCGTTTATTTTGACAAAACCCACATCCATGCTCTCTTCAAATACCTTTTTCATATCAACAAAACATTCGAATTTGGTATGAAGTCTGATGTTTCGCCCATTCAGCTTTCAGTCAGCAAAATTTCTTTCAACTTGAATCTTGAATGCGGTCCGCGCACGGAACTACACTGCTGCAGTCGTTCCATTCTCTTCAATTCGCTCTATTCTGTGTAAAAAAGTACCATAAATCCATCCGAAGAATCAAGTCACATAAGAAAATATTTGTTAATTTCTCATTAAAACTACACCAATCTTAAGTGCAATTCAAAAGTGCAAGTTTTAATTGTTATCTTCCCAAAACACTTGTGCCATAATCACCTTCTAAAGATTAATTCAATACAAAATAAAAATTGTGGTAAATTGAATAAAAAAAATCGATACCGATTTTTGTGGTCGTCGTCTCTGTCTTTGAATTTTATTCTCATTTTCTTTGGTGCATTCTAAAAGTAAAAGAAGCAAACAAATTTTTGTGTGCGTTTTTTGTTTGCTTTAAGTTTTAAAAGTTCTTTTCTTGTGCTCGGTAGTTTTTCCTATGTTTATGTTGCTGAATGGTCATTAAATAGAAATATATTCTCAAAAGATAAAGTGAAGAAAGACAAAAAAAAAAAGGAATAAAAACGCGTCTGTCCAATTAGTCACTTTCTGTGTGTGATGTGCTTGTGCTCCTGCGGTTCTCTTGCTCCTTCTTCCTCCTCCGGTTAGAAATTAATATTTTTTTCTGCACTTTTGTCGCGCCCTTAAAAATTCCTCTAAGCAAAGGTGGTATGAGGTTTCCCCACTGAACCTGTTCGTAAATTAAACAAACCGGGAGAGAGCGAGAGAAAAGTGTTATTGTTGTGCTAAGGAATACATTTATACATTTCTAATTTTCAACATGCTTTCATACGTTCACTGGCAAATCTAACAACTTTTGGGTATTTTTCAAAAAGGAGCCTGAAGTGGAATAGAGGTGAGGTGAGTACGAGACTACGAGTACCTTCTATTGTTATTTGTTTTGTGGGAGAGGTTTTAAATAAATTGGGAGTGGATTGAATTTTTCCATCTTGACTATTGACTTGAATAGAGTGGCATCTGGCATTGGCAACGGCGAAGGTGCAATAAGTGACATTAGTGTGCACAGTGCAAGCAGAAGAGCTCATCTCGCTCTGATTCTCTTACCAACCAAGAAGCTGAATTAAGAATTGGTTTTATGAGAAAAGAAGTCGAACAAGCAGATAAGAACTAAACCAGTTAAACCAAATCGGTAAATCCCTCGATGGTCGATGGATGCGTTTGAAATTGAAACTGAAACACTATCCAGCTATCCAGTTTCCAGTATCCACCGACGAAGAGAGCAAAAAATGGTCAACTTTCATGAATGAAATGAATCTCTCAAAAGTGTGCTCCCTGCTCCTGCTCCGGTCAATCTCAGAGTCTGGGTTCTAGGATCACATCACAAATTCCACCTGAAATTTGTTTTCTTTATGGTTTTCGTTTCTTTTGCACATCATACGACCATTTATTTAACAATAGCACTTGTTTTACAGTCGCAGATGTTTTTTTAGTGCATGAACTTGAGCTCTATGCTTTATGCTCCCATTTTATAGGTTTGCACTTCAGACTTCAGAACAAAGAGTGGTTTGGTCTTGATGCGAGGAAAATCGATCAAACATTTTGGTCAGGAGTTCTTTTTAAGATTTAACGGAATGATTGAAATGTATACTTTAATATTTATCGTTATCAAAGTTGAATCTAAATAAACCAAGGAAGTTCTCTATAAGAATAAATGTAGGTGTTATGAAAGTGTACCTACCTGTGTTTTAAATAAAATAAAATAAATAGCGTGGCGCAACAGAGCGGGGTGCCTCGGGGCCTAGTCCACAACCATGCCTTGTGAGGGAATGAAGGTGACTTACAATATTCTGTCGATTCCAAACGGCTAATCGAGAAAGCGCTTTTCATAGCTGCATTTTAGATAATGGATAATTTTTGCTCTCAACAAAAGTCTCCTGAACCATTGAAGTTTCGAAAAAAGATTGAAAAGTGCATAGGTATACTTCCCTGCAACAAATTCAATTCAAGGAAAGCATTCAAACTAATTGCAAATATGTACCTGCATATTTTGTATACGTAGGAATACAACTTCAGTCGCACATTCAGATTTTGAAACCACGAAAAAATCACTTTTCATAGTTAGGTATTTTCAAGATGATAAAGACAGAAGATTGAACAATTTTGGCCAGAAGTTTGGTCAGTATAATTAACTGACCAAACTTCTGGTTTTGAAATCGCAAAATGAGAAGAAGGTAGTAGAAGGGTGTTGTTTAGATACAAAAATAAGTTTCGTTATCATGGTATTGGTTTTTTACCCCTCCATATTTACAAAAAACCATCGGCGGCGAATACGGAAATTCGTTTTAAAACCACATCAAAATGGACCAATAAATCAGTTGGTCATTCTACCGTTCTGAACTTATTCGGATCCATACCACATCACTCTAACTACACCACCCCCCAACCACTTGGGATGATACGGAGATCTTACAAGATGATTCAATTCATTTTTCCACTGACTGCGGGGCGCGCTACTCGAAAACCGCGGACAGAGTTAGTGGGGGTATTTACTCAAAAAAACTAAACATTAGTCTCTCATTCCGACTCCCAAACCATTGTAGCGTGCACCAAGCGGAAATCCTGGTGATCAAAAAGGTCATATCACGGCTTAGAGAAAACATGATATCTTCGACAAACATCCGCATGTTCTCGTTAGCCACTTTAGCATTGATTGAACGCTTCTTTTACAAACAGTGTTCTAGTGAAAAAGCCAGTTGCATTCCTCCCCTGAAACAATTTAGTTGCAATACCCGCCTCGCAAGGAATGCTCATCAGTTCTCCCTTCAGCCCAACTTCAGTCGTACAGTTAAGTATAGAGATTCATATTTTAGCCGCTCAACCCGGATGTGGAATGCTTTACCCGCCTCAATTTTCCCCACGCATTATAATGTACAGAAATTCAAGAGTGATGTGCATCGGCATCTCCTTTCTTATCCTTTTTTTATTTCTAACACCCGCACTCTGTTCTTAACATTATAAGGGTAGTCATAACCCCTCGAAGTGCGCGTAAATTATAAAAAAAAAGCACTTAAACCATTCGGTAATGTTTCTACAAAATCATTTACCGCTCGTCACTATCGATCATCTCTTATGGAAATGACAGAACAGTTTGACTTTTGCCTTTTTTTGGTGCACAGAGACATTCCGGGAAACTACAAGGCCGATGTACTCGCCATGGAAGGAAGTTCCATCCCGATTGTTGTTAAAGTTGCTTAGAGTTGAAATAGGACGTCATTTGTTTCTATTTTGGGAAACAATCGGCCTTTTCAAGCCAAGCAGTCGAGCAGGTGGCACGGAGGAAATTAAAAAAACAAAAAAGATTTAAATTTAAAGAAAAACTAAAGAGGCGGTATTCGCAGGAATTTAATCGATTTTCAGCAATACCAATGTCACCAAATGGCTTGCCTATCGCTATGTGCATACTTGTTTGCTTAAGGTGGCGCTACAGTCCGGGTCGGACCAAGGCCTCAACCAACATGCTTCTCCAGCCAGCTCGGTCCCTATCTAGCTGCCCCCAGTTTTGCACGCCAAGTTGGTTGAGGTCCTCTCCTACTTGTGTGCCACCTGAGTCGCGGTCTTCCTCTACTGCGCCGTCCCTCGGGATTGGATTCGAAGACTTTCCGGGCCGGAGCATTGGTGTCCATTCGCTCTACATGACCCAGACATCTAAGCCGCTGGACCTTGACTCGTTTGACCAGGTCAGTGTCGCTGTACAACCCGTACAGTTCGTGTTTAAATCTTCTTCTCCACTCTCCATCTATGCAGACGGGACCAAAAATCACCCAAAGAATTTTTCTTTTGAAGCATCCTAAAGCGTTCTCATCTACCTTTGGCAGGGTCCATGCCTCTACGCCATATAAGAACAGGAATGATAAGTGTCTTATACAGGGACACTTTAGTTGCTCGAAAGAGGACCTACTACTCAATTGCCTTCTTAGACCGAAGAAACAGCGATTGGCAAGAGTTATTCTTCGTTTGATTTCAGCGCTGGTGTCGTTGTCTGAATTAATCGCTATGTGCATACTTACGCTAAAATAAAAAAACAAAACACCCTATTGGCGCAACAGAGCGAGGAGGCCCAGGGACTAGGTCATTTCTCACAACCAATGCCTTGTGAGGAATGGATGAGGCCTACAATTTTCTGCCGGTAGCGAACGGATAATCGAGAAAGCGTTTTTCATGGCAATGAATTTACTATCGGAGGACATGTCAATTCCTCGGGAAAAACAATACCCATGGAAAAACATTTTTAACTCTGTTGAGATTCGAACACCGAACCTCTGGGTTAGCAGGCAGACATGCTAACCACCACGCCACGGGTACCACTTATGCTAAAGCAAGATGCTATAAAGGCAACGAACAGTAGATGGACAAACATCACAGCCTGTATGGCTACCAAATAGATCTGGATAAATCTTAATCAAAAACGTACGAAAAATTTTTTATTCTTAAGCAGATTGCACCTTAGCTCCGTAGTCGGTGTTATAACCTAACACTATTTCATATTGTGGCCTTAAGGCCCCGACCCATAGAATTCGTTGCGTCCGTTCGCTGCCGGATTCAACTGACAGCAGTGAGTTTTACCGGACACAACGGATTGGGGTGACCCATAGAATTAGTTGCGGTGTGAAGAGAAAACTTCAAATTGGTTTTGACTGCGCATGTCATCAGTTCTGCTGGACGCAAAAGTTAAAAGTTGGGCTACTTTTTCCGTTGCGTCCGTTGCATCCGATGCTTATGGGTCACCTCTCATAAGATCGTGTGTATTTAATCGAGCTGTCAGTTGAATCCGGCAGCGAACGGACGCAACGGATTCTATGGGTCGGGGCCTTTAGAAACATATAAATTCATTGACTTCATGACATTAATTGTTATAAGTTACGTTTTTGTCTGGTCAATTTACTAATTCATTGTTATGCCTATTTAAAATTCAAAAACTTTTTTTTTCAAAAAACTGAATCAGTTATGTGAACACGCACTGTGTACAGCCAAATATGAGAGAAATCTCCTCTGGCATCAAAATCGACGAAATTTTTATATTCAGATGTAAATGTTTTTTTTTTTTTTTTTTAAAGATGCAATCTTTGATTTCACCTCATAAAGAATTTGAGAAGTCATCAGGCAAAGGCAGTACCAGTTGTGAATTTCCTCCTCGGTTACAAAAAAGGCAGTCGCTAGACTCAATGTTGACATCCAGAATGCTGGAGAAATGACTTCCGTTAACACACCGCGTCCATTCTGTTTGACGGTTCATTGTATTGGCAATTGCCGTGTGCTTACGGTTTGGGAGTAGCTTAAAGCAATTAGGCGTTTGAAAGTTACATTTGCATGAAATAGCCATTTTCTATTCTAATACAATCAAGTATACCACCAGCTATCCCTGGCTTTTAGGGGGCAGCATCATCAAGGATCAAATCTATTAAAAAAAGCCAAAATTTCAACAGATCGGCTGCCTCTGTGTTCCAAACCGAAGGCCATGGTTTTATGAAAAATGAAGGCCGTCAAATGCGTCTAACCAAAAAATATGCCACGTATTGGGGCAATGTCACAAGTGGAACCAGGGTTGCTTGCCGGCTCAACAGACAGAATAAAAGAAAAGATCATCAGATTTTCAATAATAACTAGAAAGACCATGAGAATGAGAAGTGCTCGTTTTAGAAATTTGAAAATGGATTATTTAGAATGTGGATCGAAAGTTTAACCAAAGAGCAAAATGATCATGAGCGATGAGCTTCAAGGAGTTGAGATTGAATTGGCAAGAGCAGGTTAAATGGTTAAAGAGATTAAAACGAAGTATTTTTAAGCTACCCACCATCAAACAAAGATTGAGAATGTCGAAGGTATAAACAAAGCGTCACTAAAGATTCTTATGACTTAGTCAGAAAACTTTCTCTACCCTAACTCTGCCTTAAATTTGAACTAAACAATAACATTATCAAACGTTGAATTATTAATCTAGTCGATTGCTTTTTCTTTGAGTTAAGAAGACAATTTGACAAAGCTTACGGTTTTTTCCTTATAAGAACAATCTTCCCAGCGATAAACGGCTGATCGGTATAGAGGTTGTTTGTAGCAGATGAGAAAACATTCGGACGGTTTGAAAATAAAAAAAACTCTCTGAGTAACCCTAAAACGAAGAACTATATAAGCTCTGCACGGTGATATGAGCATGAGTATAGCTAAGAAGATTATGTGTCGCAAGATTACGACGCAGCAGCAAAATTTAGAGTGAAGACCTAAACATAAAATGCCTAAACTTGTATCATAAATTCAACAAAGCAAAAATGTTTGAACTAAATATCAAAATTGTTGTAATGCTAATAGGACAAAGTACACTTTCAAAAAAGTAACTGTTCATAAGTAAGATGTAAAGTCTGAATTCTACAGTAAATTTATCTTTACCTAGAAATGAATGAATGTATTACTTACTTCTGTTCTTAATACAATATTTCAAAAGGAAAAAGTAAATGTTTCGGTCTTTTGCACCCGGTAGGGTTTGTTCTCGGTGAAGTTTTGCACATCACATATTTAATCATGAAAAAGCCAAACATATTCAATGCTTTGTTAAGATTCAAAAATAGAAGTTAATGTCCACAAAATGATTTACAATTTTTTTACAAAGCTTCTTGCGTTGCTGTCAACATGTATGATAGCAACGCAAGAAGGTTTGTGTCAGCTAAAGACATTGCTTAATTGAAGTAAAATGTAAACCTTTATCCAGTCAAAGTTTTTTTATATCAATTCTCATCTGACACTATAATCACACCAGAGGTTTTCTTTTTAATATCGTATCTTTTTCTGATTTGACAGTTTCTGATGGTCTTTGTAAGCCGAACCCATTGTTAACACTTCAAGCCAAACAACACCTTGCGTAATTGTTACGCCTACTCCATGCACTATAGACATTAAAATAAACAAAAAAATCATCAAGTCGAAATTGTAAAGCTTAACTATAATGTTGATAAGATCATCGCACCATGAATAAAGCCCTCGAAAGATAAGATACCTTCAATTAAAAGACTTCCTTCAACTGCACACCTCTCACTCTAGAATCGTCGTCAAATCAAGAACTAAACAGATATTTTGTCTGTTTTCTGTTATCATCAAATATTTTGTTTATTTTATTTTGTGGTTATTTACTTTGTCAGTTTGATAAATGCCGCATCATCTTCATGAGTTGCAAGCCTCTTTTCGTCTCATAAAGAGTCATGTTAGGGCAGTGGCGGATCCAGGATTTGGGCATGGAGGGGTCTATTACTCAAAATTTTATTTATATATGCGAGGTTTAGCAGATTCAATCAGAAATTATTTACATGATGTTGGCGTCGATTGCTCATATATATGTATGGCCAAGGATTCGACGGAGCTCCGGCAATGAGTGTCCAATTCATTGGTGCACAGGCTCATCTGAAATCGTATTGGCAATTTATGTACATTGCACTGCACATAGATTTAGTTTGACTGTCAATGCAGCATGCGAAGTGTCAGGAATCAAAAATGCGTTAGGAACTATCGGAGCGATTGAAGCATTTTTTCACTGGCCTAAAAAACAAGACGTTCTACACCAAGAAATTTAAAAAAAAAAAAACAAAAGTTGGAGTTTGTTTGTCCTACCAAGTGGGCTCAGTCTCATGAAGTAGTTGGAACGTACGTTGAATTGCAACCGGCTTTAATGAATCTTTGGAAGAAATCAAAACGTGGAAAGATCGCGATACTTCGCAAAATGCATTGCATCTTTTGACAGAATCCAAATCGCCTGTCACATTATGGAATCAGTTAATTCGATTGTTTTGCTTTTGAGTCGGGAATTGCAATCTAAAAACCAAGATCTGGGTGACGCTACTAAGCTGGCAGATGACGCTTTGAATGAATTTACGTACAAACGCGAAAACGCAGATTCTACTTTCCACGTTATTTATGAGCATGTTGCTAGGATTTCTTTATCTGAGTACGAAATCACAATGAAATTGCCACGCGGGCCGCGGGCCGCTGCCGCCGTTGCAATCAACAAAAAAATCGTTGCAACGTTCAAGCACAAAGTATTGAGGACTACTAAAGAATTTCTTTCTACATTCCGTTTCTTGATACGTTCATTTTTCAACTAAAAAGTCAGTTCTCGGAACACAAATCCATTTTCCAAAGCTTCTGGCAACTGTTTTTTAAACAAGAATTTAACGAAAAGAAATGCGCTGACCTCTGCACATTTTACGAAGATATATCAGATTTTTCGAAAGAAAATTTTCTGTCAGAAGTCAAAATGTGGAGACAACGAATCCACGGCCCAACCCGAAAACCCCCCCGTGGATCCGCCTATGTGTTAGGAACAATGTATAAATATTGTACTCAGTTTAGAAACTGACGTCATAAAACAAATTGAAAAGATTGATTTTGATATACTGCAAACTGTTCTCTTCATCTCTAACAAACAATGACTTAATGTCAATTTATTGATTGTACATATTTGTTGTTTCAGTCTCTTAAGTGAATCTAATGTGCTCGATTTGTATCTTTCGTGGAGTAACAAGTACCGATAAGACATCGTCATCATTAATAATAAAATTAAACTAATTTTTTAAACGATCAAATCATTTCGTAAGCGGTGCGTGGAAAGATTAAACGATAACGTTTCCCTGTTTATTCTTTGAAGTAATTAGTGTTGTGTGTGTTAGTTGAAGGGTTTCGTGCACTTCAAATTTGAAGTTATTTTTGGAACTCGTTATTTTTTTGAACTACAACTCAAACGGTGCTTGTGTTTGCGACAGTGTTTATATCTCAATTCTTCTTTTAACATTCAAGGGATCTGTCAAGATAGTTTTTTGTTTGGTTCTTTTTAAATTTTTGGAGAAAGAGGCTTTCGGTCTGGAGTAACATAAAAGAGAAAGATCAGTTTTAAGATCAAATTTTCAAAACCAAATCCAAATTGTTGCGTGAAGAAGTGCCATGATTCTGCTTATAAAAAATATTGTACGCATGTTGTCTCCACCAAATCTAAATGGTTTTTTCGGGTTTGTCGAAAAGGGATTTTATTCAAAGGCTTTCAAAAACCCGCTGCCTGTAAAGCAGATTCGTTTATTCTACGTGAACGAAATTCAGTTCGTTCCAAGCCTCCGACTAGGAAGCTAAGTCTGCCGTAACAAAATTTACACCAACAAGTTGCATGAGCCGATGGCTTTGTTGAAGAACTTTTCCAAACAGCTAGCATATATCGTCTGGTCTGCAAGATACACTCGGAAGAAAGTATGATTATTTCAAAACTAAGTATGGCATTATACATTGCGATAGCGGCACAGTCAATAGGTAAAATATTTTAACTGGAGACTCCCAAAAGTTCCCACTATTTAAGGGTTGTTTTGTGGAGGGGGTTGGTTTTTATTGCCCTTCACGTAGCGTTTTGAAAGTGTGACATAAATTTAAACAGTTTAAACTCCATAACTTCTGAATTTTGCAACCAAAATTTCGTGTATCTGCCTTTCCTTTGTAACTAAAAGGTAACTTTCCGCCCTTAGGCTGGCTATATTTTAGCTTGGAGATGTGAATCGCGAAGCATTTAAGTCCGATGTCTCCCATCTTTTTCCAAAAAGCATGTGATATGACATTTGGACTAGATCCTTTGCCTTTTTTCGAGATCTTTACTGCCTCACTAACTTAATTGATCACTAACTACTGTGATGTCGGGTTATTTGCGTTAAGTTAGGTTCAGCTTCTAGAAAGTGCGCTTCCGGAATCTGTTAGCTCAAAAGGCCATCACAATATTGTCTCCACCTGTGCAGAATTTTGTCGTCATCCACCATAAGCTGACACTCAAGAAATGAATTTCTTGAGGGGCTTCTTTGAAGATGGTCAGTGGTCACCCCCTTATACTAGAGTTGCGTTGTCGTATATTATGAATATAGAAAATTACAATAGCAAAACAGATTTTTGTTATTGTTTTTTATTTTGGAGTTGAAAACTGAAATCAGAAAGAGGATCAAGAGATCCAGTGACCTTACTCCACAAAAATAGAATAGCTTGCATCAGCCGTCGGCGTCGGGGTGAAATTTCTCCCAGTTCCCTGTACATGCACTCTCTGCTCTTTGCTTGGGATTGGGCTTGCAGGCTCTGTATTCCCCTTTCGCCATGGCGTCATGGTAAACATGTCTGCTTGTTAACCGAAAGGTTCGTGGTTGGAGTCCCAACAGAGGCAAAAAAGTTTTTTCCACGGGTTTGGGCTTTCTCGAGGAAATTTCATTTCCTATTTATTTATTTATTTTTGTGACAGTCTGTATGGATATGTACGTTTTCGTACTCAATAAAAAATCTTTAGGGCTGAGAGAAATGACATAAGGCTCTGTTGCCTAAGTCTCGCTTTAAAGCCTTGCAGTGAATCAGGTATTTTAAAAAAATTGAAGGCTACAAACGACAGTCCTTTTACCAAAATTAAGTTAATGGCTCACCATTTCTTATATGTAAAATACAATCACCTTTTGCGAGGTAATGCCTGAAACACAACCACGATTTGACTTAGTTTTGCCTGACATAAGCAACATAACTACCTTAAACGAATGAACGCAAAGAAAACAAAATCAAAACCAAAACATGATTGTGTTTTAGGCAGCGATTTCATCCTGGCTTAAATGAAGTAAGTACAACTTCGTCGCTAGTTCGTGGTTAATAGCGATGTATTCAAAAATTTCAATCAATGCGTTTTGCAAAAATACTGAAGATTTATCAAATCAACTTTTTACTCTCAACATTAATTGGTTATATGTAACTAAACCTAAAACGTGGTACCGGTGGTATGATGGTAAGCATGCGAGGAATTGACAAGTCCTCCGATAGTAAATTCATTGCCATAAAAAGCGTTTTCTCGATTAGCCTTTCGGAATCGGCAGAAAACTGTAGGTCACCTCCTTTACCTCACAAGACGTGGTTGTGAGAAATGCGCTAGGCCCCGAGGCACCCTGTTTATTTTATTTATTTTAATTAAAACACGAATATACACAATTTTTTAAATAAATCGTGGAATAGCATCGCCAGCTGTCACGAAGATTCGTAAAACGGTTTCTTGTTTCTTTATCTGATAACAAAAAAAAAAACCCTACCATCTGTTGAACCTTTCACCCTACCTAATCAGCATAGGGTAATTTTTCAAAACTTGAACAGAAACCCCAATCAAGGCTACAGAATCTCCCGTCCCTAGTTAACCTAAAAAATATATGATAACCAGTAAAGAATATAAATACATTCAATTTGTATGCCTGTCTTCGTCGAGACTCGAGACATCAAATAAATTAGTTCATTGCTGGTTTTCCCCTGCAAACAATTGCTTATTTCGGTCCAACAGTATTCCAAATAGTATACCTATCTGCTAGCTCCCCATTTGCTTTCAACCAATTTCGGTCTCGATAAAGCAAATAATTGATATTTACTCCAACCACACTGCTGCCGTCGCATAATGCATCTGCAGCAGTCGCATTCGGTTGGTGGGGCTCGATGTATGTTTACTCTTTCCATGTTGGAGAACGGCCTGTGGTATGTCTACACTCAAAGACGGGACATGTGCAGCATTTGGTTAATTTGTTTAGAAAACATACGCATTATCCTACATTTATGAAGAGTAAATATAAAGCCAGCATGTGTTGACTTGAGAAAGTTCCTCTCTCTAAAAGCAATGCTCCTCAGGTCCTCAGGCCTCAGGCATCGTCGCATATATATGCATAGTTGGATTTGGTTGGCTTGTTAGTTTCATTCGAATCCAAGTCCAGAGGCTAATAATAAAATGAGCCCGACAGATATTTTGCTCTTTTTATTAAGCGACTTTATTGGAATGCATCTGATGATCTCTTTTAGTTTTTCGATTTCAGTATATATGAGTTAGTGTACATAAGTACCATGATGCTATGCATTTTATGTGGGGGCAGTCATCAGCAATGTTTACTGTTTACAGTTATAAAAGTGCATTGCATGCTAATAAGGGGATAAGACCATTTCCAAGAAAGAAAAACACCGACGAAAAAATACTTCTTTCAAAGTAATTTTCCAGACAAGTGCAAGTAGGCTTCGTCGTGCTCTGTGTACTTATTTTAGAAGAATGCAAACGCAGACATTAGGCGCGCTCTGCAGTTTTTCTTCATCTAGCACATTTGGTTGATGCCGGTTTTTCATGGCTGTGCGCTGGGTCAACGAACCACCTTCTTCTACCGACAGCGACGACGATGATGATTCCTTTTTTTTTATCTTTCTTGTTCCTAGAAGCACAAGTATTGGTTTCAAGAAAAATGGATTCTTATTAATGGGAAAAGTAATGAAATATGGAATGCGTTTATTTTTGCTGATTTAGTCTTGAGGGTGGACGAGATTAGTCAAAAAGATAAATTGTTGTTAGTTACTAGGTATTCGAACCAAACTCGCTTATTTTTCTTGGTATAGCAAGGGGCATGTCCTGGATGATGTTCAGGATTTTACGGGATATTTTCTCGTTGGAGTTTCAATGTTGGGACCTCAATTTACCAGCTCTTTATATAACAATTTAAAGAGTTAGGGGATTTGACAAAAGTATTTCGTAAAGAATAGACAACGAACTTCATACTCCAGCAATAACCTACGCCCGACCAGCAGATTCAAAATGGATTCTTTTATTTAAAAGACTTCTCTAAATGAGTGGACTACTATAATATTAAGTGAGTTTCGCTTGTGCTATTCACTTCTCACTTTGGTATTATAAAGCGATGACTGTGATGTGTGTGACTGCTGCAATGCGTTTCCGATGGAGGACATACCCCGAAGCCATTTGGAGCATGTATGTGTGTGTCGTGTGTTTGCCTTGATGATATTTGTCTCCAAAAGGTATTCTTCTTCTGTTTGATGTTGATATTGTATACACAATGTGTAATTTCCCTTTTCTAGCTGTCAGTATGGTATCTGAATGGAAACTGTATGATAGTCCTTTAGATAGTTTTGTGTAATCTAAATTTAGATTTGTTTTGGATGCGCTTAAAATATATAGCCTTCCTCTCCGACTGTGGTGGTTCCATGTAGGAGCGTCTGCACAAAGGTGAACATTAAAATGCTTTAGCTTAATGCTTCCGGAGTTTTATGTTTATGATAATTTTTTTCCTGATATAGGTACTTTTATGGTTTACGGTACAACAGACTTTCATCTTCAAAGTCAAACGTGTAACGATGCGTAACAATTCATTTAGCTTAGTAATTTGTATCCCTAGTGGTTCCATTAGCGGTTGGACTCTTTGAATGCTTTGTTACACGATACTTTTGTATGTGTTTTGTATGTAGCAATATTGAGTGCGAATGACTAATGTAAGTGCTCGTGATGACAGAAAACTGGATTGGGGTTGGTGCGAACCAAGTTAAGACACTCGGATTGTGTATGTCATTAATTAAGAACTGGAGTGGGTGGCCTTTGTGTGTGCGACTGTTGTAATATGGTTGGTTACTTGCTGGTTGAAAAAACCAATCAATTTGTGACCGTGAAACTCAAACGTAGCACCAATTGTACAATTTAATGAGAATTGGAACAGAGCGTTGATCTGTTCGTAAACAAAATCTATCGTAGTTTCGAGACTCCCTATACTATTGTCGCTTTACTAGCACATCCATGCTCATTATTTTTTTATTATGTCAAACATTCATGAAACAGAAGTGAAGAACCTTATTGTATAAATGTTCTCTAAAATGCTTTCAAATATTTCGCAAGCTGTTGTGTCTATGTTTTGGAAAATAATCAGTGAAAAATCAGCAAACCTTCAAGAACATAAGTAGATAGTGAGTAAAAACTCGTCAAAATGAGGAATCAATTTCCCAAAAATTCTTTCTCTTACCTGTTATGCAGATTGCAGAAATGCGTTCGGATTTCGCAGGGTGTAATTTTAAATGTCTACTCGTATATGTGGTGCCTGTGGTGAAATGGTTACCATTTTTGGCCAGTTAGGCGGGAGTTATTAGATTCAAATGCTATCAGAAACATAAAATTGTTTTCCAAGGTTATCGACTACGAGAGTAATACCAAGCGCTTTTCACTTTCTCACTTAACCGTTTGGGTTCAGCATAAAATTGTAGGTCCTTGAAATGTGTTAAACTCCGAGGTTTCAGCTTTGCTGCGCCACCCTTATATCAATTTTTTATGCTCGGATGTGTATATACACATTTTTAAACTTAACTGTACAATATTCTAAAAATGTAAGCATTACCCCACGTTGGGCGCCAATTACTTTATTTCGAAAACTTTATTTGTAAATTCGATAGTTTGATGAAAAAAACTATGGATAAGGACCGCAATTAGGATCTATGAAATTTATGGGATTACGAAAAGAATTGCACGTTGCAATTGATGTATCAAATTAAGAAATTAGGAAGCAAACGGTATACCCCTTTGACATGAAACAGTACATTAAATACTTTGAATCTGAACAGAAACCATTTAAGGAGAAGCTGGTCAACTCCCAACTCGACTTTGAAAAAATAGGGTGGCTCATCAAAGATATGGAAACATCGAGGCCTAACGCATATCCAAGACCTACAATTTTATGCCGATTCCGAACGACTAGGTTGGGACGCGTTTTTATAGCAAAGTGTTATTAATCCGAACCTCGAACCTCCCACGCAATGGCAAACATGCTAACCATTACGTCATTGGAATCACTAAGGAAACATTTTATAATGCTAGGCGTAGAGAGCGACGACTAATGCAGATACAGTTACAAACAGGAAGAATCTCAGAATCGGCTTTTAGGAGTCTGCAAAGCTCTCATGCACCAAAGACAGAAGTTCGTGGGATCATATTGCCTTGAAGAAGGGACTTAAAATCTTTTAACTAGACCCAGATCCTTAATTTCATGAAAAAAAAGACAAACTGGACGAAGTACTATTATTAAGGACTACCACTCAATGAAAAAGGGAACACTACAGATCTGGAGAGCCGGAGTGCATTACCGACCCCGAACTATTCATAAAATCATTCATTATCAGTAGTTTATCAAAAGTATTGATTGGTTCGGCTGTTTCTTATTTACTACCTATGCCTATGTACATGAAGAAAGTATTTATTTTTTTATTAATTCAACATGCGATGCATAGCCGTAGATATTTGGTGTATCAAAGCAGAAACTTGTTGATTGATTACCCACCTGACGTTGGGTGCCAAATAACATACTGCTTTGAAAGTTTGTGATGATATAAGGCTGATATGATAAGCTTTTTTAGGGTCCACTGTTCTATTCAAATCAAAAAAAGAAATAAAAGGATTGCCTCTTAATTATTATTAGTTGATGCGCTGATAGCTGCGCAAGCTCCTGATAATTTGATAATAGTTTTAGTCAATGTTGCAACAAACCTATAGAAAGGGGTGTGTATTTTAAGGTATACGAATTCAAAATGAAATCAAACACAAAAATGTTCAATATCATGGTAATGATCTTATGCCATTAGTGCTTAAAACAATTCGGTCATTTAAGCCCTTATCAGCTGGCTCGAATGAAACGTAATGGGAAAGTCCAATTTTCAACCTACTTTTTTGAGGAAATTGAGCGCGGATATCGGCGATAACAACTTGCAAGCGTTGTTCTTAAGTAAATCTTTTTATTGGGAAATGACAAAACGAACTGATCCCAAATGTACCTTCAACTGACAAATTGACAATCACTAGTTGTCACAGTGTTGTCAATTTAAAAACCAAACCTCTAAAAAAACACCTATTAGAAGCACAATCATCGGAAAGTTTTGGCAAACTATAAACCATGGTTTTCAAAACAAATTTGCCCAACTAATTGACAATCACTTAGAAACTAATCCTTAAATCGTCCTTTACAAGCGTTTTTTTACGAAAGTAGAAGTACAAAAACCAAACAAGAACAATGCGTTTGTTGAGATTTGTATACACGAACCCTTAGTAAGAAACTGAACAAAAATAAAAACAGCAGTTTTAGAGAAGTCAACGTTCTAAGAACAAAAACTTTACTCCTCGTCCCGAGTTGGGTGCCAATTGTTGCAAATCGTTATTTAATCTTAGGGTGATCTGAAAACTGCAATTATGACCAACCATTTCCCTGAAACAAAAAAGAAGAATAACGAAATTTAAAGGGAACAAAAGTCATCCGTTGGGTGGCAATAGTTTTCTTTTCAACATTTTGACTATCTTGCGATGATTTTGAAAACAGTTGAAACAGTTACACGATAACACATTGGTGCCCGTAATGGTTCAGAGTGTCTGCCTGTTACGCATAAGTTCAAGGTTCGTATCCCAGAAACATCCAACTGTTTGAAGGTACAGCCTTTCTCGAAAAGCGCTTTTTCATTTACCAGTACGAAGTCAAAAAAACATTTGTAGGGCCCTGGATTCCTCACCAAATACTGATTGAGGGAATTGCGCTAGAATCGGGGCTCTCCGAACTCTGTTGTGCCACTCTCTATTTATTTATTTGCCTATATTATAGATCACATTAAACAAAAAAACAGTACTGAATTTTCTTTTTTCGCACTCAATCACGTCTTGCACAAGAGGGCCTTCTCACTTAAAGGAAAGATACTAACAGTCTATTCATTAGACCTATACCACTTTATGTTGCTGCATCTATAGCTAAACCATATTGACAACTCTCCAATATCGTGATTCGTCTTTTGAAAAAAGATTCAACCTACACTCCTTTCGTTGGCAACTCCAAAGCGAGGGTGCTTACATGAAGTGTCGAACACATTTCACGCCCAGGGCGTTCAAAAATGGAAGCAGCCATCACGATTGAAAGCGTTCAATTCAGGTTTATATTCATATAAAAAACAATCGTTTCCAATGAAGAAATCGAGTATTATAAAACCAAACGTATTTTAATCTACAATGAAGAAAATCACAACGATTTCAAAGAACAAGTTTGCGTGGTTTTGTGATTGATTGATGTGACACGGTGACAGCATACTGTAATGTGCTCATACAGAATTTGACGCACAATGAATGCATTCATTGTCCGCGCACACTCCACACGCGTTTAATTAAACGCATCGTATCGTGTTCGTGCTTCGTCTGTCATCGCCCAGTAATCGGGATTTGTATCCGAGTTGAATGTGCTTGGCGTGCTAATGCTCACTCGCAGATCAAGAATGCAATTAAAACGTTTTTTTTTCTTCTTTTTCTACTTCTACTTCTTACAGTTTTATCTCTGGGATTTCATCTTTCATTGATGCTTTCGAATTGATACTGCATGCAGCACCAATTGATTGAATTTCAATGTGCAACTATCAACAAAACTTGCGCATGATAGTTGCGCATTGCGAGCAGCAAAAACTACGGCTACTATAAGGTTGGCCTGGGTTGGTTGCCTCTTGTGGCTGGCGTAATCAATTAATTCTTATTGTGAATTTGGGTCAGTTCGTTGTTGCGAACTATATACTATGTCTAATATAATTTGTTTTCAATTTTAATTAGTTGCATTCCAAGAATATAAACGATACATGTTTATTTACGCTTACGCAATACCAATTGTAGTTTGATAAATCAATGTCTTGATAAATGGGATATGTTCTGTGGAATTTTCCAGGAAACTGTTTGTCAAATCAAATCATCCCGTCCATAAAAATCAACGAAATCAAAATATATCTGCATATACAACAATGTGTAGGATGTAGGGGCAATGTTTAAATCATCTTTGAACATTTCCATTCATTTTCGGTTTCCATGTTTTCCCTTTTTTTTTGTTCTCACTTAATGTGGCCTTAACACTTCCGTGGGCGCCGACAAACGATGACGCTTTATATTGGGTCAAGTGGTACAACACTCTGTGCCGGTCTGGATTTACGTAGGTTGTGCGGTTGTCATCGATTTGTTTTAAGAAAGCGGCTGTAAGACACTTAAAGATATGAAATCTGAAATTGTTTAAGTGAACGAACACCAACCGTTTCGTGAATGGTTTTCAGGTTATTAATTTTTGTTGTTATTCATTGCGATCGCTGGCAAAATCTTAAAGCGATGTGAGTGGTATTCAAATTTAATTACTAGCGACAAGTAATTAATCATGCGAGATGAAAATCTAAAGTGAAAGAGCTTTTGTCTTATTACTATTGACAATAATTTAAGACATGGAGTCGAGATCGGCTACTTACGCAATTTTTCGCATGAATAGTGAATATTAATTGCGTTGTGAAATTTGGTTTTTTTTGTTGATGGAAGGCGAATATTAGTTGACTTGAAGGTGTAATTAATTTTATTGATTAATAGTTCGGTTTAAGACAAACTGTACTGAGAGCTAGTTTTGGATATTTGAAGAATTTAAATTTATCAATTCGGGCTGATATAACGCTCCACTTGCTTCATAAATGATGGAAGAGGTGTTTTCGTAGTCATCTAGTTATGGTAAATGACTTGACTGCAGATTTGGTAAGTGTCTATATGCACTCACGGTGTGGGTTGTGTCACACGACCTCATTTGAGGGTAAAAACACATTGTATGACTCGTGTAGGTTCGTTTAAAACGAAATTACACTTTTTAATGAAAAACGTTTCCAGTTTTTCTGGACGTTTTAGGATGCTTCGAGAGAAAAATTCTTCGGGTGATTTTTGGTCCCGTCTGCATAGATGGAGAGTGGAGAAGAAGATTCAACGACGAACTGTACGGGCTGTACAGCGACACTGATCTGGTCAAACGAGTCAAAGTCCAGCGGCTTAGATGGCTGGGTCATGTAGAGCGAATGGACACCAACGCTCCGGCCCGGAAAGTCTTCGAATCCAATCCCGAGGGACGGCGCAGTAGAGGAAGACCGAGACTAAGGTGGCGCACGCAAGTAGGAGAGGACCTCAACCTTGACGTGCAAAACTGGAGGCAGCTAGCTAGGGACCGAGCTGGCTGGAGAAGCATGTTGGCTGAGGCCCTGGTCCGAACCGTACTGTAGCGCCACCTTAAGTAAGTAAGTAAGTTTCCAGTTCTAAAAGGAGACCCTCACAATTGCGCCAATTATAGAGGGATAAGCCTCCTTAACGTCGCTTATAAGATCTTGTCTGCTGTAATATGTGAACGTCTGAAACCCCACGTCAACAACTTGATAGATCCTTATCAATGTGGTTTTAGACCAGAGAAGTCCACAATAGACCAAATTTTCACATTACGGCAGATCTTGGAAAAAACCCGAGAACGTAATATCGATATTCACCATCTTTTTATCGATTTCAAGACCGCGTATGACAGCATTTACAGAGACGAGCTGTACAGAGCCATGTCTAGTTTCGGCATCCTTGCAAAACTCGTACGACTATGCAGGATGACTTTGGAGAATTCACGCTGCTCCGTCAAGGTCGGTAAAGAACTCACCGAGACCTTTGATGTCGAAAAAGGTTTTAGGCAAGGCGACAAACTGTCATGCGATTTCTTCAACATCATACTTGAAAAGATTGTAAGAAACTCAAACGTCAACACCAGAGGAACAATCTTTCAAAAGTCTGTACAATTACTCGCCTACGCAGACGATATTGACGTAATGGGAAGAAAAAAGCGTGATGCCATAGGTACTTTTGCGAGTATTAAAACAGAAGCGGCAAAAATGGGTTTGATGGTTAATGAGGGCAAAACGAAGTATATGCTGTCATCAAATAAGGACACAGAACATCGACGAATTGGACAAAACGTCACAACAGACAGACATAACTTCGAGGTAGTACAGGTCTTCGTCTACCTAGGATCCGCTGTAGACACGGATAACAACATCAGTGCGGAGATCAGACGGAGAATAACTCTTGCCAACCGTTGCTTCTTTGGGTTAAGAAGGCAATTGAGAAACAAAACCCTCTCTAGAAAAACCAAGGTGACCTTGTATAAGACCTTGATCATCCCAGTCCTGCTTTACGGCGCGGAAGCATGGACTTTTTTGAAAGCGGATGAGGAAACCCTTGGTCGTTTCGAAAGAAAAATTCTCCGAATGATCTTTGGTCCCGTATGCGAAAACAATGTGTGGAGAAGAAGATACAACAACGAGCTGTATGAGCTGTACCGCGACATTGGCATAGCCAGAAGAGTACGCATCGCGAAGCTACGATGGTTGGGCCATGTAGAGCGGATGGACCCAAACGCTCCGGCTCGACGGGTTTTCGAAAGCACATTGCAGGGAAATCGCGGAAGGCGAAGACCTCGTCTTAGGTGGCGCAATCAAGTGAATGAAGACCTCAACCGACTTGGAGTGCGAAACTGGAGAGAGCTCGCCCGAAATCGAAGTCGTTATAGAAGGATGTTGGTTGAGGCCCAGGTTCACCCCGAACTGTAATGCCCACCTAAGTAAGTAAGTAAGGTATGGGTTGTGTCACACGACCTCATTTCAGGGCAGAAACACATTGTATGAATCGTTTAGGTTCGTTTAAAACGAAATTACACAGTAATTTTTAATGAAAAACGTTTCCAGTTCTTCAATTTAAAATGAGTTTATTGTAGTCGGTTGAGTCGTTTAAAATGAAATAGCTTAAACGACTGCAATAATCAATCTGAATTGGTAAATCTGAATGACCAAAATGAAACGCAATCACCTTTGCATCAGAAATGATTGAGCGGTTTGGTTTTGAACGAACCCACACCAGTAGCACTATGAAGCTTTCAACTCAAACGACTGCAAGAAGCTCGATTCTGATTTACCAATGGCACATGCAATTACCTTTTTCATCCAGTTTCGTGTTAAACGAACCAACACGATTACTTCTTTTCACCTCGAAATACTCAAAAACATCGCACTAAACAAACGAACCCGAGCTAGACAATCCTTTTTTATACCTCAAATGACTCGTGTTAGTTCGTGTTGGGTGTATATAAACGTATCCGCAGTATAGTCAGTCTCTTAATCCTGCTTTTAAAGTATATAAAAAGATATTGAGTAACCTTCAGAGAAAGTTTCGTAGTTTGGATGATTACAAATATGCAAAAGATTTGATTTTGAGAAAACTTAAAACATAACAAAGTTTGAACATTTTCGAGAGATCCTGTTTTTTAAGAAATCAGTCTATGGAAATCAGAATATCGTTTGCGATGCAAACTACAGTTCTCCAAACTTTTATTTAGCTCCAAATTTTCGAAGCCACTCTACAAGAAAGCTCCTGGATAAATGTTCTGTCTTAAAATGGTGTAAAATTGAGTAGCTGTAGTAAAGATATGCAGCGGACATAGTTAAAAAATGTATTCCATAAAAACCGCACTACAAAATTTCCAATTTATAGTAAAACTTTTATCATACATGAATACCGCCAACGATAAAATCGTCTGTCTCTACTACATTCACTCGTCTTTCCCTATATCGATGCACCGTGCTGCAATGCTGAATTTCAAATCTGTGATGACTGCACTGCGATATCTTATCGCCTTCACCATGGCTCTCACGCAGTATTTGCCAGTTTTTATTAATTCGCGTGCTACCTAATTATTGTGTGGCTTATTTGGAATTGGCGTGCGTTTTTCACGTTCCCACCACTGATTTAATTGAATGCACAGGCATATACAAAATGCACCAACCTATTACGATACGAACAGTACATGCGGTGTTGTCTTACAGATTTTCCCTCGATTTATTCATGATGATGTTTTTTCTTTTTTTGTGGCGTGTTTCTGAATCAATTTGAAGCCTACAGGCAATTTATAATCCCGTTTGTGATTTCAGCACTTTTGCTGTTTTTTTTTCTCTGGCGATGAACTTACATACATCGTCACTTCAATAAGATTTCAATTAAAATACATTACCGTAATTAAGATCTGTCAATCACCACCACTCTTTGCACTTGATTCAATTTTTGAATTGTCTGTCCTTTGCTTTTCGGTTATGTTTTTCTTTATAGCCTAGCAATGAATTCAATCAAATTTTGTTATGTATTTAGATTTGATCAGGTGTTCGTTAAAATACATTGCTGATTGTTTTCTGTCAAGTGTCAAATGGGGTACTCAGCCTGTAGACCAAAACCCCCAAAGCCGACCCATAGCCACAATACGTTAAGAAATAAATATATAATTAAAAAATCAACAAAACGTTGTCATCGAACAAGCAAGTATAATGGTTGTTGAAATGAAAATTGCCGCAATCGTATTTGGAGGAGAACATTCCCGTTGGGACGCTCATTTAAGAAAAGCCGACCAGAGACGCGACGACAAGTTCGCAGAGTGCGAACGGAGGTATAGTACTTTGACTTATGTAATCATCGATCGGCTTACAAAAAAGTATGTGTTTTCTAATTGAATGTGCGTGCTGCGGAATATCATCAACTCAGTTGGTGCTGTATGTACGTATGGCATTTTTTTAAATTGTTGAGAATATACATATGTATGTACATAAATCGCTCAAGTGTATTTTTGTTTTATTATCATGACGTGCTATTTTGTTTATTGCTTGTTGATGGGAGGTTTAATTTTTTTGCTTTAATGCACTTTGCTTTTTTTCTTTTTTTTTATACATTTTTGGTCCAAAACATCTGGAAGTTTTTATTTGTTTTGTCAGTGGAAGTTCGAAGCAAAAAAAAGAAAAAAAACATCAAAACAGTTTGTTTTCAAACGAAATCTTGAATTGGGTCGGTATTTGTCTTTATCTTTATCATTTCATAAGTAAGTAAAAACGCTGCTTAATTTCTCAACAATATGGGAAAGAATCTTTTGAGATTGAAGCACTTGACTTGTCGTTTGCTGAAAATAGAATTAAAATAGTTATACTATGTATTTTGAGCTCATTTGTATAGCATTTCGAAATCCTTACTAATATTATAAATGTGAAAGTCACTCTGTCTGTCCGACTTTCTATGTTACCGTCTCCCGCCCAAACTACTAAACTGATTGATATGAAATTTGGTACAGAGACAGTCTCGAGCCTGAGGAAGGACATAGGCTATATATTTTATCCCTAAATTCCCACGGGAACGGGAATGTATACGGGAACTTAGAAGTTACAGCACCGATTTCGAAAATTCTTCCACCATTAGAAAGCTACAATATCCCTGAGTAACTTAAAAATTAATTCATCCGCATATTCCTACGAGAACCGGAGTCCTTACTAATATAATAAGTGCGAAAGAAGCTCTGTCTGTTTTTCTTTCTATGTTACCATCTATCGCCCAAGCTACAGAACCGATTTATATGAAATTTTATAAAGAGATGATCTTGAACCTGAAGAAGGACATAGGCTACATTTCATTCGAATATTCCCACGGGAACCAGTCTTCACTAATATTATAAATGCAAAAGTAGCTCTGTCTGTTCGCCTTTCTATGTAACCGTTTCCCGCCCAAACTAATGAACAGATTTGAATGAAATTTTGTACAGAGATAGTCTAGAAACTGAGAAAGGACATAGGCTGTATTTGTTATCCTTATATTACCACGGGAACGACAACGCACACGGGAACTTTGACACTATTGAACCGATTTCAAAAATTCTTCCACCGTTAGAATGATACACTATCCCTGAGTATCATAAACTGTGAGTTATCCCCATATTCCTACGGGAACGGTCACCATATTCCCACGGGAATGGGAGTCTTTACTTATATCATAATTCTGTCTGTCTATTTTTAATCCTATTTTTATGAATTTTATTACTGAGACATAGTCTTGAGCCTGAAGATGGACATAATATAGGCTATATATATTATCCCTGTATTCCCACAAGAACGCAAACGTAAACGGGAACCTAAAAATACTAAACTGATTTCATGAATTATTTCCCCGTTAGAATGCTACACTATCTCAAAGTAACATTAACTTTAATTTATCCCCATATTCCCATGGGAACGGAAGTCGAAATCAGCTCCGTCTGTCTGTTTTTCTTTGTTACCATCTACCGCCCAAACTATTGAACCTATTTGTATGAATTTTGGTGCAGAGATAGTCTTGAGCCTGGAAAAGGACATGGGCTTTATTTTTTATACCAATATTCATATATAGATATTTAACCATATAAATTAATAAATTAAGTTTGACGTACTGGGGGATTTTGGCCAATGTCTATCAGTCGACAATATTATGGACACTGAGCAAGTCACATCAAACCCTATAGATAGTTTCTCAATTAATTAGAACTATCAGGAGTGGCTGCAAGTTGGTGTTCCAGTGCCAATAATGAGTAATCTAGAATTGTACACAGCTACAAATTACACATCTGGGATGCGGCATTGTAAAAGTTTTAATAATGACTAGAACAGCGACATTAGAAAACTATTGATTCCCCGTATTTCTTTAATTCCCACTGATTAGTCATTTTAGTTTAAAAGAGTGTATCAAACTCGCAAAACCTTTTTATTTGACAAAAGATGGAAAAAGTAAGAACGTCGTGTCGAAAATGTACTGAAATAAATTAATATAACAATAGTTTACTAAACAAAAAAAAAAAAATGCTGCCGAAAGTCACTATTCCACGCGGACGAAGTCGCGGGCACAGCTAGTCTGTAATAAAATTTCATCTTTATCAAAATATATACCTACTATTTAGAAAAACATGTGGAGCATACCTAGGTATACGTGCATTCAAATCAGAAAATATACTTTTTTATGTAAGTAGGCACAGGGCCAAACTACATGAACAGTAGCGCTGTAAGAAGTGTGCATATATTTCAAAATCCAATGCAAAATTTTATTGCAACTTATTGCAACTATTCCACAAAAAACCTGATAACTTCCTTTGGAGGATCGAAAAGCATAATTTTTTTTTATTTTTTCTCGAGCATTGAAACAGAAGCGGCACGAGTCTCCGAAGTGTTGTTGAATTAAGTGAATATTGGTTAACTGATGAACGAACTTCAGATGATGTTGTTTTGGATATGGTAAAATTATGATCATCCAATGCACAAAGCAGTAAAAACGTATGAAAGCTTTTGGGTGACACAAGTTCGAAAATAAAGTCTGTGGCAATAACCCATAACAGCATAAGTCAATTTTCGCTACTTTTCAGGAGAAGCATTTGAAGTTTTTGTCATCAGTTGAAGCGCTTTTATAGACGAAAATATTACCATAAGCAAAGTTTTTATGTTGTTAAGTGATAGAAAATAGAAGTTTGCTTGTTTTGAAGTTTAAATTTTCTTTAAAATTCTTTTATTATACTGTAATTTTGAACAAAAACCGACTTGTGTTACTTAACTGCAGATGTGTGATGATTTCTTAATATGGAAAAACAACATTAGTGCAGTTAGGTCTAGCAACTGTGTTCTTTACTCAAATAGAAAAAAAGCACAAGTAAGACTTGTGCTTGCATGAATAATTAACAAAATTTGGAAGAAAAGCATAAATAGACATGTTCTTACAGGAATGAATGAAAAAATTTAGGTAAAAAAAGCATAAGTTGACTTATACCTGTGAACTATCTAATTACGAAATTGCTTTAAAAGCATAAGTAGTGACTTGTCTTGTTTTTCCTTTTGCTATAGTTTGGAATTTCCTAACTTGTGTTTTTCTATCTTTGTAACGGACAAAGATATCAAAATGAAAATTTCACAGACTGAAGCACCAAGAAAATGTGAAAAAAAACTGCATCATTAACTCAATTTGAGCATAAGTCGACTTATGCTGTTATGGGTTATTGCCACAGAAGTGTCTATGACAAAAGTCGTCGCTCGTCGCTGCGGCAAAATTGCAATCAGTATTTTCAAAATGTCATCGGATTTAATTTAATTAAAATTGTGTAATGGCTTTTCCTATTCCATCTTTTTTACACATAAAAAGAGTTCAATCCTTTGGATTGGTTTTAAATCAACTGACAGTAAAATTGCTTTCCGTCCTCCTGTCGTGCACTTTCATCCTTATTCACTGCGATGTTGTCCTTCTTTCCTTCGAAAAACCGGTGAGTACTTCATAACTGTGGTACCCGTGGCGTTATGGTTAGCATGTCTGTGCCTGTTAACCCAGAGGTTCGTGGTTCGAATCCCAACAGAGGCAAAACATAAAACATTTTTTCTACGGGTATCACCTTATTCTCGAGGAATTGGCAAGTCTTCCGATAGTAAATTCATTGCCATGAAAAGCGCTCTCTCGATAAGCCGTTCGGCACGGGCAGAAAGTTGTGGTTCCTCTCCTCTCCATTCCCTCACAAAGCATGGTTGTTAGAAATGCGCTAGACCCAGGGGCTCCTCACTCTGTTGCGCCACCCTATTTATTTTAGTTATTTTACTTCATACCTAGTCTTGTGTAGTTTGCTAACGATCTAGTTTTCTAGTTCAATGAACTGGCTTAGTTCATTTAGTTCATCTTAAGTGAACTAGTCTAATTATTTCACTTATTCTTCCAAATGGCTAACAGCTACGTTGCGAAGAAAGGCTCTACGGCAAGAAACAACTGTCTCTGCAGCGAAATTCAAGCCATGCCCGAAGCGCTATTCAACCCTCTGACCAACTAAGTCAAGAGTGATTGGAGAATGCAAGACTTCTCTGAATGCTGTCAGAATATTAAATTCAAACAGTCTTACTTGGGTTCCCATCCGTAAAGGAACTAGGCAGAAAGCATCGTTGAATTTGCCCGGCGATGATCTCAGACATCTAACCAGCACCAGCACTCGGTCTGTTAGGGCCAGGGTCCTTATTGAAGACTTCGATCAATGATGGACTCAGTCAAGAGCATAACTGAATATGTCATACCTCTGTTGGATACAGACATTGTAAACGGATGATCCATAACGCAAAATAAGAATGCTGAAACTTTCTGCTCTCACCTAACAGCAATCAATGCAGAAGACATACTTGGCGTTGCCAGAAGACCTTTTTCTTAAGCGAAACTACTCTTTTTGAATCTTGTTGAAATAACCTGCTGATAGTTTAAAAACAAAATAAATCAATAGGCTGGCAAAGCTTGGGGAGCCCCCGACCAAGCGCATCTCTGTATGTGGACTTACGGGCACCAAAACAACTCCTTAACAACTCAACTCAGCCTATCTTAGGTCACGGCCACGTACTGAGTGGCAAAGCGGCAAAAGTAGAACAAAATTGAAAGCAGAGCGGTAGAGTGATGTCGCTTAGCTTTCAGTTTTGCTTCGATTTAGACGCTTTGCAGCTCAGTACGAGGTCGTGCTGTTAGTCTGTTGTAACCACCTCATGAACTTCCTGTCTGATTACTTTTGTTCTTCCTTACTATTCATCACCTAAGACCTAGGAGCTTATTAAATTCTTATTTTTTTGTCAGATTGAAACTAAATAGAAAAGTAATGTACTTAGAGACTAACAATTTCAGGACTATACACCTAAGGTTATTATGTGGTACCACTAACAAAGCACGTCTTTTCAAATAAACACTCTACCAAATTGCCAGTAGCTATTAATTATTGATCCTATAACCTGCGTATATTCGAAATGGTATAAAATATAAATTTTTATTTCACTATTCAAATGAATTTTTACTGACCGAGGACCCCAAACCAAACAAGTTGAATATTTGCCACCTAACGTAACTGCATACGCCCAAAATAAATACACATAATGTACGTATGTACACACACATGTATGTTTTGTGTGGAATACGTTGCGTCTAAGTTTTTATTATTCATTCTCAGTCAAAAAGAAATAAACGCTTCTGATGCGGTTTTCTTTCCGTCAGCTCGATTTTCTAACGAGTATACAATATATAGCTCAATTTTATCGCACCACTAAAAAACCACATCAAACAACCACTCATTTGAAACAATTTCAATTCTCTATGCCTTTGTTACGGTTCGATCTTATTCCACATATACCACAACTTTTCTTTAAATGTTTTAATGGCTGTAACTTCGTCAGAGCAAAAAAAAAATACAAAAAATAATTATTGAACTTTTTGTATTGGTTTGAAAATAAATACCACGAGAATCGAGGATGCAATTAAAATAATAATTTTAACATGGAACTCAAATAAGAACCATTTTGAAGGATCTTCTAACTACATGTGTACATTAATAAAATAAGTTCGATTTAATTCAATTTCATTTCTTTGATTTGAATAATGTTTTTGAAAAGTATGGAAATTGTGAGAATTTCTTAGGAAAAGTAAGTAGACGACTTTTCTCTTCAAATTCTAATTCATAAATGCGAGAAAAACATAGTTGGTGACGTCATTCTAATTGAGCTAATCAAAAAAGAATCTCTAATTTCACGTAATACATACAGTTGCGGTCAAAATAATAGTAGTGTGAGTAAAAGTTTGCATTGCTTTGATAGTGAAAACCCGTTACACTTTAATTGTGTTAAGGGGTGGAAAAGGATCTCGTCAATATGTAAGAAGACCTCCAAACACCGAATATATAATCCACACTTTACAATCATAATGGTATGGGCATGTTTTTTCTTCTACGGAGTTGGACCCATAATGCGGACTGAAGGCATTATGGATCAGCATCTCTATGTTAGGATAATGCAGGAAGTAATGCTACCGTATAGTGAAGTTGAATGCTACCGTAAATGAAGTTGCTTCTTGCTGAAATGGGTCTTTCAGCAAGAAACAATGGTGCCAGGAAAGTAAAGTAGATGTGATGGAGTGGCCCGCACAGTCTTCGGACTTTAATCCCATTGAAAACCTATGGAGCGCTGTAATAAAATATGCTTCTAGATGTAAACCAAGCAACAACACAGTCCTTTGCGAAGCGTTACAGCAATCATGGAGTTCAATAAGCACAGGGAGGTGTGGAAACCTGATAAACTGTATTTAACGTCTTTGTACTGCTGTTATAGCTAACAAGGGACATGCAACTAAATACTAATTAAAGGAACGAACACTCAGCCACATATTGTAATAAGAATTTTGACCTAATTTTTCGATTTCGTAACATTTCAAGGTAGGTTTTCCTATCACTACTATTTTTTTGACCGCTGAATTTCAACATCTGTTCAATAAACTTGCAACTATCGGATAATAATTTTAAACTAATGTTTTTTTTTGTTTTTGTAAATAAAAGCTTAAAACCCCACTTTGAAAACCACGTTATTGGTTTTTTAAATTAGAATTGACGGATAAGTTTTTTTCAATTTTGTTGTTTCTTAAGCTCTATACTACTATTATTTTGACCGCAGCTGTACATACACAATCTGGGCTCAAGATAAAACTGATGATGATGAGCATTCCTAGCCGTACGGATGTTGTTGTTGAATTGTTTATCAAAGGAGAGCAATGCATCTATTTCTGAATGTTTAAGATACTCAATTGTACATCGGTATTTCATCGGTCAAAGACTATACGATCCTTTTCAAGCCATTGTAGAACGAGGTGCAGGTCCTCAATCTTTAAAGCTTTTTTCACTGCAAATGATCGTCTTATTAGAAATTGTACATCATCAGCATATAAATAAGTCATATAGTTTTTAAAAACATGAGTCGCAGCTTGTTTACATATAGTGAGAAAAGAATTGGCCCAAGGATAGATCCCTGAGGGACTCTAGCGAAGACTTTTAGAAAGGTGGAAGAACGGTTATTTGCCAACACACATTGAATAAAATGACTTACTAAGTTTCGCAGCTTTTACAAAGAATGGGATGGCTTACAGTGTCAAAGACCTTAGAGAAGTCAAATAGCGTGATCATTGTCCATTGAAATTCTCATTTCACTAGTCAACAAAAAATAAGTCTGGTTTGCAGCTGCGCTTTGCTCGAAAGCCAGATTTAGAGGTAGTCGTCCGCTAAGCAATTTTAAAATTGCTATGAAATACTTTTTTCCGTGCCTTAAAAAAAAGGGAGAGTGACAATCTTCATCAATCAGAAATTCTTTTTTTTTCATACAATGAACGAGAGGCACACCGATACCTAAATCAACAATTTTTGACTATAGAAACTGGTGACAAAACGAATGAAATGCTTCGAAATGATTTTAGAGGAGAGGTCTGTTAGTGTAATTGAACTGCAATTAAATTGAAAAGGAGGAAGGACAATTCACCAAATTATTATTCAAAAATCCGTTTTTAATTTTGTTGTGCAATGAAAAGCGCCGCTCAGAATTTGCATATTGTACGTCCTTGAAATGCGTTAGACCCCTAGGTTTCCATAGATTTGTTGAGGAATCCCTTTTATTTATTTGTGTTTTATATTGCATATCTGTTTGTCATAACATAATTGTTTTGAAATACCCCACACCGCAGTAAAAAAAAGAGATTATTCACTTTTGCTCCCTTTTCATCCTCGTGTTTAGTCCTGTCCTGTGAGCCCATTCCAAATCAAAAATTAGTATTTCACTAGAAATAGTTTGTGATAACTAAGGTTAACTCAAGGTTAACCCTGCAGTGAAAACTGAGTAAAAAAGATCGAAGAAGAGTCAGTTCTTTGCTTGTTTTTTTGTTTCTCAACCCCTCGTTTCCTCCGCCCAACCACCTTCGGACTGTACCACATCTGATTCTAATGTCAAATAAAATAAACATAATCAAAGCCGCATTCATTGGCTTCTATAAAGCTGTTTTGCGTTCAGTAATTGTATAAGCAAGCATTCGTGCGATTACACATATTTTGAAATTAATACCAAACTAATACTCTAAACCACATAACTGCTTCGGGCTATTACCACAACCTTTATATCAGTTTATCATTTGCATAGTCTGGTACATATTAGTTGCCCTCTTTTATTTTTTATGGGGAATCCTTCTCTGACAATTTTCTACCGAGGCTGAAATGCAGTCAAATTTGTATATCCTGCAGCTTATCTTCCATACGAAGTCATGTTTTACTATTAAAGTAGAGTACAAGCCAAAATACAACCCGAATACCGCCATATACAAATGTTTGAACAGGAAGTATGTTAAATAGAATGTAGGTTTAATTTGCTTCAGGTAAAACAAAGTTTTACTTCGCAAAACGCATGAGCGGAAGTAACCCTTCCCTTACATAATAACCTACAACCACCTCTTTACAAAAATAAAAATGGACGGGTTCGAAAGCGATGTGCAATTCTAAAGGGGCGCTCTACCATTTCAAAATGAATGTAAGGAAGTGAACGAAACCAATCAACAACATCTGTCAATTAATAATTAATAAACAAATCAATGCAAGTTCACTTTAGATATTTATTTGTAGGGCAGCAGTGTCAATCGCCTGTGAAAAGATGTTTAGAGCGTTATTGGCTATGATATGGCAATAATTTGCAATACACTTGCGAGCTATTACATATTCAAAACACATACACGGCTTAAGTACTGCTGCCAACTTGGCAAACACAAAAGGCCGAGACAGTGATTAGGGTGTATCTAAAACGGAATGAAAAAAGAAAAAAACTTTGCAATCGCTATATGAATGCCGTTCTCACATTGCTCAAGTTGCACCGCCATCAACGAAGTGCACTGTACGAGCACATTTGACATTGAACTGCATTTTGTGCTTTATTTTTCCTCTTCGAAATGAAAACAAAAACAAAAAATAAACAGAAAACAGAGCCTCTTGTGTTTACAGCTTAATGGTTGTAAATACGCACTCAATGCTTATATAGTGTTCCAGATACTGAGTGGTGAGCGATGTTCGGCGGGATTTGCGATGCGGTTTAGCTTCAGAATGTGATTGTAATGAGTATGATGAATGACAAGAGGAATGAAGACGTCAGCTTTCATTTTCACCCTCACTTTTTGAGGTTAAACCGCATTTCGAAATCCATGTGCAAACAGAGTTTTTCCGTTATCGACACTAGGACCTTCTTTTTATTTCACTGACATTTCGCCGTTTGAGCCACAAAGTCAACATCAAACAATTACTAGAATTAATATTTCTCTTAACATTCTTAATTAATGTCGATTTGAATTGCTATCAGGTAATGAATATGTTGATTACAAATGAAATGAAATGAATGCAATGATACTTAATAACAGCGAAGATTGTTATTTACTTTGGTGGGAAGTTATTGTCATGTGATGACAGCTACAGCGGACGTGCGACGCGTCTCCCGCCACTGACGGCGAACGATAGCTACAACATCAACGCTAAACAGAATCGAAATTATGATGGACATGAGATACACAGGAGGAAGTTTGTATTGTTTATTATCTACTGCTTAACATAATAAAACGATGAGAATCTCTTATTAGAAAAATAATTGATTTCTAAAACAAAATTTCTTGCGTCAAGCAGTGAACTTCGGAAGGCATTAATTAGATGTGTTTTGATTAACACAAGAGATGGCGTGTGTTGATTTGTTAAGTCTTCTTCTATTACCTCCTTAATAGGTCAGGGTTGAGAAAATGCAAACGAGTGGAACCAATAAATAAGTCGCTAATCGATGAAAAACGTGGTGGAAGTAGTTTGAGAAACCATGAGGAGGAACTTGAGGAACAAACATTCGAAAGACCAACTACAATCAATTGAAGATGAGTGTAAGGAAATGACTCATAAGACTATGTTGTTTCTAACTGAAAAAAATATACTTCGGTTTTCCTAACACTTGAATCGATCGATTTGAAGGAAATAAGATATTTGGGTAACAAAAATTATAGCTCAATACATAGATGGTGTAGCTTTTTACTTTTGGTTTAATTGAGTACCTTTTGCTTTTGAGTTCTTCTTTCCATTTCCGGCGTTACGAGTAGTGATCTTGAAGCGATCACAGCTCTCCCACTTTTCTGCTTCACACTAGTGATCCGCCTGTGGGGTACGCCGCGTTGACCTCAGAAAGCGTCGGCAAGCCTCCCGGTTTTGGATTGTTCCATGTCTGAGGCCAACCAAATGCTGCTGTTTTTGCATTTGCTTGTACCAGGAGTGTTTTGGCCTGCCTTTTCTTTTTCATCGCGAATTTGTTGTACGTTGTACGATATTGCCTTTTGAACGGGGTTCTGCGGATCTCTCCTTTGAACATGACAATACCAATTGAGCCGGTCGTGCTGAATTTTGTCCAAGATGGTACTTTTGACATGAAGGCTTCCACGGATCTTAGTACTTCTAATTCGATCAAGCTTTGTTACTCCTGCTGTCATCCGAAGCATCTTCATTACGGCTGCCGTCAATTTGCTCTCATACTTTTTGTACATTGTCCAACATTGTGAACCGTATGTCAGAGCTGGACGGACAACTGCTGTGTAGAGTCTTCCCTTCAGCTTAGGGGGCATTTTTCGATCACAGAAGATAGCGGAGTTTTCTCGCCACTTCATCCACCCTACGCTTACTCGATGATTGATGTCGTCATCACAAGTTTATTTATTTATTTATTTATTTATTTAATACTTCATCTACAAGCAATTTTACAGCTATCAGATAATTCATAATTGCACTCCAAGAAAAATAAATAATAGGTAATAATTAGAATGTAAATAAATATAAAACTTCTAGTTTAAATTTATCACGACTCAGACAGAAGATATCAATATTTACACAGGCTTCATTGAAATCCCTAATAGATCTAGATATGGTTTCATTACTTCCATATATCGTTCTATGCAATTTTTCTTTTAAAAACATTCTCGATCTTAAAGATCTCGATGGAACATTAATAGGTACTAGAGCAAGTAGCGTAGGACATTTTATATGGTTACATAGTAAGTCTCTTATTAATGTTACACCATGAATAGTTCGCCTAGATTCTAATGATTTTATCCCTAGTAACTGACATCTAGCTCTATAATCAGGTTGCGGGTACCAACGCATTTGGAAAAATATAAATTTAGTGAATCGTCTTTGGATCTTTTCTAATCGATTAGAATGTGTAATGAAAGCAGGGCTCCAGATAACATCAGCATACTCCAAAAGGACGAAAGGGTCCCTAAAATCTTTTGCATTTCGTTTGATGAATCCAACCATCACATTGGCTTTGGTAACCAAATAATCAAAATGGTTTTTGTAAGATAGACAGGGATCAAGTACAATGCCTAAGTCCTTAATATTAGTGACTCTACTAATTGATTTTGAATCAATGTGGTAATCAAACAAATGACAATAACTTTTCCTTAAAAAAGAAATTGAATTACACTTACTAATATTAAGATTGAGGCCATTGTTAAAGCACCACATTGACAAAGAATTGAGGTCTGACTGAACTAAAAGACAATCATTGAAGTTACCAATTTTTAAAAACAACTTCAGATCATCAGCATATAGAAGACATTCACAATATTTTATGACAGAAGTAATATCATCAATAAATAATAAAAATAGAAGGGGACATAAATGGCTACCTTGTGGAACACCCGAAGAGCACGTGAACTCGTTCGAAAAAGTGCTACCAACCTGAACCTTTTGTGATCTTCCAATTAGATACGATGATAACCAACTAAGCAGCTGAGAATGAAAACCTAAAACTTCAAGCTTCCTTATCAAAGTTTCATGGTTAACTGAGTCAAAAGCCTTGCTGAAATCAGTATATACTGCGTCAACTTGGAACCTATCTTCAAAAGCACCAATAACATATGAAGTGAAGCAAGCAAGATTACTAACAGTTGATTTTCCAGAGACAAAACCATGCTGAGCTTCTGATAGGCATTCCTTTGTAGCGAAATCGAGTCTATTTTTTACTAGGCTCTCAAATAGTTTGGGGATTGCAGATAATTTAGTAATTCCTCTATAGTTCTCGATATTACTTTTATTACCCGACTTATTAACTGGAAACACATAAGACTGTTTCCAGTTGTCTAGAAAGTTTCCTTCCAGAAGAGATTTATTAAATATGGAGAGGAGAGGGACACTTAAAGAATTGCAGCAATTTTTTAACACTATTGCAGGTATGCCATCTGGACCAGGACTAAAATTCGATTTTAGATTCACAAGAGCAGAATTTACTTCCGTGTAATTCAATTGGATTAATCCAAGATCAATCTTGTTGGCTACATTGTTTAACGAACAGCTATTAAAATTAGACTTATAATAAACTGACTCAAAAAATTGACCAAACAGCTCAACGGTAGAATCTATATCCGAAGAATTAACATTTTTGAGAAACATGTTGTTAGGAAAACCCATAGAATTTCTTTTTGAATTGACAAAAGACCAGAAAGACTTACTATCACTCTTAATTTTAGTTTCTATATTCATGATATAAGCCTTATATAGAAACTTACCCAGAACCACAAAATCCTTACGAAGCTTACTAAACTTCAAATAATCAGATTGAAGCTTGGATCTACAGAATAACTTATGAGCTTTGCGCTTCTGCTTTTTTAAATCAAGGAGCTGTTTGTTGCTCCAAGGAGAACTAGAATTTTTTTTATTGTTTTTAAGAGGAACAAACCTATCAAAACCTATTCTGAGAACTTCAATGAAGCGTTCATACATATTTGTAAGATTTAAATTCATAAATTCATAAGACCATTGAATGTTTTGCAAATAATTATTAAGCTCAACGAAATTAGCTTTATAAAAGTTTAAAGATTGTAAATTATCAGAGATATTTTTTGGAATGAATCTATAAAATTCGATTACAAACATAAGCTCTTTATGATGCATTGAGTCATTCAAAAGGGAAAAATACGGGTTAGTTAGATTAACACTAAAATCATTGCAACTAATAAAAACAAGATCTAAAATCTTCATCAAATCATTCAGAATATAATTAAATTGTATAAGATTTAAAGAAAAAATGTAATCAACGAATAAAATTTCAAAATCTTTTGTTATATTGTAAGGAATCAACATTTTATCAATTTCAGACCATTTCCAAACTATTTCAGATAAATTAAAGTCACCTAATACACAAAGATTATCAGTGATAGAGCACAAGTTGTTAATAAAATCAATATTACTTATATGTTTTTGATATAATTCAAGACAACTACTTGGAGGCACATAGCTAACAATAAAAAATAAATTTGATCCGGTTTTTTAAATCAAGTTTGACAGATATACATATCTGTTCAATATCTGTGCATGGTAGGACGACTTCATTGCAGCTTAGAAAAGTCCGGACAGCAACTATGATTCCACCCCCACGCTGATCAGCAGATTCACAACGATCAAATCGATATGTGTTAAAATAACGACAGTCAAATAGTTCAGTAGAAAGAATTCCACTATAAAGCCAAGTTTCAACTATAATGATGACATCGTAGTGTAGATAACTGGAGTTAACAAAAAGATTGTTACCTTTCGTTCGGAGACCACTTGCATTATGAAAATATATTTTTAGCGAGGATAAACGAGCTGTTTCAGAAGCCGTAGATGGTGTTATAGAGTAAGGCCCTCTCAGGTGTTGTTGGGTCGTTGTTTCTTGTTGCGAAAAAAATCATGCACAACAGTATGCAAAGCTTGCTTCACTATTGATCATAGATTCCAGATATTTAAACTTTTCACACTTGGGAAGCACATTTCCATTCAAATAAATGTCTGGAATAGGCTTGTCTGGATCAGAAAAAGGGCAGCACAGGTATTCTGTCTTTTTAGCGCTAATACGGTACCCATTTCCTTCCAGAACATCAATCCAAACGTCAAGTGCTCGTTGCAGGGATGTAGGATCCTCGCTTATGATGGCTCCATCATCAGCAAAGAATAATTGTTGTACTTTATTGTCCGCTACTTTTTACTTTTTGCTTTTGAGTTACAGTTTAAATAAGCCCAGCAACGTAATAAAGAGAAATACTTAGGTATATTTTTAATATTTTTAGTAAGAATCCTAAACTAAAGGGTGTTTTTCAAAGAGGTTTGAAAACACTGTTTCTATAAATAAAATAAAATATAATTCCCGTCCATTCTCTCCAAAAATATGGTTACGAGAAAGGCGCTAGGCCCAGGGCTCTGTTGTGTCACCCTTTGATATACTCCAGTTGCTCGAACCAGCTGATAAAGCTTCATTAGGTCCAAGCTCTATAATGGTAAATATAAGAAAATCTTTAATTTAAAACCAATAGTATTATAACGAACTTATTTTTACGTGTTTTATTTAATTTTGAATTTATATATCTTTAAAAAAAAACACTCCTTACAAGAGAAATCCCTTTAACGTTTTTCAAAGTTAATCCAAGCTAAAATTTATGCTTCAATTATTTTTAAATTCCGATTTGTATTAAAAACCAGTTTGATTTAGACATTTTAAAAATAATTCGAAGCCTTGATCTGCCCGGAATGTAACACAAAACATCAGTAATGATATCCATGACAATGAAAGATTTCCTCTCACAAGCAACTGCTTATTCTTTTTTATGACAAAAAATATATCCCATCAATAAATTTAAAAAAAATGAGGTGCTTTTTCAAACAATCTGTCTGTTAAATTGAGATCAAAATTGCAAAATTTCTTCCCTAACATCTGTTCTCAAGTAGAGAGCTTTTGGAAGGAAAAGGCATGGAAACATAAACCAAGAACAGCAGGTGCCTCTCAGGCAATGAAACTGATTTCCACCAATCTATCTAAGAGCTAAGGAAAATGTGTGAAATAATGGCGCTATGTAAGATAAGAAATAACGAAATGAAATTTGTTGTATGTAAAAATGTAAAAACAAAATGCTTTAAGCTACAATTTATACTACGATGTTCATGGAGTAAGATTTATACGATGCTTCGTCTACAAAGAATGAATGGAAAATTGACATTATTATAAAAAACAAAAACCTTCTTACCAACATTGCTTTATAGTTTATGATAAATATAGACAGCATCAAGATGAAGTATCTTAGGGAGCATTTACTTTCGAATATTGTTCTTCTCGATAAGACCTGTGAGGTCTTAAGGCCTTTGATTATGTCATACATCAATTGCAAAATGAAATAATTAACGTGCTGCCACAAAGTTATGGAAATCTAGGGGCCAAACGCATTTCGAGGACCTGCAATTTTATGCCGATTTCGATCGGCTAAGAATTGAATTGAATTGAATTGAATTTTTCAATTCTTCGCATCATAGGCAATTACTGTAAATCTCTCTTTTTTGTTTAAATTTATTAACATTTTATTCAATCAGACCTTATAAAAACGAATTGATGGTCTCATTTGTGCCGTTATATTATCTTATATGATATTTTTTAAGTTAATAGCAATTTCAGGACTTACACATGTAACAATATTCACATAATTATCGTTATTAGTGTGTCACAGTTTCAAGGTGCTTTAAGACTGTCAAGAACTGGTTCCGGTTCGACCCTAAAGTGGTTTTAGGTCAAATCAAAATAAAGTTTAATCACACATAATTTCAAAACTATTAAAGTCAGCCTAATTACAGTGTTCATTTCGTTTTCAATTCACCAAGTCAAGTAAAAAGTATCTACTTACACAATATGTACAGTCTACAGTGTATTGGCATATTTTCTTAATAGCATGTTATTATCTTGAAAAGTGAAACCTACCGACCGCCTCTTCGGTCTTATTGACAAAAAAGTGATTGTTTCATACTGCTTCATTACTCTTTCAACGAAGGCCAATATTTTGGCAAATAGGGTGCCAACCAATGCCAAGCAACGCAGAAAAGTAGACACCAACGATAATTTAATGTAGGTAACTCAAATAAGTTGCATAAATTATTGGGAGTGCCAAGTTTACTTTAATCCTTACAATAATCATTTCAGTGTAAGCTCACACAGTAATTTCAAAATGACTCCCTAAGCATTTCAAAAGCTCATTTTACTTTTTTTTTTGTAATGTAATTTGTACTTTACAAACATTTTCTTCCACTCGGTGTTCCACTTATAAATCATTCTGTTTTTCAACAGTATACAATGCTAACAAGTTCATAGAACCTGACGCATCATTAAAAGGAGCCACTCGCTGCTAGCAGGCTGTGCTATCTTTTCCTCTGGTTATTGTGTCATTCTACCTTGCAATGCAATGAATTACTCTACAACACGAGTGTGAAAAGTGCCAAAAGGAAATATAAAACAAGAGCGCCACCTACAACGCTTTATACACATACTCGACGAATGACAGGAAGAGCGAAAACAAAACCGGCAATCGATAGCAAAAAAAAAAAAAACAAAAAAAAAACGACAATGTAAGCGCTACCTATCCCTATTCTAACGCTAAAAAATTGCTTAGGTGGGTTGTTTTTTTTCTTTCAGTTTGTTCGCAGTGGTTCTGTAGATCAGTGTGTTGGGTTTTTTGCAGTCTAGTGTAATGTGCTGGTGGTGGCGTATGCTGCATGCTGCTGCTGGTGATGACGTTATCCAAACCACCTATCATGTTGCCATCCATTCAGTTAAATCGTGATGGTTTTTTGTTTCTTTGTTGAAGAGTGCCGCGTATTGTTGCAGAGTGTTAATGATCTCTTCTCCACATGCCGTGTGCTGCTGCGTGCAGTTTGGTTGCTATGAGCAATGCCTGGGTAGGGTATGTTAAGAATGTGGTATAATTTGTAAAAACAAAAAGTTATTGGTAAAAAAGAAAAATAATAAAAGAATTTATTGTTTTCTTACGGAGTGTTGATTTTTAAAATCAAAATGAAAAGTTCAAGTGACCTTCACTCCTTATGCGTCTCGCCCAGGTACAAACAGTGGGGTCATCAGTTAGATGCTGTTTGTACCTTTAGCGTCTTAGAAAGGTACTAACAGCATCTAACTGATGAGCCCACTGTTTGTACCTGGGCGAAACGCATAAGGAGTGAAGGTCAATTGAACTTTTCATTTTGATTTTAAAAAGTTATTGGTTTTTAAAGTTGCATTTGAGTTGTGTATCATCTTGGACTTATTTTAAGTTGTTCCTTAATGGTATTAGTTGCTAGACTTGGCTCTCAGTCCCAATTCAAAGGCCCTGAACCCTACTGTGGTCTCCCAATCAGTAGCCTTAAAAACGAATTAGCTACCTGGGAACGACATAACATGATCAGCACCTGGAAAAACTCAAATGGCCATCGTCAGTCAAAACTATTCATTGACTTATCCCACAAACGTATGAAAGAAATTCTTGACATGAGCAAACGTGACGCAAAGTTACTTACGGACTTCTTCACTGGACACTGCTCTCTCAAGTATCATCTTAAAAACATGGGCATCAGCCAAGATGACACCTGTCGTCTCTGTCTTGAGGACATAGAAACAGCTGAACACATTTTATGTGAATGCCCTGCATTAGCTAGATCCAGGCTTAATATATTCAATAAAGGGTTCCCCTGTTCCCTTGATATCAGAAACACCTCTTCCTCGAAGATTCTTAGGTTCTTACATGACCTCAGCTTCGAATGAACAAACGTGTTTTTAAACCTAAGGGAACAGCACAAAAGATCTTTCATATAATTTAAAAAAAAAAAAAAAAAAAAAAAAAAAAAAAAAAAAAAAAAAAAAAAATGGTATTAATTACTTCATTACTTATTTTGTCTTCTTTATTTTAAACCTAGACCATACCTTTTATTTTTCTCGCTCTGCTTCGCTTATTAAGTTAAGTATGTTGAGTAACGTTAGCTTACGTTACGTTAGCTTACGTTACGTTAGTTCACGTTACGTTAGCTAACGTTACATACAATTATCAATGGTGGAAATTACATTATATTGTGTTTGAGTCACCCTATTTTAGGTTTACAAGTTCTTAGTAGGTGCCGAAAGAAGAACATCATTTCCTTTTTTTTAATTTTTTACCTTTCTATTTTCACTTCTTTTTACATGAACACTTCTTAGAAAGCACTGAACTTAACACCTTCTTAAATAGGGTATTATAAATATAGTTTGCAGTCAACCCTAATTTTCTTTAAAATATCAAGCTAATGTTATTTTTTCAATGCAAAAAATATACCACGCTTTGAATTTTAGATTGAATTGAAATGTGACTGCAAAACGTATGGGGAACATCGCATCGTTTTGTTGTAAATTTTATTTCCGGTGTCGATGAAGAGTGGAACATTGTTGATACGCATTTGAAAGAACGAAGCCAGCGCCATTGATTGGGTGTAGTGGATGTTCATTCAGTTAGTTCCATTCAATGGAGTTGTTCAGAAAATCTATAGAGAATGTATGCATGGACGGTTGCGTTTGCTGTGTGAAACGTGACTACAAAAGGACTTTTCTGACATAACTGAAAAGGCTTTCGTTGAAGTTGATTTAATCGAACTAACGAAGACGTGCCTCATTGTATCGAATGCTTTTTTTTCAAAAAGGTTCTTTAAAGAGGTTGAAAGGATTAATTTCTGAAGTGTTGCGTCATTGATTAGTGAATGAGGAGTTGTGGAGAATTAAGGATATAAAATTTGCTGAAGATTAAAAAGTCTAAGAAGCCATATGTTCGCACTTTTTGTGACTTAACTGAGTACAATTTTTCGTAAAAAATTAATAACATTCAGTAAATTGAATGTAGTCCTCAAAAGTCATAAGGAAGCGCTCAAGGAGTTTACTCTCTTTATTTACCCTTTCACGAATTTTTTTGCCCGGTATAAATCATAAATATGAATATAAAAGTGTTAGGCTTAAAAAATACACTTTTTAAATATACAAAATTTTTTTTTTATATTTACAATTTTACTTTCTTTTTGTACAAAAAAGGGAGAAGGCTGTTAAAAAAAAAATGGATGTGTGCAGTAGATGAAATATCTGGAATCATGTTCTTTGTGGTTGTAGCTATACCTATCGCATTCATACGATTTTTGTTTTTTTTCTCAAAATTGACAATTTAGCAGCCATTTTCCCAAAAACTACGAAAAAGCACGTTTTTTCTTCTTTTTTTGCAAAAATAAAATAAATACACATAAAATTTAAAAAATTTTACCCACGATATGCAACAGCATAGTTTTAAAGAACATGCGTCAAAATTTTGGTAAGTAAGATTGAATAGTTTATTTTATCAACAAACCGTTCAAAAACGTCATTCTGAGAAAATCACGTTTGAAGTGTTCTTTACCGTCAAATCGTGATCGGGTAGCTTCGTTAACGTCACCTAAAAGTTCAATTGACTGCTCGAATCTTTATAAAATTTTAGTACTTAAGTACTTTTAAATATGTAGTAATGTAGGTATTGAAAAATGCAATAAAAAGTAAATCACTTTTATGTAAGTTATAAAGAGGGTAGACCCCTTATTATTATTAGTATTACGTAACGCAATTTTTAGGGAGCAGTCTTGTATAACGTTATGTCACTTAGGTGTTATCTAACTTCGGCTTTGCCTGACGTTTGTGAATTCAATCGTAGGCAGTCAGTACATCTTATAACAATGTTGCCTCGGTTTCGATGTTATGTTGGTTCGTTGGCACAATAAATTTTATTCAAACACGGCAGTTTTCAGAGCTGTGCAAGCTCACCAAACCATATAGATAAGATAGATAGATAGATAAAGCTTATTTATTTCCATCAATTTGTTTATAATAACAATTTTATGTTAATACATTTAAGTCTAAGGCATGGCTTTATAATGCCGTCTGCCCAAGTTTGACAATGTTGCAACAACGTTGTTGTTAAAAAGTTTCTTCTATGATTGATTTTCTGTATTTTAAAGCTTTTTGACAATAGCAGTAAATTTTTTTCCAATCGAATCCTTTCAAAATAGTTCTCATTTCCGCTTCCTCTAAGATTCTTTTCCCATACAGTTGGATTCTGAGCTCAATCAAAATAGGACACCTACGCAGAAAATGATATATGTTCTCTCTTTCTCGTAGATTATTATCGTAGTTAAATCTTCCCGGTGCGGGATGAAGTTCAAGTTCAGTATTTCAGCTCTAGTTTTGAAAATCGTTGAAATTATTTCAGTTGAGTATATTTCGTTAAAATTATTCAGCCCTATCACAGATTCCATCGTAATCGAAAAAAGTCTAAGTTTCCCGATGTTGCTATCACATAATCCATTCGGAGTGGAACGAATTTCGAAATTCGTAATTTGGTATCACGAATTCCGAATGAAACGGAAATATGACGTCCTTTTCTACGACAAGTTTCTTCTGTCGTAGAGCGTAGAGCCATAGGTAAAATCCATTTGTTAAAACATAAAAAACACATTTGTATAGAACAATTTTACAAAATATAATTCTACTTAAGAAAAAACAATGAAAACAAAAATTATCTCGTAAATTAAATTACATCCAACTCTGTTTTTATTCCCTCCCAGTGGTCATTAACTTCGTCTTTTAGGCGTTTAGCGTATCCTTTTGCCGTCTGGATTACAGGATAACATTTCATATAACCTGTTGTTTGTTTGTTGTTTTCACCCTTTAAGAACATCGGTTATTATAAACAGAAACACATATCAATGAATAGAATTATTTCCAAAAGAAATTACATTTTTTCAAAAGACTGTCTTCGTTATGCCCGTTTCCAAATTTGAGGGGCGAAATTGACAGATTTGGAGTGTTTAAATAGTACTCGTATTATTGTTAAATTACTTTATCTGATAGCAAAAATAACACTTGAATTTTATCTGTAAACAAACTTGGATTTCACAAATTATTTTATGGTTTGTTAAAAAGCACAAGTGAATGAATTTGTGTTTGACAGATTGGAAAGTACTCAGGGACCACGTAACAAAAATCCTCTTTTGGGAATTTATAACTTGATGAAGAAAATATTTGATTATATTCGACAGTAAAATTGTTTATTTCATATAACATTTAAGATTTGATCAATAATACAGATCTATTATAACTTATTCTAAGCACAAAAAGTGCAAATAAATCAATTTTTACTAGAAAACAAAAATCGGTAAAAAATGTGTTTGGGAAAAGTTAAGGGATTTTTGTTTCTATTGCTTCGAGTATTTATTTTGACATAGGACAGCTGACTTCGAAAATGGACACTCGTTTTTTCAATCAGGCAATGCTTTTTTCGAATTCGTTCGGAATTTGTGATTGCTTTTTGTCGGGATTCGTATCGTGATTTTTCACTCGGGGCTTTCTCCGAATGGATTTCATGATAGGGGTGATTATTCTCGCAGAACAGAACTTTCCACCTTTTCAATACATTTTGCGTGCATCTTCATCCGGACCCGAAAACCCCCCCTCGTGTATCCGCCTATGGTTTGAAGCTTATTGGAATATCTAAAGTTTCATATATTCTGTTGTATTCCAAACCATATAATGTACCTAATACGTTGGTTCGTGTAGAATACAACGTGACGTGAATCCTACTCACAACAAAAAATACGATTTAGTTAAGCTTCTGCACGATTTGACTGGTAAAATCAACCAAGTTACAAGATATTTTCCATCGGAAACAACAGTTCTACAACTTTACTCAATTCCGTTCTGTTAAATTAAGAATAAAATATTGACATAATGACTTTTTTTTTACGATTTCTGTAAAGATAATGATTAGTGGCGGAACAATCTCAATATTAAAATACATTTCCTACCGTTTCGCATAGAAAAATTCAGTATTACACTACCATTGCAAAGCATTGCGTTGCATACCCCTTGCATCCATAAGCATTCCATTTGCATTATATTAAATTGCCTTACATTACATTACATATATTGAACTGCATTGCGTTATATTGCATTACATATTATTACATTGTGAAAAATTTGGCACCAAAAAATTAATCTATTTCTTAGTCAGTCAGTTTGATTTTTTATATGATTTTGTTCTTCTGAATAACTACTTCTGTACAAATTCTGACCTTATATGTGTAGGAAAATCGTTTAGGAAACAATAAATGACTTGGACTCGGCTTGTACTTAATTTGACAGTTTATTCGAGAAGAAGGAAGAAACAGCTAGCGACAGCTGTATTTATAACATTTAATATTCTTATGTACTTATTACATATGTACTTATATTGCGGGATAATCTTACGATCAGAGTAAAGAGTTTATCTCTGCTTTATATACTTTATGTGGTGAATTTCGAAAACAACCACAGGGTGTTTAGGTAAAAAGATAATGGCCTACAGCTCGGCCATCCTGACCGTAAAATCGTCCCGATTACAAATTTCTATTACATAAAACAATTTACGCAAACAAACATACATTATTATCTTTTAGTTTACTAGTGAGGTATACGAGTACCTTTATTTTATAAAAAATTAGTTGATATTACACATAATAGTAAGTTTCTCATTCACATGCATAATGTTACATAATATTGACGGTTTAAAAAATAAAAAGTTAAAATGACATTAAGTTTTATATTCGAAAATACAATGTAATCATTTATTAAAATATACGTTCATTTGAAAGCTTAATGGATAAAAGCTCATCGACATAATTAGCATAGATGCGGTAAACACAAACAAATTTCATTTATAAATTTTCAGTTTGGAAATTCAGTTTTTAGAAACACCATCTTCTTGATTATCATCTTTCAAGTCAGCATCTGGAAGCACATATAATTTCATATTATTAGGAGAACTTATGCCTTTATATGGCAACCTTGTCAATTGTAGTCCTTCTATGTCGCCTATAGCGTACCTGTGATTTGGCAGAACTTTTTTAATTTCGTAAGGTCCGCGATACTTAGCTAAGAGTTTTTTATTCGTTCCTGACGTGGTATCAACATTTTTTATCATGATATAATCTCCCAGTTTATATTCCGTTGGACTTTTATGTCGATTATCATAATGTATTTTGTTTTTCATTTGTTCCTTTTCAATTTTTTCCTCAGCTTTATTTCTTATCTCGTCTAAATTAATTTCTTCAGGCCCTATGCTACTAACTAAAAACTCTTTAACTCTATCACAAAATCTGCCCTTCTGATCCCTACCAAAAAGTAAAGTGCTAGGTGTAAATCCGGTACTTCGGTTAACGCTGTTATTGATAGCAAATTCTACTTTTTCAAGATTTTTGTCCCAATTACTAGTGGTAAGCGCTTCACATTCTTTTGCTAGCATAGGTGTTATCACTCGATTCAATCGTTCTACCTGACCATTCGATTGCGGAGAGTGGGTGGCAATCTTGACATGCTGGATGTTGTTATCATGCAAAAATTCGGAAAACTCTTTGGAAGTAAAACATGTTCCACGGTCAGAAATTATTCGCTTTGGTCTGGAATAATTAGCAAAATATATTTTTAAGCATTCTATAGCTTCTTTGCTGGAGGTGCTTTTGGTAGAATAAAGTTTGACAAATTTGGTGAATCCATCCACCATCACCAGAATGTGCTTCTTCTTGGAACGCGAGCTAGCAAATGGACCTAAGTGGTCAATATGAAGCGTATCAAAAGGTAACTTTCCTTTTGGAAATGGGTGGAGAATTCCTTCTGCTTTTCCAGATTCGGGAGAAAAATAAATGCATTTAATACATTTTTTAATAACAGCTCTAATCTTGTCCTTCATATTAGGAAACCAATAGATTCCAGCTATATGTTCGAAGCATTTATCAACACCCAAATGACAAAGGGCTTCATGATGAGTCCGGATCACTTGCTCTTCCATTTGAGATGGGACATAAAAAGTTATTTTGTCTTTCGTCTTTCTATATATTAATCCATCAACCATCTCATAGTAAGGACTTTCAGATTTCGTTAGGTCGGACGCAATCGCGATTATCTTAGGGTCTTGTTTTTGGGCGGCTGCGAGTACAAACTCAAACGATTGGTCGTCAATGTGCAAAATATTAAAGGATCTACTAAGTGAATCGACATGCGACATTCGATCGCTTTTCCTATGCTCGACAGAATAATCGTATGTTTGTAGCTCCAACGCCCATCGAGATATACGAGCATTCAAAGTTTTTTTGTTTAATGTTAAAACAAGAGCTTGGCAGTCCGTTACTATTTTAAATGGGATACCTAGTAGGTAAATTCGGAATCGCCTTAGAGCATAGACTATGGACAAAGTCTCAAGCTCATAGCTATGAAACCTACTTTCAGCGTCACTGGCACGTTTGGAGAAATAAAACACTGGATGGAATTTGGCGTCGCTCTGTTTTTGGAGCAGCACTGCTCCAAATCCATACGTGCTTGCATCGCAATGAAGCTCTGTAGGACTGTGTGGACTATAGACCGACAGAACTGGTGCTGAGATTAGTTTACTTTTTAACAGATTAAAACAGGCTACTTCCTTTGGACCGAAGATAAAAGGAGTTTCTTTCCTCAACAAATCATACAATGGTTTTGCTATGTTTGCAAACTGATGTATAAATTTCCTAAAATAGGAACAAAGTCCTAAGAAACTATGGATATTTTTCGCTGAGGTGGGAAGAGGAAAATTCTGAATAGCTTTTAAGTTTGTTTCATTTGGTCTAACACCGTCTTTGTTTATTCTATAACCCAAATATACTATCTCACTTTGCAGAAAAACGCACTTATCCAATCTAAGTTTTAACCCTTTAGTAACAACTATACTAATGACCTCTCTAAGAATATCTATATTTTCCTCAATGGTTTCCGTCGCGATAAGAATGTCATCAAGGTAAGTCAAAATTTTTGATTCCTGTATCAATTTACCAAACACATGTTTCATATAGCGCTCAAAAACTGAGGGGGCGTTCTTTAGCCCAAACGGCATTTTGGTGAATTCATACTGCCCAATCGGTGTGGTAAACGACGTATATTTCCTTGATTCAATTTCAAGTGGCACGTGATAGAAACCATTTTTCAAATCGAGTGTAGTATAATATTTCTTATTTTTGAGTCGATCAATGTTATCTTCTATTAAGGGTAACGGATAATTATCACGCAAAGTTATTTTATTTAACTCTCTAAAATCAATACACAGCCTAATTTCCTTATTTTTCTTTTCAACAAGTACGATTGGAGAAGCATATTGTGAGCTTGACTGTTGTATTATGCCTTTACTAAGCAAATCCTCAATAATCTTCTCTAGCTCGATTTTATGAAAATACGGTAACCTCCTAGGTGAGCAATGGAAAGGCACATCCTTAGACAAAACTATTCTCATTTTGAATTGGTCCTCCTCAGGAACAACATTATTAAATTCTGGACAAAAAGCTGGTCTGACTACTTCCTTAACACTTTCTTGGATACTATACGGCAAATCTGGATTAACCTTAATATCCATCTCTGACTTTTCATCACTTATATCAATATTGAGAATCTGTTCAATAAAATTTAGTTCTTCATTTAATTTACTTACATGCGGACAACGACACTGACTTGAAGACGATAAATTCATGCAGACTTGTGTTTCATGCAGACACGGGTTTTTTGAAGGCAATGACACATCAGAAAAGGGATTACACTTAACGCTGTTTGATAGCTCCGATAAATTAACATTTTCTTGAATTTCAGATTTATTTTCGGTTCTCTTAAGCACCATACCAATTTTGTCGATGAAGTTTCTTCCAAGAACAGCTGGATAACTCATTGAGTTGTTTTTTACTACTAAAAGATATATATTAGTTTCTAGATTTTCAAAAAATATAAATGTATTAACACTTCCCAATATTTGCAGCGGACTGTTGTTGACTCCACAATACGATCGACTATTTTTATCCAATGGTATGATCATCGACGACGGCAAACATTTTTCTTGCACGAAGCTTATCGGACTCCCTGAGTCCAAAAGCGTTGTGAGTGCACCTGAACATTCGAAATGACCATCAGTAAATCGATAAGAAATCTCCTTCTCAAAGTCATTGGATTCTGGGCTGCCTTGTAGTTGCAAGCGGCTGCTTTCTCGATTGAAGATTTTTTTAATATTATCTGAGCAGTTCTGTTGTTTATCGTTGTTGCTGTTGTTGTTGACTTTGAGTGTCAAAACTGGTTTATTGCTGGAGCAATTTTTTGCGATGTGGCCACGTGTACCACACTTAAAACAGGTGAACTCTTTTCGCTGATAGAAACCATTAGCAGGTGCTCCAACTGTTTCTCTCTCATTATTTTGCTCTTTTTTCTTGAACTGAATATTCCTTTGGTTGTTTCGAACAGCATAAGATGTACTGGGCTTGTGTGCTGCTGCTGAACTGTCACGATCACGGCTATTGATCTTAAATTTCTCGTACTTTCGTAGAGCGGTTTTCAGCTGATCGATGTTGTTGGCGCTGTAGAGAATGCTCTTGTTAATCTCCGCATCAGATATGCCTTTGATTATAAACTGAATCAAATCCTCTTCTTCGATCGGGTTATGTGACGCAATTTCTTGCATTGACAGCACATATTGCTGTATAGTCTCATCACGTCGTCTTTTTCTAGCATTTAGCTCACTGAAAATATCTGCTTTTGTTACGACACGTTTAAACTCACCCATAAGTGCATCTCTTAGCTCAGTCCAAGTTCGCGTTTTCAAAGATCTTGTAAAGATTCTTGCTGTTCCACTAAGGAGCCTCTTTCCATAGATGAACATGGTACGATCATCTAAATGAAGAGTTTCGGAATACTCTTCAAAGAATTCAATCCACTTGTCAATTGGAAAGTTGTCATCCCCGCTAAATGGACACAACAGGTCTTCCATATCCTTAAAGTTATTTGAAGCATGTGGCCTTGGGCTAAGATTTTCACGAGCGTCTTCCATCTGCAGCTCCTTCAGTTTTCGTTTGAGTAGAATAATCTCTTCTCTCTTCTTGCATGCTTCTCGCAGATCGTTAAGCTCCTCGTCGATGTCGTCACATGGCGCAGTAGCTGGTTCCTCTCCTAGGTCAGACTCTTGATCATCAGATGATTCAATTTCGTTTTGTCTTCTAACGGGCATGAAATCTTGTATAAGCTTTTGCAGATCCTCTTCGGCATAGCCTTTCACTGAATCCTGTACTCGCATCTTTAACACTGCTTTTGTGCCATCAGTTTTTCCATTAATGGATCGCAAAATGTCTTTCAGTATAGCCACAGTTGCTTTACTTATAAAATCGTTAAATTCTTGCGACATATTTACGAACGACTTTAAACATTAAAATAAGTTCACACAATGTTTGTTAAACTATTTAAATTGGAATCAGATCTCACTTCTGAATTTTGTAGGAAAATCGTTTAGGAAACAATAAATGACTTGGACTCGGCTTGTACTTAATTTGACAGTTTATTCGAGAAGAAGGAAGAAACAGCTAGCGACAGCTGTATTTATAACATTTAATATTCTTATGTACTTATTACATATGTACTTATATTGCGGGATAATCTTACGATCAGAGTAAAGAGTTTATCTCTGCTTTATATACTTTATGTGGTGAATTTCGAAAACAACCACAGGGTGTTTAGGTAAAAAGATAATGGCCTACATATGTTTTGTGTAAGATGGTGATTTCTACAAGCTGTGGATATTTCACTTCGTTTTTTTAGTATGACAAAAACTCTGCTGTGATTATGAATACCTATCAACTACATTAATAAATAAATTATTCCAAATGTTAACAATCAACATGGGTGCTATTGTGTTCCTTGTTTAATATTGCATTACTTTGCATTGCACAATTTGCACTGCATGCTATTGCATTGCATTACATTGAATATTATTGCATTAGATTACATTACGCTACATTACATTACATTACATTACATTACATTACATTACATTACATTACATTACATTACATTACATTACATTACATTACATTACATTACATTACATTACATTACATTACATTACATTACATTACATTACATTACATTACATTACATTACATTACATTACATTACATTATACAGGGTGATTCGCATAAGGTGTGACAAAAAGATAGGGTGTGTAGGTTGGACCTAGACAAGCAAAAAATCGTATGGGAGGGGGGGGTCCATTTTCCCCCGTTTAGGCGGGAGGGGCCATTTAAGAAAAAAATCACTAAAAATGGAAAAAATATTATTTAAAAATAACGGTAATACCTACAGAGTCGTGCTATAGTATTTTGAAAAGCTAAAAACCTATACATTAAATAAAATCTAAAAATAAGTTGTTCATTTGAATAGTTTTTGAAATATTAATTTTCAAAGTCAAAATTTTGAAAAAAAAACATAATTTTTTTTCTTCAAACCATTTTTTTTCAAAATTTTACGTAATTAAGTAGTATTTTTCTGGCTTATTTTCAATGCTCTTACTTATTTTTGATCAAACTCAAAAAACCGGATGCCAAAATAACCTGCAGTTTTTGAGAAAACCAAAAATTACAAGTTGCCAAAATAACCTGTAGTTTTTGAGAAAACCAAAAATTACAAAAACGACTTTTCAAAAAAATTTATGTCTAATTTAATAGAGTCAAAAATATCTACCAAGACAAAATATTGTAAAAGAAAACATACACCTATTGCAAGGCAGGCATTCCCATTAATCAAAGTCACCGCTAGTCAATGTTCGAAAAAAATAACCTAAACTCAAAATTTCCCCGAATTGAGTTTTTATTATTTTTATTTTCATCATTTTTATAATGAAATGATTTATTGATGTTTTGGTTGATTTTGAAACTAATTTGAAATTTTTTTCGATGTGATATGTTTTAGAGATAATTAAAATTACCTAAACTGAGATAAAAATAAAACAGAATGCAATAAAATCCTTGATTTATTTGATACAGAAAATTAAAAGGAACTTCGTAACATTTTTAAAGCAAATTGTATAATCGTGGGTAAAACTTTATTTTAAAACTGCCCTCTCTGCATGACAGTAATTTATAGCCCCGGTCTAAGTAACTGAATTTTATTTACAACACAAATTGTCATTTGCCAGGTCGTCTATAAGCATAGAGCTATTAAACTTATTTTCATATGCAATGCAAACATTTGTTTATGTCACCCCCTTAGCTCTTTGATTGAATCAGGAGAAACAGTTGAATAAATCACCATCAACCACCGACCGGGTGCGCTAAAGTTTTATCTTTGATTTATTATAATATGTCTATGTGACAATAGAATAGCTTGTATTTATAAATTGCGTGGGAAGTTGATTATAAATGCAATTATAGTTTAATTGTTTTTTTTATGTGACAACAGACTAGTCAGTTGATGATTTGATTGGAAGTGCCAGATAATTACTATTCAATTGGAAGTGTAAGCTAATTCATGTGAAAGTTGGTATTATATGAGTGCTATAAATCATTGTTAAATCAATTGATTTTCGTTTCTTAAAATGAAAGGCGTACGAGGTTGCAAGAGTAAGTGCACATGAGTATTTGGTGAGAGTATAACTCTGTGACACGCCATTTACTTAATAGCTGAGCTGTCACTTAAGTTGAAACCATGACAAATGGGTTTGTTTTGACAAAATGGCATTTATTTGAACATTATCTTAATATGAGAGATAGAAATAAAAACGTTTCTCCCCAAAACTCTTGCCTCGTAAGACAGTGCGCTAATTAATATGACACTTATGGAGGTCTAGACGTTTTATTAATTTAGGAGATGTTTGGAGTCTATGTTTAAATGAAAGGGTGTGCGAATGATAAGCAGAAAGAAAAATTAAAATAAATTTTAAATGATAGGTCAAAAACCGAAGAATATAACGAACGCAAATAAAACACCAATTGGCACTCGATTGTTTGTGAGTCAGTAAGACTATGAGTGGATTGTATGATGTTCTTTGTTTATGAAGAGTGGTGCGACCTTTTGTTAGTAAAATCAAAATTTTCCGTACTTGAAAATAAATAAGCAGCATTTATTCAACAAAGGCTTTTACTGTGAAAACATTGGCGCCAGAAAAGTAAATATTTTTTGTAGTCTGGCAGGTTGCTTTTTTAGGATTTTGATTTTGGAACATAATTTCGTAACTTTGCATTTTTGGTACAAGAAGGTGATGTCGGGAGGTCTACAATTTGTTCGCTTCATGAGTGCTATATGGTGCACCTCGTATTTAAAATACCTTTCTAACAATACATCATTTTTATGAATACATTAGATTTAGATTTATTTTATTTCAGTATCTTTTACAATAAACTTATTTAATTATTATATATTATAATTAAAAAGTTATTTTAACTATAAACAAACTAATATAATCTTGCAGTAATCTAATTTACATAAATAGAAATGAATTCAAATATTTAACTATAATTAAATTAATAGTAATCAGGGTTGTTAGCCAAATACCTAAAATGTATTGTATCAAAATTTAAAGTACCTCGTAGTTTTCTAATGTCTAATGGTAGAGAATTCCATAGTCTGACAGTATATACAAAGAATTGGCGTTTAGTGGCACAAACATGTATATGTTGGTTGCATAAAAGTAAACGTTCTATTTGAATTAGAGAAAATCAACTTGTTATATAAGTAAAGCGGGTCTTTTTTAGTCAATACATTATTAAGAGATTTTAAGGCAATGTAATTCAAGCATGCGTTCAGAGTACCTACATCCTAGTAAATTTTCCTTATATCGAGAAACATGGTCAAAGCGTTTGAGATGGTAAACGTAACGTATGCAGTTGTTAAAAGCGACGTTTAAGCTTCTTTTCTTTTCAGAGCTTAAGCAACAGAAAATTTGAGCACCGTATGTGATTATCGGAGTATTCAGAGTTTTTACTAGCCGAAATCTTATGTTCTGTGGAGTAAATTGTTTCGAATACGACAAACTCCTAAGGCAACCGTTTATTTTGCCAATAATACTTTGGATGTGGTAATCCCAGCTTAATGTGGAATTGAACCAGATCCCCAAGTTTTTTACTCTATTTACGTATTCAATATTTTTTCAACCGATGCGTATAGAAGGGAAATAACTAAAATCGAGTTCATGTTTATAAATAATTAGACATTTAGATTTGGATGTGTTCAGTTTTAAACAGTTTTTTTCCGACCAAGACATGATTTTACTAAGATCGCTGTTAAGTAATTCAGCACCATTTTCAATTAGTCCTAACTTGCAACTTAATCGAATCTGTACATCGTCAGCATATAAGTCAATAGATCTATGCTCGACTTGAGAGGGCAAAGCATTAATGTACATCGAAAATAGTAATGGGCCAATAATCGATCCTTGGGGGACTCCTGTGGAAAGGTTTACAAAACTTGGAACTCGATTGCCCACAACTACAGCTTGTCGCCTTTCAGAAAGGTATGAAAATATGAGCTCAGCTGCCGAAGGTGAAAAATTAAAAAATTGTTTTAGTTTAGATATTAGTATTTTGTGGTTCACCGCATCAAAAGCTTTCGAGAAGTCAAGTAATCCCAAGAAGGATACATAGTCCTCATCAATAGCGCACCGCAGATCATCAGTAACTTTGAGTAAAGCAGACACGCAACTATGGTTGTTTCTATAGCCAGATTGGTTAATACATAAAAGATTGTTTTGTTTTAGAAAGGATAAGATTTGTATATGTAGTATCTTTTCTAAAACTTTAGATAAAAAAGGTAGAATGGAAATAGGCCTATACTCAGGGGGAGATCGAGTGTTTTGTTTCTTAGTAATAGGAATTACCTTAGCATCTTTCCATTTATAAGGAAAGGTTGACGTCATTATAACGGTGTTGAAAATGTATGTAACACAGGGTAGTATGTGTGGCAAAATTATTTTTATGAACACAGGATGCATTTCATCGAAACCACAAGCTTTAGACTTAATTTTAAGAATATTTGAAACTACGTCTGCTTCATCAATGCCTTGAAAATAAAAGCAATGGTTTAAGTTATTTGGCTGGCGGATATCTCCAGGGGTTTCAACGGAATATTGTGAACCAGTTTGAATTTTAGCAAAATTGGTGTTAAGCTCATCTGGGTTCGATTCAATAGGGCAGACATCTTTTTGACGTCCAATGCCAAGTTCCCGAATATTTTTCCAAAGAGCTTTGGATGGAAGATCTGTACTCAGAAGGTTAGAGTAAGTTTTTATCTTCGCTTCCCTAATTTTTGAACGAACTTTATTACGAAGGATTCGAAAAGAATTTCGCAATTCGGAAGTTACCTTCAAAGAATGTGAAAGGATTGCAACCGTTTTTGGCTAAAAAGCCTATCTACATCAAATTTTTTGTCAGTAGATATGACGCGTTGTTTGCTTCTTCAGTCGAAGCAATTCAACTCCAGTTAGGGACCTATACGTTCATTTTGAACAGACGGATGAATGTTACCTTGGGGCTACACGATCAACAAAATGGCAAGTCATCGGCTCACATACATAATCTTTCAAACTCCTTTCCGTGTTTTGGATGCGACGTAGGTAACTTACAATTTGCCAGGCGTTTGGCTTTCAATAATTTTTTTTTATTTGATTTCAGAATAGTACATAAAAAAGCTTAAAAATAATTATTTAACACTTTTTTATACTTTTAAAGCAGTTTTTGTTTTCTTTCTTCAATTCATTTTCTTTTTTTTAGGGCGTTTTGATGAAGCTGTCAATTTAATGGCTACTCAAATTGCTTCTCAGCGAGTTTGGAATATTCCATACTAGTTGACTTTCAGTATCGAAAATTTTATTGTGTATGTAAAAACTTTTAACTGTATTGTAAATGGCTTGCCATATATTGTTCGTGTAGCCTCGGGGTTAGATGAGTTGACCTGATGTTGCACATCCGAGCTGGGAGCTCTGGGTCCTAGCGCATCTACCACAACTTTACCTTGTGAATAATGGAGAAGATCTACAAGTCCTTGCCAATTCTGAACTGCTTATCGAGAAAGCGCTTTTCATGGCATGATTAACTATCAGATGGCTTACCAATTCCTCGCGAAAGGCGATATTTTTCTGTTGGGATTCGAACATCGAACAGGTAGACATGCTAAAGATTTCGCTCCCTTTTTACCTGATTGTGACTTCCAATTTTAGGTAGTTGATTACTAGAAAAAACCTCAGCAAAATCGAGAAACCGCGAAGCATAGGTCTTTGAAATTAATTGATTGCCTTAATTTTTCTTACTGAGCCTTCCAAGGCGGTTTTATTAGGACTACAGTGGAATGGAAAAACGCAGTTTCGTAAGATGCTTAAGCCATAAACAATACTAAATCTTATGCTAGGTTTGACTGCTTTTATGTCACATTATTTGACATAATTTAGACTTGTGCAATAACTTTTTTTATTTCAATAGAAGAAAACGTAAGCCTTTAGGGTACGCATATTGCCAAAATCTAATAAACGGTCCTTTCCCAAAACGTTTCAAGTAGGTTATATTATATCCTTTTTATATCCGCTTAGCTTGAAGCTCCACTGAGCCTTCACGTAATTTTTAATGACAACATCATCATCATCATCATCACATGAGCATAACAGAGCATACGTATATGTATATTACATCCTATAGCCTTATCCTAAATATATATACACAATTTAAGCTACGGCAGCCATGAGCTCAGAGTGAACTTTCCTCACAACCTTCGACAACAAACGAACCGCTGTCTTTGTAATCTTTTTTTCTTTATACCAGTAAATGTGATACACACGCGGTCTTTTTTTTTTTCTTTTTTTTATAATGTCCGCAGAATGGCATGGTTATCCGTTTCACTTTTCTAACCGCCCCGATAAAAATAACATTGAATAAAGGAAGAAAGGAGCCTCAGGTTTAGTGTTATTTCATGTCAATCAGAGCGAAGTAAAGTGAGATGAGAATTGAAGAAGAAGGCCAACTTTTACACAGATAAAAGGTTTTATTTTGGTTAAGGTTAGAAGTACGATGAGTGGGTGTTGTGGGGGATGTTGTTCCATGCTGCGATATCACGAACATTGTCAGAACTAAAAACCTACATGACATATACACGTATGTTGTATGTTAAGATGCGGTTTTCCTCAGAGTATCCTTTATTAAAAGCAACAATCTGTATTGTTGAAAGAAAGCAGATCTCTATTGAAACGCATTTCTATAAGGGAAACATCAGGCATGTGGTAATTGTGGAATGTAATAAAGCACCAATCATATGCCTCAGAGGCATCGTTAGTGACATGCTTTTGTTGGTTAAGGAATCTGCAGAGACATGTTACCGAAATGACATCAGAATCGATTTTCTTGTTTATTTATTTACTTAGATGTCGTGTCTGATGTTCATTTATTCATTAGGAAGACAGTTCCAAAATGAATTAATCGGCAAACAATGAATGTTAAAAGCAGGTTAAAAATCCTTATAGCTTTTTTTTATCTTTGAAAACTATTAGATTTATAATGGAATTCCATGAAATTGTTTTGCAATCGTCGTAAAGGGCGTGTGTAAGGACATAAAGAGAAGCGCCATAGAAATCATATCCCGACTCAAAGGGGTATTCTAGGAGAAGAATTTTTCATACGAAAAAAAAACTAATTAGTTTCTTAATTTTGTGTTCAAAGAATTCAACTTAGTTTTTTCGTCGTGAAAGAATTGTCGTTTAGGAAAGAAATGGGAATACGAACTTTTGAGTTTTGCGTTCGACTAACGTATGTCTTTGTAAAACTTTACTGAACGAATTGAACATAAAAAACTTACATTTGATGAACTTCTGGGAGTAATTAAGTAATAAAGAGTTTTTCTTCGGAAATAAAAGACAATTTTTTAAGACAATGCCTTTTTCTGCGTTTTCTGGATAACTCTGCTCTAGAGGCACAAGTTTAACGCGGTTTTGAAGTGCCGTAAAAAAGACAATTAATATTTTTACCATTATTTTTTATAGGATATTTTATAATACTAAAAAAAAAACATTAAGAAAAAAAGTGGAAGTTTCAAACTAAGTTAACAAACTAAGGGACTTCAAAAAATTGGCACGCGACCATACTCAAGATGCCAACCCCCCACCAATATGATGAAATAAAATAAAAACGATAATTAATTTTGAGTAATGCCGCTATTTTACCAATTAAAGTAGAAAAAAAAAAAGTTGAAAATGTTTTTTGCTCAACAAAATGGCGACTTCCTGAATTTTTTTTATTTTTGTAAAATTTTTTTGAGGTTTCTGAATTTCTTAAAAATATTGAACATTGAAATTTGGCAATGGTGATATTTCATAGAATAGTTTGTAAAGAAGACTTCACCAAAATTTTAGGCAAATAGGTTTAGCAGCACTTGAGAAATCGTGGGTATCGGTTTAAAAAGGACAGTTGTAGTAGAAACGCCTTAGTAGTTTCACAAAAAGTTTCACACAGTTTAAGTTATGAATGAAGTGACATTTAAGAGGCCTACATTTATTCAATCTGCCAGTCCTGCTGCAGACCAGTGACCTTTCTCAATTTGGAAATATGTGAAAAAAACACTTTTTTTTCAAATTTCTATACTTAAACTACCCCCTACCAGTGCCTGGATTCCGTAACTTTTTAGATGATTATCGTCGATTGTATCGCCAAAAGATTGTTTTATGTAACATCGTTTTCTGCCATTAAAGATAACCCTACTGTAGAAAACCGAAATTTGTTCAAACGGGCCAGAAATCTCTGTAATGCTCAAATCCAAAGGGCTAAGTTTTTACATGACCAAAAAGTAAGGCAAAAAATACTATTGTGTTCAAAAGGAAGTAAAAACTTTTGGTCTTTTGTCAAGAACATTAAGAACTCGACCACGCCATCGGTCCCAACGCTCGTCTTCAATTACTCTCCGTATGTCAGCTCCATCGACAAAGCCAATTTGCTGGCAGCTCAATTTGCTGCCAAATCGACACTTCCTCATAGCATATAGGCTCCACCTGAGCTCGAGTCTGCAAATTCTTTGATGAAGCAGATATTTTTTCGAACTCGTTCGGTTGCGAGGGTCCTTAAAGATCTCAACATACATAAATCCGCTGGTCCAGATGGTATCCCCGCCGTTATTCTGAAGAGGTGTTCTTCTACGCTGGCAAAACCACTGCGTAAACTTTTCCATCTTTCCTATTCTGCTGGGATTTTCCCGAGCAGATGGAAAACTGCATTTGTCCAGCCGGTCCCTAAAAAAGGCGAATCTTCCTCCCCTTCCAATTACCGTCCAATTGCACTCACGTCCCTTCTTTCCAAGGTCATGGAAACGTTGATAAACCGTCAAATTATGAAATATCTTGAAGAACGAAAGCTTCTTAATGACCGTCAGTACGGCTTTCGTAGCAAACGGTCCACTGGTGATTTGATGGCTTATCTCACCGAAAAGTGGAACCAATCTTTACATTGTTTTGGAGAAAGTGAGATTATTGCATAGGTGTACCTATCGCTACATGTAAACTCCTACTTAGACAAGACGCTTCAAGGATAACAAACACTAGATAGACTGAGAGTAACAACTGCCTTGCAACCAAAAAAGTTTGGCCGTGTATAGACTCAAAACGCTCGAAGAGTTTGTTTGCCCTGAACCGCCTGTATCTAGGTTCTACCATAGGTGTTCTTACGGGAGACTGTCTAACAGGGAGACACGCCAAAAGACTTGGTGTGTTTTCCAATGATTTCTGCAGAAGCTGCATGGACGAGGAGGAGGAAGAAACCGTTCAACACCTTCTTTGCTCATGCCCTGCACTACTTCATAGGAGGAAAACTCATCTCGGTGAATTCTTCTTCGATGATACTAGCGACTTAGCTTACATAGACCCTAAAAGTCTTTCGAAATACATTAAAAGTTCCGCGTGGTTCGACTAGCAGGTGATTAACCGGCTAGTTTCGTAATGGAAGATTAATTAGTTCAACTCGTTAATCTTACATGGGGTTTCTGAGATCAGTAGGTGATTAACTTGCTGATCTCTGTGGTATCACAATGGGCCCTTGCGGCCTAAGTGTGTCAGGCAATGTACTCATTGGCTGACAGCCACTTCCACCTAACCTAACATAAGATTATTCCGCTTGATATTTCTAAATTTGATAGAGTTTGGCATCAGGCTCTTTTATCGAAAATGCGTGCTTTTGGTATCGATGAGTCTCTTCTTCGTTGGATTAGAAATTACCTTTCCGACCGTTCAGTACAAGTTGTGTTGGATGGCTTCAAGTCTGATACCCACTTCATAAATGCTGGTGTGCCCCAGGGCTCCGTTTTGTCTCCGACTCTCTTCCTCATTTTCATTAATGATCTCTTGTCTGAAACTTCTAATCCGCTTAACTGTTTTGCTGACGACTCGACCCTCAGCTTTTCATATTCGCCAAATTCACGTCCCTGCTTTTCGGATGTGGAACTGGAACGGTTGCGTATGATAAGCTCATTAAATTCTGACCTTGACAGCATTGTTGCATGGGGTCTTATGAACCGAGTAGAATTCAATGCTTCGAAAACTCAATGCTGTCTCTTGTCGTTGAAGCTTAACATTTCTCCATTGCCATTATCCATGAATGGTACCTGCATCGAAGAAACCGAAAAGCTGTCAGTACTTGGTATGTGTGTAAACGATGATCTTCGTTGGAATGACCACATATTTGAAGTAGCTAAAAACGCTGCTAAATGCTTAGGTTTCTTAAGACGATGCAGGAAGTTCTTCACCCCTTCTGATCTGGATACAATTTATAAGGCCTTCATCCGCCCAAAACTGGAGTATAAATCCCATATCTGGTCAGGTGCTGCTCAAACATCTTTGCACCTTCTTGATAGAGTACAAAATAGAGCGTTAAAATTGATAGGTGATAGTTCAATCGTAGAATCAATTGTTTCTCTTGAACATCGTCGAAACGTTGCCTGTCTCACTCTCTTTTATCGCTTTTTTCGCAAACAGTGCTCTAGCGAAGTAGCCAGTTTCATTCCTCCCCTGAATCAATTTAGCCGCAACACCCGCCTCGCTAGGAATGTTCATCAGTTTTACCTTGAGCCCAACTTTGGACGTACAGTCAAGTATAGAGATTCAATATTTTAGTCGCACCACCCGCATGTGGAATGCTCTGCCCGACCCTGTTTTTCCCCTACATTACGATTTACAAAGATTCAAAAGCAACGTACATCGGTGTCTCCTTATAAATCCTCTCCTATTTTCCTAAATGCTCGCACTGTGTTTTTACAACTTTATAAGGGTAGTCATAACCCCTTTATGTGCGCATTAATTAAAAAAAAAAAAAAAAATTAAAGGATAGCTGTTTTACAATGGTCTTATGAATTTTGATAACTTTTTCAGGATTTTAAACACGTACCTGTGATCCCCTCGTTCTAATGGTTAATATGTCTGTCTGTCTTTGTCATTGCAATGAAAAGTGCTTCTGGATAAGACGTTCTGAATCGACAAAAAATGTAGGTCCCTTCCATTCATTGTTGTGAGAAATGTGCTACGCTCCCTGCTCTGTTGCGTTACCCTATTTTTCGTCTAAAAAGTTACGAAATGTAGAGCAAACAAAAATAGAAAAAGAAGTATTATGCCTGAATATTAGTTTGGGCTTCCTGTTGCCCGTGGCATAGTGGTTAGCATAAACTGTCTGCCTGTTACGTGGGCGTTGATTTTGGCACAATAGGTTTCATTCAGACACCGCAGTTCAAGCCACCCTATAATATACTGGGTGCCGCAAAAGTATGGAAACCCCTGTAAATATGGCAGAATATGCGTTAAAAAAAAATCAAAGACCCTATATCCGACGTATTTTTCGACGAGGAATCCGATGGTGACCTTGAATTTGACCTTGGACGTAACCTTGAAGCCCCAGCGACACAAAAATCGATTTTTCAAACGGAAACCCCCATTTTTTATTGCAGATTTGGAAAGAGCGCAAAATTTTACGAAAAAACATGTATTTTATTTTTATTAATGAAATTATTAGAGGTGCAGCGCTTGAAATAAAAAATGAAAACATTGGTCTGAAACCCTTGGAAATATGGCAGAATATGCGTTAAAAAAAAACGTATTTTTCGACGAGGAATCCGATGGTAACCTTGAATTTGACCTTGGACCCTGCCATATTTCCAGGGGTTTCCATACTTCTGCCGCACCCTGGTTGCACTGGTTGATCTTAATTCTCGCCAAATCCCACACAAGTATTCGGGTCCATCCGATGCATCATGCAATGACATGCCTATGGATGTCGATTCAGTAACAGAGTTAATCAGTCTTTTCCAGCATTTTTCATGTTTTAATTGGTTTCTTATCCCACAATTTTCAGATAATCTCTTTGCTCTCCTCCGCGGGATACGGATCACAAACTGGGTGTTTCAGGGTGATGCGAGTTGAACTCATCACCCATCATTCATCACTCACCACCAGGAGGTAAATGACACTGGTGCCATATATCCCGCGGTTTCACGGTGTCATATGGAAAATAGTGAAAAGATGTCCTATAACCCGTGAAGCCATATCATCTATGGTGCCATATTACTCGAATTCATCCTAACATTAAGTTCTCAAATTAAAATTAAATCCTTTCTAAAAGACTTAACGCATGAGACTGATTTACATATTCAACTTAAAGTCAACAGTAGATGGTGTTTGGTATACCGGAAGGTAGTACTCTTGGCCCTACTTTGTTCCTTTTATCAAGTATATATCAAACGAAACTCTACTACATGCAGTGGGAAATACGATTAACGGAAGTGTAAATAAATTGCAAAAATCTCTTGATAATTTCAATTAGTGGCCAGTAACCGAAATGCAGTCGGTTTAGTTTTAAGAAAATCGATTGTTTTCGGTTTTTCCTTTAGTCAAGGGGCTGTAATTTCTTTTTGGTTCTACTACAATCAAAATTGTTTGCACTACAATCTTTTTTGATCATATTTATGTGCTTGAAATTGGTTTTTATCGTTTGTAGTGGTAGAAGAGCCAGCGAAAAACAAAAATTTTGTAGGATAATGCAGCAAATTCTACTGCAAAATATTATACGGTCAAAAATTTGTTTTACTACAAAGAAAAAAAGCTGCTTGGCTCTATCAACGCTGTTCTTCTATATTCCATTGAAAATAAAAATAAAAACTGAGTTTTCATTTTCAGCACATTTCAATTTCCTATAGGGTAAAAAATATTTTTAATACAATCTACTACAATCCAAAATTTAAACTTTTTTCCGCGAAACTCTGTTGTCAGGTTCACTCAGGTCCAGTGGAGGTTTTGATTTTCTTCATTCACACTCTCTGGGATAGAAAGATCCATGCACATTGAATAATTAACCTTTAATACTTTTCGAACAATCGCTCTCCGAAAACATCATTATTTTAATTGATAACTTAATCATTACCTACTTTGAATTTTCCACATTAATACCTTGTCTTGGTCAGTTTCGGCAGGCAAATCTCGATCTAGATTCCAGAGGAGAATTTCAATGAATAGGAAAAAAGGAACATATTTTCCTTATAGTTCTGATAGCTTGTCTGTCCTCCCATATATTTTTGTGCTTTTCCCTCTGTTATATCTTTAAAAGATAAAAATGGCAGATCTATTTCTGTCTATTCAGCCTTCTTCTACAATCTGTCGACAGTTGCAGATGAAGGAACACATATCGGTACATTGTTCCTGTGGAAAATTTCTATTTGGATCTAATGTCATTCTGTTCTGCACGCTTTTCAATCTAATCTCAGACGACAGCAAACATACTGTGCAAGTACACGTGCTAAGTGCAAACAGAAAACACAAACTTAAAATTACATTTGAACCTAAATATAGTTTTACAACAACCATCAACCACTAGCACATGTTTTCCGTCGGGGGGCGAGTGCATATATGTTTGAACCCACCCAAGTTGATAGAAAAAGAAAAGGTTCTTAGTTTCGTAATTTCTTATTTTATATTTATTCATACTTAAATAAACCTGCCAGCACCTGTCGTTCTTTTTTGTAGTTGGCACTCATAACAAAGACATCATTGAAATGATTTTTTCACTTTCTGTAGGGAAACAGGCTATTCAATGTGCTAATGGCAATTAATAAAAACATTGCACACTTTTTGCCACCTATAACGAGATCTTTGCTCTAAGAGGCCAGTAAGCTTTGTATATCGCTGATTAACACATTTCGTGTTTTGTCTTTTGAGCAGAACGAGGAGACAGACCACCAGCATTGTTTTGAATCAAATTGCTGGGCTAATTTTGTAAATTACAAAGCGCCAGAGTACCAAGTCACTTTGTCTGATAGTCGCTTCGTTTGGTTTCATAAATGTGAATACATTGTTGCCAACTGTGGTGTTTTTTATCTTCGGCTTTTTTGGGAGTCTTAGATGAAAATCTAGTCACAGTCTTTGAAATATTGTTATTTTTTGAATTTCGGAAAAAATTGTAGGTCCCTACATTCTTCACAAGTTATGGTAGAGAGGAATGCACTAGGCCCCGACTATCTTCCAGCCTGTTTTTGTTTTGTTTTGAAGTTTGATTTGCAATGGTAACCGTAGGCTGTTAAATATCTCTTAGAATAAAGGACCCTCCCTACTCATTTCAAAAATGTTCAATCAAATTAAATAGAAAATGTTGGTAACAGTGGAGGGCCTGGTGTCGTTGCACATCATAAATTCGTTAGTGAGATCTCAGTCTTTGTACTCGTGTCGGACAAGTGTAATTTTTCTATGAAATATCAGCATTCAAAGGGTACTTTATTACAATCAGTGAAATGCAATGGCGTCTTAAATGGAAACAAGACATAGAGTCGCCGCCGCGCCGTGTAGATATAAACGCATCTCATGGTATGTTAGTTTAACATTGATGGTGTCACCAGTTTGATTTAAATTTACAAAATTAAATCTTGTGTATTGTCGGTATGATGTATGTTCTAATTTTGTTGAACGGTCTTGTTGTTGTTACGTGCTCGTAAATGATGAGGTCTAAGCTAGGGGCAACATAAATGAGATCTGCGTCCAGGAAATAGATCGATGTCAGTGTTAGAAAGCAACAAATCACTTAATTGACAATCACGTCTGCTTTTTTGTATAAACATTTCTTTCAGGGAACACTGTAGATTATGAGGTCTGCATTCTTTTGGATTAAATGAGATGTTGAACGCAGTTAAAGTCTGATTGATTTGTCTTTTGTAAGCGAAGTGTTTGTCTCAGTGTTTTTGCTCTCAAATGGACACGGACCTTTAAACTTCCTTGTTATTTTCAAACAGAGTTATACTTATTCACGTGCATATGCAGTTGCTGATAGATTTTTAACTATGTTTGCTCTAATCTATAATCGCACTAAATAGGTTTTGAATATGGACTCTGAAAGTGCACCATTTACAGTTCCACTGCCCTGATGTGACAAATAATTTCAATGATAACCATCAACACTTCAGAAAATAGCTTAATGATCGACATTACGAAGATAAAAATTACATTGATGCACGCTATTTTCACTGAATAGCTGCTGTCAGTAGATCCTAAGCATGCTTGTATCTCACGTTAACAAATTCAAGTACCTTAAGTGCTATGTGCAGTACTATATGACGTTCGTAGTATTTAATTTTGTACATTTATTAATTAAAAATTGATAACCAAGCAATAAATAGATTTAAAGTGGAACCTGACATGCCAACCGAAGGAATCCTGATATAAAATGTTTCCAAACTTGGTATTTGAATAGTTAGCTATGTGTTTTTCATATAAACATGGCCTCATAAGAACCATAGTCAAGTCATGTTTATCTTTGTTTGTAAAATAAAAGCGAATAGGAAATAAATGCAAGGCTTATAAAAGTAGTCTATGTAATTTGGATTGTCTTTGAAATCTTTTAAGAGTTTTTTATGTGACAATGAGGCCTTTTTTTACATTGATTTGAAATTGGAGTAGGGTTTAAGTTTCGAAAGTTTTTTTATTTTGATGCAACTACGTTATAAGGTTTACAGAATATTTAAGTCGAAAGCACTCGTTTCTTTTTTTTGGAAGAAAAACTTTGCGAGTTACCAAAACATTACAATTGATTGTTGAAAAACATGGAGACTATGATCAATTTTTGTTGGATTTCTTCTTCCCTTTCGGTTTTACGAGCATCGTGATCTCACCAAACTTCTATTTATCTGCTTCACATGCCTTGATCGCAGAAAGAGTAGCGTCGGTAAGCCTCCCGGTTTTTGAATGTTCCAAATGCCACGAGACAAAATGACTTCTGTAACAGGAGTGTTTTGCATTGTTCTTCTTTTTGTTTCTTCGCGATCATGTCTGATCGTTGTAAGAATTTGCCCTCTGTGACAACGTTCTTTGGATTTCTTCTTTGGACACGATAACTTTGGACAGCTTAGTCGATCGTGGTCTATTTTTGCCAAGATGGTATATACACTTTAAGATCCATGGAAGATCTTGGAACTTCTAATACAATCAAGCATTTTTACTCCTGCTGTCGTACGATATTCGAACCATCTTCATCTCGTTTTTTTACATAGTCAAACATTGTGAGTTGTGAGCGTTGTAGAGTCTTCCGTTCAGTTTAGGGGCATTTATCTATCATAGAAGATGGCGGAGTTGTCTTGCCACTTCATGCACCCTAATACGCTTACGTGATGATTGATGTCACCCTTAGAAGTTGCTTAACTATTCATCGTAGATCAGAGATTTCTTAACTTTTCAATCCTGGGAAGAACATTTCAATAGAAATAGAAGTCTAGAGTTGGCATGAATGGATCAGAAAACTGACTTTTTTGGACAACTACTGTTGGTACTGTTTTCTTAAACTGCTACACATACGTAAATTGCTTGTTGCAGTGATGTAGGATTCTCGCTTATAATAGCTCCATCGCATCGTCAGCAAAGATTAGCTGGGTGTTCTATTCTATTTCTTCAAGTTGGTAGTAGAACGGGCCTTATTTCCTGAACTCCGCCATATCGTTTGTTGGACGCAAAAAAGGTCTACTCGTCTCCTTCTAATCGTCTCTTCCATTTGGAGCGGTCATACTTCCAAGTTCCAACGTTCCAACTCACAACTTTTAAACCTTGTTCAACTGTCGCACTTTTTTGCTTGACCCCATTTTTGATCATCGGTCGAGGATCTGCACCGTATTTCTGGTTACTCCATTCTTTTAGGTGAACAGCCTAGCTGTCCAGCGCGGTACTTTTTTTATTTTAGTGCTTCAGATCAAATCTCGCTTCCAGATCGTAGAATTGAGTGTGTTGTTGCCAGAAAAAGTCTTCGTTCGCGTGGTCCACTTACATTTGCCATCAGCCTGGATAGAAGCTTTGGATAGCGCGTTCAGGGACCGTCCGTATCTGGTCCCAAAAGCTCAGTTTCGTTCGATCTTTTTTGCCCTGTATGGCAGTAGTCCAGTGTGATGGGTTAAAAAAATCGATTTTTTTTTTTTAAATTTTCAGACCGAAATTTAGATTATTTCCAAAATTATACAGCAAAACAAGAGATCCCCCGCAACCTTTGAAAAATTTCATAATTCACCATTTTTTTTTTTTTCAAATACGTATATTATTGGTTTTCATTAGAATACGACAAAATTTTCACATTACGGCAGATCTTGGAAAAAACCCGAGAACATAATATCAATATTCACCATCTCTCGTATGCGAAGACAACGTGTGGAGAAGAAGATACAACAACGAGCTGTATGAGCGACATGGGCATAGCCAGAAGAATACGCATCGCGAGGCTACGATGGTTGGGCCATGTAGAGCGGATGGACCCAAACGCTCCGGCTCGTCGGGTGTTCGAAAGCACATTGCAGGGAAATCGCGGAAGGGGAAGACCTCGTCTTAGGTGGCGCAATCAAGTGGATGAAGACCTCAACCGAATTGGAGTGCGAAACTGGAGAGAGCTCGCCCGAAATCGAAATCGTTATAGAAGGATGTTGGTTGAGGCCCAGGTTCACCCCGAACTGTAATGCCCACCTAAGTAAGAAGTCATTAGAATACGGTCCAAACAATAATAATCTCTTTGATTTCTTATATCAGATGACTTAAGTCAGTTTAGTCACGAAAAAACGTCGAAATTTCCGCCGGCACACTGGACTATTACCTAGTATGTAAAGAAATTCCTTGAGCTACGCTGCTGAAACGAAACGAAAAATCCCATACAATTTTTATCATTCTACACACTTTTCCGTTCATCATTTATCTCCCGGTACAATAAATGCTTTATTTTGTGCCACAACAGTGAGAACTTTCGCAGAATGGGAGTAAAGTAGACCCAATACAAAAATTATTAAAAAACAAACCAATAAAAACAAATTGCTGTTGAAAAAAGCTTTCGTAAATTAATTTTGTTCATATAAATTAATTAAGCAACATAATGAAACTTAGCCATTTAGCTTTTTTACTAAACTTATTTCTTTTCAAAATTGTCTTGTAAACAAATGTATAAAATAATACTCATATAAAATTTCCATGGTTTACTAACTTATTTCTTTTTTTTTTGTTTCAGTTAAAACAACTTTTTATTACAATTTACAAAATACAATTCTAAGATGCAAGGCCGATAACCACTTTAAAATATTCAGAGCGAAAAAGTTTGGTGGGTATACTTATAAATTTTTGTTGAACATTGAAATTGAACATTGATATAAATCCTTATCATAGCTTGTTGTCTATTGTGTGGGAGTTTCGAGGTTTGAGTCCCAGAAATCTAAATTTATTTTCACAAGTCATTTGATAGTGATTTCGCTACCTCGATTAGCCGTTGGGAATCAGCGAACAATTGTAGGATCCTTCTTTACTCACAAGATATAGCTGAGTGAAACGGGCGGAGCCGTGGGGCTCCTCGCTCTGTTGCGAAACCAATTGATTATTTAAATTTTATATTTGCTCTCTGGGACATAAAAAAACCCAAATTTGGCAGACCAGTGTTATTTGACGTGCGAGACTAGCTTGATGAAGGAGTAGGATCTCACATTTCAAAAAATTGTGATCGTGAGTTGCTAAGTTCAAAATCCATTTATGAAGTGAAATTACCTTACGCGCGCTGAGAGTAAAGTATCAATGTTATATTAGATTGAATGAAACGGAAAGGACTGATCATTTGAAAAAGAATGTTAAAGCGCCTACAGCGAAGTAAAACAACTAAGTAAATAGATTTCGGGTATCCCTATCGGATTTCTTCCGACCAGACTTTGGTGAGGAATAGAGGTGACCTACAATGTCTTTTTGGATTCCGGACGAGTGGAAAGGAACTTTTCATGGCAGTGAGGACTCGTCTATTCCTAAAGGTGACATCCATGATAAAACAATTGGATGTTTCTGCGATTCAAAGCTTGATCACCCACGCAATAGGCAGACATTGCCTTCATTTTTTCTTGTAGCATTTCAACCTACACGCTGAAGCTGTTTTGCTACACCTTATGTTAATGACCCTGTGTATAAAACTTTGATATTTATAAACCGAATCTTGGTGCAGGAAAGTTTATTCCTTTCCTATAATATAATATTCAAATGAGTTCATATCTTTCGAAGGACTTTTGAATTTGGAACTCTTTCAAGCAAACAACAAAATGTTCGTTTTGAAGTTCAAAACAACTTGATGTGTGTGTGGAATTAAGGCCGTCGCGCAAAGCTAACTTAAGATCAAACAAGTACGTTTAAGTAATTTTGAGAAAATTTGTCTTGCTCCCTTCCCTTATAAATATTCATGTGAGCTTTTAATTTGACACAATGTATTTAATGTTTTTACTTTCTACCATGCCAAGCCAATCCACTTCCGCAATCAATATTATGGCAAAGAGATACGTGACGAGCTCTAGAGTGTAAATTAGTCTCATACCACACACGTAACGTACATAACTTTGTATGTGTTTATTTAAATTTGCATTTTTGTGAAGAATTTTCTTGCGATGCATCCCCATTTGAGTTAAGGGGATGACGGTATTCTTAGTGTCAATATTCTAGTTATTGTTGCGGTTAATTTATGCACTCAAACAAATCTCCTTGAATGTCACCACAGAAAATAAAATATTTATTATTGCTCCCTGTTGAGGCGTTTCTTATGCGTCGCGTCGGGGCTCAGTGGTATAACATCATGTTCACTCGTTCTGCGTCGCGACGCGTTAGAGCATCGAAAATTGACATTTTAAGGATGACATTAACTCGTGTGTGGATTCTATTTTCTGCACTTCTCGGTGGCTAAACTCACTCATGTGGAACTAAATAAATTTTAATATTTCATCCTTGGCTGAGTCTACATATATGTTTGTATATTTTTGGTGTTTTGAGCGCAGCGCTGTATTAAGATTTTAATGTCAACGAGTGACACGAAATTTGTGTTCTTTTTTTTTCTTTTTTCCTTTCTTGTCTATATACATCAGAGACTAATTCACATTTCCTCAAAACGTTATAGCTCTGCATGAGTAAGTAAATATAAATAGTTTTTACCAAATGAACACTACGAAATGCTACTTTGGGGACAAAGTCAATGTCAGTTTTGAGTCTTCTAATGGCCAGCGAATGACAACGTGACTCGCATAGCAAGAATGTAATTAAAGCAAATTTAATCGGACGCATATGTGTTAGTCATAAACACGCCTCATGCTGCAAAACTGATAAAGTATTTGTTTTATTTCATTTTGTTTTTGTTTTTGGATCTCTGGGCAAAAACACCATATAGATGACAACGGGACGGGATTGAGCCTGAAAATACCCAAGCAACTGAACTTAAATGTTTTTTTTTTATATTTAACGGTCTTACGCAAGGACCCTGAACTATTTATTGGACTTTCACTTCATCCGATGTTCGGTTTGAGTTTGAGTTTGGCTTTGGCCATCAGCCAGATGCTTGTTTATTTTGTATTTGTTTCTTATGTTATGAATGTGATGCAATATTGAGTGGATGAGCATTGGGCGTTGGTGGCGAACAAAAAAAAAATGACTAATTCCAGATACAAAATATTGCCAAAGTCGTGGAAATAATTATAATTAGGTTGTTAAAGGTTTTTGGGTTGGGGTTGGTGGTAAAAATATTACAAGGTTTGAATACAAATATGGTTAAATGATACAATTTTTTTGTTGCCGGCATATTGCGAGTTATTTTATTTACTATCCAGCAATGATAACTGATATGAATTATGATGCAAACGTGCTGAGTTATGAATTATAAAATGGAAACTTAAAAACTTAGCCAAGGCAGAATAGGTTCAATTGGATTGTGTCCAACTGCGTGGTTTAGTTTAAAATCTTTCTTAAGTTAAGTAATAAAAAAATGTCCAATGAGCAATTCAAAGACGCAAAGTGGACTATGCGATGTTGGAATACTTTGCTTGAAGGAGATGTACTTAGTATTGCTGACTGACGGTTAAACCGAATGAACGCCAGAATTAAGCTTTACAGTACTCGTAAAAGTCGACTAACTGTCTGAAGAAAAATTTGGTTTATTCAGATGAATGGAAAAATGTTTGTTCTTGTTGATTCTCATCAAATCATGTGCCTTAGTTAACGAACTATCGGAAGAAACATAAAAATCAGAAAATACATGAATCCTTTATTTGAATCGGCTTATTTGAATGTTTGAAAATTTTTCATGTAAATGTTGGCCGCGGTTGCTCTTATAATGGTCTTTCCTCTTAGACCCATTTTAGCTATTCTTTCTAACATTCCAGAAAGAAATTCTTCAATGTTGGCTTCCAGTGCATCAATCCAATCGGGCCATAGACATGAACCTTATCATAGCCCCACAAAAAAACACTCTGAAAGCTTTTTACATTAAATTGCACGATCTAGGCGTCCAATTGACCGACACCAAACGTAAAGTAAATTGCTCACCGAGCTCGCCTCTAAATCGGGCCATTTTTAAGCGTGCTGTGTGGCATGTGACACCATCTTGTTGTAACAACATGCCATGCAAGTCAAGTTCTTCCATTTTGCGCAGAAAAAGAGTTTGTTATATAGTCTCACGACTGCTTTTAACATTCACAGTAAGGTTACGATTCGCATCATCTTTGTTCAAATATCGCCCAATGATTCCACCAGCCCGTATTCCGCACCAAAGAGTGCATTGGTTACTCTTGCAATGCTTCTGGCTGCTCTTCACTCGAAATACTGCAGTTTTGTTTGTTCAGGTATCAATTCAACCAGAAATGAGCTTCGTCGCTGAACAAAATTTTTCGATAGAAAAGTAGATTTTCACGAGAGCCCATTCGCTATAAACTCGTCTTTGCGGTAGCTCATTCGGCTTAAATTTTTGCAGCAGCTGTATTTTGGAAAGTCCACGAAATCTTCCATAGTATAGTAACAGAGGACCAATTTCTGCGACCGGCGCGCGCTGAATAATTCGAGCTCATTCCTACCACAGGCCGATACATCAGCGATTTTTTCCTCAGATCGCACTCTACCTAAGCGTGTTGGTGGCTAAATGTCCAACGATGTAAATTTGTTGCCCGTGGCGTAATGGTTAGCATGTGGGCGAGAGTTTCGTGTTTCTCGAGGAATTGGCAAGTCTTCCAAAAGTAAATGCATTGCCATGAAAAGCACTTTCTTGATTAGCAGTTTGGAATCGGCAGAAAATTGTAGGTCCGTTCATTCCTCACAAGATATCGTTGAGAGAAATGGGCTCCCGCTCTGTTGCGCCACCTTATATATGTGTGTAATGTATACATTATTCCTTAGTTCAGTGGTGCCATCAGATTTTGGTTTGAAGCTCAGGATGCGCTCTTTACACCTGATACATTCCACCTGTCAGTGGGCTCGGATGATCGGTTAAGTTGTTCATAAATTTTCTTGCAGCGCTAAATCGGAATCTATCCGGCTGATGAATCGTGATGCTTCGAAAAGTTTTTGTCAGCTGAAGTACTTCTGTCGTTGATTCCCGAAATTGAGTCCTGTGTAGATCCGACTTTTTTCCTTCGAACGCTCTAAGTTTTATGAATCTGATGTTGGAAATCGTAAACCAAGGATGATAGCAATGTGTATTGTGATTGGTCTGATAACAAATAGAAGGTTGCTATCTGGTAGTACAATGGACTGGTATTTAGGTTTGAGTGCTCCAGCTGGTATTTAAAAACCTCCAACAGAAAAAAAAAAAAAAGAAAAAGGATTGGTCTGATAAGCTGGATGTCGTCTTACAATGTCCACTTCTTCTCCACATCGAGGTGGAATTGTATTTGTGTATTTGGCCTTCTTGAGCATTGCCTTTGTATTAGAGTCGAACAGTAATCTCTGTTCGAAGTTAACACCGGACAAGCTTGTGTTTTGGCTTTGTCTTAAGTTGCGATCGATCAGATACGTTGACTAACTTTCTGTGTCAGTTTTTGGCTCATCTCGTGCTTTGACCTCTAGTCTTATACTGAGGTTATTACTGTGGTAATCTTTTTTTTTGTTTTCTAGACTAGTTTTTTAAGAAATAAAGTAATCGAAATGGTTTCAAACGTAATTCTCAGATATTTCCCAAGATAGATCTCTGGAAGTTTAACATCGACGATGGAGCATATCAGCGTTGTTTCTAGACGGTTCTTCATCTAACCAACGTAACGCCGAGAAGTATTCAACTTTCAATTTGAAGTAAATATTGGCACCGTTCTTGTGAGGAATTGGCAAGTCCTCCGATAGTAATTTCATGCCATGAAAAGACTTTCACTATTAGCCGTTCGTAATCGGGAAACATTTTAGGTCTTATCCATTCCTCACAAGTTTGGTTGAGAGAAACGCGCTATTCTCTGGGGCTCCCTGCTCCATTACGCAATCCTATTTATTTATTATATTGGCACCGTTGTCGCACACAAAGTTTTGCCAGCTTGCTTGGTTTCCTTTATCCAACATGTTACTACACATCTTACTCTAAGAAAGTACTTAAGTTGTACTAGCTTAGATGCGACAAAGTATCAAATCGTACACGACCCTTCAGTTACAAATGACTAAAATCATAATTTTTCGAACGTAAGTCTCTAGAATTTCATGAATTTAATGTTCTCTAACCTTCAATTCAGTGAAATGAAATTTCCTATTCAATTTGAATAGTGCAAACAAATTTCCTCTTTCAAATGAAATTACCTTATTCAAAGATTGAAACGGAGTTATGAATTTCCAGTAAATTTAGCGAAAAACTCCACTTGTAATACACCAATTCCATAAATAAATTGCTCTAAATTTCCCATTTTGTTTAAATTTATTCCAACACGCTTGTTTGGGTGCGCGTGAAACTCAATTAAATTTGCCATGGCACGAGTCGATGCCACGCCATGCCACGCCATCATCACTTTTACAAAAAGCCGTGTAAAAAGTCCACAAAATCTAGCAAATCAAAGTCCTAAAATGGAACTCCCCGCTGCAGCATAAAACGCACAGCGCAAAGTACTCAATCCAAAATTGAAAATACATCAATAAATCACTAAATGGAGCATACCATTGTCCATATTTATTTAGTTTCTATTTTTCTATTGGCCATTCTAGATTGATGTTAAGTGATTGATTTTACAACTGTTTTCCAGCAATATTACAAGTGCATGCACCCTGCACAGTTTCACACACATACTTTATTACTTACTACAACACACTTTCGGTTGGTTGGTAATTAGTTTCTGGAATTGTAATTTGTTTTAACTGAGATTGTACATGGCTTCGATGGGGTACATATTATGATGACTGATTTCTCAAAACCATATAAGTGCAAATCATGTTCAACATCTTAATTTGATCTACTCTCCTGGAGAGCGGCATCAGGCTTCAATATCGATATATCATGTTTGTTGTTAGATGAAACCACAAACAAACACTCCGCACGTAGTTATGTCATCTGTTCGAAATGACGAACTCAGGAAAAAAAAGGAAATAAAAAAGAAACTGTTGGATGTAAATGGAAATATATTACCCAGAGATAGGTCGGGCAATTAAACCCCCAACTAAAATGTAGCCACATTTTCAACAACAACAAAAACAAAAAGTGGTTGTGGCAAATGGTTTAAGGGGAAAGGTCAGCCATTAACTGAAACAAACGCACTACACGAGTGCTACGAGAAGAAAGGCAAAATCAAACACAAATGGAAATAAAATCTTGTTGAGGTTTGGTTTTCAATTGCTTGCTTATGAGCTTTGAATTGGCGACGTAAAAGCACAATGTGGCAATGTAAACAAAATAAAGTGTTTTCGTCGAATGCATTTGAATAGATGGACATGAGTCATGCATTGAGGATTTGCATGTTGGATTTTGTTTCACTAGGCGCAAGTTTTAGAAGGTTTTTATTGTACTATTTTGTATGAATCCTTCCTTGAGTGTCCTCGATTGTATTGGACACAGACCTTTTACTGACCTTTAAAACATTTTCCCTCACATCAAATCTCCACTTCATTTGCCATTCTTCGCATTGTTTTTTGAATTTTTAGCTAAGCCTTTACCAAGGAGACCATTTTTTGATTGGTTGGAGGTATATAATTGAACCCTTTGGTCTTTTACTGTTTTTATGCTGTAAAGAGCATGATAAAAGCACTTCAGCGTTCCTCTCGTTTGCCCTAAGTGCACTTTGTGTGTCCCATTATGTTGTTGCGGCCTTCAGTTCAGGCGAAAGTTTGGCCATCCGAAGTTTTTTATAGTTACAATTAGCGTAGGCTTTAATGTAGTTGAAAAACCCTATATTCCTGGTATTTGTAATTGAAAGGATAACGCCAACTCAAGGTTATCACTACACACTGGAGAACCGAGTTGAAAGCTTTATCTTAAAATATTAAACGACTGACCCACTACATGCTTACCCAATAATGGGTTCGTTGTTGTTTCCGTATGTAGGTCTTAAGCCAATTTCGACGCTTTAGGGGTAAAACGGGAGAAGATAGACCCTTCTATACAAATTATCTTCTGGTCTCCATCCAACCTACCTACCAGAGCTGTAAAAGAATGCATTCTTTTTTGTATTGCAGTCAAATGATGAAAAAGATTCATCTTTTGAATATTTTGACTTCATGTTAGTACTTAACTTTAAAAAAAAATTCACAGTCAATTGTGAAGTCTTTTGTGAACCAATCATCTAGAGCAGTCAAAAGACTTGAAGTCAAAAGAATGCAATACTTTTTAACTGGTCGCAATCTTGGAAGTCTCTTAAAAGTCTTTTACAAATGATTGCAAATCGTGAAGTCTTTTGATTGCATTGAAAATAATGCAGTCATTTGGCTGCTTTGGAGTCTTTTGACTGCTTGAAGTCTTTTGACTGCTTGAAGTCTTTTTTTTACTGCTTGGAGTCTTTTAACTGCATGAAGTCATTTGATTGCTTGAATTCTTTTTAACTACTTGAAGTCTTTTGATTTTAATTTTTCTGGTACCTGTAACAAGAAAATAAAAACATGACGTCAAAGTAGACCCTTTTTTCCATACAGCCATCTATATGTAATTATAGTGAAATATTGAAAATTGACAAAATGGCAGCAACTTAAAAAAAAAGTCCAAATTTCGCCCAAAAAATCGTCTTTCGATGGCTGCCAAATTTACAATTTTCGTCCGATCGTAAAAGTTGTAGATGGCTGGCTGTATGTAAAAACATATGGAGAGTATGCAGCTAAAATTTCAAGACAATTCGTTAATATTTGCGCGAGGGACAGCTGCAGCAAATTTGAAAAATGCAGTTTTGAGAAAAACGCATTTAAAGTTTTCAGAGCAGTTTTCGATTCAACTAACAGGAAGGGAGTACAAAGGATCTAGATGTCCTTGAGCATTCAAAAATTTAAGCCGCATGCAATATAAGGAATTGTAGGACATTAAGGACGAGGCAGCTGTCGGGCGCCCCGCTGGGTTGGGATGGGTGGAGTTCGAGCGTCCGGGATGCTTCTCTTCTATAGAAACTGCCATTTCAAAAATATCCAAGACAGCATTTTTGAGATGTTTGCCTATCGAAAAATGAAAAAAAAAAAAAAAAAAAAATAGATTATTTGAAAATGAGAAACTAGCCGAGCCCCTTAATTTAACTGAAAAAACCTGGACTAGAACCTCTTCTTTTAATTTTTACTTGCGATGATAGGTAGGTACTACATATAAGGCAAGTTTTGCAACCGTACAGAAAAAACTTTTTGAAATAACATTTAAACATGACATTACGATGATGGAGAATACGAAAAGAGTGGGTCCTGCTATGCAGTTTGTCTGTCTGTATGTGGATCTACGATTTTGTGAAGTAGGTTGTTTTTCTTATGGAGTAAAATAGTACCGATTTTTTTAAAAGCCAACTTTCTCGTTAATAGCTTACACGATGTTGAGGAAATTTTGTATTTTAGAAGTCGTCGGCTGTTTAAGAAAGATTGCATATCAATATTTAAAAAAATTTTAAAATTTTAAAAATTTTTATAAACTTTTTAAAAAGTTTTTGAATTTATGAAATCGGTATGTACCTTCAAACCACATCTTTGGTTTTTTTTTTTTAGTTTTTTGTCAAAACAACTTCTGGCAAGATCTTAAACCTGTATTACTCTACGTTTAAAAAACGTGTTTTAAAAAAAATTTTAAAATAAAAAACGGTTTTTTTAAACTGATCCAACGATTTCGATTAAATCTCAACGTTTATGGGTATTAGCAACTGCAAAAGAATGGCGTTTTTAGATTTTCGCTTGATGCTTTTGAATATTTAATAAAATTTTTTTTTAATATCTTGCTTGATTCTATTCAATTTTCATAATTAATGTGTACCTAGTTGGCAACCATACACCACCAAATATATTATGAAAAACGAATACTAAAACTTTTTATTCAGCCTTAAAATTAGTGAGACCCAGTCGTGCCCTTTTTTTTTTATTAAAATCTGGACATTATTTAAAAATGAATTAGTGGAAAAAGCACTGCTCTTCAATCTTTATGTCTTGGCAGAGCGTACTAGTTTGACAAAAAGGCTTTAACTTTGTGACTTTTCTTTTTTCTCTTTTTGCTTTTCAGGGTTACAAGCATCGTAATCTCTTACAACAGCACTTCCACTCATCTGCTTCACACTAGTTATTCGCCTGTGGGGTACTCAGAATGCGTATCGGCTTACCTCCTGGTTTTGGATTGAGTCGCATGTGTGAGACAAACCAAATGCAGATTTCGTTGCATTTGTCTGTACCAGGGTGCCCTATTTCACCAAAATGAAAGTTACAACCACAAATTTGTACTGGTAATTTAAAATTACAAATTTGTAAATCCGTTTTTTGTTTCACCAATTGCAAGACTTTATTTCACAAACTTGTGATTGATTTTAATAAAGTTGTAGAAAAATGAATTGTAGGTAACAAGTGTTCAAAATTCCTGTTGCACCGGCATCAAGAATAACTTGTTATTTATAACAGTTTTTTCAAAATATTGTTGAACGTTGTGCTGCGTAGACATCAAAATGAACCAGGAAAATATAATATTTGCGGCCTCTTTGATAAGAGACAAAAAAGATGTATTGTTCGGAAAGTTTTCCGATTACTTGATACATTCAGACAATAAAGTAAGAGAATGGAGAAACATTCTTATTTTTTTGCAGTCTCAAGCGCTTCTCATCAATAAAAACTGGAAATATTGATGTTCGTTAGGCAAGCATATTACGTTTTCGAACATTGAACTGTAGAGACTGCGATGCAAATTTTATGTACGCATCCGCAAACTGTTGACTTAGATATCCCATGCATGTCGGCAACTCCATGATATTCCATTCCCTAGCCAACGCAAAGCTGTTAGAAACTGATGCCTTGGTTTTAAAGCACAGTTTTTTTCGCTCGAGTGGGCTAGTTGCGGTCCAATAATTAAAATTATTTCCTCTACCTTGCATCGACTATGTTGAAATTTTTCATTAAAATAAAATTACTCAAATATATCATAGTTTACACGCGGCCGATAATTTTTTTTCACTATCAAAATATCATCACTTTGACTGCTATCGCTGCTTCTATGCCTTCGTCGCAAAGAAATTTTTGCTATGAAAGCAAAGAATTACAAATTTGTAACAAAAATTACACGTCTACCTTCACCTGTAGAATATTCTTACAAACTGGACAAATTTTGTAAGTCTATTTTTGTTGGTGAAATGAAAACTCACAAATTAGTGTTATATTAACAAGTTTGTTGCTTGTAAAGTACAACTTTAATTTTTTGAAATTTTTCCACAAACTTCCTTTTGTAAAATACAACTGCAATATTGTAATTAACATAGTTTGGTGATGCAACATTTTTACAAAAACTCACAAACTTTGTTAAAAAACGCTTGTAATTACAAATTTGTGAGTTGTTGAAATAGGGCACCAGTGATTTGGTCTACCATTCATTTTCCTCACGATCGTGACTGATCTTTGAATGATATCGCTTTTTGTGGGGGTTCTCTAGATCTCTCTTTGTACATGACAACATCACCAAAGACGGTCGTGTTCTATTTTTTGCAAGATGGTATTTTTGACGTGAAGAATTCTCTACGCATCTATAGGTACTTTTATTGCGATCAAGCTCTGTCACTCCTGCTGTCTTCATCTCAGCTGCTGTCAACTTACTCTCATAATTTTTGTGCATAGTGCAACATTGTGAGCAGTTGGTGAGTGCTGGACAGACTACTGCTGCGTAGAGTTTAAGTGGAGATTTTTCTATTATAGAAGATCGAAGTTTTCTCGGCGCTTTAATAAATAAATTGATAAATCTCGTTATCACTATAGTAACTTTACTTTTGAAATTGGTCCGATAAACTTAGAGAGAAGAGAGAAGTCTCCCGTCTTTTTCCAAAATTCGTACTGTACCGCTTAACTGCCTCAATAGCTTCATCAACTGTGATATCAGGTATTCCCTTTAAGTTATATTCTGGGAAGTGATCTGGATGAGAACTTTTCTCAAATAATCATTCTGATTCTAACTACTACATAAAAAAAAAAAATGCGCGGGAAAGAGCCTGGGTCTGGTACTTTTCTCTCAATCATAGTTTGTTATAGGAATAGAGAGTCTCATAATTTTCGTGCCCACTCCGAACGTGTCATTACAGTGGAATTGCTCTGTAAGGACTTGTCGATACCTAATAAAAGGCGATAGCCATAAAAATGCTATTAGACGCTTCTAAAATTCCAACCTCGAACTCCCACATCACAGAAAGACATGCTTACCATTATGCCGCGCGAATCACCGTTTATGCTTTACTTTTCCGTTCAATCGTCTAAAAACTTTTCCACACTTCTGTTACCTGAAATTTAATAAATGTCTTGCATTTATCTTAAGTCTAAATCTAGGTTTTATGTTTGAATCCAATGTTGAAATTTCCGAAAACAAATGCTTAAGGTGATAAGTATGTAAAACGTAAAAGTGTTCTTTTTCTTTTTTTTATAGGATCCTTTAAGAAACCTGATAAACCATCCGAATTCTCTTCGTTCATTATTTATTTATGTCTGATTTCCACACTTTTTGTAGAATTCCATTGAGGATAATATCCTCAACACTGTTAAAAAGAAACATCTTTTCTTGTAGCTCGCCCCCAGGGACCAGAATAAAGCCAAATCATTCCATGAATCAAGGTATTTTCAGATCTAGCTTTGGGCAAAATTTTCGTCATCATAAAGCACAAGGATGTGCGACGAATTTATGAATATTATTTAAACATGTGGTAGCACGCAACACATGTTTGTACATGTGAAAAAGTAAGGAGAATAATATACTCGATGACAACAACTACGAAGAAGACGATTACGATGATGACGATGGGCGTTAGATGATGGGATGGGTTCGATTGAAAATCTGTTTTGCCTATGTTGTATTTTCTGAGTCTGGGATGAATATTTTTACCAAGTGAGTTTGATGTAGACTCAATAATGCAGAAAATTGTTTTGGCTGATGTAATGCGCCATGACCATGTCAATATCATGATATGCCACGATTAAGTTAAGACCGACTTTTCTTTTTTAAAGTCATGATAAAGGTTCCGATCGTCACAGACTTTCGTTATTTAAGGTCATAGCAAAAATTCAATCAGTAGTGTCGGAAAAATGGTTTTTCTCAATTTTTATTCGGCGGATAATGTGGAAGGCTCAATCCTAATTAACAAAGCTTGCCATTTGAAAGTAGGTCACTCAAAATGTATACATGTACGTCATATGAAATAATGTTTAAGTTGTAGCTTTGCCAAACGAATGCACTTGCAATATTCAATCGATTTTATTATTTTGATTGAATGCTTTCCATTAGCAAACGACAGGCCCCAACACCAACTTCAGCTAGATGGCATTCTAAATTCAAATCGAAAATTCTATTCTGTTTGTTTGTGTCGCCCGTTTAGTTTATTTGATTTATTTTTTCCAAATTTTATTTTTAGCTTGTATGTCACACTACCGTGTTGCGTTATTTCCCTTACTCTCGGATTAATGGGAAAAACTAAAAAAAGAAAAGGAAGAAAAAAACTGGGTTATCCGGAAAGGATTTAAATGAAGTTATTTCCGCTTAAGATTGAATTATTTTGTTCGCTGTGTGAAATTGGAAAATGTAATCAGTTTGCTTTACGCGTGAATGTAAAATGAAATGGAATGGGAAATGTATAAGAAGATTGTTGTCGGTAAGAATCTGATTGACGAAGGTAGGAATGAGGGTCAAATGACAGTTTAAAAACGTCTACCTCAACATTTTCAATTACACTTTTGAACCTTTTCCAATTTGGTGTTCATTATCGTGTGACATTTAACGTTTAACCCATATTTTTGTAAATTCAATGGCACGGAAAATAAGCACATTTCTTGCTTCAAAGTCTTAAATGTGATTAAAAATAAAAATATAATTTTTTTAAAAACCGACAATAATCTGATTAGTTAATGGTGATGCTAGAGGAATTGTTATTATTCTCAGCTACGATTCTTCCCAATTCCTATTTTTGACGAACAGTAGAGTTCAATGATGAAAAAAGAAACTGAATTTTTAGAATTACCAAGCATGCTAAGTTCAGATCAACAAGGTTTGCTGAGAGCTGAGTTGAACGACTTAAGTAAAATATGACATCATTTCACTAATAAGACAGTTGCATGTTCTGTTCATTGAGTGGCCGAAGAAGTCTTTCGAAACAACTTCCATTGTAATATTCTAATCTTATGAAAGCGCCTGCCTGTGACGGCCGGCGCCGTTGTGTTTCCTATGTTAACAGAGATCAAATCTTCCGATTGCTTAAGCCTTAGACGGAGGGAGATTGGCTTGGCTGAAATGCAAGTCAATGTGTTTCCCGTTTCGTAATGGCAAATTTTCCCGCGCGAAAACCATTCTTATTGTTGGTTTATTTAGCCTTCGATATAACTCTCTTCGTTTGAACTCTCCCTCCCTATCATATTTTCACCCTTACCATTTTTCCACACAATGTGGAGCAAATGACAGAATAGGTCATAATCAGCTGTTGAGCTGAACTGATGTCCGGGTTCGGTGTGTCGAGCCAGAAGCCTTTTGAGACTCGCACATTATTTCCTTAAGTTTCAACTTTCTGCATCACCATTCACAAAAATTAACATTCGCTTCATCATCATTATTCACACAAATCATCGTTTACATATATCTTCATTCATACAAGCGATTCGTACACATCGTCATTTACACACACCGCCATTTATGTATATTACTACAAATAGTACACAATGCAAAACATCACACACACAACGCTCTATACATACACCTTCATATCAGAGAAGTTGAAATTTATTTATTTATTTATTTTTGTATTAACTACAGTTTAAAAACTAACGGTCATGGTTAAACTTAAACTAACTAAATGAAATTTAATTTGAAATAATTTAACAAATGTAATTTTGTTAGATCACTAGTTGAATCATCACAAACAGAGTAGTAATCATTAAAAGTTCTGCAGCATCTTGTCAGAGGCTCGTTAGCTAAATAATTACATCTTTGGAAGCTGACGTGTAAAGGTGTATAGTTTCGAGTCCGACGGGCAGGTACTTTAAATTTGATTAGGGAAAGTAAATATGGTGACGATATTTCTCCATTGATGATTTTTAACGTTGTTAAGTAATTGAAAACCTTCCTCCTGTCTTCTAATGTGCTCATTTGTAATAACAACAACCTATGACGATATAGTGGAAGCAAAAAGCTATCATTCCAGTTTAAATCGCGAAGTGCAAATAGTAGAAACTGTTTCTGGACTGATTCTATCCTTTGAATATGGGTAGCATATGTAGGAGACCAAATTTGACAAGCGAACTCTAAGCAGCTTCGTACGAGTCCAACATAAAGAGACTTTGTAACATATGGGTCGTTAAGTTCTTTCGACCAACGCTTAATCATTCCCAGTCTTGATTTTGCTTTGTTGACTACGTAGTCAATATGGTCATTGAAAGTAAGCTTTCCATCAAAGAGCACTCCGAGATCATTGAACTTTTCGCATCGTTCTAGTAACTGCCCGTTCAATACAAAATCCACTCGGTGATCCAAAGACGTCATAATCTTGCACTTTGAATTATTCAGTGACAATTTATTAATCGCAGTCCATTTCAGAAGAGCATCAAAGTCGTTTTGTAAGTACGAAGAACCCGTAGGATTTGAATACGATAAAAATATCTTGGCATCGTCGGCGTAAAGGAAAATCTTTGAGTGATGGAGAACATCAGGCAAGTCATTTATGTATAACAAAAAAAGGAGAGGTCCTAAATGACTTCCTTGTGGTACACCAGATGTAACATATATCGCTGTCGAAAAACAAGTTTTAAATTTCACGTATTGGGTTAGACCATTCAAGTATGAAAGAAACCATTTCTGAAGAGAACCAACACAGCCATGTTGATCCAACTTTTTTATCAGTATACGATGATTCAGTTGATCAAATGCTTTTGAGAAATCAAAGTAACCAACATCAGTTTGTTGGCCATTCGCGAATCCTGAAGAGATGTTTGATGTTAGCTCCATTAAAATGTGACGTGACTAAAAACCTCGAAACACGATTCGCTGGTTTGGTTTAAAGTTTCTCAAAATTGTGTGACAGGTTCTTTTCGGGAAAGAACAACTAACGTTTCATTCTTGCGGTTGTTTTTTTGCCTTTAAACGGTTCGTTTAACCGTCTACCATTGAAGATTTTTGCGGTTGAAAAGATTTGGGTTTCTTCTCCCAACTTTTGTCTATAAATAGCATTGAATCCCTTTTGAAAACTTAAATTTCGTATTTTCAATCAGTTTTTGACTTTTCAGCATATAGTTCCTCGTTTGGGAATTTCTGACGCCCACTTTTGTTTCAGTAGACCCTTCTTTCATACTAAGTTTAATATATCGCGAAAAAAATTATAGCATTGTGTGATTGTGATGTGAGAGTTTCAAGTTCGATTTCCACAAATTTCATTGTCTTTTCACTGGTATCACCTTTCGTGAGAAATTGGCGAGCCATCCGGTAGTAGTTTTACTGCCATGAAAAGCGCTTTCTCCCTTTGCAGTTCGGAATCGTTAACAAAAACTGTAGGTCCCTATAATTCTCACAAGTTATAGTTGAGGGAATTGCGCTAGCCTCCGACTTTCTCTGATGTTGTTTTACGCAACTTTTAATTCATTTATATCGTAAGTCAATCCGCCTGGGCATATTTTTTTCAAAAGTGTCTTGTTAAACAAGATTTTATTTGCATTTACATTTACATGAAACCTACTCCACACATAAATCTGCGGAGTAGGGGGGTTGCAGCTGGGCTACAAAGACCATTTGGCTGATACACCACAAGACTAACTACACAAATACTACATAGAACAAATAACACATGACAACAGCACGCAGTAGTTACGGACGGTCCCCCATCTTGTCACTAAGAGCGCTCATTCCGATTTAATTACGGTGTTCTAATGGGAACCGACTCTTTTCGGTTGACAAGGCAGTTGTCAACAAGATTTTATATAGATGGGTATACCTTTTGCCTAATTTCTTCTTTGTAGGCCAAAAGAAGCAATACATTCCTTATGAGTTTGTCAGCCTTGTGGCCCGAACTCTATTTTACAATAAGAATGTTTGAATACGCCAAGTTCCTAACTTTGAATTACAACAGGACATAATTTAAATGGAAACTCTAGCGAAACTCGGAAGTTTTGTTTGAAAGTATTTGGCAATATTCCCATTCGATTGGACTTTGTGATAAGTGCTTTCCGATAATAGATTCAAGAATAACTTACCAATGATAAGAAAGGGGAATACATAAAGATAGTTTGGCCAAGCCTTTTGTTTTTGAGTAATGTAAATACTTTTTATGATTGTCACATGAAAATCCAATCTAATCCTCATTGTATTACCTCACAGCAAAAACAATGGACATCATTCCCACATAAGTGATGGGAAGCTTAGAACTACTTAGTTTATCGCACGAGAGTTTTCCCATACAATGTTTATTTTAAGAGTTAAGAGAATCTAAAGGAGATTATGCAACCTCTAGCCACAAAGAAGTCTCGATTATTGAGCTTATTCGTGGCCACACTTTACTTTTCTGCTTTTGAATTATTAATGGGCACTAATGTCATCCAACGATCGAAAGTCGAACTTCTGAATACTTTTTCTAAACTTTTATTCTCAAGTGCTTCCTGGAATTTCCCTTCCAACCAAATAAGTTTTATAGCAATATGTCACCGTCAGGCGGATCACTACTGCAGTCAAGTGAAGGAGTTGCAATACGAGTGTGGTTTGATGCAAAGAACAGTGAGCAAAGTGAGAGCTAAAATGTATGAAAGTTTATGGTTTGCAAAATCTATTTAAATACAGTATACAAATAATAAAAAAATTCACATTATGCCATGACCATTACATGTATTTTTGTATAGATACCAACGAACCTTTAAGAATGTCTTGAACTCAGAAACGGCTGTCGGAAAAATGTACTTTAGAGTAACATGACATTTGTTTGAATTTCGTAGCAGTACATTCTCTACGAGGGTGTCCATGATGCTTCTTTTTTGGTACTCAGTATTCGAAAATGTTACTACGGGCCTTGTGATAGGGGCAAAAAAAAAAATCATAGTAGAAAACCAGAATATTAAACTTTGCGCTGCATGAAAGTGGATACGATGTTGCAAAGGTAAGCTAAAAAAAATATCTTTAGTTTATTGTTAAGCAGCTTCGATAAAGTGAGACCACAATTGAAATCAGCAACTGAGTACAAAGGACTTTTCGTACCACTGAAAAGCCTATATTTCATCCGCAAAGGCAGTCGACGAACCCTAAAAGTCAAGCTTTGACAGAGTTTTATTAAAGTTTTAGTGAAAATTTATTTCTTTTAAGTTCTAAAATTATTCTTTGTCTTCTTGACTGAAGTAGGCTTTAGTCACCTCAAAATAGATGAAGCTTTGCGGAGAGCAGCCTTGCCTTAAAAAAGTATCTGTACTTGCTGCCAGTAAGTAAGCTTCTTGAGCGAGTGCATGTGTTCAGTTTTGATGGTAACAACTTTGTTCTTTAATGTCGGTTTTGGTATTTACCTCTTTTCATTTCAACAGTGAGTGCTTTCTTGGCTGTTAAGATTCCTACTATCTTCTTGTGTTTCAAACTACTTTACCTGTATGAGTTCATTTTTGTAAGGTTACTTGACTCAGTATTGAAGGATTTTCTGACATCGGTCTTGTTCAACAAATTCAACAAAAAGGTTATTGCGGATAATCAACCAATTGAGGTGCGACGATGTGGTGGCCATCTTGTACGGTCTTTCGTACTTGACTGTGATGTGGGAATATGTTATACAAATAACAAAGAAATATAATTTTTGAACTCAAGATAGAACCTTGAGGTACATCTGAGTTTCATATCACTCTTAGTTTCTCCCATTTTTATTCTTTGTGTCTTGTTTTTGAAATAGCCTTTGAACTAATCAAATACCCAGCACACCGGGAGCTGCTCTCGACGCACTGCTGAATCTCCGTCCCCTTGATACCTACATAATAGGGTGTACTTTCAAGACCATTTCTCGTTTAAAGAGATGTGGTCTCTGGCACAATTCGCACTGGAGCTTTAAGGAACTCGCAAGCAGCATATCTTTTGACTTACGTCTAATGTAAATGCCGTCTGACACGATGATCCCAAGGCTCAAACTGCGTCAAAATTACTCAGTCAAGTTTCCTTCGGTGGAAAGAACTGTTATCGAATCTTTACAGATGGCTCCAAAAAACCCGACGAGGGTTCTGCTCTGGTGCCTTTGTGGAGAGCGACGAAATACGACTGCACACCTTTTTAGGATCATACGCACCCGTTTTCCAAGCGGAGTCGTATGCTATCCTAATGGCCTTAAACCACGTTACGAACAATGGATGGACGGGGAGAAGTATCTGTGTTTGCAGCGACAGCCAAACTGTGCTTAAGGCCCTTCTCAACCCTCTAACCACTTCGAAAGTGATCCAGGAAGGCAAGAGCTCTCTGAATGCGATCGAAAGATTAAATTCCTTGAGTTTCATTTGGGTTCCGGGCCATCACGGTATAACTGGAAATGAGATCGCCGATGAACTTGCTAGGCAAGGATCTCAGACAGCTTTCTCAGGACCTGAACCATCGCTAGGTCTGCCAACGTCCTCATTGAGGGCTTGAATCAACGATTGGATCTGTGAAGAGCACAACCGTGGATGTCATGCCTCCATTGGATGAATACAGATAGACCAAATGTATGCTCCCCAACGTTAATAAGAAGACTGCAACATTTTTGCTAGCTCGTAGCAGAAAAGACTGTAGAAAGCTTACTGGCGTTGCCAGCGGGCACGTCTCTTTTGCCAAGCATTTAAACGTGTTAGGCTTAAGTGATACCACACTCTTTGAATCTTGTGGAGAAGATGAGGACACCGCAGAGCACTTCCTCTGTGAATGTCCTGCTTTTTCTCGCATGAGGTTACAGATACTCGGCGCAGACATGGTGAGAGCTGGTAACTTAGGCTCCTTATCATGGCAGCGTCTTTTGGCTTTTCTCCGAACATCTGGAAAGCTATAACAAATAGAAGGTTGCTATCTGGTAGAACAATGGACCGGTAATTAGGTCTGAGTGCTCCAGCTAGTATTTTAAAAACCTCCAACAGAAGAAAAATCGTCGGAGGACTTGTGTATTTCTAGCGATAAGCGAAAAACCGTGTGTTCTCTTGGGATTCGAACCACGAACCTCCCGCTTAACATTCAAACATGCTAGCTAACGAATACGTCATGGGCCCCACTTTTTGGAGATTACTTTTGGGCAAATAAAGAGGTGTACATCTTCAGTAGGTGTATATAAATAATAAATAAATCTATATAGTGGCGCAACAGAGCGAGGAGCCTTAGGGCCTAGCGCATTTCTCACAACCATGCCTTGTGAAGGAATGAAGGAAACGGCTAATCGATAAAGCGCTTTTCATGACAATGAATTTCCTATCGGAGGATTTGTCAATTCCTATACCAGTGGAAAAATATTTTTGCCTCTGTTGGGATTCGAACCACGAACCTCTGGGTTAAAACGGCACCGGGTAGGTGGATCTATCCTTTTAAAGTCCAAATTGTTTGCAACTTAGCTAATTTTGTTAAAAAAATAATAAATTTTTATCCCTGAAAAGCTTCCCGGCATATCCCACGAGCGGGTCACTAGAGTGAAGCAATTAAATGGGAGAGCTGAAAAGCCTTACTCAACACTGCAAGAAAAGAAATAGGCGTAAAGTTACACGCCCTCGAGGCAAAACAGTGATAACACACCAGGAATTTGAAGTTCCAAAAGAAATACTTCTGAAAAAAAAGAACACACTTATTGACGTTACAGTTAAGACGTCAACTATAAAACAGACAGTAAGCTTTTTAAGAATGCTAGAAAAACCATCATCGCACCCTACCCCCGCCTGAATTTTTAAGGCATTGAAAAGCTTTTGAGATGTCAACAAGAGTTGTGGGTTTGCAAATGTAACAATAAATTCAGCAGCATTTAATTTTTACCAGAAAAGTTGGATGAAATAAAACAACATAAACACTTAACCCATATGAGAGATAATTTCGGCTTAGAAATTATTTGCTTGTTTTGAAGTCATCCCAAAATATAATATTTGGAAATGTAGGAAATAATTTTTATATTAATGTCAACGAATAAGACTTTATTGAGGTTATTATAAACCAATGCAATGTTGCTTATTTGATATTCTCAAACGATCAAACAGTTGCTGGGCTTGATTACTTTTTTCTTAGATGTATTTTGTTGACTTATGTTGTGTTTTATGCATACAATTCAGGAAATACATACTTTCGTTTTGTCTGTTTTTGTTTTGAACTAATTATACTGCTTTGCGACAGCATAGTTATCTTGCGTAGTGTATATTTTTAGAATGCACTTCTGTTTTTGAATTTATTGTTTTTGATAACAACCGCGCTACAGTCATACGTGTCAAAGTAGTACTCGAACCAACTTATCACTCCATCAGCAAAATAATGATTAAGTAAAATTCTCGTTCATAAACATATAAAATTGAATGAATAACGCAATCAAACAATTCTTAATAAAAACTGCGTAATGGGACTCATAAAAAATTTGTATCAGTTTCCGAATTGAGTCGTGATAATAAACCTATTGGGTATTTACGAAATAGATGACTTAATTGTTTTACATGTCTTATTTAGTTTATGTTAGTAATCAATCATAAAAGTCTCTGTTTATTTAGTAGCAATCAATTAGTTTATTTGACCAACAACAGGTATCTTTAAGGTTTTTCGTGATTGATTTTGATTTTTATTGGCTCAAGAGTTGCTTTTTGAAGTGAAACTTCTTATGCGACTTGCAAACATTCAGCGTTACACTTCCGTGTTACATGCAGCGTTACACTTTCGTGTTAAACATATTATCGATTGCATAGTTTTTGGCACTGCTATAAATTTGTTGCTATAACTGTTGTATGTTATATGACGCGTCATTATGGGAACTAATGCTGGATTTGGTATAGTTTAGTTTATGTAGATTATAATTTATAAAGCACAAGAGTTAAAAAGAGAAGCGAAAAGAATTATGGCTGCAGATGAAAAATTATGGGTGCAGATGCATGTAAATCCACCTTAACTCTTTGTTCTTTCTTAATTTTCAATTTGTGTCGTGTGTGTGAAAATCGTGCCTGGCTTGCAAAATAAATTTCGATTGCTTCATTTAAATTGCGGAATTTTATTTCGAAGACAATATACATATGTACATATGTAAATATGTACAAATCAGAGCTTTTGGTGAGTGGTTACTGAAAGATTTTATTACAATTTTAATATATGTAGTTATGAGTATGTAGTAGTTAGTGGAGGCATAATCATGTATGTATATATAAGCAATTTCCATTTACGCCCGGCTCAAAAATGTTCGATCATGTCTAAACATGTTTGATCATGTCTAAACATGTATGTAAATGTTCTCCGTCTTGGGCTTAGGTGTTAAGACTGCGGTCTTCATTGGTCGGTCAGTCAGCTACCACTGACACTGGCCAATCAACGGTTTCAGAAAGGTTCCTGGTATTCTATTCCATACATAAGTACTATGTATGTACATACATAGATCTTTAAAACCCTAGTTTTCGTCCTCTAATCTCCACCAAAAAATAAAAAATTGTTCTATGAAATGGTGTTAAGTAGCTATCCCGTGAAAATTAACTCCGATCCATCTCTTTTCTTTTTCTTTTAAAGAAACAATACGAGTTCACTCAAAATAAATTTCTACCCCTTCCTATTTTTATTTTCATATTAGGAAGTTTCACTTCTTCCGCGCGGGGGGACTGCACGCACTATTTTTTTGTTGGAGTTACTTTATTGGCATTAAAGCCTTTCAGAGTTTACAACAACTGTGAAGTGTTTTGGTTGAAATGAAAAAAGGTCAAAGAAACATAATTATCTTTTACAGAAACCTACTCTGCAGACCAATCTACGAACTTAGGTGGATTGAAGCACGGATGACAAAGACCATGTGGCTGATTGTAAACCACCAGGCATTTTTACGACACAGAAATATTGGATACATTACAAATGAAAACAGCTCGCGATTGAGCGAACAAGCGAACTGCAATCTAGCTAAAAGTACCCAAATCGATTTAATGACGGTGCCCTTAACGGAAAGGAATAAATATAATCACTGCAATGTAAACGCAGAAAATAAAACAAAAAAATAGTGTAACGCAGCAAGTCCTTGGGGAGCCTCGGGGCCCAATGCATTTCTGGAAGCCGAAGCCGATTTCCAACGGCGAAGTAAGAAATAGCTTTTTATGACAATGCAATGATTCTCGGAGGACCTGCCGAATTCTCGTACAACCATTTCCAAAACAATTTTATATTTCTGAACTCTGAAGGTAACAGGCAGATATGCTTACAACTACGCCACTGCCCGCAATGTTTTATGTGTCAACATACAAAACTTCGATGAATAAACAAACGAACCTGGGCAAGTAATCGTGCCCCGTGATGTCGTAAGTTGATATTAAATGGCAATATTAAATGTCGTTTTCTGTTTTGTTGTTGACAGCTGAGATGCGTGCACACGCCTAGATCAACTTCGAACACCTCATTGGTGATATTCAAGCTTCACATTGTCAGAAGCAAACGATCACTACATAGAAGTTGTAGTTTTTTACAATGAACTGAACTGAAGATGCAGAACTCGCTGATTTTTATATGTAGTGCAAAACAGAAAACAATAAACTAATCATTCAATTGGGTCTCAAACAACTTCAAAGACATAAACTACAGTATAAACGAATAAATAAACAAACCGACTTCCAAGCGATTATAACAATAGGAAAAAGCAATACCAAAGTATGATTTACTTCATGCAATAAATTAACTAAACCATCCTAACTCTTACAATCCCATCAATCTCTATTTTCACACATTTATCTAAAGCTAATCAATCAATCAACCTGATTCTAAGAACGACGAGAATAACAGCTATGTTCTAAGGCAATTTATTATCATTTAAATTCACACATAAAAAAAAACAAAAAAAAAAAAAAGAAACAAATTACCAACTCACCGGGACCAAAACTGTGACACTGTCATTTTGCTCCATCCAATTCGATGAAATATATTTAAATTCTTATTTTGAAATAAACGACTCTTCATTTTTATTACTTGCTGTGACACTTTTGTTTGTTTGGAAAATAAATTTGGAGAGCATTTCTTATTCAGAACTCATACTAAACAACATTTGAAAATACGTTCCTGGCTGTCGTCTTTCTGTGGAAATCATTTCAAAAGGAAATCATATTTAAATGCAATTACTTTTGGTAACAGTACTCGTAGGTAGGCAAGACAATTTCAATCTCAACAAGTTGAGGTTAACATTACGTAATTTTGTTTGAAAGTAATTTGGATTTGCAATGGAATGTTTTTTTTTTTTTTTTTTTTGAAAAGTATGACTTTCTTTATGAGAAAGTCAGCCACAGAACATTTTCTAAAGCCGATAAGTAATGACGAGTCAAAGAAGAAGTTTTTGCACATAGAAATTGTGAATGCGTAATTTTTTTTTTTTTTTTAAGTCAACTAAGGTGCAGAAATAGTGTCGAATTTGAAACAAAAGTAAGTAGGGTGGCGGAACAAAGTTCGTGGAACTTCAGGGCTTTACGCATTTCAAGGACTTACAATTTAATGCCGATTTCGAGCGATTAAGTTGGAAAGAGCTTTCAATGGCAGTTTTAATTACTCTTGGAGGGCTTGCCAATTAATCGTGAAAGGCGATTAACTTTTTCAAAATAGCTTTTTATTTTTCTAAGCCATAAATGTTGCACCTATTCAAACATTAAAATGTGTGTGTATTTAATACTTTCAATCTGAATCCAAGCTAAAAAATTGCGAATTAAATATTTTTTCAATACAACTTTTTTATAGGTATCAAGTGAATGGTCTTGATACGCAGATTAGAATTAACGATGAAAGTAAAATGGATGGCAATATGGCCGCCAGCTAATTTTAAAAATAAAAACTTGAGAACAAAAGTGAGTTAAAAAAGAGGCTTATAGTCAATGGGTCGATAAGGTGCATGTTGTTCGAGAAAATGTTGCACCTGTTCCCGAAATATCGACTCAAAGACTTTTAATACAATTGAGCATATACATGAAGCGGTAAAAAAATCCAGCAAAATAAGCTTTTATTTCTAATTTTGTTTGCTTATTATTTCAAAGGTTTTTATCTTCTCATTTTAAAGTTTTTACAAATTGACATAGATTTTGGTCCATGTACATAGAAACCTCTATGAATATTGAATTGGGCATTTTCGCAAATATCGACAGTTAAGAGTTAAAAGCTGTAGTTGCCACATATTTTTTTAAAGACAAATCTGGAGCTATTGATAATAATAAATAGTTTTGTAAGATAGAGCTCTGTAGCTATTATGATGTTTGATCGCTATGCTTATAATACATAGTTCGTCGCTTTAGGTACATAATCTTTTCGAATAAACCCATAAATACCTGCATAACGTTATTTAATAAACACTCGCAACAAAACGTTGGCTTTTACTTACTTACTTAGGTGGGCATTACAGTTCGGGGTGAACCTGGACCTCAACCAACATCCTTCTATAACGACATCGATTTCGGGCGAACTCTCTCCAGTTTTGCACTCCCAGTCGGTTGAGGTCTTCTTCCACTTAATGCGCCACCTACGATGAAGTCTTTCCCTTCCGCAATTTCCCTGCAATGTGCTTTCTAAAACCCGACGAGCTGGAGCGTTTTGTGTCCATCCGCTCTACAAATTCGCACTACGCCCATCAAACAACCTCAACGATCTTTAAAGTATGGGATAAAAGCTACATCAATCGTAATATATGACTTTGTCCGTTTTCTTCCAGTTGTCAGGCAGACTATCACCTCCTAACTATGAGTTTGGAAATGAGAATCGTGATCCATTCCACCACGATGTTTCTAATGTTTTTATTGATAATATTTCACACCTTTTCTTACATCACCAATTTATTAACGGTAGCTAGTCTTCGAGGCGGTAAACGAGGTACAAAATTCCTCTTCTGCAATTTCGATTCGGTTTTCACCCTGATCCGTTTCTTAATTGAACATCTTGTTGACATTCGTCTGTACTTCCAAAAAGTAGCTCTGTTTCATGTATTTCGCCGTTGTTTCGATTCACTGAGACACAAGCAGTCTTATTTATAAAATTTGATTAGAACATCCTTAGACAGCTGTCCAGCTAGACGGTGTCTAAGAGTTGGACAAGCCATTTCGTATTTATAAATGCATTCCAACAGTTGTCTAAAGAACACCTCAAACTGTCAACTTTAAATGAAAAACTAAATGGTGGCGTTCTTGATGTATCCGTGCAGAACCATTGTTTGTGTTTTGGCATACAAGTACAACAACTATAAGGCTGAACTAGACCAAAGATAAAACAGCTGATTTGACTTTGTGTTACAGCTTTTCCCAGTCTCATAAAATAATCAAATTTGTGCAAACCTCAAACTTACTTATTTTTTTCGATCTTATCACTCTCAACAGTGTCTTACAATATATTCCACAAAATTGTTTTTTGCTGTATCAAATGTCACTTTAGCCATAGTTTAGACAGCCAATTTCGGTGTTTCCTTAGACAGCGATGAAAGTGTTTATAAATACGATTTGGAGTTGGACACTGTTCTAAGACTTGTCCACTGAAGATGTTTATCTTCTCCTTCTCATTATCTTTTCCAGTTCTAATCTTCGATCGGTCGTACTTCCAACGTTCCAACTGATATGTCCAATCTGTTGCTTTATGTTTTTAGCTCTTGGAATACTTGTAGGTGTCTGGGGGAATAAGCGATTCATACTTGCAGGGAATGAATGATCGTAGTTTTACTATACCGTTGATCTCTGATCGTATAGTGATCGTTCGACGTTTAAAAAACTAAACATCTTAAGAAGCCTAATCGAGAAGTTTTGTGACTTGAACTGAAAATAAATTTGCACAATTTGCAAGCGTTGTTCTGAAAGAAGTTTATTCATTGTGAAATGGCAACAGGCACCGACTACAAATATACCGCCAATTGACAATTTATTAAACAATGCTGCCAAAAAAAAAATCAAAATTGTTACAGAAGTAATAATTTACAATAGGCACTAATATAATGACGTTAAATGCCCAAAATGGATGAAAAGGTGTGAAGCAGATACTTGCATGTGTCTTGTCAAATCGAAGAAGCGATACGAGTAAAAATCCAATCACCTGTCAATACAAATCATCAATTCACTTTAATCTGTAAGATGCCAGATTTAGCAAATGCAAATATTTGTACATTAGTTTTATAACTACAAAGCAACAAACAGATCTTAAAAATTGATTGAACAAATGTTTGCTCTTTCAATCAATCTGCCATAATAAACTAAACGTCTTTAAAGCGGGTCTTTCAATTCAAAGCGAAATGTTTTTTTTTATCTGTATGTACATATATGTAGGCATTTACGATCGCTTACATATAGTCTATACGAAACGAATGTCTTCTCAACTGAAATGCAAAATAAATTGGAGAATTGTTCCCGCATGCCTGTCTGTTTAATTAATCTCGAAACATTTTCGAAAATAATCATTCTATAGATTCTATAGTAAGGCCGCCAACATGGAATCGGAATGTGGACTCGATTTTTAAATGAATAATTGGTTTATCATTCCTTTGACTATGTTAACTAATTAACGGGACCTGTGTTACAATTAGTCACACTGCAAATATTTTGTTGCATTCATTCGTTTAAGGAATGAGTTTTGCGAAAGCATAAAACACCATCCGTAAAATATTTGATTATTTTGTAGTATCCTCTCCGTGGCGCAAACACAAACACTGCAGATGCACATATTTCACCTTGTGCCAGACTAAAACAAGGAACCACTTCAATATTTATGCATATAAGTTGTTCGTAGTTGTACATTTGTGAATGTCTTTTTCGAATGAATAGACGTGTAACAAAATTGCAAATGCTCCGGAACAGAATATATTCAATAATGTCCAATGCCAAATTTTGCACTCCCAAATGTACAAACAGACGCAGACGGCGCAAATAGCAAAATGAAATAAGTTTGTGTATTGTAATTGAGTGCCGGATGTGTGCAACATCAAATAGTGTTTGACAGGCTGATTTATTTTGCAAAAAATGGTTGTTGTATAAAGAAAGTCTTTTCTTAAATCTCTTTTTGATAGGCGACAGAGGTGCTGTACAAAGTCGAGCGAACCCGAATGTTGCTTACATTGGGTATGTAGAGGGATACTTTGTTTTAAAGGACGAAACTCTGTGAGTCCCTTACACTGAGAAAAACTCTTCATCTTCAGAACAAATGACTTTACAATAGTAAGTAAGTGAGTAAGCAGATATGTTTTGCGACCGTATTTGAATGTGAAAGGATTATATGATATCGAATTTGTTATTCATAGTGGAACGCTTCAGCATACAATTTTTCAATTTATGTTAAATATGTTCACGGTCACGTTTTTTTAACCGTGCCACTTAATTAACGACTGAAGATGTCACAGATAAACAATACTACAATAAGAAGCGAAGAACACAACTCGCAACTCTCGGATTTAAAATTGTGTTTTTTTTTTCTGCAGTTTGTTGTTTGTAAGTATCAACACTTGAAAATTTGAACAGTTTTATTTAAATTTGTCATAATTTTTCAAAGATTATGCCTCTGGTGTTGACGTTTGCATCAATATTTGTCGGGCTTTTCATTTCGCTGCAGTTGACTGCGTGCAGTCTTCAGCGTCTTCGTTTTGAAGGCAGAGCGAAACCCACAACATTATACGCTGCGGTTCTGATGGCTTGTTGGCATTGCTGCCACCGGTCTTCAATGCTTAATACTGGCGAAATAGAATTAAAGGATAGTTGGAGGGATACTCGATTGGAAAAGGCACTGGCAATCCTTGTGATTGTAGCTTTCTGACGTCGAAGCGTTTCACAGCGTTAGTTCGTGTGAGGTGTGAGTCGTGAACAGGATATCATGATTCGTACTTTGGCTATAACAAGGTAGTGGTCCGAGTCAAAGTTTTTTCGAGGAGCTTGTAAAAGCAATCTTTGGAGTTCTCTTCTGGCATGGGCGCATATTAGGCACTTATTAGTTTAGCAGGTCGTCTCCGGTTGAAGGAGATCAGTACCTAATGATCACCGCATGGCAGTATGAGTTTAGTAAGCACAATTGACGTGTAATATAAGTTATAACATCTGGGTGCCGTCAAGTTGACTCCAATCAGAGTCTTCCCGAATTGAACACGCCCAACAATCTTCAATTCAAATGTTTTGAAATTTGAATTCCAATTTAAAGTTAACTCTTTTGGTTATTTTTATTTATTAGATTTCGCTAAGCCATGTTTAAAATATTGAGTAGTTAGTTAGTTAGTTAAATGACTTTATTTCATTTTCAATTTCAAAGATTTCACATGATTTTATATACTTAAGTCTAAAATGGTTTGGCCTATGGCCGTCTACCAGACTGACAATTTGAAAATAAATATATCGGAATAAAAAGCAAAATTGATCTTTATACATATGTATGATAAGTTGAAATTATAATTAATATTTTAAAAATTTTCTTCAATAATGGAATTTCTATAACGTAGAGCGGTAACAACATAACTATTTAGTACATCCCATCCTTTCTCTCCGTTTAATACGTTAATCAGCTCTTCATCATTTAGGCAGTTCTTCTTAAAATACCTAATCCGAAACTCTTTCAACACAGGACATATTGCAATGAAGTGATATGTATCTCCTCGCGTTTTCATGTTACAAAGGCTGCAAAGTATAGGAAGATCGGCTCGGTGCGGCTTGAAGTTCAAATCCAATAATTCGCCTCTTGTTTTGAAAACTATGTTTATTTTATTGATTTGATTGCTGTTCAGTAGGTACGTGTTATTTCCCAGGTTATATTCAAGACGACTATATATATATAATACTAGCTGAGCCGCCCGGCTTTGCTCGGGTCTGCAGTTTTAAGGTTCCAGTTCTCGTTTTTCCTCTTCCGTGGGAATGAAATATAATCTTTCTTACTCTGGGACTAAGTGGTATCCTAATGCTGAAAGAATTTTTGAAATCTATCCAGCCGTTTCTAAGTTTCCGTTCCCAACCACGTTCCTGTGGGAATCTTCCGTTCCCATGGAAATATGTGAATTAAATGTAAGTCTATGTCACTGAGGGATAATGTAACATCCCAGAGTTGAAAGAATTTTTGAAATCGGTCAAGTAACTTTATGGTTCCCGTCCTCGTGCCCGTTTCTGTTCCTGTGGGATTATAGGGATGAAATATAGTTTAAGTTACTGATGAAGGGAGATAATGTAGCACCCCTAGTCCTGAAAGATTTTTTGAAATCTGTGGAGTAGTTTCTAATTTTCCGTTCCCCACCCCGTTCCTGTGGGAATATGGGAATCAAACCTTGAAAGGAACCATCTCTGAACTAAAATTTGTCTACCCTGAAAATTTCATAAAAATCCGCTGGGTGGTTTAGGAGTTTACCCCGGACATACATACATACATACATACATACATCCTACTTTATATATATAGATTGAGTAATTACACTTGAATAGATAGATAGATAGATAGTTTTATTTCGTTATAAATTACATTTGAATATTGTTATCACACATTATATAAAACAGAGATTTGATAATATCATATTTATCTTTCTTCTGAAACAGTATTTTTGACTAAGAGAAAAAAAAAGACGATAAGAGCAATGATTTGAGTTTAGAAGGAAAACACGAACAAAAACCTTCAATTAAAGAAAAAAAAGAAAGGAGAAGAAAAAGAAAGGAGGAATGACAATTTTTTTTTTTTACAAAACAAGTGAAATATTTAATAAATAAATAAATACTAAGCAGGAGTGAGCAGTAAAAACAAAAATGAAGCATGACAATAAATTCACAAAAAGTAACAGAACTTATTACAAGAATTAATTATCCAACAAATAAATAAATAAGTAATTAGGAAAATAGATAAAGATATATAAATAAATAAGTAAACAAATAAATTAATAAAAAAATTAATAAATAAAAAATAAATAAATAGTCTAATAAATAAATAGAGTAAATAATTATAATAATAAAATAATTAACGAATAAACAATTTAACAAATGAGTAAACAAATGAAATAAATAAGCAAACGAATAAATTTACGAAATGATAAACAGTGAATAAATAAATTAAGAATTGAAATCAACAAATTAGAATGTAAATAATTAAGTTAGTATATAATTAATCAGGAATCTAACCTTATTTCGTTTACCAGAGGATTATCGGCAAACGTACAGCGTTCTATAAAGCGTCTATTCAGCTTTTCAATTCTATCCGAAATCAATTCGACATTCGCTTTTTGATGCGCATCTAAGGTAGAGTGATGCCAAGGTAAACTTAGCATCATCTTAAGAACTTTGTTTTGTGACACCTTTAATTTTTTAGGTGACACATTGCACATTTTCCCCATACTTGGCATCCATAGAGTAGAATAGCCTGGAAAATCACTTTTAGTATTAAAATTTTACTATTTTTTGAAAGAGAAGATTTCCGATTTATAAGGGGGTATAATATCCTCATCGCAATAGAGACTTTTTTCAGTATATTTGAAATGTGTTCACTAAAGGTTATTTTTTTGTCTAGGGTGATTCCTAAGTATTTTACAGAGGGCTCCCAGTTAATACAACAACCGTTCACTTCTAACTGACTACTTGGGAGGAAGCAAAATTTTCTTTTTCGAGTAAAAAAGATGGCTTGAATTTTTTCATGGTTCAGTTTAATTTTCCATTGAGTGTAATGGGAATTTAATATTTTTATCGCATTTTGTAGATTTCTCTCAATGTCGAGAGCAAATTCATGTGATGAAAATATTGCAGTGTCATCAGAAAATATTGCTAAGTCACAATTTGGTATAATAGGAAGATCTGAAGTAAGCAAGTTATATAGGACAGGACCAAGGACCGAGCCTTGGAAAACACCTGCACAAAAATTGACAACATTTGAAACACAATCATTAACATGTACTTTGAAAGAGCGACCAGACAAAAAACTGCAGATAATTTTACATAGATGAGCAGGAAAATTAAAGTTTTTAATTTTGTGAATAAGACCTTCGTGTCAAACCGTGTCGAAAGCTTTTTCAATGTCTAGCAGAATCATTCCTGTAGATTTTCCCATCGTACGGTTTGATTTGATGTGGTTACATATTCTCAGAACTTGGTGGGACGTGATATGATACTGTCTAAAGCCAAACTGTTCATTGGGATATATATTCGATTCTGAGATAATGTTAGAAATTTTTTTCCTTTAAAACCATTTCATATATTTTTCCTAAACTACTCAATAAACTTATATGTCTGTAGCTATTGACATTTTCGGGAGGTTTGCCGGCTTTAGCGATCGGAATGACTTTGGCATCCTTCCATGCATTGGGGAACAACTCTAATTTAATACAGGCGTTGATTACAAAAGTTAGAAACAATAGAGCTTTTTTCGGCAATTCTTTAAGAAATTGATTTCGGATTGTGTCAAGCCCTGCTGCTTTTCGTAACTTGAGCTCACTGATTATAAATTCTATGTCCTCTACAGTAACATAATCAGAAGCGGAGAGTTCATTGTTGTACTCTATCAAGCTACTAACTGTGCTGTGTACTAATATATTTGTGTCTCTATCTCCGAGATTTGAAGATAGCTGATGGTTTTTTGCAAAGTAAGAAGCAAAAGCATTTGCTTTTTCTAGATCAGTAAAAAAGTAATTACTCTCGTCTTTCAGAAATGGCAGGTGTCTATTTTTATTTTTCAAAACTTTAGAGATGTTCCAGAAGGGTTTTGAGTTTTTCTCGAGAGATTCTAGCTTCTTATTCTATTCCATATTTCGATGCAAAAATATATTTTTTGAAATCATTTTGTTTAGGAAGGAAACTTGATCCTTAAAAAATGTTTGGCGGTATTTTTGCCAATGTCTCCTATATGAGTTTCTTACTTTAATGAGGTGCAAAATATTTGACGAAAGCTTGACAGTATGAACATCTTTGGTTATCTTTGGGACGTTTTTTCAACAGCCTCTAGTATACTTTTTGTAAAGGTATCTATAGAAGCATCAACATGTTCCTTGCACAATACATTATATAGGTTAGTTGAAGAACTTTGCAATTTGGCGTTTAACTCAAACCGAAAAGTATTCCAATTGGCTTTTTTGAAGTCGAGAATATTCTTATTCTTTTCGGTCCCTGACAGAAGTAATTGACATGATACCGGGTTATGATGGGAACTAAGTTTATTTAGCGATAGGGGTTGAGTTACAAGAGAAGGCACGTTAGTAACATAGAAATCTAGTACAGAAGGACGACCACTCGAACTGTAGTAGGTCGGACTAGGTGGATAGAGGTTACTAACTGGAAAAGTAACTAAGAGATCAAACAAAATGTTACCCCAAGTGTTTGCCCGAAGACAACCCCAAGTTCTATGCTTGCAGTTAAAGTCTCCACCAATAATGAAATTCCCATTCAAAGCAAAAAGCTTTCGAAGATCACCTTTAAGACCTACTTTTTTTTCAGGTGATATTTTGCCGCCAGGAAAATACACGCAGTATACCTTGATGAACCTACCATCATTCAGTTTAAGTTCAATTCCTACATTTTCTATGCATTGAGTCTTAACTATGTTTAAAAGCGAATGTTGAATTGATCTTCTTATTAAGATGGCAACACCACCGCCTTTTTTATTTAATCTATCGTACCTATAGCACTTGTAGTTGGAAGTAGATAATAGATAATAATAATAGATAGCTCAGGTTTCCGTCACAAGAGCGATATCAATTTTATTGGCGTTTAAAAAATACATGAACTCTGTAATTTCGCTGCGAATTCCTCTCGCATTCCAAGTAACAATATTAAGGTTACTATCTACTATATTATTTAACATCATTGTACAAAAAATTTGTGGCTAAATGTGTGATAACATTAAACTGGTCTATCTTATTTTTACAAACTGCTAACTTTGAAATCATTTAAATTGCTAGACGATTTAACTCTTCAGCGGAAAACAATGTGTTGAGAGGGGTATTTTTATCCGTAGACATGTTGCAGGAAACATCGGTTTGGATATTGTTGCGAACGTTTGTGCTCACGTTTGGTGGGCCGGTTAAATTCTCCCACGCATCTTGATTCTGATGACTTGGGTTTGGGATTACGTACTCATTTCTTCTTTGCAGCGAAGAGATTTGAGTTTCATGATGTCGTTGTCGTGGTGCACGCAGAGAAGGAAATTCCGTTAATGAACCAATCGAAAACGGTTTTGAAAATGCAACGTGGGAAGCAGCACTAGCACGATTGTTAAAATCTCGCGGCTGAACAGTTTGTTTTTGGTTTACGAATTTTTCCTTAAGCTCCAAATACTTCGATCTGCTTACACATGTTGGATGTTGGGTCTGTTGACTTGTGTGGACCATTGCAATTTGCACATTTAGGAGAAGATTCATTGGAACACTCATCAGTATGGTGGGGACCAGCGCAGATGGCATAGTATGTTTTGATATGACAATTTTTCTCTCCGTGCCCAAACATTTGACAATTGTGACACTGAGTAGTTACACTTATTAATTTGATAATAAGTTTTTTTCACCCATTGTAATCACAGACGACCCTTTGCCAAAAAAGAATCAAAGTTGCCTAAGCGGGCTTACAGAGCTCTGGAAGCCTTGGTGCCTAGAGTGTTTCTCTCTATAGAACGTCTTGTAAAAAATAGACGGGAACTGAAAATGTTTACCGATTGCGCCTTTTAAGCGTGAAACTCCCAAAGGGCTTACCAATCTCTCAAGAAAGGCATTGCATACACGCATACATTCATAAGGTGGCGCAATAGAGTGGGTTCAAGAGCATTTGTCACAGCCATGTGAGGGAATGGAGAAGATCTACAATTTTCTGCCAATTCCGAACTGCTAATAGAGAAAGTGCTTTTCATGGCAATGAATTTACTATATCGGAGGAATGGCCAACTCATTGCGAAAGGTGATACCCGTGGAAAAAATTTTTTGATTTCTATTGAGACTCAAACCACGAACAGTCAGACATGCTTTTCACTACCACGACGCACGACCAGCACCATGTTAGACTTGGAAAATTTTTACTTTTCCTTGAAGGCTTTTTCTCTAAGCTCGTTTCTGATTGTAGACTTTTTGTGCCCTACTTTTTTCGCTTTAAGCTAACACACCCAAATTATTAATAAAGGAATTGTAGTTTAAGAACGTGTTCATATAAAAACTATTTTTCCAGCATTCACCAAGTTTGCAAATGAACACATGTAATTTATGGGGTAAAGTTTGAGTGTTATTCAACGCTTACTCACATTTGAATAATGATTATAAGTGCTGATTTTTAGTTTCCAAAATGAGAAAGGGTGTTTCAAAGTTTTGAGGGCTCTAAAATGTGATTATAAATACGACTGTTAAAGAAGATAGTGCATACTTGGGCCCAGGGCGTACACCTATGAGACTAGTACCAAATGAAAGCTTACGTTCAGCCCAATCAGTCTGCCTGTATTTTTGAATTCGGTCTTGGTGATTTTGCGATAATTAGACTTGAAGTTGAGCGCCGGAAATGGGAAAAATCTGACAGTTCTGCAAATAATTACGTATGTACATATATCTCGAAAAGTATAGCACGTAAGACAATGATTTAGGTATCATATGAAAGATCATAAAAATATCTTTCATTTCAATTAAAATACATTTTTTGAAATGCCTTATATTTCGAAAAGACAGACCAAAAAGTTATTTGAAAAGAAACATTTTCGTTGACGTTTGCCGGCCAATATCTCGAAAAAATCAGTGATGACCTATATTTTTTTTTGCACCACTTTAATCCTTAATTGGTAAGCTTTAATTTGATATATAATTACGCTATCATACATAAAGCATATGACGTATATTATACACAATTCCTAAAAAAAAAAAAGAAAATATGTTCCACAGCAAATGCATTTTTTCATTGAATTTTTCGCAGTACCTACTCTGTTTTTCACAAAACATAAAAACAAAAAAAAACTTTATGCTACAAATGAAAAAAAAACTAATCTTCGTTTAGATCTATCAAAATGTCATCCAAAAACAAAGCTTGTGTAATATTTATTGCTTCCTGGTGTCTTGCGTAACCCAAATACCATAAAATGTTCATGACATGAGCGCAACAACCAACAATCCTCATTCCAACGAGACAGTTACAATAGTAAGCTTTTATTGCGTTTGAACTATGTGCTGAGTTTGTTTCGCTATGCGGAAGGAACAGACTTATTCCCAACGGACTGTTTGCAAACATTAATTTAAATGAAAATGATCGTCCATCTATAGTCATTTGCGATGGAACATAAGTGTACCTTCAGAAAAGTTCAAACTACGGCTTTCAGAAACAATCATACAGCCTACATAAGTACCAAAATCTGGTTAAGCTTTTTGTGATCACATGCTGTGATGGGTATATCCTGGACGTTATAGCACCTTATGCTACAACTGTATCTGATGCTAACATAATGAAACATCTTTTCAGAGACGATTATGGAACGTTCAGGCAATACTTTAGACAAAATGATGTTTTTATTTTGGACAAAGGATTCAGAGACGCAATCCCACATCTTGCATCTCAACGATATAAGGCTTACATGCCTGAATCTGTTGCTGAAGGTAACTTTCAACTTACCACAGAGCAGGTTAATAGATCCAGTTGTGTGACTATGGTCAGATGGTCGTGAACGGACGGTTTAAAAGATTTTAAACTATTTCGACAAGATTTTTTCAATCTAGCTGCTGGTCATTTGATGGACGACTTCAAAATTGCAGCTGCACTTCTTAATAAGTTTTGTCCAACCATTGAGGACAGGGCTATTGCGAACGTTCAGCTAGAACTGGCTTTAAATCGTTTGAATACTCCTAATTATTTAGGTGCCTATGTAAGGGAAATTAATCGATGGTAATATCCCGAGTTTAAGTAATTTCCCACAACTCACTATTCTAGAACTTCGTATGATATCATTGGGGAATTACCAAATTAACCAGGCTCGATCCTACTCTGGTCAACATTTAAAAGACCAGGGAACCTATACAATCGAAGTCTGCGAAGATCGGATGCGAATTACCTCTAATGCTCATCATAGTCTTATAGGCAACAATAACTTTTATTGCGAAGGCGAAGCAAATCCAGGCATGAAAGTAAAAAGTGTATCTCACTTACATCTTAGTGAACAGCGAAGCAAACGCAGCACATAGTTCGAACGCAATAAAAGCTTACTATTGTAACTATCTCGTTGGAATGAGGATTGTTGGTTGTTGCGCTCATGTCATGAGCATTTTATGGTATTTGGGTTACGCAAGACACCAGGAAGCAATAAATATTACACAAGCTTTGTTTTTGGATGACATTTTGATAGATCTAAACGAAGATTAGTTTTTTTTTCATTTGTAGCATAAAGTTTTTTTTTGTTTTTATGTTTTGTAAAAAACAGAGTAGGTACTGCGAAAAATTCAATGAAAAAAATGGAACATACATATTTTCTTTTTTTTTTTAGGAATTGTGTATAATGTACGTCATATGCTTTATGTATGATAGCGTAATTATATATCAAATTAAAGCTTACCAATTAAGGATTAAAGTGGTGCAAAAAAAAATATAGGTCATCACTGATTTTTTCGAGATATTGGCTGGCAAACGTCAACGAAAATGTTTCTTTTCAAACAACTTTTTGGTCTGTCTTTTCGAAATATAAGGCATTTCAAAAAATGTATTTTAATTGAAATGAAAGATATTTTTATGATCTTTCATATGATACCTAAATCATTGTCTTACGTGCTATACTTTTCGAGATATATGTACGTAATTATTTGCAGAACTGTCAGATTTTTCCCATTTCCGGCGCTCAACTTCAAGTCTAATTATCGCAAAATCACCAAGACCGAATTCAAAAATACAGGCAGATTGATTGGGCTGAACGTAAGCTTTCATTTGGTACTAGTCTCATAGGTGTACGCCCTGGGCCCAGGCTCCATAGAAATATGCACCATCTCCTTTAGCTATCGGTTTTAAATTAAAACATACTTTTCTCTGAGTGTAATTTATAGGTTTAAACAAATATTATCTCCATTTAACTTGACAGGCTTTAGTAAAGAAGTTAGTAAAAGTGTTTTTAAATTTTGTCACACGTACAGAAGTATTTTTGTGATGTATCGAATTAAACTGTTTGTGGTAATGAAACACCAGGCATAGGAGGTTGGATCCAAATGTCAAAAAATAGTTCATTTGGTTTGTGGTGAAGTGTGTCTAGTAATTTAGTTTTTCCTAAGCTCGTATAGACTTTTCAAAATGTTGTCTGTATTCTCTCATAATCACTCTTGTTGTTGTTCCTACTTTACAAACCTAGAGCATTTGTTTATTTTTGTCAATTATTTACTTATTTGCGAACCTCATTAAGTCAGTATTACCAACTAAGTCTATTTAATGACAACCAACTAATTCACGATTCATTTGCTTACCATCACATACATTCACTACATTTCCAAGCATTAACTATGAAAAGTGCACGTTAGGTCTTTTGAATATTCATCAAGCAAATTAAATGCAATGACTGCATACAGTATACATATAAAAAAATTGTCTACTACCACCAAGCACCAAGTAGAAGAAATGTTAACGGTTGGAAGGTAGTAGCGTAGAGACAAGCAGTTGTTGTATCTTGTATATCTGTCGGTGCCACGGTAGGTCAAAGAGGTGCTTGAAGGTGGAAATGGGTCTGAAATCAGTGTTAAAATGCACACACTTGGCCACGTTTATGGATGAAAGAAAATATACGACACAAGAAAACAGCCGCCACATTGTGTAGTAGTTAATGTTATGGTTCATCAACCTCAAGTAATTGTGTGCAATTTGTGGTGGCGTCCGCGTCGTCGAGTAAATTTACAGAGTGTGGGTAATACTCATTCATTGGCATAATCTGGAAAAAAAGTACCCACAGTTTCACATATGGTAATATCCTATCGGATATTCAATTAACTTAATACGACACGAATTCTTATGCTCTGCCAACATGTTTCTAGATTTGATTGATTTTCCACCTGCGAACTGAGAAAAAAGGAAGAAAAATATATCAAAGGAAATTGCATATTGCAAAAAGAAAAAAGAAAAAGAAAATTGATCGATGCTCCTTGTCTGGCTCTGTGTACAAGCAAATTCATCACTTATTCAAGTGTAGGTTCAGCAGGAAATGTGTTTGGGGATAGGATTCTGATTTAAAATGTGTTTGTGTGAGAGACCCACACACGGCTTGCACGAAGACAATTTGCAAAATTGATTTTTGTTAACTGAAAACTCACATGTAATTTTTTTGGACTTAAATTTCATGGTTTAATTTTAAGTAGAAAAAATGCACACTCATGGGAAGAATGAATAACAAATGGGGTTAAAACGAATATTAATGGCGTAGCCAATTTAGTTTGCTTCCGAAAGGCATTTGCTTATGGTAAATTCTTTTTTGTTCTCGTAATTGAAAGATCAAGAGATGATATGTAAGCTGTCTGATTGTTTCATAAATAACGAAAAGCAGTCTTAAGAAACTTCTTATGATGTAAAATGTTTATGGTTTCGGTTAGAGAGAAGCATCCAAAGCAAGATGTAGATTGTCTTCGACCAGACCAGAAAAAGAAACTTCTTCGTAAAAGTTTAATGCTCCAAAAGCCATAAATAATTGCTATTTCTTAAAAAATTCCCAAAGTCTTTGTATCTTTGTAGTCAGTGTAGTTATTTTTATGTTGAGTTGTAATTGTTAAGAGAAATGATTAGGAGGTATTGGAAACAACTCTTTTTGAACATCGATTTTAATATCACGAAGTATATTTAATGAGGCAAACAAAATCATTCAGCTTATCGGCAGACATTTAAGATTTTTTGATGAGGCGGGCGCAGTGCTGATAAAGATCGTTTAGTTGCTGCTATTGTCATTGGGAAAATTGACAGAGCGTGGCGTATTTGATGCACAGTCGTAAACACTTGACTTGTTATTGAAAATGTTCTTTTTGTTGGCGAAATGTCAGGCGCAATTTTTAATGATGTTTATTTTCACAATAACACAATAACTTGAACAAAACAACGTGAGTCACTTTGCCGGAACTAAAATAAAAGTGACAACATAAAACTGTAGGCTACAAAGCTCGTAGTGTCTCGGGGCCTTACGCATTTCTTGGACCCATAATTTTATACCGATTCGAAACGTCCAGTCTTTAGAAAGCACTGTTCATGGCAGTTAAATTACTCTCAGATGACCCATTCCTCTTGAAAGCTAATACAGTTGTAAAAACAATTTTATGTTTCTGGTTTTCGAGCCTCGAAACTCCACATTGCAGACAGGCCATCACGCCACCACTTTTCGCTACAGCTTAAGGGTAAATACCAAGTGCCTTATAAAGAAAACATTGACATCATATGTATAGAAGCGGGGGATTAGTTACCAAGTCCATTGCTTTCGATGAATGGCCTAAAAATATTCGATGTACAGTACATGTCACGATTGTACTTTTTGGCACGAGTTGGATTCGAAAGCATATTGCAGGGAAATTGTGGTACAATCAAGTGGAAGATGATCTCTACCTAACTTAGAGTGCAAAACTCGAGAAAGCTCACCGGTTGTTGGGATGTTTTATTCAACCTGGTAGAGCTTAGGTTTAACCCGAACTGTATAAAGCCCATCTATAAGTAAGTTCTTTTTTTTTTGTAGTTTATTGATAACAGTTCTACCTCAAAGCACCTTTTCTCTTATTCGTAAATTTTCAAGAAGATTGCCTCAAATAATAGAGATAGAGTCAGGGCCGGATTTAAGGGTGTGGAGGTCTCGGGGCAACAAAGGAGTGGAGGCCCCTTGGTCCCAAATTATATCCTACTAATATTATATACGTGAAAGTTTGTATGTGTGGATGTATGTTTGTTACTCTTTCACGCAAAAACTACTGAATGGATTTTACTTAAACTTTCCAATAATATAGCTTATACATCAGAATAACACATAGGCTACAATTTATCCCTAAATTCCCACGGGAACGGGAACGTATACGGGAACTTAGAAACTACAACACCGATTTCAAAAATTTTTCCACTGTTAGAGTGCTACACTATCCCCGAGTAACATAAAAACTAATTCATCCCCATATTCATACGGTTCTTTGACACTACAGCACCGATTTCAAAAATTCTTTCACCGTTAGAATGCTACACTATCCCCGAGTAACATAAAAACTAATTCATCCCCATATTCCTACGGCTCCCTATAAACAACACCGATTTCAAAAATTCTTCCACCGTTAGAATGCTACACTATCCCTGTGTAACATTAACTTTAATTCATCCACATATTCCTACGGGAACGGGAGTCCTTACTGATATAATAAGTGTGAAAGGAGCTCTGTCTGTCTGTCGTTCTATGTTACCATCTCCCGCCCAAACTAATAAACCGATTTAAATGAAATTTTAAACAAATATTGTTCAGAACCTGAGGAAAGACAAAGACTATATATTTGTTCCCTATATTCCCACGGGAGCAGGAACGTATACGGGAACTTTGACACTACAGCACCGATTTCAAAAATTCTTCCACCGTTGGAATGCTCCCTAATCCCGGAGTAACATTAACTTTAACTTATTTACATATTCCCACGAAAACGGTCACCATATTCCCACGGGAACGGGAGTCTTTACTAATATTGAAAATGCGAATGTAGCTATGTCGGTATGTTTTTCGTATGTCTCCCGTTCAAACTGCTAAACAGATTTTATTAAATTAGCTACAGAGATGGTCTAGAACATGCGGAAGGATAAAGGCTATATATCTATCCTTATATTCCCACGGGAACGGAAATGGGAATTCAAAAACTACAGTCTCAAAAGTATTTTTAACAGGGCTACAAGGTGTTGAAATAGGGGTTGAATGTTTTTTTTGGAAATACCGCCATTTTTAAGGCTAGAAGTTTTATTTCCAAAAAGTTAAAAATGCTGCTGAAAGTCACTATTATCTGTAATTAATTATCTGAAATTAAATTTTAGCGTTAACGAACGGAACTTTCCGAGCTTTTTTCTCCGAAAAGTCGTTGATGATTTCGCTGAACTCCAGTTCTCGAAGCAAATCACTTTCAATGCTCAGGAGAGAAAGCTTTGATAGACGGTTTTGCTCCATCGTGCTTCGGAGTCTGGTTTTTATAATTTTCATTTTTGAAAATGAGCGCTCTCCAGTGCAATTTGATACCATCAAAACCAAATACATTCTCAATGCAATTTCAAGGTTTGGGATTGTAGCTCTGAAATTTTGATCTTCGAGAATTTGATAGTAAAATACTTCCGGAGATTGGTCTATTCCATAGTCTCGAATTTCTCGTTCTGGTACGTGATTGTACGTATTCGTCAGGCTGATATATTTTTTTGGCAGCTTCCTCGAAGATAAATAGTTTCTTTTGGATTCCACGAATGATTTCAATGATTCTAATGCAAGCATTGCCGATTCTTGAATCATTGTTGGGTCTTGTACATCTTGCTTGTTGCATTAAATCGTTCCAAGATGCCATTCCAAAAGATTGCAAATAAAGCAGTTTCGAGACCTCGCATCTTCTGTAGAAGGTGCCCTGCTTCATTCCCCGCTATGTCTTTTTGCTCTTTATCGGAAGATATGCTGTTAGAGCTTTTTCGATTTCCGAATAGCCGTAAACTATGACTTTCGAAGCTTCAGCTTGACAAAACCACCGAATGGTACGAAGCTTTTTCAAGACGTAAAACTGTCCTTTTTTTTTTCTTCGATAATTTCTTGGTCAGAATTCCGTATCGTTCTGTACTTGCTGTGAAAAACGTATGTAAATTCTGAACGAAATCAAAGAATTGAACAGCTGATGGACAAGAGTTGGCAGCTGCCTCTAACTAAATTAAGAGAATGACCACAACACGGTATAAACGCCAATAAATGGTTTTTCTCCAAAATAAGAGCCTGCATCTCTGTATCCGCTACAAAAGGGTAAGTAGACTAAAAAAAACCTTATGTACGCATACAGTGAGCTGAGATTGTTTTATCCGCCGCGCGACCCACATGCAAGCGCGTCATCGAAAATTGCGAGTGCTTATCAGGGCCATTTGAGATTTTGAAATTTTACTGACTCCCTGATTAAAGTGAACAATAATAGATTGAATGTAACCATGTTTGTTCAAAGTACATACTGTAGGCAAAGGTACAACGCGAAAAAAATATGAAAGGAAAAGTCGTTTACTAGTCTGAATTTGAAATTTTTTTTTGAAGTCTCTATTGTGAGGGCCCATCTTTTGTGGAGGCCCGGGCCTGTTGCCCTGGTTGCCCTCCCCTAAATCCGGCGCTGGATAGAGTGCTTGTTCATCGTTTTTGCGTAAGTGCTACCAATTGATTGATCGACTTTCATATAGAACAGTAAATAGTAAATTGTTGCAAGCGACCATCATAAATGTGTCGATTGAACCATCTGCTTAGCCAATTCCACCCCAGGAAATGATTTGAAAAGCTAAAAAGCAACTAAATAAAAACTTCGTCGATTGAGTTAAGATCGATGGAATCAATAGCTAGCGTATTAACTCTCAAGCGACGACCGAGGTTGGGCAGAAAATTATTATATGGAATAAGACTCGCCAGTGCTGCCAATATGCATTTACTTTTCAATGTCTTTATTACAGTTTTAATTCACAATCTTTGATGGTCTGTCATATTTTGCTTTGCGGAACACGACGCAATTAAATGCAACAACTTAACTCAATGAAACTCACACACCTGAATGTAACTCTCCTATTCCACGCAACTCTGCAATGCAAATCAACACAATGAAAATCAAGTCAACGCAACGCAACGCAACTTAATGTAACGTAACAAATTGCAATTAAATGACTTGCACCTTAATGTTTTGCAGATCAATGTCAAACTCAATTCAACGGAAAAAATTGAGTTGGAAACTGTCATTAAAAACTGGACATACTATGGCAGAACTTATCAAATGATGATGAGCCTCATCATAACTTCTGGTCAAAGTGACAGCCATAGCCAATATTCGGCGCTATAAATTTCTTAGGAAATGCCTTTTTTAATGTTGTTTTTTGGTAAGTTAACTACAAGTATTGAAGTTTCGACATGATTGCCACCAGAGAAAAAGGTAGGGACACAGAAACGTGAATACACCAGCAAAAAGGTTTTTTCGGATCTCAGAGACTTAAGCTGTACTGAGCTTGGATCAAGCCTAAATTTACAAACTTTTTTGTGTTCTTCATCATTGAGTCAATTGTTGGTGGTTAGTAGGCAACGCATGTTGTTGGCCAGTGACATTCAACAATCCAAATCCTGGAGGCTTTTTGACGTGCTCTGAGGTCAACGTGGCTTACTGATATGAAACAGATAGAAAAAGAAATCACAATGCTTCTAGAGCAGTTGAAAAAAAAAAAATTCAAAACTAGATTGTAGTTTTAGTTTGGTTGGATTCGAGAATACGAAGCGTTCAAAGTATCTCATTCAGAGAATCAGAGGGGTTCTTTAAGACCTAAATAGCTGTGCCAACGTTTCGAGTGAGAACCGATTCGTACACTCCACCTACGGACTTCATTTATCAGTTCTGGCTTAGAGCTTTTTTTTCGGTTCAATGAGTGAGAGTTCTGTGTGGTTCTGACCTTCTTTGAACTCTGAGTGGTAAAATGTTCAGTATATCCCCATTTTGCAGTTACGCTATTTTTATAAATGGTTCGACCGGAACTATTAAAATCTCTGGTAAAATTTAGTATAACCAAGCAATTGTTGTTTAAAAATAAAAAAATTTTATTGAAAAATCGACAAAATCAATCAAAATTTAATAGTTTCCATTTTCTTTCATTTGTGCACTGGTTTTGGTGCGTTGAGCAAATCAATATTTAGATAAAATGAATGTTTACAAGCTTATGATGTATTTTTGGAATAGAGGCATCTGAATCCAAAACCCGTTTAATCCTAGAGAATTTATGACGACATTTTCCATAAACTCACATATTTACGATTTCCATTTTCGTCTCTCCATCAAATTTGTTTTTAATTTCAATGGTTTGTTGGCCCACCGGTCTAAAATTGAATATTTTTAATTTGTTTTTCATCATACCATTTTGACATATGTGTTTTACCCGAGAAGACATAATTTATAAAGAAATGATCATTAGTGTCTGAGTAATTAAAATTTTGGCAGTGTGTTTATTAGTTTCCTAAATAGAAAGCCATTCAAAACTGAAATAAATTAAGAAAATTAAATTATGGCTTATTTATTTGTTTATTGCTCATGAGAACATTGCCTCAGCTTTTTCTAGAATTTCTAATTGATTTCATTTTTTTTTCTGAGTAACATTCGTCTGACAGTGCGTTGATATCATTTCCTAGGTAGTTTCTAACGAGAAATAACAACATCGGAACTTTTGGGAAACACATTTGGGTGCTTAATTAAGACTCGAATTTTTAATTCTTCTCTCATTTTCACATAACCACATTGAGCGATGGGTAGGAATGAGTATGAAATTTTAATTGTGTAAGCCCCGAATGGATTTATTTACATTTACATTTACATGAAACCTACTCCACACATAAATCTGCGGAGTAGGGGGGTTGCAGCCGGGCTACAAAGACCATTTGGCTGATACACCACAAGACTAACTACACAAATACTACATAGAACAAATAACACATGACAACAGCACGCAGTAGTACAGGACGGTCCCCCATCTTGTCACTAAGAGCGCTCATTCCGATTTGGATTTATTTAATTGCATTTGGTTAAATGACATGTTTGCGAGTTGATCAATTGTTGAGTTGGACAGATTGTGCGAACAACTGTCTTCGTAATGCCTAAAAAACTGTTTTGATTTTGTAAATCAAACCCATAATAACGACTCCAACATCGGGGGTAAAAAAATGTGCTAATTAGGAAATTAGTTAAGGTGTGTCCTATGTGCTGGAGGTTGTCTTTAAAGCTGCACCCGTTCCTTGTCTTGAAAGTTTGACAGAATTATCCTTATCTCTTGACACACAACCAAGCCACCCAGTGAATTGTTCTCGCGATATTGATATACAAGTTTCCACAAGGATGAAAAGATTCAATTAATTTATCGCTCATAAAATAATTTGAAGTCTCATTATAAACTTTACAAACCATTTAGCTTTTCATTAGTTAGGCAGTATCTGTGTTCGAAATCATTGCGTTACACATACCCCAGCGGCATGGCACTCAGAAATATTTTGTTTGCATTTCGCACTTTTAATTTATGATCAGTGGCATTTTTCTCCTTCGATATTTTAAGTGTTTTCAAATGCCATGCAATACTTAGCAGCGCGTGTAAGTTATTTGACACCGAACCCAGAGAAGCAGCTTCTCTCGGGCTTAGAAGTGTAATTACAAAATAAAAAAAGGAATTCCTAATAAAGTAGCCGACTAAAGTGATTTCGTCTAATTCAACAAAGAAAAAAAAAAAAGAAGTTAACTTGTACAAGAATGTGGAACGTGCTCACCGGTTCTGGCACGTTCCGCACATGTGCTAGAATTTTTATTTGCCATTTTGTTATTACGTTTAACACTGTGCTGATATGAAATGAAAGTTCCTCTGGAGTTTCTGATGAAAACTCCTAATTCTTATATTTCTTTATACCTTCGATGATGATTGTGTTTATTGAGAAAACTTTGTAGAGTTCATCCCCAACTTTTCTTGTTGCAAAAAGGAGGAGAAAGAAAGAAAAAGAACAACGCCATCTTTGTATGATTTGGTTGATTTGAATGGTTGTGAAAGCAAAGTAAACAGATTTTATACTGATTTTGACAGTGAAACGACAAATCTATAAATCAATATTGAACAAAGTTTATTTGGAGTTGTGGTGTTTATCAATGTTTGTCATAAGGAGAGTTGAAGGACTTGCCTGATAAAAAATTTGTTTAATTGACTTTGAATGGACAACTAAGTCTTTGTGTAAATTCTTTTTTTTTGTAAACAAATTGTTGTTCGTTGAATGTGAATAAGAAATTAGCACTTATGGTTGCTTTAATGCGGAAATCAATTAAGAGAATTAATTGGAATGTGTTCGAGTATGTACTTTGGTTAAGTATGTACTTTGAAACAACAGACAGCCAAATAAAAATCAGTTGACTATTGTGTTGATAAAAACTGCGTTCTAATGAGTGTATGAAGTAAACATAATATTTGTTGCTCTGTTGGCACTGTTGAAAGGGTTTTCATTCTTCGACATAAAGATATTCATAAGAGAAATACAAACCAAGGCTTTCTACATGCAGAACGTTATTTCAATGCTGCGGGCTGTGAGATTATTGTACATTGAATGACTCTGTAGCTGGTAATAAAGCAACCAATTAAGCTGATAAGGAAAAAAATGGTACTGTGGTATCACAATTGTTTCAAAATTGGAAATTGATGAGTCTAAACTGTTAATCGTGTTGCATGAAAAATCGTTTTACTTAATTTTAAACACTGCCAGTCTTTATGTGTAGCACTTGCATTGCCGTAACCGAAAAGCTTTCTATTCTCAGTATATATATCTCAAATTACCTGTTGAGGAATGATCACATATTCAACGTCGCCAAAAAGGCAGCAAAATGCTTAGGTTTCCTTCGGCAATGTAAGAATTTTTTCTCCCCACTCCATCTGGCTATTATAATCCTTATGTTCAACTCTCATTGTTAGACTGGAGCACCTATTACCCACTTGCGTCTATTGAAAGAACCCACGGTAGAGTGTTAAAAATGGTTGAAGAAAGGACCGTAACGGAACCATTTGCTTCACTTGAACACCAGTTGCATTCGCCCTTTTAAACATTTCAACCATAGTACTCGCGCATGCAGGAATGTCCATCAGTTTACCCTTAAGTTTAATTTCGGACGTACTATCAAGTATAGAGGGTCTTTTATGAGTCGAAAAACACAGGTGTGCAATATCTTACTGAACTCTATTTAAAACATATTATGTGTAGTTAAAACGACTTCAATACGCGCCACTTATAAAAAAAGTGTTTATAACTGGGTCGTACTAACTTACGATTGTGTGCTATCTACAGTATCACTGTCTTGAGGCTGAGTACAGTGTTCGGTTTTCCTAATATTTTTGGTAGTACAAGGTTGCTAACTTCACCTTAATTGCGCAAAATGAATAAAATCACATGAGATATTAAAAAAAATCACACAAAATATTGAAAAACATTAAATTAAGTATATACTATGCCATTTTTTCTCATATACATTAGACTGGTCCTGTTTCAAAAACCATATTGAAAATATTGTTTTGGATAGCTAAAACAAAATTCCAAACAAGTATGAGCTCAAAAAAGAAAATTATTTAAAGGTGTTTTATATTTCTTAGACCTAACCTTACTTGAGCTTCAAAACTGTTCAATTATTTTGAGCCCAACAAATTTAACGACAAATATTTTTGTAAAAAATTAAATTTCCTTAAAAAAAGGTCTTATTAAAAATTTTTGTCAAACAAACAGTTTCCTAGTAATCAAGCTTTGAAAAATGGTATGTTTTTTTGATTTTACTCTTTTATTTTGGAGTTTCTCAACTCACGTACAAATCAATATGTGAAAAATTGCAAGCATGGTTATTAAAGAAATTTTTTATTTTCTAAAAAAAAGGTCTTTTTACATTTTTTCACAAAGTGCTTTCTTCAAAAGTTATTCGCGATTAAAGTTGACAAAAAAAATAAGTCGTTTCGTTTTTTCGTTGTTGATTCTTTTTTTTACTCAATGTAGCAAACTGATAGTCGTAATGCAGGGGAAAACAGGGTCAGCCAGAGCATTACACATTCGTGTGGTGCGACTAAAATAAGAATCTCTATACTTGACTGTACGCCCGAATTCGGGTTCAAGGTAAAACTGATGAGCATTCCTAGCGAGTCGGGTGTTCATTCCTCCCCGGGTGTGCATTCTTCCCCTAAATTTTTTCAGGGGAGGAATGCAACTGGCTATTTCAATAGAGCACTGTTTGTGAAAATAGCGATAAAAGAGAAAGAGTAAGGTGACGTTTCGACGATGTTCAAGAGAATCAATCGATTCTACGATTGAACTATCACCTATGAATTTTAACGCTGTATTTTGTACCTTATCAAGAAGGCGCAAAGATGTTTGAGGATCAGACCAGATATGGGAGTTATACCCCAGTTTTGGGCGGATGATGGCCTTATAAATGGTAGCCAGATCAGAAGGGGTGAAGAACATAGGACTTCTAAAGTATTTAATTTCGTCATAATTGCGTTAGCCTTGACGATAAAAACGGTTAAAAAAAAAATGTTAAATGGGGGTACCGTTTTTAAACTTTGTTATAAGAAATTTTTGCTTGATAAGAAAGACAGCCAAAAAAATCTCTCACACAAAATTTAATCGAAACTATTAGATTCGTTTTCGTGAAAAATTAGTTGTATGGCAGGTACTGTTATTTCACTTAGATTCCCAATTCCAAAAATTCCTCTGTATTGTGCCCGACAGACCCTAACTGCAAATTTTCAAGAAAAACAGTCAAGTGGTTCAGGCTGTAGATCCATGTACAGACAGACAGAGAAATTTGCAGAACCCACTTTTTTCGTATTCTCTATCATAGTAATGTCATTGTTATTTTTTCTGTACGATTGAAAAACTTGATTTTTTAGTACCTTTAACGAATGAAGAAGGTGGTGCAACAAAGCTATGGAAACCTCGAGGCCTAAAATTTTTCCAGAGCCCACAATTTTATGCCGGTTCTGAACTGAGCTAGAAAATTTTAAGTCCTTTCAGTGAATTCTGATTTGAAATATGAAACTTTAAGTTGTTTCCCCAGAAAAACGAATCGCGCTTGTAAATTAATGTTCTCAATTGACCGCATTGCACAGGGTGAGCCATAAAGACGTATGTATGTACGATTGTCGAATAACTATTACATTGCGTCGTATTGAGCGTGGCTTCGATCGCGAGAGATGGGAATAAGTAGCTCGGTTAGCGGAAATTGAGTTACCATGGAGCGCTTTACGCGTGCGCAGTTGAGTTCTGTGTTAAAAAAATATTACAAAAGTATCGATTCTTTCAGTGTTTATACCGTATCCACGACCTAGTGTGATTAGGTTTTGGGTCAGAAAGTCTTAGGCTACTGGTTTAATTTGGAATCAGAAACCTTCGGTATGCCCATGATCGAAAATTACTCAACGGGGTCCGTATTTCTTTGAAAATAAACGTAATCCCTTAAAAAACAAAATCTGTTCAACAAAGAAATAATCCATGGTTTTCACGCGTGATTAGAGATTTGATGCAAAAACGAGATGACGCTTACAGGAATTGGAAAAGGTATCGACTAATCGAGCTGCGTCGTGTGTTTTGTTCACTTCGTAACCAAGTAGTAGTGAAGACACGCGAGGCCAAATACCAACATTTTTCTAAACGGCTTAACACAAGTTCAAACGGTTGCCAGCTCTGGAAACACCTACGCAGAATCGGAATCGGTAAAACAAAATTTGGTACAGTCGAGGAAATTGATGGCAACAAACTTAACCAACAATTCATTTCTTCTTTACCGTCACAGGTCTCACAACCTCCAATTTGTTTCACTGATCAACGCGATCGTAACGAGCCTGGTTTTGAATTTTCTGCAGTAGATAGTACTGATGCTGTCGAAAGTGTTCTTTCCATTAAGTCAAAAGCTGTTGGGCTCGATGGTATACAATCCTTGCTTTTTTTGAATGATATTGCCACTTGTATAACCATATATCACTTTTGCTTTCAATACTATTTTGACGACCGGTCTATACCCAGAGTTATGGAAAGTTGCTAAAATCATTCCACTTCCCAAAAACGCTAAAAGAGATGAATTTAGACTTATCTCTGTATTGCCATTTTTATCGAAAGTCTTTGAAAGGATCCTTCAAAAGCAAATTAATGTTTTTCTATCTAGTAACTCATTACTCAGCCCTTATCAATCTGGCTTTCGAAAGAAACACAGCTGTGTAACTGCCCTTTTAAATGTTACTGATGACATTAGAAAAGCGGTGGATAAAGACGAGGTTACGTTTCTAGTTTTGTTGAATTTTCCAAAGGCTTTCGATTCTGTTAACCATGTTAATCTATGTAGAAAGCTCATGCTAAATTTTGATTTCTCATCTTGTGCAACAAAGTTAATTTTTTCGCATTTAACTGATAGGAAGCAAGCAGTGCAAGTTGGTGACTCTCTGTCAAATTTTTTGCCGAACGTAACTGTTGTACCTCAAGGTTCAATACTGGGTCCTCTATTGTTTTCTGCCTATGTAAATGAACTTCCATCTTCATTAGTAAATTGTAGCTCTCATTTGTATGCTGATGACGTTCAGCTGTATTTCAGCTGTCCACTTGGCCTTATTGAACATGGAGCTTTCTGCGTCAATGAAGACCTGAAGAGAGTGGCTAATTGGTCATTGTCAAACGGACTAATTTTGAACCCAAAAAAATCTAAATGTCTTGTCATATATAGAAAATCTCTTGGCCTTTCTTATTTTCCACCGATCGTTCTGAGTAATGCTCCAATCGAATATGTGGTTACAGCAAAAAACCTTGGTGTGACTTTTAATCGTTTTTTGAATTGGGATGATCATGATCATATCAATGGACTCGTTGGCAAGGTTTATGGTTCACTTCGTACGTTATGGGTAGCACAACATTTCACTCCACTAAAAACGCGTTTGCTTCTTGCTAAAACTTTGGTAATTCCTTTCCTGCTCTATGGTTGTGAAATCTATTGTAACTGCAATTTCGCGAGCAAGCGAAAACTTAATGTAGCTTTCAACTCAATCGTTCGTTACGTTTTTGGACTGCGTAGATACGATAGGATATCTGATTTTGCTCCGCGCTTACTAGGCATGCCTCTCGAAAAATATTTCGAACTCCGTAGTTTGATTCTGCTTTCCGATATACTCCTCACACGCCAACCACAATATTGTTTTGAAAGAGTAAGAACTGGGTCCTCAACCAGATCTCGTCAGCTAATTATCCCTCCTTACACATATTTAACATCGGAACGTCAGTTTTTTGTAAATTCTGTTAAGCTTTGGAGCACTTTACCTCGTAATATAAAACAAAATCTGAACGCAACAAGCATAAAAAGAGTGCTTAGATCTCATTTTTCAATATGAATATTTAATCTTATTTTTCAATATGAATATCTAATAAATTGATGTAATTTCTTATGATAGTTTTAATAATTAAAGTAACTTTTTCTTATATCTCGCTTAGCAATATATATATTTTTTTGTAAAATAAGCATAACTTATAAGATTTTAAATCTTACAGTTGTTAAGCATTTACGATATTGAAATAAATAAATAAATAAAAATAAATCTGTGACATCAAACTCGGCTCGATACATGTTACGAGATTTTATCTTTCCACAACTGCAAGAACTCGAGGGATATGACTGTGCGACATGGCTTAAGCAAGATGAAGTGACATGCCAGACATCTAATCCCTCGATAGCAGTTGTAAACGAGAGGATAAGAGGAAAACTCATATCGTGCCAAGTTGGCAGCCCAGAAGCCCGACTTTTTTTTGTGGGAATACTTAAAGGGTAGAGTTTACCACAATGTCCAACCACAATTCCCCTGTTGAGAACAACACAGAAGTAGAATTGGCGACTATTCCAAGAGCCAGCAAGTTTTCGATAATCTAAGGTTCGAATTGGAGGAGTGTTTGCAGTATGATGGTGCACATTTTAAGAATCGCATTTTTATGAAAAGAACTTCCTATGTACCAATTTTTAATACAATTTAGATTGGTTTGCACAATAGTCCACCCTTTTTTTAAAGTTCTTTACAATTCCACCTGGCTTTCTAGCCCACCCTGTATTAACCGACGAAAAAGGATATTTTATATTCGGCCCTATCGAGGTAACCGTCAAAGCGGAATTCTCTCCGATTTCCTACGATTCAGAGACATTTTGCATGAAGGTAGTTCTTCGATCGGCCGATCCGACGTCCTCATATAAGTTTTGAGAATGCAACGTGTTGTCGCATTTGTGAAAAAATTCTTACGATGACAACTACTTCGAAGCAAAATGGAATCTCCGAAAAAGAATGCGTTGCGGAGAAAACTCCGCTTCGATGGCTACCTCGATAGGGCCGATTACTGGGAATTGAACCCCGACCTCCCAAGCAAAAGTCAGACTCGATAACCATTGCTCTCCACATGGTTTCATTGTGTGAATGTAAACACCTTAAACGTGTACCTGAGTTTTGCTTAAAAACTCAAGTTGAATAAGCTGACGTTTTATTATTTCTTTCCATTTATTTATTGTACTTGCAATTGCGAACCCAAGCCCATCTGTTTATCATATTTGTGTAAGCAAAACGTACTTACTTTAAAGTTTTAGTGGATGTGGTTAACGAAATTTATATGCAGAAGGTGTAGGATGATAAATAAGTTTAAATGCACGTTTCCTTGAATCTTTTGCGACACAAACAATGTAATTTATAGTGGTTTTCAACTTGACTTATGCAAAAGCAGATCTGCATATTGTTAAATAAGCTTTTACTTCTCATGAGCTCTCCTCATGAAATTTATTTACACTTCTCCCCCCGTAAAGGGACTTTGTTTTTGATTCAGGGTTAAATTTGTAGTTGTAGAAAAGTGTTTGATTTGCATTTTATTTAGATTATCTTTTCTCTTACAATGATGATAAAGAGTTTTCTAATAAAAGGGACCTACATGTTTAGAACTTGTTACCTTCTCCCACTCAATAGAGCTTGTTTGTATGAAACAGACTAAAATGACGAACACCTTTTAATAAAATTTCTAGCCGGATGGTCGTTTTCACACACCCCATTCCTCAAAAGCTATACCTTTTGCTAACGCAAACAATTCAATTCCGTTCTCTACTTATAAAAACAAACCCCAAGGCCCAAGTTGCTGAGTTCAATCACTGCCGCCAGAGGCATGACATTGAACTCAACAAAATTCAAAACGCGCTTTCAGCTGTCACAAAGGGAATTCACGCAGAGTTATCATTCAACTTCATATTATACTCTCATCTCTGCAACGCATGAGATTGACATAATTGTGAATTTATCTTTACCTTAGAACTCTTATTACTGCTCCCCAGAGGCCAGAGGCTGGAGCCAATTACTGATACAAAAAAAATTTGCTCTTTTCGAAAGACCTCCCCCTGTGAATCTGTTGTTCTACTTGATTGAATTAAGAAAAACATATCCATACCTACAGACAAGAAAAATCAAGCTGTCAACTTGCACTGTCGGAATGAGATCAGCAAAGAAGAAAACCGCGATTAAAAAAAGTCTTTTGTTTCTCTCATCTGATATGATACACGACAATACGACAACACGACACGCACATTACACTTTACTCGCTCATAAAGCACAGTGAACATGAATGCCCCAATGTTTTTTTTTTTTTTTTTTTCGTATTTTGAATGTGCATTCACATGAATTTTGAACTCAAAGTATTGGCGCCTGGCGCCAACACCATCATCAGCAACTCTTTTCCTCTTTGTTTAAGTGTTTGTGTAGAGGGAAATACATAGTTTTTGGTATCGTTTTCTTTATGGCATCAGCATGACACTTGTGCTTTGTTCTATTTGGTGTGTTTTATTGTGGATTCTACCCAAATGGTACTACTCTTCTGCAGATGTAATATATTTGAAACAGATAATGCCACTTAACCTCGATACTTGACAGTTTACGAAGGAAACACAGTTGTAACTTACCCTATAAATATTGGTAGTATGTGTGGTTAGAGATAGTGATTCTTTGAAAATTAGACACTTGTTGGAAAAAAATGCGGCCATTTTTGGACAAGACAAATGTTTTTTGGTTGAGTTCTTGTGTTTAATCTGACTTTGAGTATAATTCAAAATAATGGCCAGTTAAAATATTCATCTGATTTGGAAGTAATTTATTGTGGTAGAGAATGGAAGGCTTTCTTTGCTTCGGTTTTATCTACTTGATACATCATCAAGTGAAATTAAATAATGAGAAGTTAATTTTTTTTCCAAAGAAGTAACATTTGGGTATACAATAATTTTCTAGCAATATTTCTGAAGAAGTCAAAAGAACAATGGATTTTTTGTTTGTTGATTATGGTACGGGAATGGCGAAAGAAGCTTCACTTGATGTCGTAAATTTATTGAATTTATAAACTGAGATTTATAAAGGAGTTTGAAGTTGGAATGAGGTGGGAGGGACATAGTGAGGCGATTGTTTGAAGAGAGAAGCAAAGCAGCAGAAGCCTTATCGCTGTGTTTGAATTTGGTTGTTTAAAGAGTCTTGCGTCACTATTCAAAGGCTACAAAAGAGTTTTATGTTCGAATGAGGGAACAAGCACTTCTATATTGAGGCGGTTGTATAAAGAGTGAAGCACAGTAGCCTTGATCGCAGTATCTGAATTTAAAGACTTTTGGATGCCAAAATTCAAACGCGAATCATAAGTGAAGCTTTGAGGAGTGTGCTACAATATTTTTATTTGCTTTGCTCAAAATTCGGGTTTGAATCCTTGTGCTTTTTCAGACTATTTTCACAGGAACTTTTGTCGTATACATTATCTATTGAAAAAGTAATAACAGTAAAAAGAGTGGCACAACAGAGCTTGGGGAGTCCCGACACACAAGTGAGAAACCTTTCCAACTTATCCATTCCACACTTGTGATCGGCTTGTGTGATGCGTTGGTCTGACCTCAGAAAAAGTCAGCAGGACTTCTAGTTTTTGGAATGCTCTTAGCCGAGGCCAACCTAATGCAGATTTCGATACAAATAGAAGTTTGGAACTCGTATGCCTGGATCAGAAACCTGTAATACAAACCTGTAATCACGCTTTTTTGGACTTATAGGGTGCCTATTACCTTCTTTATTTCTTACCTATACTATAGGTGCCTCTTGCAAGGACACGTATGTTCCTCACTTATGATGTACTTTGGTGTTTTATATTTTATCTTTTTTTTTTTTTAAACAAACTTTGAATTAATACATAAAAAGCAAAAACAATAAAGTTATTGATGTTTGAAATAGTAAAAGATTCACTCAGTTTTAATTTAGCAAGGGGCGAATGAATCTATCGGATACTTATTTAAGTATAAAACAGATGGAGAAAAACTTCAAAAGTATACATATAAGGAAAAGAAAAAAATTAATATTTTAAATTTAAAGAGGAGAGAAACAATAAAAATTTTATGTGAACAGAGGAGAGAAAAAATAACAAAAATATAAATATTTAAATAATTGACAAGCAGATGATCCGAGCACATTGATATTTATGACAAGGGAGTAAAAACTTGTTTCACTCTTTCGCATCTTAGGATTTCTGGGATAAAATTAAACAGGCGGAGGGCAGTGACTAAATAAAACCGTGAAAAGTGCTTTTTATTAACTTTAGGAAGCGTGACAAAATGTCTGTTGTTGACACGAAGATCGTGATTTAAATCTACTCTATCTGAATAAAACCCAGAGTTTTCAAAAAATATTTTTAAGACCTTGTAACAATAAAGGTGCCTTAATGGTAGAATATCCAGGGACTTGAACAATTCAAAACTTGGAGTACAACGATTTGCTTTACACAAAATGCGAACTGCATGCTTTTGCTTTGTGTTTGTCGATCTGGATTGCTTCTATTGTTCGCTTATATTCGACAAACTAACATAAGTTATTTATGAGATATCCTCATTATTACTCGCAGTCGGTTAAAACCAGCTCAACGATCTTCAAAATGTATGCTTCAATAGGCCATCGCATTTATCTTTTTTGAGGCTTTTTTTGAAGATTACTTTCAACCTATTTTGTCGCAGAATGCTTTAGCAGACTTCTATCGATGTAAATACGAATACTTAACAGATGATGTTTTAATTCTCGTTGTTAGACCTGTTTCAAACTTGACTTTTGTCAGATTATTCAACGTATGCAAGTGATGTTGAAGCACTTAAACTATGATAATTTTGTGAAGATGATTTTTAAAATTCACCTATACCTTGTGTTTTGAAATATCGTAGATTTTGTCAAATAAATGAAATAAGTACACCCGTTTATTTTCAACTTTTTGATGTAAAACTTTTCTAAATATTTTGTATCAAAAAAAAAAAGTAAAAGCTATTGCACTTTTTACGTTAAAAAAGGTTTGTTGTTTTGAACTTCTGGAAAATGAAATTGAAATCGATATACATAATTATGTATAGTACGAGGGCGCTTTGAGGATTTCTCGGTCAAAGCGACGCGACGCCCCAAATGTGCTTTCACTTTTATAATGACTGAAGTGATATCGACGTTATTAAATATTTATTTATTTATTTATTTATTTAATTCAGTCAATCAGAATTAAATAAATAAATAATTGAAAACTAACTACATCGGTGGTTTCAGTCAGTATAGTCTGAATAATTTAACAGGTAGGAGGAATTGACATAACTATTTTTCTCCAAAACTAAAACCGGAGGCGATTTCGACAAAATTTAATATGCGAAAAGCTCTTTAGTTTATTCAAAACTACAAAAAATTTGAATAAAGTACTTTATTTGCCTGAAAATAATTTTTCAAAGGTTTTAAGGTTTACAGCTTGCTAGATATTTTGAAAATTCAATATTCAAGAGCTTACTTACTTACTTAGGTGGGCATTACAGTTCGGGGTGAACCTGGGCCTCAACCAACATCCTTCTATAACGACTTCGATTTTGGGCGAGCTCTCTCCAATTTCGCACTCCAAGTCGTTTGAGGTCTTCATCCACTTGATTGCGCCACCTAAGACGAGGTCTTTCCCTTCCGCGATTTCCCTGCAATGTGCTTTCGAAAACCCTTCGAGACGGAGCGTTTGGGTCCATCCGCTCTACATGACCCAACCATCGTAGCCTCGCGATGTGTACTCTTCTGGCTATGCGCATGTCGCGGTACAGCTCATACAGCTCGTTGTTGTATCTTCTTCTCCACACATTGTCTTCGCATACGGGACCAAAGATCATTCGGAGAATTTTTCTTCGAAACGACCAAGGGTTTCCTCATCCGCTTTCGATAAGGTCCATGCTTCCGCGCCGTACAGCAGGACTGGGATGATTAAGGTCTTATACAAGGTCACCTTGGTTTTTCTAGAGAGGGTTTTGTTTCTCAATTGCCTTCTTAACCCAAAGAAGCAACGGTTGGCAAGAGTTATTCTCCGTTTGATCTCCGCACTGATGTTGTTGTCCGTGTCTACAGCGGATCCTAGGTAGACGAAGTCCTGTACTACCTCGAAGTTATGTCTGTCTATTGTGACGTTTTGTCCAATTTGTCGATGTTCGGTGTCCTTGTTTGATGACAACATATACTTCGTTTTACCCTCATTAACAAATAAGCCCATTTTAGCCGCTTCTGTTTCAATACTCGCAAAAGCACTTATGACATCACGCTTTTTTCTTCCCATTACGTCAATATCGTCTGCGTAGGCCATCAATTGTACAGACTTTTGAAAGATTATGCCCCTGGTATTGATGTTTGAATTTTGTACAATCTTTTCAAGTATGATGATAAAGAAAAAGCATCACAGTCTGTCGCCTTGCCTAAAGCCTTTTTCAACATCATAGATCTCGGTGAGTTTTTTGCCGACCTTGACGGAGCAGCATGTATTCTCCAAAGTCATCCCGCATAGTCGTTCGAGTTTTGCAGGGATGCCGAAACTAGACATGGCTCTGTACAGCTCGTCTCTGTAAATGCTGTCATACGCGGCCTTGAAATCGATAAAAAGATGGGGAATATCGATATTACGTTCTCGGGTTTTTTCCAAGATCTGCCGTAATGTGAAAATTTGGTCTATTGTGGACTTCTCTGGTCTAAAACCACATTGATAGACAATTGATAGATTCAGACGTTCACATATTACAGCAGACAAGATCTTATAAGCGACGTTAAGGAGGCTTATCCCTCTATAATTGGCGCAATTGTGAGGGTCTCCCTTCTTTAGGATCGGGCATACGATACTGAGGTTTTATTCATCGGGCATGCTTTCTTCCGACCATATCATGCAGATCAGCTGGTGCATGCTCCTTTCCAACTGGTCTCCAGCTGCCTTGAAGAGTTCGGCATCAAGGCCATCTGCACCTGCAATATATTCAAGAGCTGCAGAAATTTAAACTGACAACACTGGTTTCATTGACAGTTATTTTGTTATCTGCCACGTGATTTATTTTTAGTTTGGTTTGTCACTTCAAGAAGAATTGAAGTCGAACAACCACTTGCGTACCTTCGATAAACTGTCAAGAAGCAAAATCGTTGTTGACTCCTATGATTTACATGATTTCTGGTTTTGGACCTTAAGTTGAATTCAAAGTTGTGCTATTTGACACCACTAGGCTATTTTCTGTGGGGCTGTCTGAACTTGCTATTCTACACCGATGAGTCAGAGAAGACTTTTAAAACAACATACGCCTCTCTATTGTACAAATTCGAATCAAAATGCTGCAAGGAGTGATCCAAATGGGACCTCAATTTTGAACTTCATTCGAGCCAGCCGCGGTGGCTATATGCCAGAGACAAATCAATAAAACAAAGACAAAGAATAACCATTTTTCTTTTTTACAATTCCTAAAAAGCTGGCAACCTTACATCACAGAAAGTATCTAGCATTCAAAAAACTTTCATCTCTGGCGTGCCGTGCACATTTTGCTTGTACTATAAGGTCTGTCTGTCTGTTGGTCTGTTGGTTTGTGGAGCAGCCTACAGATGAGTTTTGAAATTGGTTCTCTAGGTATTGCAATAACGGTACTTGCCATACGAGCTTTGTGATAATTATTATATTTCTGGAAAACGGCTTTAACGATTTCTATTAAATTTTGTGTGAAGGCTTTGTTTTTGGATGTTTTTCATATGATGTAAAATAAATTTATTGAAAAAGTAAAAAAAAGATTGAAAATCGACTTTCTCACGATTTTGACAAAAAAATTTGCTAGAGTCATCAACTGTTTTAAAAAAGATTGCGTACAAATGTTTAAACAATTTTCATTTTAGAATTCTTATTACTTTTTCAAAACGGTATCGATGATATTTTCATAACTAATGTGTAGTTGGTAACCCTGTCCCACCAAATATGTTATGAAGATCGAACACTTAAACCTTGTACTCAGCCTTAAGAATTTGATATTGTACTTTGTTCGCAACGGCAAGTTCGTGGCGTACCCATTTTTTTCCACTACAATGCAACCAGAACGAATTCCTTGCAGTGCAATATAAAAGCCAGCTACACCAGCAAATCTCTGTTATTGACTTTGAACTCAAACCTTGCAATGTACTTCTTTTTCTCGTAATACTATGGAAGTGCACTTTCTATTACAATCATCTTATTTGCGAAAACCTAATAAATTTATCCTTTTCTTATTTTTTCAGATATAATTGAGTCAATTGTGCTGTCGTTGGCGCCCTCCCATTCACTTAGCCCATTTGATTGGGCGGTGCAACTGTGTGATGGATCATGCAGTAAAAGCGACCAGAGGACGACCATGGAATAAGTTGCGCTTCGAAAACGACGAGCTAGAATGTCTGTACCAACGTTACACGCTGAAGCTACAGCGCTTCTCTGTGCTGGGTGTGGTCGCGCTGGTGGTTGTCCTCTGTGGAGTTATGGCCGCTCTCAGTCTCACCTACAATCATAGTCCAACTTTTCATGTGAGTTTATTTAATGTTGAATTTGACTTTTCGCAAAGAACTTCTCTATGCAGCAACTTCCTACTTAATTTATATTTTTTTTTTTTTTTGTATATTTCTATTCATCTCCACTTTTTTCTTCTTTCTAGAATGTTTTCAATTCCATTGTGTGCCTCCTGTTTGCAATTATTTTGATATTGTTGCAATGTCGTGTTATCAAGGATCATCATCTGCCATTTCTGTGCTATGGGATTCTTCTATTCACTGCTTGCATATGCTTTGTGTCGATGCCAACGGTGGGAAGCATATTTCCAGTTGATACGAAAGAGGTAAGGCAATTTTTTCGTATTCATTTTTGTGATTTTATTTTTGTTGGTTTCTGTGTTTGTCTCTCACGGTTTACGTACCGTCATGTGTTGCTCTGCAATTTGCAATTTCTTTTTTTTTTCTTTTAATCTTGAAGAGTCTGGAAACACAGATGTTTGGTAAAGGGCATCAATGAAATGGGAGTTTGATGCTCCGTTGGAAGATTAATCAAAAAAAAAAAAAAGAAGAAGTATATTAATTTGTTGGCTTTTGAAGATTATTCTTTCTTGCATATATGCTGAAGAGGTTATAATTATTTCATCATTAAAACATTTTTTGTTTAGTAAGTGCTCTCCAAAGCGCAATGTTTGCTCAACTTGAATGAAATGAGAACTATTCCTCTGCATCGCCTACAAAAGATTTATTGATTTACATACCCATGTGAAATTTTTTTTTTAAATCTATGTACATATGTTTTTCTACTCTCAAGAGTTAGGTACTCGTTTAATAAATAGGTGTTAACAATTCGTAAAGATCTATTGATTGAATCGAGTGAGAAATACTTAAAGCAACATGGCTAAAGTGTGTTGATTTTTAAAAATTAGTTAGGTCCTTCTTTTTAAAAAGCATCAGAAAAAGCCAAAAAAATTAAACCAAATACATAAATACATTCTTTGAATACTTCCTTGGTGTTGGAAACTCATACAAATGAAGAGGAATGAAATGAATTAATTATGAAACAGTCTTTTAAGCAAATTAGTCTTTCTATAGAGAATGAAATCAGTTGGTGGACTGTAGACAGGTCTGCCAACAAAGTAAAAAACTTCTTGTCTTTATTTGCCAAAGACAGAAACAAGCCTCTAGCCGAAGTAGTTTCAGTATCATGTAAGCGAATAGTTGACAATTTAAATAATTTAGTGTTGTTATACTTCAATTGGTTTGCTGAGCGACATTAACTTTTTTCCATTCTTTATGCTTTTTGATTCAATTCTGTAAAAGTGCATAGAAGCGGGAGGTTTGCTGGATGCAACGACAGAATGAATAAGAGATCATATTGCTGTAAATGCACGCACGGTACTAATGGCATCCCCGCCGTTATTCTGAAGAGGTGTTCTTCTACGCTGGCAAAACCTCTGCGTAAACTTTTCCATCTTTCCTATTCTGCTGGGATTTTTCCGAGCAGATGGAAAACTGCATTTGTCCAGCCGGTCCCTAAAAAAGACGAATCTTCCTCCCCTTCCAATTACCGTCCAATTGCACTAACGTCCCTTCTTTCCAAGGTCATGGAAACGTTGACAAACCGTCAACTTATGAAATATCTAGAAGAACGAAAGCTTCTCAATGACCGACAGTACGGCTTTCGTAGCAAACGGTCCACTGGTGATTTGATGGCTTATCTCACCGAAAAGTGGAACCAATCTTTACATTGTTTTGGAGAAAGTAAGATTATTGCGCTTGATATTTCTAAAACATTTGATAGAGTTTGGCATCAGGCTCTTTTATCGAAAATGCGTGCTTTTGGTATCGATGAGTCTCTTTTTCGTTAGATTAGAAATTACCTTTCCGACCGTTCAATACAAGTTGTGTTGGATGGCTTCAAGTCTGATACCAACTTCATAAATGCTGGTGTGCCCCAGGGCTCCGTTTTGTCTCCGACTCTCTTCCTCATTTTCATTAATGATCTCTTGTCTGAAACTTCTAATCCGCTTAACTATTTTGCTGACGACTCGACCCTCAGCTTTTCATATTCGTTTCCAAATTCACGTCCCTGCTCTTCGGATGTGGAACTGGAACGGTTGCTTATGATAAGCTCATTGAATTCTGACCTTGACAGCATTGTTTCATGGGGTCTTATGAACCGAGTAGAATTCAATGCTTCGAAAACTCAATGCTGTCTCTTGTCGTTGAAGCTTAACATTCCCCCATTGCCATTATCCATGAATGGTACCTGCATCGAAGAAACCGAAAAGCTGTCAGTACTTGGTATGTGTGTAAACGATGATCTTCGTTGGAACGACCACATATTTGAAGTCACCAAAAACGCTGCTAAATGCTTAGGTTTCTTGAGACGATGCAGGAAGTTCTTCACCCCTTCTGATCTGGCTACAATTTATAAGGCCTTCATCCGCCCAAAACTGGAGTATAACTCCCATATCTGGTCAGGTGCCGCTCAAACATCTTTGCATCTGCTTGATAGGGTACAAAATAGAGCGTTAAAATTGATAGGTGATAGTTCAATCGTAGAATCGATTGATTCTCTTGAACATCGACGAAACGTTACCTGTCTCACTCTCTTTTATCGCTTTTTCTATAAACAGTGCTCTAGTGAAATAGCCAGTTGCATTCCTCCCCTGAAACAATTTAGCCGCAACACCCGCCTCGCTAGGAATGCTCATCAGTTCTACCTCGGCCCAACTTCGGGCGTACAGTCAAGTATAGAGATTCATATTTTAGTCGCACCACCCGAATGTGGAATGCTCTACCTGGCCCTGTTTTTCCCCTGCATTCAAAAGCAACGTGCATCGATGTCTCCTTTCAAATCCTCTCCTATTTTCCTAAATACTCGCACTGTGTTTAATGGCATTATAAGGGTAGTCATAACCCCTTGATGTGCGCGTTAATTATGAAAAAAAAAACAAAAGTTTTTGGGTTTATTTCATTTGTTTATGCGGCAAGTCATTGACGCTCACCAAATTATATGCTAAGGAATCATAATAAGTAGGTAATGGTTCTGGAGATATCCCAACATTACAAGAATTTCTATTTATTCAGACAGTAGCCTTACATAGAAAAAATAAAAGTTCTTTACCAAAAACGACAGTAAAAATTCGACAACTAACTATAAGATCCCTTGACTCCACCCTAGAAGTTGAAGAATAATAGAAGTCGTAACCCGATGATGGCTTACTGACAGGTCTTCAAAATATGAGGTTTTTCCGTTATTTAATTTTTAAACAGTTGTAGTCGTTGCGGTGCATACAAGAGGAAAATCGAAAATTAGAGATTTAAAAATTAAGATTAATCAAAGACTTCGAATATTCTTTAAACTTAAAGATAGTGCCAACCTCAAGGAAGCTTTTAGAATGTCGAAAATTAACTTTTTTTTGTGATATATTCTCTGCCACTAATGTCGGAAGCAAGGGGAAGAGGTACATATACCAACATTATAAAGAATTTTGTGAAAATACAAATATTTATCAAATTGTACTTCGCTGGTGCCCGTGGCGTAATAGGTAGTAGCGTGTCTGCCTATTACGTGGGAGATTCGAAGTTGGAATCCTAGAAATTTCAATGACAGTAAATGTTTTTCCACGTGTATCACGATTCGGAATAGTCAAACAATTTGTATGTTCAATTAACTTTCTCACATGGTATGGTTGAGCGAAATGAGCTAGGCCCGGGGCTCCAAGCTTTGCTGCTGGTTTATTTTAATTTTTAACGCACATCGTATTAATTCCTTATCTATGATATGCGTGAGCTTCCCTCTTGCAGGGCACAAAGCTTTAATTTCGCCCATGCGCCATCATGTACCGTTTTTAGAATTACATCTCAACTCTCCCCTGTTGCGCGGAATCCGCTTCGAGTTATTTTCTCCAAATACTTCTAGATCGGCCGACCGTCACTTACTTCTACTTACGAAAGAGTCAATATATTCCTGACTTTTCTCGCACGAAATTCATCATTGCAGATACGGTTCGACCAGAAATATCTGAAAATGGTCCGCAGATCGTTTCCAGCTTTTATTGTGATAGAGGATGAGACTTTTCAAGTGCTGTAGTCATAAAGGAGCACGGAACAGTAGGTACATAGAATATTTTCGATTGCTTTTTCTTTTGTGGTGGTACCCGTGGCGTGATGGTTAGCATGTCCACCTGCTAATCCAGAGGTTCGAATCCCAGCAGAGGCAAAAATGTTTTTCCACGGGTATCGCCTTTCTCTAGGAATTGGCAAATCCTCCGTTAGTAAATTCATTGCCATGAAAAGCGCTTTCTCAATTAGCCGTTCGGAACCGGCAGAAAATTGTAGGTCCCCTCCATTCCCTCACAAGGCATGGTTGTACGAAATGCGCTAGTCCCAGGGGCTTCTCGCTCTGTTGCGCCACCCTATTTATTTTTTCTTTTGTGCTGTTTATATCTTATTCGGTTTCCCCATCAGTTGAGATAATGGCCCCTCCCCTATCACCAGGTCGTCATAACATTTTCGGACTACCGATGCTAAAAAGGATGCATCATAGACGTGAAAGTTTTGCTTTTCTCCTCGATTTTCTTATGTAATCAAAATAAAACAGTGTGTTCGATGATCGAGTTCGTGGTTCGAATCCCAACAGAGGCATAAATGTTTTTCCACGAGTGTCGCTTTTCGCCAGGAATTGGCAAGTCCTCCGTTAGTAATTTCATTGCCATGAAAAGTGTTTTTTCGATTAGCCGTTCGGAACCAGTAGAAAATTGTAGGTCCCCTCCATTCTCTCACAAGGCGATGGTTGTGAGAAATGCTCTAGGCCCCGGGGCTCCTCGCTCTCTAGCGCCACCCTATTTATATTTTATTTAATGACGACTAACTTATCGAGATCGGCCAGTGTTGATCAAAGACACCAACAACGTGTCTGTGTTTTGGAGGACACCAATAACTTGTCGAGCTCTGTGAATGTGGTTGAGGAGCATTTGCAATTTTGTTGGAACTCGACAGCGATGTCACAGCACCTCAATGGTGGATGATGTCTTGATGCTGAATCCACCACGAAGGTGATGTGTACTCAAAACAAAACAGTGTGTTTTTGATGAGAATATTTTCATTAGCTATGACCTTTTAAAACCTGCGAAAACTCATGAATGAAAATAAAAAACACACAGCGGAAATTCATCTCTTCGCATGAATAACACTTTTTGTCTTGTTTTACGATATAGAATAGGATGCCCCATGTTATCTTTCTCGCAAAACCCTCGTTGTTTTTTTAATAAATTAAATTTTTCAATTTGTTTTTTGTTTTTACAATGCAAACTTATTATTCCTCACATAAAGAAATTCAAAAAGGTAATCAAAAGTCTACATACGATGTATTTGTATTCATAAGTCCTCATGTAGCTTGACAATCTGCTATTCATGAACTAAGCGCCATCAGATAAGCATATTATAACTTCAACGTAGTCAAATAATATTTTTCACTCGAACTACATTTAACATGTATATGTGTATGTATATATTTGTCGTTCCAGGCATAGCTTCATTCAGGACACAATTTGATTATAAATAAATTGCATTTTCATTTATTTATTAATTTAATTTTCATTTTTTCTTTTTGTTAAGTAAAAACGTTCACACTTCAAGCCCAAGTAATTTTGTTATTTAATTTTTATTTGCAGGTCATGGCCGAAGGAGTATGGCAAATTGTTTTCGTCGTATTCCTCGCCTACGCAATGTTGCCGCTTCACATATGGGAAGCTGTTTGTTTTGGGATTATTCTACCGTCCGTGCATATTGGACTGACGGCATATAAAATGTTCACCGATACGTTTCGATATTTGGAGTATAACCAGGTCAGTATAAAATTGAAAGCGGTGAATAATGTAATTGAGGATTACCAGCGTAATGCGTGCGTCGAGTAAAGGGATCAGTTTGCATACTTTATCGATTTTTATCTGGGTTATCCTGTCGTTTTTTGTTGAACACGTTCCGTTGGTTGGCTGTTTTCGTTAAAGTTTATTAATTAATTTATTTGAATTTAAAATTATCATTGTTAAGCTTAGTTGTCCTTTATTTATAAGGTGCATATCATTACACTGCGTCATATCCGCAAATTTATTCTTGTTCTCTTGGCTTTCAATTTTCATATTCATTATTTTCTCATATGAGTGCAACCTAGAATCTATACTATCCTGGTTTGGATGAGAATCGATCATTCTTTCGTAGGTCGGGTGGAATGCATACATCCATAGAGTGGCGCAGCAGAGTGGTGAGCCCCGAGGCCTAACAGAAATTTGTAGGTCCCCTCCATTCCCTCATATTTCACAACCATGCCTTGTGAGGGGACCTTCAATTATCTGCGGGTTCCGAACGGCTTATCGAAAAACTCGGTCGAAAAAGAGACAAGCGATTTCAAACTAGTGCAAATTGGTTTTCAGGCAATCTCACATCAAGCACTAAAACTGTCCCGTATGAGCACGGCAATATCACACAGTCCAACACAGCACCACTCAAAACCAACATCAATGGCCGATAATCAATTGCTACCCGCAGCGATTAACGACTCTCTGACGAAAGTAAATTGAAATCAGCCCAACATATTTCAAAAACGAGGTATGCAAAGATTGGAATGTTAAAATGTTCGTTTTCAATCCTCAAAACTGCGAATGGGTCCACTAAAGTGAATGAAGAATTTTCGGGTGACCAAGACTTCGTCATCCTTTATTTTTTCAGTTTTCGGTGTTTCTTTGAAAAGTTTTGGTATTGAAAGACTAAGAAGAAAAAAACTCGTTCAGGAGTACCGCGAATCGGAACAGCAGGCTTTATAAGAGGGAAGAGAGAGAAGTAGAGTGTGAATTTGTTCGTTTAGTTTATTTGTATTTGGTGATATTTCGGACCGCTCGGCTCGTACTGTGTTGATCCTTTCAATCCACCGAATTTCAAGGAATTGTCCTGGTGTGTCACCCCTCTTTCTGTCTTCAATGGTTATATTTGAGTTAACACATCAATCATCGACGGTCCAATCTTAGGTAACTTTGTCCATAAAGTCTTTTTTCCAATCTCTCAGACTTCATAAGTTCAGCCCACTTAGGTGAGTAATACTGCTGGGGGTAAACCTGGGTCTCAACCAACATCTTTCGATAAGAATTTCGATTTCGGGCGAGCCCTCTCCAGCTGTGCAGGTGTGCACTACAAGTCGGTTAAAGTCTTCTTCCATACTTGATTACGCCACCTTAGGCTAGGTCTCGCCCTTCTTCGATTTTCCTGCGATGTCCTCTCGAAAACCCGTCGAGCCGGAGCATTAGTATCCATTTGCTCTATATATCCCAGTCATCGTAGTCTTGCGATGCGTACTCTTCTAACTATGCGCATGCCGTTATCCAAGTGTATGAGATTGGTTTGTTGTTGAATATTTTTCTCCACAAATTGTTTGCACATACGGGTTCGAAGATCGTTCGGAGCATTTTACTTTCGAACGCCCAAAGGTTTCCTCATCCTCTTTCGATAAGGTCCATGCATAAAGGTTTTTCATGGTTTTTCTAGAAAGGATTTTGTTTCTCAATTAGCCCAAAGTAGCAGCGACCGTTTGATATCCGCCCTGATGTTATTTTCCGTGTCTATAGCGGATCCTAGGTAGACGAAGTCCTGTACTACCTCGAAATTATGTCTGTTTGTTGTGAAGTTTTGTCCGATTCGTCGATGTTCGGTGTCCTTGTTAGATGACAACATATACTTCGTTTTGTCCTTGAAACACATTTTTTCCGCTTCTGTTTCAATGCTCGCAAATACACCTATGACATAACGTTTCCTTCTTCCATTAAGTCAATATCGTCTGCGTAAGCCATCAATTGTACAGACTTTTGAAAGATTATGCCCCTGGTATTGATGTTTGAATTTTGAACAATCTTTTCAAGTATGATGATAAAGAAAAAGCATCACAGTCTGTCGCCTTGCCTAAAGCCTTTTTCAACATCATAGATCTCAGTGAGTTTTTTGCCAACCTTGACGGAGCAGCGTGAAAGTCCAAAGTCATCTTGCATAGTCGTACGAGCTTTGCAGGGATACCGAACATAGACATGGCTCTGTACAGCTCATCTCTATAAATAATGACATACACGGCCTAAAAATCGATAAAAAAATGGTGTATATCGATATTATAGTCTCGGTTTTTTTCCAAGATCTGACGTAATGTGAAAATTTGGTCTATTGGGGACTCCTCTGGTCTAAAGCCACATTGATAAGGCCCTGTCCAGGTGTTGATGTGGGGTCTCAGACGTTCACATATTACAGTAGACAAGATCATATAAGCGACGTTAAGGAGGCTTATCCTGATTGTGAGTGTCTCCCTTCTTTAGGATCGGGAATACTATATGTACTGAGGTTTCATTCATCGGTCATAGTTTCTTCCGACCATATCATACAGATCAGCTGGTACATGCTAGCTCACATCCAACTGATTTCCTGCTGGTTTGAAATGTTCAGCATAAAGGCCAACTGCACCTGCAGTTCTTACTTGATTTAAGTTTGCATATGGCAAGCTTAACTTCTTCTTGGTCTTAGGACGGTGTTCTTCATCATTGTAAAATACGAATGGGGCATTCTGTCTGAAAGTGTCTTCATCGCCGTTTAGCTGTCTGCAGAAGTGATCTCTTCTGATCCTCTGCAGCAAGTGTGACTAAGTTTTTCTGTCGGTCTATACAAGCTTGAGTTCGAGGTTTACCACCCTAGCACTATATTTTTATATTTTTATTACAAAATGTTTTTGTTACACGTTTTTTTAATCAGTCTGGAAATAATTTTTTCGTAGTCGGCCTTTGGGACAGCTGTCTCTTGATTTATGCTTAGTTTGGTTTGCCATTTCATAACAGAAAAATTGAAGCCACACGACCGCTACGCATTGTGTACGTTCGGTAAATTGTCTCGAAAATAAATCGCTGTTGACGCCAATTTCAACATAATTTCGAGCCTTAAACTTTTGAGTTACCTATAAGATCGGTCGATTTAACACTGCTTTACTATTTTTTGTGGGATTATGTGAGGCCGGTTATCTACGCAGATAAACCCGAGACGATTGACGCCTTAGAAGAGAATATTTGGCACGTTATTGCTGAAAAGTGCTGCAAAAATGGTCGAAAACTGGACGTCTCGGCCGGAACTTATTCGAGCAAGCCATGGCGGCCACTTGTCCGAAATCAATTTTTATGGCTTTATCTTTAAAATTAAGTTAAATCCTTGGCCATAACATTAAACTATATTCGTTTTATTTCTTTTTAAAAACCATTAAGTCTAAAAACACCCTTTATAACTTTCGAATCTCGTTAATATTATGGCATCAATGCTTCTTTTTGTTTTTGAGAATTCGGTGTTCTTCCCTTCTTTTCTCCTTCTGAATCTTGTTAATAATATTTATTTTATTGTAGCTGAATTTAAATACATATTTTCATATAACTAGATTGCACAATTTACAGAGAAATGGTATATTTCTACCTTACTACTGAAAAAGAAGCATATTTAAAAAAATAGTATTATCACAGATTTAAATTATTTTAGAAGGAAAAGCTACATGAAAAAACCTTCATTGCAATTGTTAAGAGAGAGAAGCGGGGGTGTGATCACAAAAAAAGATGTTGTTTACATAACCAGATGATTACATATAAAGAATATAAATAAATATGGACAAAATAAAATAGAAGCAAATTAAATAAATATCACAGTTTATGTTGTATATATGCAATTAAATATATAAGCGCACAATTAACAAAAGAAAGCAGTTAAATAAATTAATTATACAATTAAAGTACAAACATTAATAACAATATCAAAATAAAAAAATATATGCTTAAGTAAATAAATAAATAAATAAATTAGTTAATAAATAAGTAAATAAATAAATAAATAAATAAATAAATAAATAAATTAATAAATAAATAAATATAAATTTGGTTAAATAAGTTAATAAATGAATAAATTGATTGATTAATAAATAAATGAATAAATAAATATAAAATATATAAAAACAAATAAATAAATATTAATAAAACAATGTTTACAATACCTTAAGTTGCTAAGTTCAATATTAGGTTGTTATCAGAACAACTACACGACAATCGATAACGATCATATAACTTGGATATTCGAGTTTCAACTCTTTCAATTTTTGCTAATTCGTGTAGGTTCTCAGTAGATTAGTGCCAGGGAAAGTTAATTATCATTTTTAAGATTTTATTTTGCATGGTTTGTAACCTGCGTATGTGACTCTTCGCACATGTACCCCAGACGGGAGAACCATAAATCATTATGCTTTGAAATATAGTTAGAAACAATAACATTTTATTTTCAACACTCAATTTGGACCTACGATTTAAAAAAGGGTATAAAGTTTTTAAAGCAATGTTGAGTTTGTTCAGAGTTTGTTGAATATGCAAACTGAAGGTCAAAGTTTTGTCCAGATGTACCCCAAGATACTTGTCACTCGATCTCCATTCAGTTTGAAACCCATTTAACTGAAGCCTATTGCTTGGAAGGTAACAGGCTTTTCTTTGAAAAAAAGAGCCTGTGTCTTAGAAGCATTCAATTTTATTTTCCAATCATCGCAATATGATTGGACTAAATTCAATGCAGATTGCAGATTGATTTCAACTACGGAACCAATTGAATCTGTTGAGTAAATGCAGGTGTCATCTGCAAAAATTGCGGTTTTGCAGTTACGGGCTTTTGGAAAGTCGTGAGTGTATATAATATACAATAAAGGACCAAGAACTGATCCTTGGGGTACACCTGCAGTAACTTCAATTACATTGGAATAACAATTATTTACACAAACTTTGAAAGTACGTTTACAAAGAAAAGACAATATAATTTTAACTACATAAGGCGGAAAATTTAAAACAAGGAGTTTGTGAATAAGCCCTTCATGCCACATGAAGTCAAACGCTTTTTCGACATCCAAAAGGACCATTCCTGTGCTTTTACCAGTAGAAAGACTGATTTTAATATCTTTTGTGATCCTGTCAACCTGGTGAACAGTGCTGTGATGTCTTCTAAAAACAAACTGTTCTTGTGGCAGAATGTCATAGCGATCAACATGTTGCAAAACTTTGTTTTTAATCAATTTTTCTAAGCATTTATTTAAAAAGCTTAATAAGCTGATTGGTCTGTAACTAGAAGGCAGGCAAGAATTTTTACCAGGCTTAGGTATTGGAATAACTTTAGCCATTTTCTAACTACTTGGGAAGTATCCTATTTTAAAACATGCGTTGAAAAGTTTAGTTAAATATTTTACTGCTTTTCTAGGTAGGTTTTTTAAAAAGACATTTTTCAACCCGTCGAATCCAGGTGACTTAGTGTTTTTGAGACTTCTTAAAATCTCATTCAAGTCTTCAATTGACACGATATCATCTGTTACAAAGATGATGCCTGTATTTAGCGATTGTATTGATTGGAAAACATTGTTTTCAATAAATCTGTTTACAGTTGCATTACTTGTAACTAGATGATTAGCACAGTATTCGTTGGCTAAAGCTTTCGATTTTTCGTCATTGGAAAGCAGTACTGTATTACCTATCTTAAAAGCAGGAATGTGCACTTTTTTCTTCTTTACAACTTTGGTAATGTTCCAAAAGGGTTTACTTCCTTTATCTAGGCCTTGAAGCTTGTGGTTCCATGACTGAGTCCTAAAATTGGAAAGCAATGATTTTATAATTTCGTTCAAAGTTTTCATTTCATAGTAGTAATATTGATCTCTTGACCTAATCCACCAAGTTATATATTTATTTCTAATTTTAATTCTTTCTACTATGTGAATTGGCAGTGCACTTCCGTTATTTCGATGTTTTATTTTTTTTGGAACAGCTCGCTCCGTACTTTCAAATACAGAATTTGTGTAAGCATTCACGGATTCATCGATTTGAGCAGAATTTGCTTGACTTGACAAAATGTCCGGCACATTTCTTAGTTTCTGATTCAAACTGCTTTTAAAATTGTTCCAATTTGTGTTTTTAAAATCGTAGGCAATGTTACATGTTTCTACTGGGGTAGAATTTATTTCAATCAAAATCAATTCTGAATCTTGTTGTACTGGTCAGAAACACCACTTGTTATTCTATACTACCTTCCAATTGCAACACGTGAAAACTTGATTGAAAATCCCATTGTATGAATTGCCTTTTATAGGATAAAAAAATAGTCCTAAAATATTGACCAAATATCTGTGGGAAATTTGGATCAACTTTCCAATGAAAAGTGCGCAAAACAAATGTTTTTCCCAAGGGCCTACATGAGAATTTTGTTATGAGCGGTGTATTTGTTTTTAATAACCTGTAAGCTTATCTTTTCAGATTTTCTAATATGATCCAATCTTTCCAATTAGACGTGTACTTAGGAAGTTCTATTTGTTTTTATACACCAACTCAGTCTGCCACTGAGAGACAGATGTTAGCTGAAAAAACAGCCTAACGGAAACAAGATGTCACATGCATCATAATTCCTAAGAATGAACATATAAGCTTTATTTTGCATAAGAATTAAAGTTGCATAGGAATTCCTCGCACGTTGTTGTTATAAACTCTAACGACTTCAATTTCAATACTCTAAAAAATTCGTGAATAAGTTTTTCATTGAAACTTGTCGTATCCATGGAAAATTTTCTATTTTTAGGTTGCTCTGTAGTTCTATGTATGAACTAAATTCAACCAACCTAACTTGCCACACCTACCTACTTCAAAAATATCTGTGTACCACTTTGAGACCCTTTTACACTTTCTAAAGTTTTCATTCATGTCACTGGCTTTACCTTTTGCTTCTTTCATATGATAAATAGGTCTGCGCTACTGTGCTTGTGCTGATGATGATGTTGCGGCAAAGTTTTCCAAATAAATTTTAATCCTTTTATCTTCAACATTCCAGAATTCAAATTTCAATTAATCTTATTCTCTTAATTTATTTTCTTTTATGTTGTCAATGACGATGCCGATGCCGATGTGGATGCCGATGCCGATGCTACCTACTTAAACCCAACCAAAACAGCTTATAGCCAATATTGTGATGTTCATTGGTGTGAATGTAGCTGGTTTAGTGGTTAATATTATGATGGAACGAGCCCAAAGGAGGGCGTTTCTCGATACAAGAAATTGTATAGCAGCCCGCCTTGAAATTCAGGATGAGAATGAAAAATTGGAAAGATTACTGTTGTCAGTTCTACCTCAGCATGTTGCAATGCAAATGAAGAATGATATTTTATCACCTGTCGCTGGTCAATTTCACCGAATTTATATACAGAAGCATGAAAATGTCAGGTGAGTAAAAGAAAAAACTTTTTAATTTATTTCGATCTACAAACCTACATGGAAAAAGTGACAGTTTAAATAAAATTTAGAAAAATAAAAACAAAATTGTTTTAAGAGGAAAGTATATGAGAAGTTAATCAAATTCACAAGTGGCTGCCAAGAAATATGTCAGTGGTGCATATTTTTTGGGAAATAATTTTTTTTCATCTTTCATTTAATCTGAACGAAACGTGCAAGCCAATTTCCACAGTCACAACATCAGCCCACATTTTGAAGAAGAAGAAAAAAATGAATAAATTCAGACCATAAAGTAAAAGTACGACACCGACATGACAACCGTAATTAGTGGTGAAAATAAATTTCATTTGTAATTTTCTAAATATATGTTCCTCTATCCCATTCACTGATTACAATTAACAGATTTGAATGCTGACAGTCAAACACTGTCCATTTCTTTGTTAATCTTGATTGGTTTTTTTCACGCAATCAACTGTGGGAGTGCGTTGGTTGTGTGTCCTTCAATCAATACAGACGTTTTTGTTTAATTGTCTTTCATCAGAGTATCATTGAACACAATTGGATTCAAATTGATTATTTAATTCACATTCTGTTCCAAAAGGCAGTGCTCTATAGGCTTTGAATTACACAAATTGGAGTTAGGAGAGAAGTTGTGTTAATTTTGCCTTATTGACACTCATCCTCTTTAGGAGCTGCAGAAATAAATACAAGAGAAAGTTTCAATTCGTGCTATGCCACAATGTGGTTGCTAAAATCCTGTGTGCACACATTCCATCTAATATTCGATGTAATTAACCTTTCAAAGAAAACTGCTAAAGGTCAGAAATACATTGGCAAGAAATTTAATATGTACTCAAACGGAATTAACAGCTAAGTCGTAAACTTCTTCCGCTTTATTGAACGTCACAAATAAAAAAAACTATCAGATATTTTAGTAATTGATTCGAAAGAATAAACCTGAAATACTACTGATGGAAGTTTTATCAGTCAACTTAGTGTTTGACGGTACAAAAGAAACGAAAGAAAACTTTTTGAATTTAATTATTGGTTTGCAGCAAGGGTACGTTCGTAGTTAAGAGTTGAGTTTGTATGCAAGCAGCATTATGTTCTTAAAGTTTTCCATTGTTGGGTTTCCCTTTCGTGTGTTAAATCCATCGATAAAAGTTGCGGTTTGCTGACCAAAGCTCTTTGTTTGCTAGAATTTATTTTATACATATGAGCTGTTTATAGTCCAATGCAATGGCATTAAAAGCTAAGCGGATGTGAAAGGCAGTTGAAAATGCGGAATGGGTGAAAATTGGGAGGGACACACCACATTACGATTGTCTGTCTCGAATCAATTGAATTTTTGATTGTAGATGGAGGGCATTTAATGTGTGTAAAGTTTTTTAGGTCAAAAAATTTAAAAAAATTTTATCCTTAGACTTCTTACATTGTCGGTTATTTTTGAAGAATACCTTTTTATGAGACTTTGAATAAGAAAAAAAAAATTAATCCGAAATGAAAGTAATCATTCTCGAGTTGTTTAATTCCGAGAGTGTTTGTTTGTGGTAGTGGTGATGGCTGCCTTAACTCAAATTGGATGACCACGTCAACGGTGATTTGTATTCTTTCCTCATCCAATTTGTTTGCCAACTCTAGATAACGGCGTTGGGAATGTGTCTAACCAGTTGGTTGGTATGGTTGCGAATCATTATTCTTGTGGATTGAAGCAATGCTAATGAATGAAACAGTGACCGTTGAAGCGGAATGTGGACAATTTGTTACAACAAGGGGTTGTAACACAAAGTTACAAGTCTACAAGCAAAAAATCACTTGTAAAATTACGTCCACTACACTTGTAGAATATCAAGCAGACTTATAGCTTTGTGTTACAGAAATTTCTTATATTTGTCATAATTCACTTGTATTCAAAGCACTTGTAGTTTTGTGTTACAGGCTCCAGGAATGAATACTGGGCCCAGTATGGCGTTCTATCTCCGCTTCTGGTGGTGCATGCTGATCGACACTCTGCATGAAATGCTCGTTGGAATCTAACGTCCGCCCTCGGCGTAAGCCAACGACGCGGCGTTGCCGTTGTCTCGGTTAAATCCAGCCTCCATGATGTCTGTTCTACAAGAGAGTCTTCGCTCAACTTTATTGACGTCTGGTGTGCTAGGAACGGTTTCTCCGTCAATCTTCTTAAAACCGAGGTTGCTCTACGAGGCGCAGAAAATTGATTGGTATGACCCAATTTACACTTAAAGTTGTCAACATTTCCTTTTCAAACTAAGTCAAACATTTTATAGTAATCCTGGAAAACAAGCTTCTTTGGTCTAAACATGTGAAGTGGAAAGGCACTGCCAGTCTTCTGGCAATGTAAGGGAGCATTTGCCCAGACTTGGATTTTGGCCTATGGTTTTTCGCCCAAAAGGGTTCTTTATATCTATACGGCTGTGATAAGACCATTTATCTCCTATGCGTCAGTTGTTTAGTGGAGCTAGTTCTTACGTAAAATATGTTATTGCTTCGGCCAACATATTTAAGAACAGTATGTTCCGCATGTACTGGGGCCTTCCCCAGCATTCTACGGGCCGATTTCTACGCACTGCTGAATCTTTCTTGTCTTTATACCTTCACCATGTATTGTTCATTGTTCTCACAAGACCATTTCTCGTTTGAAGAGATGTGGTTTATGGCACAATTCGTTTTGAGAAACTCACAAGCAGCATATCTGTTAACTCACGTCTAATAGATATACTGTCCGACACGATGATCACGATAGACTCAAATTGCGTCAGAATTACCCGGTCAACTTTCCGTCGGTTCATGACAGGTCCACTCTTGAATCTGAACTAGGGAAGGATTACTATCGGATCTTCATAGATAGTTCCTGGACATCATGGCATAACTGGAATCTGTCAAGAGCACTGCCCTAGATGGCATGATTCCATTGGATGCCGACAGACTAAATGTATGCTCCCCGTATCTCGAAGTAGAAATGACTGCAAAAAACTTATTGACGTTGGCACGTTGCACTTTTCTTTTGACAAGAATTAAAACTCGCAACTAAGTATTACCACACTCTGCATATCTTGTGAAGAGCATGACGACACCGCAACGCACTTCCTCAGCGAATGTCCTACATTTTCTCGAATCACATAATAGATATAGGCACAGACATGGTGACAGCTGGTCACCTAAGGTCCTTGTCATGGCAGCGTCTCCTGGCTTTTCTACGAACATCTGTAAAGCTATAACAAAAAGAAGGTTGCTATCTGGTAGTACAATAGACCGGTATTTAGGTTTCAGTGTCTTGAGCTTACTTACTTACTTAGGTGGGCATTACAGTTCGGGGTGAACCTGGGCCTCAACCAACATCCTTCTATAACGATTTCGATCTCGGGCGAGCTCTCTCCAGTTTCGCACTCCAAGTCGGTTGAGGTCTTCATCCACTTGATTGCGCCACCTAAGACGAGGTCTTCCCCTTCCGCGATTTCCCTGCAATGTGCTTTCGAAAACCCGACGAGCCGGAGCGTTTGGGTCCATCCGCTCTACATGGCCCAACCATCGTAGCCTCGCGATGCGTACTCTTCTGGCTATGCCCATGTCGCGGTACAGCTCATACAGCTCGTTGTTGTATCTTCTTCTCCACACATTGTCTTCGCATACGGGACCAAAGATCATTCGGAGAATTTTTCTTTCGAAACGACCAAGAGTTTCCTCATCCGCTTTCGATAAGGTCCATGCTTCCGCGCCGTACAGCGGGACTGGGATGATTAAGGTCTTATACAAGGTCACCTTGGTTTTTCTAGAGAGGGTTTTGTTTCTCAATTGCCTTCTTAACCCAAAGAAGCAACGGTTGGCAAGAGTTATTCTCCGTTTGATCTCCGCACTGATGTTGTTTTCCGTGTCTACAGCGGATCCTAGGTAGACGAAGTCCTGTACTACCTCGAAGTTATGTCTTGAGCTAGTAAGCAATAATTTCGCAGCTCTTCAATGCACTCAATAAATGCGAGTGAACTTGACTTTGCGTCATGCCTCATGTTTCCTTACCTATTTTCTTACGAATGAGTCGAGGGTCAATCCATTCATTAATCCATTAAATTGTGAATTGAACCTTACAGTGCAATAAGGGTAGTCAGAATTTTCAAAAAATCGATTTTTGTTTTTTTGCATTTTCTTAAAGTATAGTATCTTAAAAATATTCTCTGAAAGTTTGAAGTGAATCCGACAAATATCTTTCGAGTTATTCAGCTTTCATTTCTGTACATAAATCGACTGTAAAACTTTAAATGCGTTTTTCTCAAAACTTATGTTTTTTGAACTGGTGACCACTGTAACTCAAAAACCGCTCGATAGATTTGAATAAAACTTATACAGTGGTACCTGTGGCGTGATGGTTAGCATGTCCACCTGCTAACCCAGAGGTTCGAGGTTTGAATCCCAGCAGAGGAAAAAATGTTTTTTTCACGGGTATCGCCTTTCGCGAGGAATTGGCAAGTCCTCCGTCAGTAAATTCATTGCCATGAAAAGCGCTTTCTCAATTAGCCGTTCGGAACCGGGAGAAAATTGTAGGTCCCCTCCATTCCCTCACAAGGCATGGTTGTGAGAAACGCGCTAGGTCCAGGTGCTCCTCGCTCTGTTGCGCCACCCTATTTATTTTAGTTTTTAGAAAACATAAAAAGCTAGTGCCTGATCGAAGAATTTTTTGTTTATCTAAAAATTCGATTTTTTATAAACAGTTAATTGTTTAAATTCCTGAGGCCGCCATTTTGTTAGTAAATAAAAAAATCCTTCGAGCAGGCATTAGCTTTTTATGTTTTCTAAAAACTTTATTAGTTTCATTCAAATCTATCGAGCGGTTTTTGAGTTACAGTGGTCACCGCAAGGACCCATTTTTAAAACCTGTTGAACTCAGACCGCCATACCTTGTAAAATAGTTAATATTTTTTTTTTCTTATGTTTTAGTGAAGTAATGTTAAAGTATGATGAAATGATACTATGTTTTTACTTTTGTGGAAAAAAATTAATTACTTAAAAAAAAATTATTAAAAAATGGCATTTTTTCACGCTCCTGACTACCCCTAACCCCTTAAGTAAAAATTTCCGTGAATCGGGCTTTTATGTGAATGAACCTTTATTAATGCAAAACAACTTCAGAGCGATACCTGTTAAAATGTCCAGCAATGTTCATAATAGGTTCTAAGGTCCTAAATGATTTAGTTTAAATTTGTGCTCGATGCCTGTTTCAGATTACGTTTCTTTATTTGATCAACAGCTTTTGCTTGGTAGCTCAATTTTATTTTGCCTGATGGGTGGTGTTTCATTAGGGGACGCTAGACGCTAGACGCTAGGACGCTAGAGTTGAGTTTTCTATAGGATTCGCCCTGGACACAGACTTTAGGAAGACATAAAAGGAGATTAAAATGATTTACTTTATTATCTTACCTCTCGTTTGCGTAAGCTGAAGAAAACCAACCGTGTTCTTGCAAATTTCAACTTTTTTCAGTCTGACTTCCGTTTAGCGTGTAAGTTAGGCTGGGGCATACCACGCTAGCGGATCATTAGAGTGAAGCAGATAAGTAGGAGAGCTGTAATCTTTTCGAGATCACGACGCTCGTAACGTTGAGAAAGGAAGAAGTAAAGAAGAAGATAGGGTGCTAGTTCAATCAGTTACCTCTTTCTACATCGTAAAAAATAATTATAGGGTCTTGTTTCGCATATGTGGCTGAAAACTTTCAAATTGTATACGTTGAGGTTGAACCGTAAAAGAGTTAACTTGGATTTCGAAGGCTCTTTACTCAAACATGTTCGAGCATTATGTACCCTCTTTGTATTGATTTTACGGTCTGCGGGATAGTTCAAGTAACAGATAGTTTTTTGGTACGTAACAAATAAAGTGGTATCCCCAAAAACGAAACAGTTTATATTTTTATTGAATTTCTAAGGCGAGGCGGCGTGGTTATTAGTTTGAATGTATGTGTACTAAATTTCCAGTTCTTCCAGAAAAATTAACTGAGTGAAATTCAAACGTAAATCTGTAGTTTGGCTGCGTTGTAAAACAAAAACTGAAGTACCAAGTAAAATAAAAATCAAATATAAAGGACATTCAAATTGCGTAGTTAAATGAGTTCTTAAATAGCTTTACTCTGATGCCTCAAGAATTACCTGCATAGTTTATTAACAGGAAGAATAATAGTGATGCCACCTTTGACGTACTTCAGATTGGGTCTCAAAATCATTTGGCTCTATACGCCAGTAATCTTCAGTCCATCTCAAAAAAGTTTTATTTAACTTGAGGCTTATTAATATCTTCATTTTACTGAGCGGGAATGATAAACGAAGGTTTTCTTGATTTGTAGTCAATAGATTGGCCTTTTTCCCACACAAACATATTTTTATCATCATCTCCTTTTGGCTCAAAACGTTTAGTCCAGCGTTTTTCCAATTTTTGTATTCCTTCCAAATTATAGGTTTTCTCAATTCCGTCAAAATAAGCATTTGTTTCAGTAATGACCTCTTCATTCGACCCAAATCTCTTACCACCCCGCCAATTCTTCAGATTTTATTTTTATTTATTTTATTTATTTATTTAACTACAGTTTAAAAACTAACAGTCATGGTTAAACTTAAACTAACTAAATGAAATTAAATTTGAAATAATTTAATAAATGAAGTTATTGAAGATAGATCACTACTTGTAACATCAGAAACAGAATAGTAATCATTAAAAGTTCAGCAGCATCTTGTCAGAGGCTCGTTGGCTAAATATTTACATCTTTGGAAGCTGACGTGTAAAGGTGTATAGTTTCGAGTCCGACGGGCAGGTACGTTAAATTTGATTAGGGAAAGTAAATATGGTGACGATATTTCTCCATTGATGATTTTTATCGTTGTTGAGTAATTGAAAACCTTCCTCCTGCCCTCTAGTGTGTTCATTTGTAATAACAATAACCTATGACGATATGGTGGAAGCAAAAAGCGATCATTCCAGCTTAAATCGCGAAGTGCAAATAGCAGAAACTGTTTCTGGACTAATTCTATGCTTTGAATATGGGTAGCATAATATGTAGGTGACCAAATTTGACAAGCAAACTCTAAGCAGCTTCGTAAGACGTCCAACATAAAGAGACTTTGTAACGTATGGGTCGTTAAGTTATAATCATAATTTGGAAACAGAAAGTAGTCGCAGGGGGCTAAATCTGGAGAAGGGTAGCGGTTCGCAGCCCAATTTATGGATTTTTGCCATGGTGACTACTCCCGCAGGCACCCGTGGATTGCTTCAATAAAACAGCACTTCTTTCTTTCGTTTCTGCTTACCCTTTCAAGGTCGATGTGAATGACACCGCATGCGTCCCAAAAAACTGTGACCATGACCTTGTTAGCCGACAAACCCGTCTTTGCTTTCTTTGGAGCACGTTCACACAAAGAAACCGTCTGACTGTTCCTTGCGCTTTGACGTATTGTGATGAATCCAGGTTTCGTAACAAATTGGCGCAAAAACTAGTTCGCATTGACACTCATTTGAAGTCGTCACACGGCTGCGCTTGTGGTTAAGTGTAAGGAATAGAGGCACCCATCGCGCGGATAGCTTTTGCATATCCAAATATTCATGTAAAATGTGATGTATTGGCTCAGCTAAGTTGTTTACGGTCCCAGCCACGTCGCCTTCTTTCATTATCCCCATTGTGAATGTGAATTTATCAACGATTTATCTGGTGTGACCACCTCTTTTGGGCGACCTGGACGTTTGGCATTAATTGTGCTGGTACGACCATAAAGGAACTCCTTAAACCACTTTTTGACCATTTAAATTGATGGTGCAAGGACCTCATAGTACTTTTCTAGTCTCTCTTTGTTTTCTAAATTTTTAACGAAATTCACTTTGCATTAATTTTCACGAGATTACTGCTTAAAACACAAATTGTCATATTTAAAATAATTGCGCGGGAAAATCAAAGAGTCAAGGACTTATCAAACCGTAATTGCTGAACCTAGTTTCTTCTTTTTCACAATAAAGGTGATATCTGAGTTTTTTAAATAAAACCTTTGCTGTTGTAGCTCTCCGTTTTGTTGTGGTATTTAAATGATATTTCCTCCGCTTTATGTAAGAAGGTATTGCTTAAAACGTCTGCGAATAAGTTTACTGTGGCGTATGAGCAACATATAAAAACTCTTCGCATTTTTTTTTTTTTCAGTTTTAACGAGAGAGTCGACAGTAAATTAAATAAATTTATGTAATCTGGTTCACATACACACATCCTGTTGATTTTGTTTTTGTATGTGATTTTAGTATGCAGAATCATAGCACATTAAATATATGTGAAACTGTAAGCCCAGCAGCCAAAATCAAATTGAAGTACACACTGGATGTGGTTCCCTTATGTGACATCTAAACAAAAATAAACAAAAAGCGAAGCACTTTGCACAATTGTGTTGATAGTCCATGAATGGAAAACGGTTACGCGAGTCCTTTTAGCTTTCTCTCTCTCTAGGTCACAGGAAATAAAAAAGAAAAAAAAAGACTGTGTATTCGCTTGGCACTTTTATTCTATGGCAACCTTGATAATATTCGGGTTGGTGAAATGCATCGTTTGGCTTCTATGCAACCCCACAGAGAGAATTAAAAGCTTTCATGCAAAGATGCTTTGCCCCAGTATGAAGTTGCCTTGGTGCAAGGGAAATTGAAGTGACGCAAATAATGGCAATACAAAATAAAACCAATGATCCACTGGGGGGATTTAAAGTTGGCTTTGGTTCAAAATGGACTGCATTGCACTCAGATTTCTTAAAGCAAAAAAAAGAGGAAGTAATACCTTCTGTTCAGTAGTTGGTTTCGAAAATTGAATGGAAAATGACTGCAAAGAATGTTACAATAACCAAACAAAAACCCCTATCAATGCACATTTGATATTTGATCTCTTAAGCAAATTGAATACTGTCGAAGTTACCATGAAGGAAAGTGGGTCGGGTTGTTCTGTCTGTTTGTATGTCTGGGCTTAAAAGCACCAACCGGGTGAGTGGATTTGTGTTTTATACTTTTTCTTATGTACATGAACAGGTCTTCCTTCATAATAATTATATCTGCTATGAAAGCGATAAATAAAAGCTCAATTTTTCAATAACAGTTTGAACGATTTTCTTCGTTGAAATTGTATATTGTTACTTAGTAGAGTTAGCGAACGCTCATTAACCCTCAAAGGTTATAGGTTACTTAATGTAGCAGAAGTGGATTGAGGATCAAAAGTCCTCACGGGACTTTTTGCTAAATAGCCTCTAATATACATATTGATAAAATGAAGAAAAAAGAAGTTGGCAGTATATCCTAACTAGTCCTAACTAAAATTATAAATGTAAAAGTAACTCTGTCTGTCCAGCTATCTATGTTACCGTCTCCCGCCCAAACTACTGAACCGATTTAAATGAAATTTGGTATAAAGATAGTCTAGAACCTGAGGAAGGACATAGGCTATATATTTTATCTCAATACTCCCACGGGAACGGGAACTTAGAAACTACTGCTACGATATCAAGCATAGAATGCTACGATATCCCCGAGTAACATAAAATTTAACTCATTCCCATATTCCAACGGGAACGGGAGTCTTTACTTATGTTACAAGTCCGAAATTAAATCAGTCTGTCTTTTTATCTTTTTTACCTTCAACCGCCCAAACTACTGAACCTATTTATATGAATTTTGTTACAGAGATAGTCTAGACTCTAGAGCCTGGCGAAGGACATGAGCTATATAATTAATTTCTATATTTCCTCGGGAACGACGCCGTTAACGGAAACCTGAAACCTGCTGGACCGATAAAAGTTCTTTCACCGTAAGGTGATTTCTGTCAAACTGTCAAAAACACAGTTGACCTGAGAAGAAATGTCTATCTTGATCTTCATATAAATATTGGCAGTCGGGTATGGCTGTGCGAAAGGTCGATTTCGTCGCCGACTTATGAGATAAATTAACAATATAAAGAAATAAGTTATGTTTGACGTGGTGGGTGATGTTGTCGAATGTCTATCGGTAGACAATATTATGGACACTGAGCAAGTCACATCATGCCCTATAGAGTTTCTCAATTCCTTAGGATTATCAAAAGTGGCAGCAAATTACACGTCTGGGATGCGGCACTATAAAAGTTTTATTAATGACTGAAACGGCAAAAGGAGAAAACGTTTTGATTCCCCGTATTCCTTTAATTCCCACTGATTTGTCATTTTAGTTTAAAAGAGTGCAGTTTCCTCTGAAACCAGTATTTGATATTAGTATAATAGTTGTGTTTTATTGTGAATTTATATTCACTTCAGCAAAACATCGCAAAACATTGCTCATGGAAAAACAACAAGTCTGAAGTGAACAGCGTAAGTGGATAAAAATGACTCTTTTGCAGAAGTGAACAGCAGGGATGGTTGGTAAATGGAGTTGATGTGAAAGTGAACCTGGTAAGTGAATATAGCCAAAAAAGCGTTTTATTGAGACTCGCAAGTGAAGTGAATATAGAAATTCCCAATAAAACGCGGCTAATATAAGGTTAGGTTAGGTTAAAATTGCTGTCAGGAAAACAACTGACACACTTAGACCAGTACTAGGTCCATTGTGATACCATAAGAATTAAGCGAGGAAGAACCCCACTTAACAAAACCATTTGGAGCTCTTGATGAAGCGAAAGAGATGCAGGATATCTGTGTTTGCCAGATCGTTTAGATCATCGAGGAAATATTTTCCTAGATGCCGTTTTCTTTTAAAGGAGAGTCCAGGACATGAGCAGAGGAGGTGTGGAATAGTTTCTTCCTCCTCCTCATCTAAGCAACTTCTGCAGAAGTCATTAGAGGGAACGCCAAGTCTTATGGACATTATTATATTGATTACGGAGCTAAAGTGCAATCTGGTTATGGATAGCAAATGTCTTGTGCGTTTTGGATCTAGTCCTGGCCATAGCTCTTTTGTTGCCACACACGTGGTGATACTGTTCCACCAATAGTTTGTTCTATCCATTGCCTCTTGCTTTAGCATAAGTTTACATGTAGCGATTGGTATACCAATATTCAACCTGCTGGTTGAGATCGGTAGAACGGTTCCTTTTCTGGCGAGTTCATCGGCTTTGCAGTTGCCCGCGATATCTCTGTGTGCCCCGGCACCCAAATAAGGTGAATATTGAACTGTTCAGCCATCTCCTTAAGAGACAGGCGACAGTTAAGGGCGGTTACTGAGTTCGTGGAAACCTCGCCGAGTGATTTGAGGGCTGCTTGACTGTCTGAGAAAATCCGGATATTCGCTGAGGATATCACGTTTTCTTTTAGTCATGATAGGACCTCTTTGATCGCCAGAATTTCCGCTTGGGACACGCTACAATGGTTTGGAAGGCGGAACGAGAGACTTACGTTAAGTCGGTTTGAGTACACCCGCAGCCTACCCCTTCTTCGGTTTTTGAACCATCTGTATAGAAGTGAATTGAATCATCTCTCAAAAATTCTTCGTCTTCCCAGGTCGTTCTCGGTGGGATTGAGACTTGGAATTTATTATCAAAAACCAATTGGGGGATGGTGTAGTCGGAGTGGCAAGGGATTGATCCGAATAAATTCAGGATTGTAGCGTGACCGATGTTATTTACGGTCCATTGGGAGATAGTTCTCATACGAATGGCTGCACTGGCGGCCATTTGTTTGCTGAAGATATCTAGTGGTGTGAGGTTAAGGAGTGTATTTAGGGCAGCTGAGGGTGTTGATCTCAGTGCTGCGCTTATACACAAACCGGGTGTTCGTTGGACCTTGCTTAAATTGTCGCAGTAGGTCCTTTTATCAAGAGCGGTCCACCATACTACTACTCCGTATGTGAGTATTGGTCTGATGACCGCGGTGTAGAGCCAGTGGGTGATTTGGGGGAGAAACCCCTTTTATTACCAATGGCTTTTTTACAGGAAAATAAGGCAACGGTGGATTTCCTGATTCTTTCCTGTATATTGGCTTTCCAATTTAGCTTTTTGTCTTGGATTATACCTAGATATTTGGCTTCGTTTGAAAGTTCAAGTGGGATTCCATTTATTGATGGAGTTGTTAGTTGAGGAATTTTGTATTTCCTGGTGAAGAGAACGAGTTCGGTTTTCTGAGGGTTGACCCCTAGATCACTTTTTCTCGCCAATTTTACTAGTTTGTTTAGAGCGGTTTGCATCAGATCCATAAGGACGTGAGCATATTTCCCGGATACCGCAATGGAGACGTCATCTGCATATGCAATCACTTTGAATCCTTCAGCTTCTAGGTCAAATAGAAGTTCATTGACGACTAGATTCCATAGAAGAGGGGATAGAACTCCACCTTGCGGTGTTACCCTGCTGATAGATCTATTTGCAGAGAAATCTCCCAGTGTTGTGTTGATTCTCCTGCTTTTTAGCATAAGATTTATCAATTCCACTAACGATCTGTCTACTTTGAGCTTCGTCAGCGCCTTTGTAATTGCAGAGTTGCTGACATTATTGAAGGCACCCTCTATGTCGAGGAAAGCGGCCAGAGTGTATTCTTTGTGATGGAGGGAATATTCTATAATACGAACCAGGGTGTGAAGGGCCGTTTCTACAGATTTTCCCTTACAGTAGGCGTGTTGTGCTGTAGATAACAGTTTAGGATCTATAGCTTTACGCAGGTGGATATCAATCAGTCGTCCTAAAGTTTTAAGAAGGAAAGATGATAGACTTATTGGTCGGAGATCTTTTGGGTTTACATGGGATGATTTCCCCGCCTTAGGTATAAACACAACCTTGACCTCTCTCCACTGAGTGGGGATATAGTTCAAGGTGGTGCAGCCGTTAAGAATAACTTCAAGGACAGGGATTATGATATCCGCGGCCTTTTGAAGTTCGGCTGGAATTATACCGTCTGGTCCAGGGGATTTGTATGGGTCAAAGCTGTCAATGGCCCAAAAAAGTTTTTCCCTTGTAATCAGATCGAGATTGTTTGGAGTTGTGTTGCTTGACACTATGGAATCATGGTTACATAAGATCTTGGAGCTGCCTGGAAAATGAGTGTCCAGAAGCAAATTGAGCGTTTCTTCGCAGGATTCTGTCCAGCCGTCAGCTCAGACGCTTAAAGTTGCAGGTTCAGAAAAAAATCCCATGGCAACTCTATGTGGCACGGTCATGTGTATCAAACGCGCAAAACCTTTTTGTTTGGCAAAATATGGAAAAGTAAGAACGTCTTGTGCAAAAATGTACTTAAATAAAATAATATAAGTATAGATTACTTTAATGTTTGAAAATGTTTTATTTGCAAAATAATTAGCCTAACAAATTAAAAAAGCTGCCGAAATTCGCTATTCCACGCGGATGAAATCGCGGGCATAGCAAGTCTAAAATTTTTTTAAAGAAATGACATAAGAATATCTTTTATTCACTAATTAACTAATACCATGATAATGAAACTTGTCTTTGAGCATTTGATTCCATTTTGAATTTGTATACTTTTAAGAAAACCTTTGCACATACGAGGGCAGTCCGATAAGTACTTAGCCTCTCCGCCCAATAGCGCCACTATCTCAAGAGAAACTTACTATAGTGTAGTACATTTTTTTAGAAGGCTACTGTCGAAATTTCAGCCAAATTGGACTCGTAGTTTTGTTTTGACCGCGTGTGGAAGCAAACGTGTCAGTGGATTTTAGAAAAATGGAAAAAGAGCAATATCGGTCAGTGATTCGATTCTTGTTTTTGGAAGGGAAATCACGCAGCGAAATCAAAGAGCGGTTGAATGCTGTGTACGGTGACTCTTCTCCTTCGATGGCGACCGTCAAAAATTGGTTCAACGAGTTTCAACGTGGTCGCACGTCGGTTTTTGATGAGCAACGCCCAGGTGCCCCGAAAACGGCTACCGCAGAGGACAATGTGACAAAAATCGACGATCTCGTATTGGCAGACCGCCAATTGAAGGTGCGCGAGATAGCTGAGATAGTAGGCATCTTGAAAGACAGCATGGGTCATATCCTGCATGAAATTTTGGGCATGAGAAAGCTGTCGGCGCGATGGATGCCGCGTTTGCTCACTCCAGACAACAAACGCAACTGTGTGACCACTTCAGAGCCGCAGCTAAATTGGTCTAGTTGGGTTATGAACTATTGCCTCATCCACCGTATTCTCCAGATTTGGCCCCGTGCGACTTCTTTTTATTTCCAAACTTGAAAAAATCACTTACCATGCAGAAATGTGTGTCGAAATTTCAGGTCATCACCACCAAGGAGGCCTACTTTGCAGAACTCGAGAAAACGTATTTTTCAGATGGGTTAAGGAAGTTGGACCATCGCTGGGTTCGGTTAAGTGTATCGAACTAAAAGAAGATTATATTGAAAAATAAATCAACACTTTTCCAAAATTTTGGTTTTTCTTTTGTAGGCTAAGTACTTATCGGACTGCCCTCGTATATCTACTGATCTCGATAACTTATCATTTGTTAAGGTACACACAAAAACATGTATTTCTTCTTGGTTATTAAAGTTCACCCTTGCACGAAATGAACCTCTTAAGTCAAAGAGATGAAAACTTCTCTTTCGTTTGCTAAGGGTTCGTGAATCGTGATGCCAACTTAATGACAGATAAGTGTTTCTCAGACATCTCTAAATCAATTGTCAAGTTTTTTTTTGCTGACCACTTTTCCACTTTTAGTTTTGTTTTGCTCATCATCATGATCGTCTCATCAAAATGCCTACAAAAAGTTCTTAATCCCCAAAATTAGAGGCTGTTATTTTCCTTTGGTCGCAAGACTACAAAACCTCTATGCACACGAACAAACATTAAAAGAGAGAGAGAGAGAGAGAGATTATCAGCTAAATCTCGGAAATGCAAAAAGTTTTTACTCATCCACTTCCACTGCTGGCAAGCACAATACATACTTGAAAATCCATTTGAAAGGATTCATTCTATTAGAATGTTGAGCATTTGTTGTCCGATACATTTATCAATGAAATAAATCGTATTACATATAGAATGGGAAAATTGTGGTTTTATTTTTAAATTGTATTTGTATTGATGTTTATTGTTTAAAATACTTTAAATGCCGGTTCAAATGCATCATCGTTTCATTTTCATTGTTGTTGAATAAGAGATTAAAAATCTTTCCTACCTGCAGCAGAGGGGTGGTCGCTTTTAAAATATAATTGGTGGCGCCAACGAAAGACAAAATGTGTTTTTTAATTAAAAATAATTATTTTGGGCAAGCGAAGGAAATCGTAATCTCTTAGTTTGTCCAATAAAATTTGGCAAAGACTCAATGAGTCAATCGAATTAGGAAAACTCAAATCCCTTGAGTAGAAACCTAGGAGGATGTAAATTTGAAATTTTGTGATACATTGTTTTTGATGAGCACACTGTTTAAAGAAATTGAAAAGCGAATTTGATCAGCATTGAAAATTTAAAAAAAAGTAAAAATGTATCACTATACTCAGTAGTCCATTACACTGAGCATATGAGTGCTGAGCAGTGCAGTTCTGATTATTGAAAATTGGCTTGGATTTGCTTTTGCTTGACTTATCGACTCGAAATTTGTCAACAACTACGAGATACGAGACGTGTCTGGCAACCAGTAAAATTACGACTATTTTTGTATTGAAGTGATGCCGGTAACAGTGTGAATTCTTAAACTGACCCTGGAGACGTGGTCGAATGATCACTTGTGTTTTAGCTGATTCTTGAATGATTATTTAGTTATTTGAAAAATGTTATTCGTGGTTATGTGTTCATGTTAAACACGGAAGTGTCTTATGTTAAGTGCAAAATTGATTTGTTAAGATTATCTCAACTATAAAATTCATCAATTGTTGGGAGACTTTAAATTTTTAAAACTACGATATAACCTCGCTGTTATTCTAAGAAGTTCTGAAGATTATATCGAAAAAATTGATGTCAGAGCACCAGGACTTCCAACGTATTTCAATTAATGCAAAACTGCAAATTTGCTGCTGATTTAATAGTTTGTTTATGAAGCTCTTTTTTAATTTACGTTTATTTTTGGTTTAAAGGCTTTGACCGTACTCAAGAACTTTAAACCGAAAAACACATATTTAACAAATACACCCTTAAGAATCACTTTTTCCTTTTCCCAAGCACAGAAACACAATATGAAAGTCTTTCCTAGTTTTTGAAAAATTAAAATAAAATGAAATTTTTTTTTTTTTTTTATTAAAAATAGAACTTTGTGGTTTCCAGTAATTATGTTTTATTTTCAAAGCAAAAATTGGGGTTTCTAAGCAAGGTACCTTTCTATTTTTTTCAATTTCCATATTTTTTTGTGTTTGACTCAAAACTGATAACGACATTGGCTATTAAATAAAGCGATTTTTAACAAGGAAAAATTTTTTAAAAATTGTATTAATTTTTTTCTCATAATGTTTACTCTGAGAGTTGATTACTCAAAAACTATTCACCAAATTAACTTGTACACTGCTCATTTAAAAACAAAGCATTAGCTTTTTAAAACACTATATTACGTGGTAGTAAGTGGCTTTCCGCCTAAACGGCACTAGAAGCCCTCCTCCTATACGATCTTTTTATCTTGGCCCAACTTATCTAGTAGTAGTAGTAGTAGTATAGTGACTTTATTCAGCAATATTTATAAAATTGATGAGCATAATTACAATTATAATTATTTTCGGATATCACTAATTATAGCGTTGGCTTTTGCCGTCAGCCAGAAAAAGAAAGTTAAACATATAATTTGCAAAGTCTTATATAAATTCAAATTATTCAGATTGTTAAAATTGCAATTGTGAATTCTGTAAGTAATTTTGTTGTTGATTAGAATGCTTCGTTCATTATTTGGCTTCGGTAGCTTAGAGCTGAAGTGAAGAATTTGGCTAGTGCGGTCCAGTTCAGTCCATTTAGGATTTCTTTGACTTCCTCTACGTTCAAAATACTTTTGCTTAAATAAAAGCGGCGGATCGATTTTAATATAGGGCAAACTCCTAGAAAATGGAAAACATCTTCGGTTGCCTGGAGGTTACATAAGTTGCATTGGATTTGTTCGTTGGCGCCATGTGGTTGGTAATTTAAACGAAGCAGTTCTCCTCTAGTCTTAAAGATAAGGGATATAAACTTGATCGGTATTTGATCGTTGAAATAATTGTTAGAACCCATAGTTAATTGTAGTTCTTTGTATAGAACTCGGGATTCACTTTGACGAGCTGACTCCGCGAAATTATAAAACATTTGCTCTTCTATTTTCTCCAATAACGGTGGGAAAACATTTTCCCAGGTTTCCGAATCCATCTCTAGTAATCGAATGCCATGTTCTGGGCCAATGAGGGTCCATTCTTCGAAAAATTGTGTTCTTTCCGCAAGTAAAGATCTTGCGATATCATTTGGGAGTTGATGACTTGGGAGTGCCATTACCTTTGCAATGTACTGGAAGTGCATTTTAAGCGTGAAAATGAATATCGGTGCAACTCCTGTTTCTAAATGAATCATATAATTTGGCGTGTTCATAGGGAGCCAAAACATCTTCTTGATAAAGTACTTTAGTAGTTTTTCGACTTCTTCGTACTGCACGAATCCCCATACTTGAGCAGCTAAGCAGAGGATCGATCTCATAACTGCTCCAAAAAGTTTGAATTTGACGCTGGGAGCAATATTTTTTTGCTGAGAACTCCGTTCCAATTGCAGTTGATAGCCTTTTTTTATTCTGACAGCTTCTCTTGCAAATGCTTTTTGAACGATAGCGATGGCGTAATGATAACACCCAAGTATTTATATTCTTTCACCACCTTGATGTCCGTATTCATGAATTTCCATCTCTCTTCTCTTGGGTATCGTCCAGTGCCGTTTCGGAAAATCATTATTTTTGATTTGCTAGTGTTAACAGTAAGGCTCCATAGCTGGCAGTACAATTGTAATTTGTTAATCATGATTTGCATCATATTTGGAGTCTCAGCGAACATGACAATATCGTCAGCGTATAAAAGTGCTTTTATTTTAGTACCAGCAAAACAAATACCACCGGGAAAGTAGCTTGTGAGGTCATCCAGGAAAAGTGAGAAGAGAAGCGGGCTCAAGAGGCAACCTTGTTTAACTCCTGAAGTCGATGAAAACCAAATTGATACTTCGTTTCCATCCCATATTGCCGTTAAGTTATTTTCATACAGCCCTCTTAGCATTGTTATCATTTTGGTTGATATACCTAAGCAGCTTAGCTTATAGAACAGAGCTTTACGATCAATTGAGTCGAAGGCAGCCTTGAAATCAATGAAGAAGGCGTATGGTTTTTTACTTTTGTTAAGGTATGAACGAGCGATACAGGTGAGGGAAAAAATGTGATCTATACTGTAGAGTATCCTTTTCTAAATCCGGCTTGGAATTCACTTAAAGTGTTATTTTCTTGGGTCCATATCGTAAGTCTGTCTAGGAGCACGCCAGTAAAAACCTTCATGACACAGTTCATGAACGAAATTCCTCTGTAATTACCTGGGTCATAGACATCACCTTTTTTAAAAAGTGGGAAGATGATATTTCTTTGGAAGCTTTCGGGGAAGTTTTCATTTGCGAAAATGTAGTTGTAGGCTTTCGTTAATTTCTCTACAAAGAGTTCCGAAGAAAACTTATAGAATTCTTATGGGATTCTATCGCCACCTGGAGCCTTGTTGTTCTTGCATCTTTGTAACACTATCCTCTCCTCTTGAGTTGAAAAAGCTCGATCAAGGATCTCATTTGCGGTCCATGGGTATGCAAATTGAAAACAACTTATCTATTTTGAGCTTTTGTCACAAGAAATGAATGTGAAGGGGAAAAGGTGGTTCCTGTCAGAAAACATCCTTTTTTCTGTTACCTGGTCTTTTATGTTAGAAAATAGTATACTAAACTTCAAAAGAATCGGTCGAGTAGATTTCATTTTTTTTTTAATGAATTAACGCACACACCAAGGGATTATGAATATGTACCCTTAAAATGTTTTTAAACACAATGCGAGCCTTTTGGAAAATAGGAGAGGATTTAATAGAAAACTTTGCTTTTGAATTTTTGTGAATAGTATAATGCATGGGAAAAAAGCAGTCAGGCAAAACATTCCACATACGGATAGTGCGACTAAAATATGAATCTGTATACTTGACTGTACGTCCTAAGTTGGGCTCAAGGTAAAACTGATGGGCATTTCTAGCGAAGAGGGTGTTGCGGCTAAATTGTTTCAGGGGACGAATGCAACTGGCTTTTTCACTAGAGCGCTGTTTAGAAAAAAAGCGATAAAAGAGAGTTAGCCAAGTAACGTTTCGACGATGTTCGAGAGAATTCATCGATTCTACGATTGAACTATCACCTATCAATCAAAACGCTCTTTTTTGTTCTCCAGTTTTGGGCGGATATAGGTCTTAAAAATTGTAGCCAGATCATAAGGGGTAAGGAAGTTCCTGCACCGTTATAAGAAACCTATGCATTTTGCAGAATTTTTGACAACTTTTGTGGTCACTCCAAAAATGGTCATCGTTAACACATATGCCATGACTGGAGTTACCATTGTTTACTTAATTGCATCCTGATAAAGCATAATATTATTAAATAAGCTAAAAACAATACCATCAAATCGCTTAATTTTCATCTTGGAAATCTAACGGCCGATTTCTTCACATTAGTACTAAGGCGGTCTAGTACCCGGTCTAGCTAGACCAGGTACTAGCTCTAATACCTGGTCCTACATAAAACTTAGTACTTCTCCATTTCTTCACATCATAGATCCGAGATCTAAATTCATACTGCAGTACTAGTGACCTCATAAGTCTAAAACTGGTCGAATCCTTTTTACGACACTTGATTGACAGTTAAAATTATAAATTTGAATTGAACTTCAAATTTCTCAATTTTTTTTTTAAATTTTGTCGTTACACGCGCAGTTGGTTTGATTTTTTGAATTGGTTTCTGAGTTGATTAGATATGGATATGAATACTCTGGTAAGTACCGTCGTATTCATGTATGTATGTAGTTGGTTTTTTTTTTACAAGAAATAGAATGTATGTTTGTAAATATAGTTTATTTTAAATATACGTTAACATATAGAGCCCTGAGATGGCTCGCACTTCCGAATGTCAAAAAATGGTTTGATCATGCACAGATCCAGCCCAACGAGCAACAACATTCAATATCTTTAAATCGGCCGACGATATTGTTTGCACATTTAAGGAAAACCAACATTTACGGCTACGAAACCCTTCACTCTGTTTAAAATAGCTCAGCCGTATTATTACTACTAACTAATTATTCGCCAGGTGATTGCAATTTAACATGGGTGCAATCAATGGCCCTAATTGTTCGTGGGAACCGGGCCATCCTGTAAGATTCAGATGAGGCTCTCTGTTGTTCTGTGAATGTTTCGGGAATTTTCACAAACTGGTTCAAATATCATATAAATGCCATACAGACTTTTGGTAATATGCGACAAACGCAAGAGGCCGACACATGCATGAAATCAGCTACTGCTAACTGCATTGATCCACATGCCATGAAACGCAAAATAACGAGAAGTTGATATAAAACGAGATCTGTGTAAAATCCAGTTCAAAATTAGCTTTAAAGCTCTACAAATAATATTTACAATACCGTTTTTGCATGTGTGCTAATTCTTCTGTAACTAATTGAAGAACAAATTGAAATGTTGGTTTTGTTAATTTAAAACTTTGAAAATAGTTAACGTTATCCCAACTATTTGAGTTATTTCTTTGTGGCATTCGATATACACGAAGAACTCCCACCACTTCTTCATCGTTTTCGACCTTATCAAAGTCCATGAATAAATTATCTCCACCGAAAACTAAATCCATTTTGTTTTTGTGATTGTAACCACCAAAAAAAAAATAATACTAAAAGTATAAATTAATTCCAATAAAAGGAAACATATTCAAAAAATTATACCCAATCGATTAAAGCAAAAAACTTTAAAATTTTTCTCTAACGAAACAACTTGATTTTGTATGCTATACCCTCAATTTATTGGTCCTAATTTTGTTCGGGTACTAACTAATACTTCGAATCAATTTGACAGAACTAGTGTGTTTATGTTTTGTCAAGAAATGAGTTGATACTCATTTGAGTACTAATGACTGGTATAATATTATATTTTTTGTTGTTTTGAAGAGCTAGCTAATACCGGGTCCTAAGTAGTACTCGGTTTCAAACTGACAGAACTTTTTTAATTTTTGATGTGAAGAAATGATTTGATACCGATTTGTAGTGTCCGACCGAAGGTCGATTTATAGCCGAAGCCGAAGCCGAAGCCGATTTTCGGCTTGACATTAACCTTCGGCCGAAGCCGAATCCGAAGCCGCAGCCGAAGCCGAAGCTTCAATAGCTTGAAGAATTTTCGTTCCAGATTGACTAAAAATGAAAAAAATTATGATTTTTTTCTAGAATAGGTTCGTTAGTTGAAGCCCTGAGGTCATTCTGTGGTCGCCACAAAGCAAATACAGCATTTGAAAAACCTAAGTTTGCCCTGAATGTCAAACAGACTGTTTTTTGAGCCTTGGGGTTGACCTGGGTTTGGTACAAAAAGATTCGCCCTTGGTTTCTTCCGGGGCGAGTTGAGGGCTGTTAAATGGCATGTATTTTTATTCAAATGACAGGGATTTGTGGTGATTTTGTAGTTTAGTGTTTTTTGAGGACTCATAGAGTTCTCAAGGAAACCTGGGTCAACTCTGGTTAAAGCTCAAAACGAAACTAATGTGTGCATGCAGTAACCAAATTAGCGGGATAAATTAAATTAACGTTTCAAAAATAATAACAATTTGAACTAGTATTAATATTTTATTGAAATTAAGGAAAAGAACAACAAATAACTCAACACTGTTCTACGTTCTACGAAAAACTGAATTTTTTTCAGCCCCTACCACAACGCACAACAGCCAAAAACTAAACCTTCGGCTTCGGCCAAAACTTCGGCATATTTTGGCCGAAGCCGAAGGTTTAGCCGATTGTAGATTTTTTAGCCGAATGTGGCCGAAGCCGAAGCCGAAGCTTCGGTCGGACACTACCGATTTGTTTGTTATTTTTAGGACTAGTACCAGATCTATCGTTAGTTCTGTGTGAAGAAATTGGCCGTAAACTTATTAAATTTGTTTCTTCGTAGTTTCAGTACTAAACTACCTAAAGCGAAAAATTTCATATGGGTGTCACACTTGTTCGCAAAAAGCCTCAACGCTGCGTTTTTACTCACATATAAAGCATACAAGTAGAATTCATAACTTGAGCAACAATGTACAACTGTCCTTTTTGCCTAATGTATACAAAAAAACATGTACTTTTATCTTCAGTATATATAAAAACACCGTATTCACAAAAAAAACTTACCTTTATATGAAACAAGATTAAATATCAATAAAGTACAATTGTATTCAAAATCGTACGAATTACTTTTGAAATAAATTAAAACACTTTCTTTTTAAACTGATCTTTCTTATCAATTGTTACACACAGTTTGGGCTTTAAGTATAATTTCTGTCACACACGGTTTTAACACATATAATTATGCACTATCATTAAGTGGCAGACTTAAGGCTGTATTCAAACAAAGCAATTTTGTAGTTAGCTCACGGCAAGTGTAGGCGAACGGAAAGCAAAAGTTGAACATGATTGATGAAGAAAATCATCACCGTATCATGGTTTTATAAACACAATTTGAAATTTTATATGGTCCACCTGTTTTCTCGGAATGTGAACATTACAAAACAAAATAGTCATATCAACCCCTTTCAATTGGTAGGATTTCCTTTTTGATTAAGGTTCCCTGAGGAAATTCGGTGTGTGAATTAGATAACTTTAGTGCTTGACAGTATGGCAATATTAAAATTTCAAGATGATTTTTATTAAATTGATTGTGGAAGCAAAAAGGACGAATAAAAAGAAACAAAATGTTACTTGTTACGGCGCGGCGGGAGAGATTGAATTGTGTTCACAACCTTGGCTTTAAGGATTTCAACCTCAAAACTGAGGCAAGAGTTTTGAAATTATTTCCCTTGAAAAGTGTCGTAGCGTATGCTGCATGTGGTCTAACCGATATCAATTATGACACTTGAAATAATTAATAGCGATGGGGAGATGGAAATTTGTGATTTTCATCGTCCAACCACAAAATCATATTAAATTTTAGGCTAAGTCCTTTGCCTAAAGCACTTTTCATGGAAATGTAATTACTCTCGGAGGACTTGCCACACGTAATAAGCAGATATGCTAACAGTTTCGTCACAGACACCATGTTCCGCTTACTTATTAAAAGAAAAACACTTTATTTAAATTTTTTATAGTTTTGAACAGAATAACTTATTTATTTGGTTTTCTATTTATTTCAGTATTTTATTTGCTGACATTGTTGGATTTACTGTGTTAGCGTCACAATGTAGTGCCCAGGAATTAGTAAGACTGCTTAATGAACTGTTTGGACGTTTTGATCAACTAGCCCATGTGAGTGTTCAATGGCTCTAACAACGCGGAAGCGTAGATATGCTATAATTTGTCTGATTGTTTTCTTTAGGATAACCACTGTTTGAGAATAAAAATCCTAGGAGATTGCTATTACTGTGTTTCTGGACTCCCGGAACCTCGCAAGGATCACGCAAAATGCACTGTTGAAATGGGCCTGGACATGATTGATGCCATAGCGTAAATAGTTTCTATTTTTTTATTTTTGTTTAATAAATAAAGAAAAATATATTTCCAGAACTGTTGTTGAAGCAACTGATGTTGTGCTCAACATGCGAGTGGGTATACATACTGGTCGAGTGTTGTGTGGAGTTCTTGGTCTCCGTAAATGGCAATTTGATGTATGGTCTAATGATGTTACATTGGCAAATCATATGGAGTCCGGTGGTGAACCAGGCAGAGTACATGTTACTCGGGCAACCCTTGACTCTCTTTCTGGGGAGTATGAAGTCGAAGCTGGCCATGGGGACCAGAGGTCATCGTACTTAAGAGACCAAAACGTCGATACCTATTTCATTGTGCCACCGCCATACAGAAGAAAGGTAATACAGAATCTACTTTTTTTAATTTGATTTCTCTTTTTCGTTGTCACTTAGCTAGACTGAAACTTAAAACTGAAAGGTTTTCGATTCGTTTCGCAGAATTTGTTGTTTCTTTTTGAATTTTGTGCAATCACGTCATGGATTTTACTCATTTTTTAATTTGTTTACTTTCAGCCATTAATGCTTAACACTTTAGGTGTCCGCTCGGCACTTGTTAGTCGTCGTAAGCTTTCATTTCGCAATGTATCAAATGTTGTCATGCAACTTCTGCACACAATCAAATTTTCGGAACCCGTGCCATTCTCCAACATTGCGACCGGGTCATTTCCATCGTCAGCCGGAAGTACAGCTGGTACCAATGCCGCTGACAAAAGCAGCAGAAAGGTAATTAATTTATTTTCTGCATTCTATCAGAGATACCCACCCTATTCTGTAAATACGACAAATTTAAACAAAAGTAAAACAAAATTAAAACTACCCTAATCGAACAAATTCAATTAAATGAACATAATATCAGTAGATGCTAAACGATCAATATTAAATTCGAGCCAAAACTCGAACTCATTGATCATTAATTTTAGTACATAACTTTTATGCATGTGCATTTTTTTTTGTAAATAATTTAATTAAAAAGAAAAAAAAAAATCGGGAAATACATAAAACAAAAGAAAAAAAATCAAATTCGAGTAAAATTTGCTTAGAAAAAGAAAAAATCAATAATTCAAGCAAAGAGTAAAAAAAAAAACATTTTATTTTCGTAAATTTATTTTTCTTTTTTTGTTTTTTATTTCCAGGATGCGGTAAGTTTAGTGATTAAAAAAAAATGTATGTGTTGGCAAACATTTCAAAAATTTGAAAGATATAAGAATAAAGAAAGATGAAGAAAATGTTTGTTAATATAAATCGATGTACAAAAGACGTTGTTTATGTTGTTTATTTTAAATCAATAGTATTTTTTAGTTTTTTGATAGACGATGAATGAAGTAGTTAATAAATTTGTAAATGTAAGGCGATTAGTTAAAAGTTACTAACTTTGACAATAAGCTGGTTTTTATGTGTGCGCAAAATTGGGTTACAATGTGTTTGACAATATTTGTGTTATTTTTTTTTAGTTTTAAACAAGTGGAAACTGGGAGTTTTTTTTCTCTTTTTTTTTCAAACTTCAAACCTTACCATTCAAATAGTTTATGATCAGTCATGTTGCCCCCATTCATGATTGTGTGTTGTTTCGTGTTGACTTTAGTTTTAAGTTTTACAAAAAATATTAAGATTGGTTTGATTGCTCTTTAGTAAGTTGTAAGGTTTCTTTTTGGGCTAACGTAATCTTGCCATTTTTTTTTTTTTAAATTTTATCCCTTCACGATTCTAAGCCGTCGTCAAATAAGTTTTAGATGGAATCAAAGCATTTAGAGGTCTTTTTCTTTCATTTATATTTTTGTTTGTTTGTTTGTTTGTCGGTTTAAAAAACGCCGCACACAATTCGTTATTAGTCAATGTTGGAGCACATAGAGCGCATTCAGTAGAGAATGCGAGCTTTTTATATCAGGTGGTAATGTGGTTGATTGTAGTTGTAAAACTAACCGTTGTCTTTTAGATGTTGTTCACGTCTCAAATAACGAAACTCGTAAAAAAACCCCTCGTTATCGTTACGTTGCGGATCCGTTTCACGATACTTGGTGTAATTAGGACTGCTTTTCGCGGTCATTTTGCTATCGTTCTCATATTTTGGTGAACCCTTTCACGTAATTCATAATCGGTCTACGTTGTGGTTGTTGTTGTTTTAGTATTTCGTAATACGAGCAGTGTTTGGTTACGCCAGCTTTAACAGTGTTGGATATGAAAAACATCCATAATGATAAGTACTGATGTCCCCGAGTAGTCTCTTCGCAGCCGAGTTTTTTCTTCTTCTTCGTCTTGCTCATTCAGCAGTGTTGTTCGCTTTGTGTCCTCGAAGGGATCACAGTTCACAATTCTCCAAGTTCATTTGTCTGCTCCATACTGGTTATCTTCTTATCAGGCACGCCGCAACGTATTTTTTTATTTTTTATTTTGTGATGTAATTTTTTTGTTTTGGTTGCTTTTGGGGTTTTTTTTCTTTTAAATTCGGAGAGGGAAAGCTTCCGAGTTTTTTTTTTTTATCTCAACTGACAGTTGCTGTGGTACCCGTGGTGCGATGGTTAGCATGTCCACCTGCTAACCCAGAGGTTCGAGGTTCGAATCCCAGCAGAGGCAAAAAAATGTTTTTTCCCGGGTATCGCCTTTCGCGAGGAATTGGCAAGTCCTCCGTTAGTAAATTCGTGCCATGAAAAGCGCTTTCTCAATTAGCCGTTCGGATCCGGCATAAAATTGTAGGTCCCCTCCATTCCCTCACAAGGCATGGTTGTGAGAAATGCGCTAGGCCCAGGGGCTCCTCGCTCTGCAGCGCCACCCTATTTATTTTTATTTTTTAACTAACAGTTGCCACCGATTTGTAATATTTCTTCAATATCTCCTACTTTTAAATAGCCCCTTTTAGACGGTCAGTTCTCAGTTCAATTTTCAGTTCAGTTAAAAAAAAAATCTGTGTAAATAAACATCGAACTGACGATGTTCAGTTGAACTTTTATTTTATTTGTGAAAAATCAAAATCAGAAGGAAAACTGATAACAGAACTGACGACTTATGGGAATTCCATCACTTTCAGTTTCAGTTTTAGTTAAGTTTTAGTTAAACGCTTCCGTTTTTTACATTTAGACATGAGTTTAACTGAAAGCTTAACTGATACTTCAACTGAAACTGAAACTGAAATTACCGTCTGAAAATGCCTTAAGAAGTCTTTACTCAGAACCATTCTCGATGGGCATTGGTCTTGAACTGGCCCGACTCTACCTAAACATAATAATTCCACTGTATGCTACTCCTAACCCTGTCAGCAATGCTAGACTTTATTGGTAATATTTTCATCATTTTTATGCCATCAATATTTTTGTTATTTTGTTTGTGCCATCAGTGTTTTAGCGTTTGTTTCACTAATTCCCTCATCTAACACAAGGAAAATATTTGCATCATTTGATGCTTGAGCTTCCTCATGTAGGTAACTTGAAGTTCAGATCCCTTCCACTAATCGTTTATCAGTCATGATCTCGGTTTTTCTAGTAATTTTTTTAGTAAGTCTATGACTTTTGACCTTTTTGGAATAGAACGCAGTGGTACCTTTTGCCAACAATTTGTTAAGCGTTCCTAGAATGAGGTTTCTCAAAAAAAAAAAAAAATGATCTCCTTTTGTTTTCGTCCAAAGCGACAACCTTGCAGAAAGCACACAGGAAAAGGTTTGTTTTTTCGATAATCACTGAACATCGAAGCCATTTTGAATTCTTTTTTAGCTGGCGAATCATTGTGATATGGATCAAAATACCAGCATTTTTTAATTTTTAATTTTCTTCTTGTACTTTCACTGCGCTTTGGGCATTGTGATCTCAAAGATAAATATGAAGAGTGGAAACATGGGTTTCCGTCAAAAAAAGTCTTTGATGGGATCGGCTGTAAAAGTAGCAGTGACCAATATTTGCATGTCGTTCTTTTTTTCTAGTCATTTGCGCATTTTCCTGAGTCATAGTAAGTTATTTGTTTAAGATATGTAATCAATTTCGTTTCCCCGAGTAAGTCAGATTAGTGGCTGGCCGTCCCGGTAGTATCGTTTGAACCATTAAAGCACTGTTTTGACATCATCATGATTGAATCAAAGTGTGCCATAGGGTGACGTTCTATCACCTCGTCTATGGTTTCTGCTGGTTGAACTCAGCTGGAAGTGCTCAACGGATGTGACATCTATGCCGTGCATATGCCGATGAAATCGATGGGCTTTCAGTAGGATCCAGTCTCTTAACTGTTTGCTTCAGAGCATATGCTGCCCAAAGTATGATTAAAAAGTTGGTGTTCTTGAAATGGGCTCTCCGTTTAAACCATCGGTAAAGCAAAACGTGGTACCCGTGGTGTGATGGTTAGCATGTCCACCTGCTAACCCAGAGGTTCGAGGTTCGAATCCCAGCAGAGGCAAAAATGTTTTTTCCACGGGTATCGCCTTTCGCGAGGAATTGGCAAGTCCTCCGTTAATAAATTCATTGCCATGAAAAGCGCTTTCTCAATTAGCCGTTCGGAACCGGCAGAAAATTGTAGGTCCCCTCCATTCCCTCACAAGGCATGGTTGTGAGAAATGCGCTAGGCCCAGGGGCTCCTTGCTCTATTGCGCCACCCTATTTATTTATTTTTTTAAATCAAAACGTAGGAAATTGACTGGTTTTCATATCAAAACTTAGTTTATTTTTCTTTTGCTATTGTGGACTAATAAGCTAGTATCCTGTCGTAAAAAAAGGATTATAAAAGCAAATCATGTCTGCGTCTTCACAGGCAAAGGCATCTTCTCAGATTATTCTCCTATAGATCAATAAAGCTCACAGACTTTTGCAGTGTTTTCCAAGCTTAGCTGTATAGCTGCAAAATATCTTGCTGGACAAAAATTTATCAGCAAAACTGGGTTTCCAGAAATCTATGGCCTGATATTTCATTTCACTTCCTCTGTGAATAGAATCAAGCAATTAGCTACTGTTCCAAGGTGATCTTTTATCCTTTGCAAGCAGTCAATTAAGATTATTCCATGAAAAGTCGTTAAAGCAATTGAACTGACTTCGACGTTGCCGGCTGTCGCAGTTCCGTTTTCACTTTTTTAAGTATTTTCATCTAAGGAATTCGGTTATTCTTTGATTTTTGGCGTTTGATTTTGATTTTTTTAAGTTTGTATGCAAATCTCCGCAAACATGTGGCGAATCTTACAAATAATTTTTTAATTTCAAAAGACCAGACTATGAGAGCCTTGGAGGGGTTATAACACGTTTTAGCTTTGACAACATTTAGTAAACCACTTGTGTACCATTAAAGGAATCAGAGATTTTTTTTCAGTTTACCCAACAAAAAGTATTGCTTTATCAAAATACGAAATACGAAAAAACTTTTCATGGTCAGCTCTGCTACGTTGAAGGTGTGCAATGCGTTTAGAGTGGATGTAATGTCCAAAAGCACATAGATCACTTTCAACTTTTTGAGGAGGCACATCAAAATACTCGTGGTATTTAACAAAGAGCTTCTTGAGACTAGTGACGTCAGTGGGGAGACCTTCCTGTTGAATAGAGACCATAACACTAGTTCTGGTCTCACCTTCATAACAAAGGGAGTCCGATTTGTCGTGAAGATAAGACAAAAAGATTCGTATGTTCTCATAAGTTTTTTTGTCTCTAAGTCTCGAGAGAGCGTAACGCGATTCAGTTGAATCAGTGTTTTGCTGTGTGAGTTTGACTACGGGGGGTAAGAGGGGTTCAATGTAGGGGGAAGATCCTTGAGGAGACTGGGAAGAGTTTGGATTGAGTATGTGGGAACTGACGAAATTAGGGTATTTTGCTGCAGACGTTAGGTCGAAGCTTGGAAAAGGGGCAGGGATTTGTGGGCTTGGAACAGAGGAATTAGATGGAGTAGTTTCAATATTGAAAGACACCCTTTTAGGAAGCGTGGATGGATAAGTGGCGTCTTTAGGTTTGATTTTGGATTGAATTGATTTATGGGGCTTTGGTTGTGGCTTGGGTTGTGGAGCTGGGACATGCTGAGGAATATAGGGAATTTGGAAAGAGGGAACGAAACTTGGCATTATGTGGGTTTTAAAAGACCAATTAGGGTTGGAAGGTGTTTTAGCGGGCTTGGGAACAGATATTAATCCAAGCTTATTACTTTTGTTCTTACAACGTGCAATTACCATCTTTCCAATTTTCATGCTATTTCCAAAAGGATTTGTAAACAGCCATTCGTAAGATGTGGGAATGCTAATCTGAAATGATGTAGAGATCTTCTGGATGTTAGAAATCTTTATGGTGTAGTTTCGAAGGAAGAAACTTTCTAGCCACACGGTGTCAGCTGATACAGGTGTGTTCCTCACTGTAAAGATTGAAGTGTTGTTGTTCTTTAGCTTTGTGATCCTTGTATTCCATTCAGAAATAGTCCAAGAGGATCCCAAACGGTTTATGGTGGGCTCGGTGGGAGGGGAAAAGGTAGGTTCCAATTCGGCTACGGAGAGGGCGGTAGGAGCTGTGTGAGATGTTGTTGTCGTGAGGTTGGCGTCTATTAATTCATCAAGTATGGACATGTTGGGTACAGTTGGTCTTTCCGGTTGCTGATCAGGTGTATAGCTTTTGAACGAAACCGCTCTTACTTCGTCGGATAGATCTGTGATCAATACTCTATTTAAAGCAAGATCATTGGTTACGTCTACGAATCTATCAGCCAGTTCAGAGAGCAATGAATCATGTTGACACGGAAGTGGAGTGGGGTTAAGTGAGATCGTTTGCAGATGAGATTCAACAGAGTTTACGGCAGTTTTCAGAGAACTCAGCTGATGGATTGAAGAAGTTTGTAACGAGGATAGACATTCGCTCAGAGTTTTGCGAATTTCAGTTTTGAATGATTGAACGCTCTGCTCAATTCGATTGTCGCTAGAGATGTCTGAGACGACCTGAGTCAGAGCGACAAGTTGCTTCTCAATAGCTGTGAGTTTACTCTGGTTCTGCAGTTGAGCATTGGTTAAATTCAACTCGTCGGCATTCTTCAAAACATCATCGAATCTGGCCAGTTCTTGTATACCCTTTTTGTGGTATGACTTCATCTGGTTTATGTTTTCACTCAGACACCTTATCGCCAGCATTATGTGAGACAGCGAGATCTATTTGCATTCGTCACAATAGAAGGTAAAGTTGCGCAGGTATTCGTTTAAATGAGTTAGAGATCGCTTAGTCACACCAGCACAAAGGGGATGGAAAGATTTTCCGCATAAACCATTACATGAAATCATTTTTGCAGCGCTATCAGGAGCGCATTCCACATTGCCGCACTTTTCCATTCTTGCAAATTTGATTATTGACAAAGCTTTTTCTAAATATTTTCTTTGTATAAACTTAAAAAAAAAAGAAGATGGTGGCCTGTAGGCTAGGCTCTCTAGTCAAAAGTGTGTGTTTTTGTCATTCTTAGCGAAGGTTTGAATTCCGCGAATAGAGAAAAGGTTTATTTTTAAGTTTTGTCCCTTGAATGATTATGTTTTTTTTTGTGTTTAAGTTTCCACTTGTCTGTTAACAAAAATTTAAACTCAAAGATACTAATAAAAACAATTAATCGCTTTAAAGTGTAAATTACTTATATTTTGTGTTAGCGCTGTATAAATTATGTGTGTTTTTTTTTTATATTTTACTAAAAAGGAAAACAATATAGTTTTACTATAAACAAAAAACAAAATAGTGGTTGACACACTTCAAGTATTTATAAATTGACTCCTGTTTTTTTCTGTTCTTTTTTTTTTTTAATTTCTTGAATTGAATTTTTATAGGTAATGCGGCTGCAAAGAATTTTACACGCACCAACGACTACGGGTGCGAGTGTTACCGTTTCAGTAGGAACTTCCAACACAATAGTTAATAATAGCCAAACTAAAGTGAGGGAATATGTTTTATTGTTTTTTTCTTTCTTTCATCTTTTTGTGTTTTTATTATGATTATTCTTATAATTATAAAATTATTCATTCTTTTTTTTGTTTGTTTTTGGATTTGGTTTTGGTTTGATTTTTCTCACTTAAAACGATTGTCTGGATTTTCTTTGTGTTTTCTCCATTTTCTCACAACAATAATTATTATAGACCTCGTAAAAATTAAATGTCATTTTTCACATTAAATTAGTTTGATATATCTACATCTACATTTTCAACGTGGTTTTTGATCTTCATAAAAAATTTTCATACCTTCTCTTTATGCAAACAATAATATAAAACATAAATAAATATATACTCCTGTGTGTGTTGTGCTTATAAAATTCTGATCGGCGATATAGCTTTACGATTTTGTTTATTGTTTTGAAATATCTTTTTGATTCATTCCTTGTGAGCCGTTTTTGTTATGAACACATTTGATTGAATTTTTTATGAACTTACCTTACAGAGAAAAAAATATTTACCGCATCGCACTGCAACGAAATTGAAGGACTGAACCGAAACCCATCGGAAACCATTTTCTTTAGTTATTGTTTTGTTTTTGTTTATTTATTATAGAATCTACACATACCTACACATTGGAAAAGCTTTGATTTGTTGAGAAAGTTTGTAACATTAACTATGCATGCTTGTTTCGTGTGATCAATTTATTTCATATATTTCACAATATGTTACCAGAAGTCATATCATAGCTACATATGTGTGAGGAAACTTTTAAAAATAGAAAACAAAGCTTGGTGTACTTGAGGCAGAGGCTTCACAGTTATTCCACGTTTTTGACTTCTCATGCGTAATCTCACCAAAATGTAACAATTTTTTTGAATTATTACAAAGCATTTAAAAAGAAAAGAAAACATTTTTTTTAAAAAAATGTATGTTGAAGATCGAAAAGATCACCTCAACTCCATATTGCGTTTCACCCAGGTACGGCAATTGAACAATTGAACAATTTGGCTGGACAAAGTACAGAATGTCAATGCATTTTATTCCATAACCCACATCGATGGAAAAAAAATAATAAGCAAAAACTCATAGTTCATCGTATTTTGACTCATTCCGGAAGGGCAACTTTTTATTTACCCTTCGATCTTTTTTAATATTTTTCCTATCTGTCAGCCTGATAATTTAATTTAAATTTGTTGTGTTAGCCTTTAGCCTTAGCTCAAGTTGGGCTGAAAACACACCGGATCAAACAAATTTTTTTCACTCGATAGTCTGTTTCGTTTGGTGGTCAAAAAGGCTAAACCACCAAGTTGGAACTGCGATCCATTGTAGTGTTCACGTCAATCAAACGTTTGTCGTTTAAAGTTTTTGGCATAGACTAAACCCTCCTTGTAAATATTTTGATATCAAAATGTTTATCCACGGGGATACTTACAAGACTTCTATTGAAAGATCATGGTTTCTTTTAAATTGGTTGATGGCAATCCAATGCTCCTGACAGATAATAATCAGCCCTGTCCATCTATCCGTTCGAAAATTTTTTCACCCATGTATCCGTTTCTATTGGCAAGAATATGCATCACTGGAAGCATGCGTACAACTTCAACATACGCTCAAAACGTCATTGTAGGACTACCACAAATTCACCTCTTCATAAAAATGGAAGCAAGACTGGCGACACACCGTCTCTTCCATTAAGGACACATAAATTCATATCCAAAACCGAAAGGACATCTGTCGATAATGGACAGTCTAGAAAAACTTAATAACTTTAGTATGTGCTTGGATGCTATTATTCCTATGTACAACTTCAAACTCAACTTCTCTATTGTCATCCCCCCTAGGGAAGACTGGGAGGACACAAAAGCCTCATCCTTCAAGGCAAGATATGGTCTGGTATACGAACGGCTCAAAGATGTTAACTGGTACAGTTTCCAGCATTTTCAGTGAATCTCTCAGAACGAATTTCTCAGTAAGTCTGGTTACTCACTGGTCCATTTTCTAAGCTGAAGTCTTTGCCATTAACCAATGTTCGAGAATAATATGTTCATCGAACACGAAAAACAAAACAATATTCATTTTCTCAGACAGCCAAGCTGCTCTAAAGGCGTTAAGCTCACCTGTCATAAGATCCAAACTAGTCCAAGAGACAGTCATGTCACTCCCTGAACTAGCAAGGAAAAACGCTGTAATCCTCCCCTGGATCCCAGCACACAAAGGCTATGATGGTAACGAGAAGGCAGACATCTTAGCTAAAGACGTCGCATCTAAACCATTCGTCGGCCCTGAGCCCTTCTGCGGTGTAAATAAAAGCAAAAAACACTGCCAAAAACATCTTACTGGGAGAATCAAATAAAGTTTGGCGTAACTCATCTGGCCAAACCTGTTCAAAACTCTTTGTCAGAATATACTGAAAAAACATCGAAATTCCCACTGAACCTCAATAGGAAAATACTAAAAATTTGTACAGGACTACTAACCGGCAACTGTTATTTAAAGAATCATCTTCACCAAATGAGGCTAGTAGCGGTTCCCACCTGTAGACTATGACTCGAAAATTTAGAAACATATCTGCACATTATTACGGAATGTCCAGAACTTTACGGCCTTAGAAAGCAAATACTTGACTTTGAGATAATCCTCAAACTCAAACTCATTCACCCACAGATACAGCAGTGCCCAGAGCAAGATCAACCTGCCCTTAATCTAATTTAATATAATCTAATCCGCTTCGATTGACATATCGGAACATCTTCCGGTTTAATGTAAGGAGTATCAACGCATTGCGAAAATTCTATTCTTTAAAAAAATTTGGCAGTTGTTCGTTAATATATTAAAAATAATATTAAAAATAAAAAAAAAATGGAATCTTCGCAAAGCAACAAAAAATCCCTCGTTATGGCAACTTTTGTACCCTAATGAAAAAAGATAAACACGAAGGTTCAGCAAGTGAGGTTGGTTGATTTGTTGTGTCACTTTCCATTCGTTTCACTGGGACATTGTATACGGAAATATAGATGGCTTTTTAGCACTGCTACTGTAGTTGATAACACTTTAATTTGCATATGGAATCCACTGGGGGAAGCATTCATTTTTAAAACCAATGGAACATACAAAATTGATTTTGGTTTTGTTCTGTTTAACGTGTAGTGTTGTGAATAGAACACCTATGGCTTATAAAAAATATTCCTTGAAGAACATTTTTATTTTGACATTTAAGTAGCATGTTTTAGTGCCTCTTGAGTGGATTCCCACTTCCTTACTTACTTCCTTTGGTGGGCATTACAGTTCGGGGTGAACCTGGGCCTCAACCAACATCCTTTTATAACGACTTCATTTCGGGCGAGCTCTCTCCAGTTTTCTAAGTCGGTTGAGGTCTTCATCCACTTGATTGCGCCACCTAAAACGAGGTCTTCCCCTTCCGCGATTTCCCTGCAATGTGCTTTCGAAGACTCGTCGAGCCGGAGCGTTTGAGTCCATCCGCTCTACATGACCCAACCATCGTAGCCTCGCGATGCGTACTCTTCTGGCTATGCCCATGTCGCGGTACAGCTCATACAGCTCGTTGTTGTATCTTCTTCTCCACACATTGTCTTCGCATACCGGAACAAAGATCATTCGGAGAATTTTTCTTTCGAAACGACCAAGGGTTTCCTCATCCATTTTCGATAAGGTCCATGCTTCCGCGCCGAAAAAGAAGGTCTTATACAAGGCTACCTTGGTTTTCCTGGAGAGGGTTTTGTTTCTCAATTGCCTTCTTAACCCAAAGAATCAACGGTTGGCAAGAGTTATTCTCCGTTTGATCTCCGCACTGATGTTGTTTTCCGGATTCCCTCTTCCAATCAAACTTAATCAAGTGAACTGATCTTTTTGCACAAATAAATCGGTTTGAGAGGGCCAACGCACGCTCCTAAGCTTTTCTTTTCTCACTCAACAATGGAAACACAAGTGTCAAATGAATGGGGTTTTGTGCTTAATTAACTTTGCTACGAAGTAAATACTTCGATCCAGATCTAATTTGCGACGGACTATCGTTTCGGAATTTCTTCCGTACGAATATCTCGATTGGACTAAATGTGTCGAATGGAAATTTTAGCAGTGATCTACCAAAAATTTTCTATTCTAGCTGCCATCAATTTGATGTGATTTCATTTCATGCCCCATGAAGCTGAAACTTCATCTTCTTTAAGTCCTCATAAAGCCTTACAATTTTTGAAGTTCCATCACTTCCAGAACTTTTTTTTAATGCTTATTGTTCATTTTGTCCTGATTAAATTAGGCAACCAAACTCAAATTTATTTAAAACGCAAGTTCTAGAATCTAGATCTTATTGTAACTAGTTGCCAACCAGTTTGTTAACAACCACTAGTCTCGTATGCGGCGTCACTTTCTATTGTGACCCAATCAGAACGCGTTAGTAATCGGTCAACAAACGCAAAATCTGATTTATGTTACACCTATCACTTGATAATTTTCAACTGGTTGGCAATTGATCTCTTATTAGTTGCAACCAGTTATTCAACAGCTGTCCTGTATGCTGCTTTTAGTTTTTGTAATAAGATTCCGATCAACCCTTTGTACCTCCCAATTTAGAAACGTGCCTTGCTGTAGAAATGTTGACATTGGCATTTCAGGAAAGGGGGGGAAATGTGTTTTAGGCATCAATTTTTTTTTCTGCGGGTATAGTCTTTCGCGAGGCAATGGCAGTTAGTTTTCACTGCGATGAAAGTGCTTTCTCCCTAAATTGTTTGAAATCAGTAAAACAAAAAAATTCTAGATCCCCTCCAATCATCAATTGTTTGTTGTTGAGAAAAATGCGATTGATATGACCGTTACCGAGCTTGTTGTACCCGCCTATTCAATCATTTTGTGTTTTCCTCTCCAACAAAATATTTTTTATACACACAAATTGGATAAATCGGCTGTAAAAATTGTCAAATGTTTTGTGTATTCATCGTGTTGATAGAAACATATTTCAAAAACTAGCAAACAGTTTAAGTGGAGTTAAAGTTTTTGTTCCACACAATTGTTGTTAAATTTCTCTTGTTGATCAAGTACCTGTGTCCTGTGGTGGTATTATGTCTCAGGTCCCACTGAAATTGTTATTGTCAGGGTAATCCTTAAGTTTTTCACAATCATTGGAGTGATTTTGAAGTATTTGTATGACTTTGCATGAAAGAGTTTTTAATATCTTGAAACCTTTCTCATATTTTTTTCATTTTTGTTGTTCACTTAAATGATTCTTGAATGATATAAGCATGAGTAATTGAAAATACCATACTGTTGTTGTTGCTCTTTTGGATTAGTTTGAAGTGAACATTTGTAAAATTTAACTATACATACTGCCAATCATATGGTTTTAACAAACTCTACACTATTTTTTATGTAATTCCTCTGCCATCACAACACATTTTGATGTTTCCATTTTTTTTGCTTCCATATTCTTCAATTCATTGCAGACAAAAGTTACTGACAGATTCAAATGTCCGTTTCGGAAACGTCATTCGGGCGTTCATCATCAGCCGACAAATCGGGTAAACCGATTTCTATCACAAGCAATCAATGCCAGATCAGTGGATAGAGAAAAATCGATTCTTGTAGACCGATTTACATTGCGGTTTAGAGAGAGTGATAAGGAACGAGAATATCACAAGGATTTCGATTTGGGATTCACTACTGCAATGGGATGCAGTTTATTACTGCTTATTTTAGGAGCAGCGCTTCAAGTTACCGCCCTGCCGAGAACATTGATACTATTGCTGCTTTTTTTGACGGCATTCATTTGGGTTAGTGCGATTCTTATGCTCTTGTTGGCTGTGCGGTTGAAATGGATTGCCTGGGATCTATCAGAGAGTTTTACATTGCGGTTAGCTATTACTATCTTCACGATTGTGCTCATATATTCTGTGGGACAAGTCAATGTGGTAAGTAGAAATGGTTTTATGAGGAACATTGAAGTCTTATTTATTTCCTTGGATTATAATGACAATCTTTTTAGTTTACGTGCGTTTCGGATCATCCTTGTTCAAGTAATGTGACAACAATACCAAGTGTGGAAGAAGATATGCTTATGCTGGCGCATCAAAGTGCTGCGCACAGGAAGTGTTCTTTGCCACAATATGTGTCGTTGTCGGCAGCTTTTGCGTTTTTGTCGGTATCAGTTTTCTTGAGGTAAGTCGTGACTTCATTATGTGTCTTTGAATAAATAGGTAGAGCTTCACCTTGACCAAATTGTGGGGTTTTTCACGGTCATGAAGTTACTGTGGTAGTTTTAAATTTAAGGCAAATACACTTTTCTGTACATCTGCAGATACAATTCAGGTTGACATATCTGTAGAGCTTATAGCTTCTTCGACGGATTCTGTTTGACTATCGTTACAACTAATTTTATCTCGGTCTCTTTTCAGGTTACCAATAATCTTCAAATCTCTGCTTATTATCATCATGGGTACAATTTATGTGCTGTACATCGAGCTATCGCATATCAATATCTTCGAATGTTACGACAGTCGTGTCAAGTATGTATACATGTTACCTCCTCCTTCGTGTTTCCCTGAGTAGTAAAGTTAAATTTTTCTCAAAATACCTTCCTCTCTTTTGATTTTGTTTGTGTTGTTTTTTATGGTTTTATTTTTATGCCACAAATTACTTCATACTTTACTCCCTTCCCCATTTAATGATATGAAACGTTAATGATGACACCCTTTTTGTGTGCAGCGCATCAATTCCACTCCATTTGGTATCATTAGCAAGGATTGTCATCTTCATGATCGCAATTTTAGTTCATGGCCGTTTAGTGGAGTGGACAGCCCGTTTGGATTTTTTATGGCAGCTACAAGCCTCGCAAGAGAAAAAGGAAATGGATGTGTTACAGGAGTCGAACAAGAGAATTTTACACAATTTGCTGCCAGCTCATGTGGCTGCACATTTTCTTGATGCTCAGTTCCGCAGTAATATGGTGAATAGAGAAGTAGTATATTGAGTGGTGTGTGTGTGTGTGATTCTGATGTATTTTATTTATAGCCGAAAAGCAATAACATTGTTGTGTTGGTGTGATTTGTATTATAAACTTTTTATTTTATTACCTTTTAGTCTTATATTTGTCCTAAGATAACATTAAATGCACGAACAAGGATTTAAATGTCCTTACTGTCAAGGTAACTAACACCTACTTCGATAGTGGAAATTACAATAAATTTAAGATGATGGCAAAGAAAAACAAGATTCATTCTCGAATAAATGCAAAATACAAATGCGGTAGTACACAAAAAAGTGTGTAGCTAAAATATTCAAAATATATAACAACTTATTCAGGCTAAAATATTCAGTAAATAAATAGATTTATTTCCTCTTTCTTTTCTCATCTTTTTCCAACTTAATATTTTCTAAAAAAAGATTTAGATTTTGATTCTTTGAGTTTATTTTACTGAATTTTGTGTGCTAATTTTTTACTTGCTATTATATTAGTAGCATTATCCTTACTGATAATCTAAGATTATTCTAATATCTTCTCAGACACCTAAGCTCTAGGCTCTTCTGTTTTCGGTCCAAGCTTGTTCAGTAGAAAGTCTTAATAATCTCTGAAAGGAAAAACTATGTTACACTTCATTTTTTGTAGGGTGTGATGGCATTCAAAGGGCCTAAACCTTTTAACGACCAGCCGGGGTAGAAATTTCTTTGGAATATGAGACTTACAGAGGATCATATCTACACACTCTGCCATGGAGGAATCAGCTTTCTACATCTATACGGAGTGTACAGAACCTTTTTCTCTTAAGAAAGCGATCGCCACATACAGAGATGATCTGCTGTCTAGTCTCACTCAAGTGTAAAATAACTGCTCTAAAACCTTTCACCTGGGTTTGGCTTAAAAAACATATAATTAAGAATCCGTAACTTACTTCATCGAATGCAGACGACTCTAGCGTCTTTTCTTTTCTTCTTTTTATCAAAATCTTGTGGGGGTTTTTTATGTGTACATAGGTACATAAAAAGAAAAATTGTCTTAAGATATCTATCCAGATTTTGTCTGTGGCATGCAACCAGCTGCTAATCGACTGATCTTTAACTCTGTCAGATGCAACACAAACATGGTGTTACTATTCGAAAGCCACAATTGAGCACTTTCTCAATAAATTAAAGTTTGTTCTGTTGTATTATTTTCTTAAGTAAATTCCAGACACAAAACCCCTTCTATTGTTCCGAACCCGGTCTTCATCCAGATTATTTGTGGAATGAAAGTATTCACTTCGGACAGTTTCACCTGACATCTAGTTTGACATTTCTTCTAAGAAGCCTTTAGACGTTTTACTGCTCTGATCCAGACCCATTTCTACTCATTAGTCACTGGAGACAGGCCCGTGTACAGAAAACTGGCAATAAAGAATTAGTAATCGGCGAAAAAATTCTCAACTTAAACTTTATACTGCACTTTTCGGAAAGCCACCTGGAATACTGAACTGTCAGCAAGATATTGGTTTCAAACTCATTTTGCTTAATTGATTGAGTGCTGGTCAATGACATATAATGTGTGGAGGTCCTTCACTTTCTCACTACCGAATCATTTTTAGATTAAGTAGCTTGTTTCTGGTTTCCTTGCCACTACATTTCGAATCGTATCTGAAGCTTTAGATTTTTATACTGCGACGGTTTAAACTTTAAAGTATGTTTGTACCAAATCACTCTAAAATCATCCTGTCATTTTACAGCTATCGTACTAGTGACTACTCTATATCCAATTTTGCTTGTATTCGAAAATTAATGAATTTCCAAGAGTTTTAAGTCTTTTTTTTGTGCAAATCATAGTCTACAGGTGTTACAAATTATTTAGGATATAAATGTAAATCTCAGTGTCGTTTTACAATTTTTAAAGTAATCGATGTGGATGATATTGTGCGTATACCCCACAAAACTGTCACGCTGACTTTTTGAGCCTCTTCAACTCTGATTGGCTTCGAAAAGTCCAATCATTCATTGTCTAGACAATTCTATGGTCTCTAGTATGTTGCACGAATCCATGTTCCGTTCACCGTTAAGAAACGTTAACAAAAACTTATACTATTTTTGAATGAACATCGTCAGACACTCCTTTGAAGTTATAAAATGACTATAGGGGAGATGGGGAACATTGATACATGAATGTGGCACCTTGATACAAGGGACAATACTTGAAAACAAAACACAACAGCCTCGAATTCATGTTCAGTGTACGTAATTGTATATTTGTCAATTCAATCTCATATCTGACCCGCAACCATATTTAGTCTTCGCTCTGCGCCTAGATACCTTAAATTTGTTTAGAACGATCTCATCTAAATTTTGGATGTTCTGTCGAAAAGAAATATTTTCATTAATGAAATATTTTTTAATGAATTTAAATGTTGAAAGTGGTGCCCGTGACGTAATGGTTAGCATGTCTGCCTGTTAAGTGTTCTGCTTTCCTCGCAATGTATGGCTGTGAGAAATACGATAGGCCCCTTGGTTTGCGCTCTGTTGGCGCACTTTATTTTTATTATTTATTATTTATTTATAAGAGTAAATTAGTGCATTTAATGCATGCTTTGAAAGCGACTGAATGCACAAGATATTTTACGTTGTTAGCAATGTCGACAGTTTCAAGTGAAATCGTTTTGAGGTACCCCTACTTCTCCTACGATTTGTTCATTCAAGCCCTAGATTTGCCCTGTGGTCGCTACAAAGCGTTTTTTTTAAACATCAACTTACCCTGAATTTCAAACTGAGTGTTTTTTGAGCTTCCTCTCAAGTTCAGGTATCAAAAATTATCATTTTTTGAAAACCGAAAACCCGATTTTTTTTTGTAAACTCACGGGGTTGTCAAGGAAACAAACGAACCCTTTATTTGTTATTAAACTCGTTTTGCGTCCTTTATCTGATACGCTTTTTAGAAAATCGTTGCAGGATTTAGTTAAAAAATAAATTATAAATGGCAACGATGTCTGCCTTAATTTTTAAATATCTACTGACCAATTAAATTTGTTACTCGGTTCGTTCATTGGAGCCCTGAGTATGTCCTGTAATCGCTACAAATGATTTTCCTTTCTTTAAAAGAAAAGCCTCTATTGGTTCTGAAGTTCGTTTTTGGGTCTACCTTGCATGAAGTTCCATCAAGCAGCACATGTTACAGCTTTAATTACGAAGCTGTTAAGTGTGCTTAAGTAGTTGCTTTTTTTTATTTATGGCGTAGACTACAAGCTTTGAATAAGTCAAATTGTAATGCCATCTTATTGTTTTCTTATTTGGAGTAAGCTTTAAATGTTTATGTATTTGATTATATGTGAACAATCGAGATAGATTTTATCTGAATACGTATTTCAATTTTGTGGCTATCACTGTATATTGCATTTATTTATTAAAAAAAAATTAAAACAAACCACATATAAAATTATACATAGTTTGATTGCAATTACTTATTATTTTGCTAAACCAGATGATTCGAATGAATTTTCTGTACTCTCCCTTCAGTAAGGACACGATGATCCTTGTTCCAAAAATAATACTAACTTAAGTTGAGTTCCTTTAATTTTTTTGCACTTGTTCTTCAATAAGCGAAGATTGTTTTAACTCTAAACAAAAAAGTTTAGTCACAGTAGCTGCAACCAGCTCTTTTACAACACATGACGACCATGGTCAACTTATGGAGAATTTGTTGTTTCCACACATCGCCATCGGCATCACCGCACGATAAGAGTAATAAAAATATAAAAACTAATCAAGCTTCTCAAAAAAAAAAGTTCAGCCGTTTGAACTATTTATTATTTGTCGTTTATTTCTTAACACTACTCTTACTTCCTTTCTATATTCAACACTCTCTACTGATCTGCTTCTTCTTAAATGTTTCCTGTTAACGCGTACGTGTCGTCTGTTTCTCTACCTCTCACCTTTTCTTCACGTCAATATGGCTTGCCCGTTAAAAATATAAAAACGTAATAAAAAATTACACACAAAAAATAAAAAAGCAATGTAATCTCGAGATTGTTCTGTGTTCCAACACTTTTACCCCTAAGCGAAGTTAATCATTTTAGAAGTCTGGTTTTGCTAATTTTTCTAGGGTAACCCCGGACAGGAATTATATCATCAAAGTTATGCAAAGGTTGGTGTGATGTTCGCCTCTGTACCGAATTTCCATGAATTTTATACCGAGTTGGATGGTTCCGATCAAGGACTGGAATGCTTGAGGCTTTTGAATGAAATTATTGCTGATTTCGATGAGGTAAGTTTAGATAATCTTCTCCTTCGCATTTTCTTTTCAAGTATGATCTCATTGAAGCTTCTGAAAGAAGACCGTTTCCAAGGAATTGATAAGATCAAGACAGTCGGTAGCACGTATATGGCGGCTGTTGGCTTGCTGCCAGGTAATTTAGAATAGAGCAATCTTCACGTCGAAAAGATTTTCTAATCCAATTCTCGTTTCAGAATTCAAAATGAACCCAACTGATCCTAATTCGATTCGAAGACACATGACCGCCTTGGTGGAGTACGTCAAAGCAATGAGATTGGCTCTGCAAGAAATAAACAGCCACTCTTACAACAACTTCATGCTAAAAATCGGTAAGAACTTCAGTGTCTTTTAAAGAAAAAAATGCTTAGTTAAAAGTCTTTCAAAGGTTTAAATATCGGTCCAGTTGTGGCGGGAGTAATTGGTGCTAGAAAACCACAATATGACATCTGGGGCAACACGGTTAATGTAGCAAGCCGAATGGACTCAACAGGTATACCCGGTTATACCCAAGTAACACAGGAAGTTGTAGACAGTCTGCAAGGATCACATTTTGAATTCAGGTAGATAGCTCTTGAAACTTGAATGAGCTTAAGTTCTATTGTTGAATAAATTTCATTAACAGATGTCGCGGTCAAATAAACGTCAAGGGAAAAGGTGATATGGTTACGTACTTCTTATGGGATTATGCAAATAACAACGGTGAAGTTCGTAACGCAATGCTCTCGAACCGCACAATCCAAAGCAACAATTTCTCAACACAACAACAGCAACAACAGCTTCCACAACAGCAACAACAGCAGCAACAACAACCATCACAAACAACTACATCACAAGTAATTCAGGCAATCGCACCACAAGTAACTCAAACAACGACCCCGATGCAAATGCATGCCCATCCAACTGAATACTACCAAAAGCAATCACAATTCAATGAAAGCAACTACCACATCAATATGAACAGTGAAGCATACAACATCAAGAAGGACAACTACGTGTACAACAACATAGATGCACCTAACATGTGTATGAAGCAACAACATTCGCCACAACCATCAACAGCTCAGCAACCAGTGATGCAACAATTTCAGCTGGACGAACAGCAGCACGCACAGTTGCAACAGCAACTACTAGCTCATCGATACCAAAAGTATCACAAACAAGCGAACTTTGTTGCAAACGGTGGACTTCCGAATATTCGTGAGAATGGCCATAACAATGGAGGTGCTGGAAACTTTAATAACGGCAGGGATCACCAGTATCTACAGCAGCAACCACAGCAACAGCAAATACTTCAACATCACGCCAATTACCATCACCTACAGCAGCCGCAGCAAATAAGGCAACAATTGCAACAGCCTATGGTTATGATGCGTGAAACATTCAATATTATTGAGAATCCTAGCTTAAGTGGAAGCACTAATCGTGATAATTACAATATTCGGGAAAACTATGGGCATCTGGAAAACTATAATAACATGGTTAAAAGGGAGCATGTAAATGGTAGTCGATATCATAATAACAATTACAGTAGCTGCAGGGAAAGTGAACCATTACTGCATGCCGCTCCTGTGGCTAAGGTAGGTGGGGGTGGGGGTATTAATGTGGATGCGATGTAGTGGGGGAATGAAATGTGACTTGCATAAATGTTTTCATTTTAAATTTGTCTTTATTGTGGTTTTTGGTAGTGACTGTGTTTGAGTAATAGTTAGTTTCAAGATCGCTTTTCTTTCATTCATGAGTGCTTCCATTGTCGGCGTTTGTTAACGGCATTGTGCGGATTGCTAAATCTGTACAAATGGCCACAATATTGTCATTGCACTCGCTAGGTCAAATAATATCCATAATTGTCATCGTAATTTTTCGCTCTAAATATAACCGGCAATTGGTCTGAGCGCTCCAGCTTCTCCTTCCTACAAACCGCTCGAAATACGAAAACCATTTTAATTTTTATTTAAGCCGCAATGATCAGCTTCTTCTTCTTCTTCTTCTTCTCTAACAGCCACAACGACTTTCCGTGATTTCGAAAGAATCACAAATTTCCACTTATATTCAGGCTGTTGACCCGTCGCGTCGCGTCGGGCTCGTGCGATACAACACAGTACTCTTAAAAACTAATTTTTATAAGTTGCTTGGTAATTGGGTTCAGCTGAGAAGATAAAAACATTGACATTGAATTGGATTTCGAAAAAGGTTTCTGCAACGAATACTCATCCTTGTAAAATTCAAATGAAAATTGTTAATAATAAAAAAGCCCGGAGCTATGAGGCCCATCTTCCACTGTCAAACTGTCCATTGATATTTTTTGTGGTGTGCATTGAGCACCTGTAGTTTGATCGTTGCCAAGCCTCAAGCGATACTCAGTACAATCGATAAATCATTTTTCACCGTTAAATTTCTAGTCTCATTTTCTATTTCCATTACATGTGCTAGACGAATATTCTTTTCAGCGTATTTTAAGTGGGAGAGAATATCTCTGCGTAACTTTTGTAGTTTACAAATTTTCTATTTTATAGTTTAATCTTTAGGAATACGCTGAAAATAAGCAATTACTTTTTTGAAGACTGAATAAGGTGAACGGACACTCGTCTGGAATGTTAAATCTTTGTATACTTATAAATTGCAATTAAAAGCAAGGCTCATTTCGAGCTTCTACTTTGTTGATTTGCTGAACGTACATGAAATTTCTTCAATACTGAACCGATTTGACCTCAAGCCCATACTTGCTTCATTCGCCTATGCATGAAGTAATGTGCCTAGGCTTAATGTTTATAAACAAGTCATAGAAAATTGAGTTAGTTTTTAATTCGTGCGTTTCTTGGATTCTATAAGATTCAAATGAAGAAAAATATGAAACTTTCTAGGCATATATGTCGTAAATGCATCTACAACGAGGCCGAGTCACTTAATAATGATTTTCAAAAACTTTTTTTCTGCTCATCTTCTTGGTACATACAATAATAGGAATCTACGATGTTTGTATGCATGCAAATTTGGCGTGAAAGGATATAGATTGTCTGATGAAAATGACAATAAAATTTTAGTTTATGAAGATCTATTAGGTTGTATGGCCTTATGAAATTGTTCCCTAAAGAAATATGTTTTAGAAAGTAACAAAATTCATTCGAACATAAGTCGCTTGAACCATCAAATATATACATATAAAAAAAATTGAATGATTTGCATGTTATCTTTAATATCTTCATTTATATGACTACATTCCTTTCATCTGATATTTATCTAATAAGTACGTGTTAATCAAATTTCTTGCATGTTTTCTACTATCTCGATGTCGTGTGTGCTTGTTTTCACAATAATTCTAAAGATTATGCCAATACAACAACAGAATGCACCACCAAAATACGATCCGCCTCGCTACACCTGTCCAAATACTGGATTGCAAATGCAACAGCTCCAACAACACCAACAGCAGCAACAGCATGCTCCTCCACTTCCAGTAGCACCACCGCCAAAAGCAACAGTAACATCAAGTCTGAAGAACAACACTCCACTCCTGCGCACTTACATGAAGCCATTGCCAAAACTACCCTGCGATTTGGAAGATAACCGAGAAATGTCATCAACTGATGATTTAAGCTCTAGACCACATTCGCCCAGTATGAGTTCCTCAGATGAAAGTTACTCCAAAACTACAGAAGGTGAGGGTGACGACGATTCCCCCCGAATAACGGCAAATCATCACATAAACAGAAACCTCAATCCTCTACAGTGGCTTTATCCTTGTGACATTCAAGTTGATCCAACATCACCTATTGTCGATATGTCGAATTTGAAAGATTTTGAAGTAAGTTCAACCACCGAGAGTCAAGGACAAACTACTACCACCCAAAACAAAGGCGATTCATGCAATAGTTTTGAGTATCAAGATCGTATGAGTGCCAAGAACTCGAAACAACAACCAACTTCTGCATCTACGACGAAGTCACCATTTGAAAGAGAACTGCAGCGGCTCTTAAATGAATCTTCCTCAAGAGCGCGAGCAGATAATTTGGCTCATTTTACTAATGGTGCTTGTGTAAATGGTGGTCATAATGGGTCTAACAATGGCAGTGCAAATCCACAGACTCAGCTTCAAAATAGTCGTAGTAACAACGTAGAATTAAGTTATTCAAGTAGCAATAGCAAATTAGGATCAACCAATAATAATAAGAACAAATACGATATGGAATCACCTGTATCTGAGAAGGGTTCCAAAATACCAATAAGTACAAGTTTCATGATCGCCAAACATCCGGTTGGTCTGGAAGCCATCAAAGAAATAACAAGGAATAAAAATCCATCGGAGTCAAGTCAGATGTGAGTGTATATTTTATTTTCCTTACCTTTGTATTTAATTGCTTGTGTACTTACTTACTTAGGTACTTCTATGCTCAGGCACTTCATTACTTACTTATTGACTTAGTTAGACGTTTACTCACTTACTCGCTTACTCACTGACTTATTGACTTACTTACGTATTTACTTTCTTACTTCATAATTTATTGACTTACTAACTGACTTTTTTGCTTACTAAATTACTTACTTGCATAATCACTTTCTTACGTACTTACTCACTGACTTACTTCCATACTTACTTACTGACTTAGTTTACTACTTATTTACTTTCTTGCTTACTGACTGACTTACTAACTATTTATTTGATTTTCACTATCTTTACAAAAAATCTGCTTGTGTGTTTAAGTTGAACGATTTTCTTCTTTGATAGGCAAACCTCCGATACTGAATCCTGTGAAATTCTCCATGACAGTCGATGCGGTAGCAACCAAAAGAATCTACAGATGCTTGATCTAGCTACAAGATCAAGTCAAAATTTAAACCATGCCAAAGATCACAATCATAGGCTACGTCGACCTCGTTCGAGTGAATGTGAAAATAGTCGCAATAGTTTGGACCTTATGAATGGTGACCACGATGACACTGAAGACAATTTAGCTGATGAAGAATTCGAAGACGATGAAGCGGGACGTGATGTGAGAAAGAAGATTAGCGTTACATCAAGGCAGGAAACAATAAGCAGTGGTACAGGAGGTATTGGTGTGGATCATGAATATACTGATGTTGTGTCCACTTCGGGAAGAGATCGTAGCGATAATCGAATGAGAGAAGTAAATGTGATAAACGATGAACTGAAATATGGTGCGGGTCATCATAACAATCATCACCAATCAATGGACTCAAATCCGGTCGAAAGTCAGTCAGAGTGGTCCGATGACGATTGTCGTGAGGAAGGAACGGGTAAGTTATATCATTGGTCTTTGTCGCTAAACATTTTGCATTAAATGATATTTTTGTTTGCAGGTGGTGCTGAATCAACGGGTTACATTACCGATGAGCCTGGTCTTGAAAACATCTCCCTCCTAAATGAAGCTGGACTCACCGACGCCGAAGGTGCGCTCTCAGATGTAAATTCACTTTATAATGCACCCGATGTTGATGACACATCAATCTCGAGTCGTGCCAGCTCTCGGCTGCTCAGTTTAGATTCATTGAGCGGCTTATATGACTGTGAATTGGACTCGAAACACGAGATGGCAATTGTAAATGTATCACATAAAATTACGAGTAAATTTGGACCGCAAAGTTAATTATTTTATCAATATTTTGAATTTTTTAAGTTTAATTTTCTTCGTTTTCCTTAAGTACTGTACTTTACAAAACGACTTTGTATTTTAACTATAAACTTAAGCAAAAAAGAACTAATTATTAGAAATTAACTATATTTGTTGTTCAACGTAGCTTTAGGCGGTATTAAAAAAAAGAGAAAAGTAAAGAAAACGATGTTTTCGTATTTGAGGAGTTTCAAATTCCTAAATTCAAATGTCTTCATTAGCAGTTTCGAGTTTAACTTCTTTTTTTTTTTATTTAATGTTTGTGTAATTGTAATTGTTTTACTTCTAAAGTTATAAATTTTTATTGACGCGTAGCGTTTAGCTATACAACTTTTCAAATAATTGGAGGTGCTTTAAAAAATTCATAAGACATAAGAAGTGCGTTTTGATGTAAACTCTAAACTAAAAGAGGCTCGGTGAGACGCTTCGTTGAAATCAAATCCTAGTGATACTTCAGTCAAGTTTGGAAGAATCAAGAGCTTTAATTATCGAGTAAAGAAATTTTATTCATTTCTTTTCGTTTTGATAAGTTGTAATGATTAGATTGGAAAAATATCTTACATTAAATTAAGTACTTGAAGCTGTGAACTGGCATCATCAACTCGTAACCCCCATTTTTCTGATTTTTCACAAGATTAGTGTTTCGTATAAATGAAAATTAGTTTGATATAATGTCATGCAATGACACAAGAAACCCTTTGCTTCAAAAGTCCTACGATTGCACTGATATCGCTATATGAAGTGGTATGCTATTATTTCATAAGAACCAACTCATATGATTCCATGGATTATAGTTAAATATAAAATCTGCTAAACCTATTTTTCGTTTTTGCAAATGGATTTTAGTAGATTATTGATGTTGCATCCCCATTTACAGATAAGAAGATCCAAGACTATGTCCGCGTGGCCAACCAGCTTTTGGACCTTTATAAAACTTTGCGATTTTCGGAAATCAGTTTTCTTTAAAATTTAAAAACATTCTAATAAGGATGTTACCTGATTTAATAAATATGGTTTATTGACCGTTTTATATATTCGTAGCCGTTTCCATTTTAAGGAGTTGTTATATTCGTCGTCAGTAACAAAGCCAATAGGGAAACTATTACACTAATGTGTAATGTTCAATTGGTTTCACTCGGGGAAGCACTCATTTTAAAAACCAATGGAACACCCACAATCGTTTCTAATCAGTTTAACGTAATATCCCCTGTATGAGTGAAACAACTATGGCTCTTAAAAAAATCCCTGAAGAAAATTTTCTTTTTGACATTTGAGTATCATGTGTTTCTTGAATGGATTCTCACTTCAAATCGAGAAGTGGCTGTCACTTCGCAGAATGATGAGAATCGATCTTTTTGCACCAATGAACGATTTGAGGATGCTCTTGGACGCTCCTTCGTTCGATTCGTCCAGAGGAAAGCGACATAAATTTGAAATTAGTTTATGCCAGCAATTCAGTGTGAACTAATTCAATCAGTTTGAATATATAGCATTTCCGAACGAAAAGAGTTTTAATTATAACATTTGGCAAGCAACCTGGATCTTATTAAATTAATTAATTTAAGGACTGTCAAGGAGAGATTCGGTATTAAATGCTTTTCGAGCGAAAAGTTTAGGAAAAGAGTGTTTTTTACCATGTTTGTTCTTGCGAAAAAGTCGAAATAATATGAAGTTATCGCACTCAATGCAATTCGGCCTGTTTTCTAAAGAATTCCTTGAGAGTATTCCATTTTAAAGCAAGAAAGGGTTATTAGTTTTGATATTTCTACGCAAACATTCCAAAATATTTTTCATTTTGGTGCTATGTATTCCAATTACAAAACCATCGAAACAGTTTCATAGAACTTACCTCCAATTTTTTGTCGATCATAAATAAGTGATAAAAATGAAGAAACAAAACGCACTTTGTCTTGAAACCCTTACTTATTTGGGTGGTACGAGTTCTGCTTGGACCTTTGCTGTGAATTATTAGATACGATAGCACTTCCTTTTTATTTTCAAAAGAATAATTTTAAGTCAAAATCTATGTGCTTTAAACTAAAAGCAAAGCATTTTATTTTATCTACTTATTTACGCTTTTTATGTGTTGCTATGCATTAATACATTTTATTTGTTATACAAAAAAAGATAAAAGAAAAGAAAAGATCTTTTCAAAAGAGAACTATAAAATTATAAAAAATAATGTAAATGAACCTACCTTAGATAAAGAAAATAGATTGTGGAAATTAATGATATTACTATGGAAGCAGAAAGTAATATAATAGTTATATTTAAGCACAATATAAGTATTAAGATAAAGAATGGTACTAAAAACACATAAATATATATATTTTCTCTTTACAAAAGGTAAACGTAGAAAACGAAATACTAAAAATTAAAAACAAACCCATATCGTGTAAATAATAATAAATTGAGAAATGGTGAATTAATTATTTAAAGAAGAAAAAAAAACCTGATATTATTTTGGTTACTTAATGATCTAAGCCATTCTAGCTATTTTCATTGTTTCTGAAAATTTTTAGGTGCCTGACTTTAAAGAAAAAATACTTCATTCTCATGATATATAATTCAAATTCACTTCATTTATCACACTCATAGAAAGTAAATATATATGTTATATATTAGAGCATTGCAAAATTTTAGGTGATTATTGCCAAAAACAAACACTCAAACACACACACATACACAATTATTGGAAAATCAGTACTAAATTTGCATTATACTAAAAATATTCTAGAAACAAAATTAAAATTATAATTATTATTATTATTATTATTATTACATTAAATGTATTAGTAAGAGATATTGTAATTTTTAAGTAAGTCTCTTTTTTCGAATGAATATATAATATATGAAAACAAAATTTAAGTATATGATGCGTTTACAGTTATTTCATTGTATTTTTGGCTATGAAAAGAGAGCAATGAAGAAATAAATACAAAAACCATTGAGGAAAACGGAAAGAATGATTTACAAAATAAAAACTAAAATATTAAAAACATTTAAATGGTATGGTTACTTATTTATTATGAATTGAGGCATTTGCTTTTCTCAATAAACGAATGTTATTCCTGTTTAAAGGTTGTCGGTGCACAAAGTGTTCTTAACATAAAGGCTGACACATTTTCTTCTGCTCGAGATTATGATCTTATGGCGCTTTCCATTGGACGAAAGGAACCGTCCTGGGGTGCCCAATAACATTCTTAAACCGTTCAGTTTCAGTTTTAATTCATTTTTTATTTCTTTTTCTTAAATCTACTTAGGAGCTAGCAAAAATGTATAAAACTAGCTTATATAACAACTTAACTAACTTACTGACCCTAAGCGGGTACTCTAAATTACTCAATATCTTAATTCTAATGCCTTTCGGCCTAAAGATAACTTATACGGATTTACAAACTAGAACTATGGTTAAAAACTATAAGAAAATTTAAAAACAAAAAACTTAGTTTGCTGGGTCATATTTTTTTTGGTTTTTATTAAAACTACTTAAAACTACTTAAATCTATTTAAATCTACTTAAACCTAGAGCAGCCACAGTAGCTTTTTTTTTTTTTGTTTTCTGTTTCGTATTTTTTGGAATTTTTATGTTTTATGATTTTTTTTAGATTTTTGTACTTTTTTTTTTTTTTTTTGGTTTTTTTTTTTTTTGGTTTTTAATTTTTTTTTTTTTTTTTTTGTTTTTTGGTTTTTTTTTTTGTATGCCACTGTGCCCACCCCCTATACCCTAAGACTTACACGCTAAACCTGTGTAAGCCAGCCATTGGCGACTCGCTATCAATATCAATTTGAGTTTCGTGCTCAGACAACCACCAGAACATGTTTGACATTTTAACAACGTCACGACGATCGCGATCTGAGACCGCCCTACTGAACCGAAGGAGCTCTTCAACGTCTCCGCCTACTGCGGTGACGTCTCGGCTATAAAGGAGCCGTCGTTCCACGGACTTACGGCAGACGTGGTAGATTAGCGGAACCGCCAACCTATCCTGAATCAGCCCTTCCATATCAAAATAGAGGAAAGCCTCCGGTGGGACAAATCCACTGAAGCGTGTTCTTTCCAAATACTCTCTGTTGGGGTAATAAGCCCCAAAGATCAGGCCATTGGTCGAGGTCATCGCTCTTACCGTGTGACCACGAGTCAGTTTTATAATGAAGTTATCGATCCTGTTTATTTGAGCCCCGTTGTAAAGGACCTCATTGGGATAATATTTTTTGTACTCCGACTCTGGTGTTCTGTGTAATCCAAGACAGGTACGCAGACACTGTCTCTCAAACACCCGAATCTTTTCCATTTGAGACGCTGTAACGTTGAACCACACGGGGCACCCATAGACAATCATTGGCCTTATGAGGGCCATGTAGCAAATCACTTTCACTCTGCTATCAAGTTGTCTGCTGTGAAACAGTCGCCTTGTCAGAGCAAAAGCTCCTCTAGCCCTGGCCAGAGCCGCATCCATATGTTTGTTAAAATATAGATACTGATCTAGCCAGATGCCGAGGTACTTGACTACTACTTTGTTTGGCAGTGGGTTACCATACAGATCAACGATCACCAGCTTGCGCCAGTTCTTTCTCGTATCCCATGAAGCCCGAGCCAACGGGGTCCTAAACACAATTGTTTCCGATTTCTGGAAGTTGATTTTCAACTTCCAGTCATCGCAATATTGCTGGATCTTATCGAAGTCACGCTGCAAGAGTGTTCTGATGACTTCGATCTTTGGACCTGTTCTGTACGCAATGAGGTCGTCAGCGTACGCTATAGCATGGTGAAGAGAACCAATAAGATCGCCGGTGAAAATGCTAAACAAAATAGGCGAATTCACCGCCCCCTGTTGTAGACCGTTCTGTATTTTAAAAGTTCTGGTAGAAGTTATATTGCAACTTTTCACAACAAACGTTCTACCATGAAGCATGTCATTCAGAATATAAAGCAATGGTTTACTCATGCCATACCTGATCAACTTATAGAAAAGACCGTCTAACCAAACGGTATCGAAAGCCTTCTCCAAGTCAACCAGACATGCACCCGTACACTGTTTTTTAGCTTTGTTCCATTGAATATCAGATACTAGTTTAGACGCGGCATGTATGGTATCATGGCCCGCCTTAAAACCGAACTGATTTTCTGGAATAATATGTTTGTCCTCAGCCCATGTGGACAGAGCTCTATTGAGAACTTTCTCGAATACTTTGCTGATACTCGGAAGAAGACTAATTGACCGGAGATTTGCTGGATTGGAACCATCCTTCCCTTTTTTAAGGAGAGGATGGACCACTGCCGTCTTCCAACGCACTGGATAATATGCATTATTCAGCGCATTGTTGAACAACGTGGTGTATATGTCCACCGCTTCCGAAGGGAGGTTTCGCAGCACAACATTGGGTATGCCGTCGACTCCAGCTGACTTCTTTTTCTTTATTTTGTGAAAGATGTCCAAGAGGTCCATCTTAGAAACGAACAGGGTGTTATCCCCGTTTCGCTGGGCGATGACTGCATTTGCAAGTCGGTCGTCATTGAACCTAGTGAAACCAGGATTCTCGGATCGCCAATGCGAGATCTCGTCTCTAAGATAGAAGTGTCCAACGAAGGCTCTATTTTCAAGGTCGTAATTCGGGCGAATGCACTCATTCACCTTATATACTCGCTCGAAAACAGCACCCACCGTCTCTACCTTCTCTTGAGCATCTTCCACTATAAAGTGGTCATCATCCAAGATGGCCTCATCCGGATCTATTCCTATTGTCAGTAGTAAGTCTTTGTTCTCTGTCGTCCTTTGGAGTTTAATACCCTGAAGGTCATTTTGATCTTTTCTCCTAAAGATTTTGTTTATTTCCGGAAACATACTCGGGTTGTTGGACTGCACAGCCCGAATTTTATTGTTCCAGAAAAGAGATATAGATATTCTGTAATTTTCTTTAATTAACTGTTGGAGATTTTTGATCTGTGACTTCAGAGTTCTAATCTCCAAATCGTGTCGGTCAGTAAACCTCCTGTGCAAGAGTTTGAGTCTTGACAGGAGTCTACTTTTTTGTTTGTAAAGTGCGTCTATTGTCGCGTTTCTGTACATGTTCGTAGTGTCATGTTGCCTATATTTAGGAATTGTCCTGTCCATTGTACTACGGATTGCATCCTCCATACGTTGCAGGTACCCATCGATCTCAACGTTCGACAGATTCCTGTTGCATGGCGGCGCAATACCGTTCGAACGAAGTTCCCTTGAGACGGCACCGGAAAAGCGCGGCCAACGTGTCTTACCGTAGTTGTAAGAGTGCGTCGGCACGTACTCCTCCAGTTCCACAAGGTCGTTCGGAAGCAGTATGACGGCGGCAAGTCCACAGTGGTCACTCTCGTACTCAACCGTCGTCAAACAATTTTTCGTCCGTCGAAGAATGTCGTCGGTCAGTTTAAGTCTTGAGTCTAAAAGTAAGAGATCCAAATAAGAGCCACTTCGAGGATATGAGGGCCTATCAGTAGCCAGTAGATCGACTTTACACTCAATACTGTGAAGCCCCAACCAATTGAATAGCTGGGTCCCCCTTGGATTGGCTAATTTATTTCCCCAATCTTGGTGTTTAGCATTGTAATCACCGGCCAAAAGGAAATAGTTTTCTTCTGAGTTCAGTTTCAGAGTTCGAAAAAGTGATTCGAGCTCTGTTATAAAACATGAGGGTTGAGAAGCCTCCGGCGCATAGATTGCGACCACATACAACCGCCTCCCCTGTTGGAGAGGGATGCATACGATACACGCTTCAAGCAACCGGAATCGGCGTACTTCACCACTATATATTACCTTATGAGCAATGCCCTTACGTATGAAGATCGCAACCCCACCCGCGAAAGTCGAGTTGGGTCGGTCTCTCCTTACGATAATGTAATTGTTATTCGTCATTTTGTGATGCTGGTTTAGCCTAGTTTCGCTAACCATACATACATCTGGACGTTGGTCTTTTAACAACTCAAAGAGGTTGGTTCGTCGTTCTATCCTAACTAGCGAATTCACATTCACGGCTAGGATCTTGAAGGGCCTCTCCGGCAGCGCGCCCGTTAACCTAAAAATTGCGCAAGCGTAGGCATTGCACGGTAGATCACATCTACCCTACGCGCCTGCTCACTTATTTGCCGTGATAGATCGCTCATTTGTGCCTGAATGACACGCAGAGCGACCATCACCTCTGACTCCCCAGCAGCTGCCTTAGACACAGATGGCTGTGCGGCCGCTTTCTGAGGAGGCTGTACCGTTTTCCCAGCCCCCCATGCCATTTGGGCGTAGGAAACTTCGGGAACGACGGCCCTTGGAATTGGTCTGGCTGGTTGCCTTCCCTCATCCTTAGTTGCTGTTGGAGCAGCTTTTTTTGACTTTTTAATCGTCTGGTATCGAGGACAGCCCCGATAATTAGCAGGGTGTCCATCTCCACCACAAAGAACACACTTCAGCAGGGTCTTGTCTTCGACCCTTGCCTCCCCGAGCTTACACTCTTTATTATTGTGGTTCTCACCACACTTAACGCATCTCGACTGCATGTGGCAGTTGAACGCGGCGTGGCCGAACCTTTGGCAGCGAAGACATTGTAATATGTCCCCGTTCCTGTTTAATTTTTCCCATCTTACCATCTGGTAGTCCAGGACGGAGATTTTCCTTAGACTCTCCAGACGGCTACTGGGTGATAGGGTGACGAGGAACATCGGCAATAGCCGCTTCTCCCGTCTTGCCTTGGCCGTGGTGAACGACTTAACCCCGATAAAGTCGAGATCATCGCCCGCCAACCTGCGGAGTTCAGTTAAGAGCTCCTCTGGATCAGAGGAAGGCTCTACCCCTTTCAAAAGCATGCATTTAGGTTTCTCTTCTTTGGGAGTATACGAGAAATGCTGAGTGGTTGTCTTTGCTAACAACTCACGAACAATCTTATGTTCACCAATGCTATTGCATTGGATCGCATGTCTATCAACTCCGAGTCTCTTAATAGTAAAACTATCGCCAATGGCGGACTTACATAAATTCTTTATGTCGTTGAATACCATCCTTAGAGTATTTATTGGGGGCACCCTGCTCTTTTTAGTGGTCTTCTTTTGGGGCTGCTGCTGCTGTTGTTGTTGTTGTTGTTGTTGCTGCTGCTTCGGCTTCTGCTTCTCTGCTGGCTGCTGCTTCTTGCTGGGGATCGATGGCGCGGCTTTTTTAGTCGCGGTCCCCCGTGGCTGCTCATGTGTAGCAGTTTTCTTTCCCTCTACAGCTATTTTAGCTGTGGCTGCGGTTGCATTTTTATTGACAGCAGCCTTTGTTGTTGCTAGCTGCTGTTGCTTGGCAGTTTTCTCTTGCTTGGCCTCGCATTCCGCTTTCCTACGGGCTTCTTGCTTTGCTTTTATGGCCTCGATCTCGCCAAACAGCTTCTGAATTATCATATTCAACTCTTGCAGTCGCTTTTCTTCGTTCTTATCTGCGTTTTTGTTTATGTCGTCAACTACACCGTCTCCGTCTGCTAGTGCAGCGAAGGAGTTGCCGCTACCGTTGTAACGGCCCTCGCCACCGTTTGACTCATAGTCATATGTTGAGTTCAAACTGACTATGGACTCTGTGCTGGTCGACATTCCATCGTCGTCGACCTCCGCTGCTGCTCCCTTCTTTGCCTTTTGCTTAGGCATCATGTTCGGCTTCGCTTTTAAGCGCCGCCTCCTCTTAATTGCAGTTGTTGCAACTGCTGTTGTTGCTGTTGATACAGCTATCTCGTCAGCGGCTGTTGCCGCTATCTGATCTGCGGCTGTTGCCGCTTCTGTATTTGTTGTTGTTGTTGTTTCCGACAACTCCAACGTTCTCGACGATGATGGACCGGACAGGTCCATCAAAGCACCACTTGCCTCCTCAAATTCTTTGAGGAGCCGCTCCCTCTCTTTTTGTTGGGCGATTTTCTTCAACCAGAAGATGTGCACTTTTAAATTTGCGTCGGGATCGAGATCGTGTTCCTCCACACCGACGAAATAAGAAAAAAACTTTCTCTAATGCCACTGCTGGGGGTCGATCCTGAGACCCTCTGCACCGAACTCGAACACCTCTTTAATTAGGCTACTGCCCTTATTAAAAATTCACTGATTTTATTACTTCTTAATCACAAACCGAATTTATTGAATACTGCCAAAGTCGCCAACACGTCTATGCGCTCTTGCAGTTGCTGAACGACGATTCTTAAACCGTTACATAGTGCAGAATCATGAAAAGCGATGTTTTTGCACTAATAGAACGGTTTGAGAATGCTTCTAAACGCCCCTGGATCGTCCAATGAAAAGCGACAAAAGGTTGCGGGTATGAAAACGAGTGCATACAGGATGATGCCTTGATGAGATCTCCTAAGCAAATAGTGAATTTCGTTTTTAATCAGTTTGATTTCCCTTTTTTAAAAACTCTTTTCTTCATGAAATACATAAACGAACGCAAATATGCGAGTTGTACTGAATTTTGTCGAATTGTACTTTTTTACTTGTACAAATCCAACTGTATGGAATTCGGTACAACTGTACCAAATTCTTCATCCCTGATCCGGATATGTTTTTGTTGAATTATTAGGTTCGTTCGGTGAAGCTCTGGGGCCCTGTGGTCGTCACAAAGCTTTTTTTGAAGAACCTAAACTCGCCCTGAATGTCAAAATGACTGTTTTTGAGCCGTGGGTTTGCCCTCAATTCGCTTTAGGTTATTGCTGGGGCGAATTTACGTAATGAACAGGGTTGTCAATTGGCATGTATTTTTGTTCAAATGACATGTTGATTTTGTGGTTTAGCAAAAATGCGCAAATTTGCAGCAAATTTCTGCAAAATTGCGGGAGCTCCGCAAAACTCCGTCAAAGTTGTAAAAAGTTTCTCAAAGTTACGCAAAATTCCGATTGGTCCCTTATAGCTCTGCAAAGTATCGCAAAGTTCATCTCCACCCTTCTACATGTCCCAGCTATTGTGTCCTGCAGATGCATACACCATTCTAGGCACTCTTTTGTCGCGGTACAGATCAGGTCGTTAAAAACAGTTATCATCGTTTTTTAAGAAAGTTTTACTTTATCGGACTATTCCGTTATGACTGCCCAATGGAACGTTTTGAACAATTTTTCGAAGTTCATTATCTTTGTTTGAAGACAGCATTATTTATGTAATATGCTTTTTGTTCGAAAGCCAATAATTAATTAACTAAAAAATTCGTGAATATAGTCTGGGTTACTGAGTATCTAATAGTCCCGATTTAAAAAAAAAAATTGTTCCTGTTTCGACATTTAACTCTTGAATTTGGCACAATCCTTTTAAAGAAGTGTTCAAAAATCGCTAGGCAGTTAATCATGCCTTTTGACGGAGCACCGTGCATTCTTCAAAGTCAAACGATTTTTGCAGAGATGCCTAAGCAAGATGCCAGACAGCTCGTCTCTTAAAGAATATACGGGTCATATGCTACTTTGAAATCGAGAAAAGATGCGAGTCGATATTGTATTGTCGAGTTCCTTATAAAATCTGCTGCAATTGTTGACGTAGGGTGTCATACGTTCAGATATTTGGGTTGTTTGTTGAATCCCAAAGTTGGTGAATTTACTCATGAATTCACTGGTTAATTCAGTGTTAAAATTACATGAATTCACAATTGAATTCATGAGTCAATTCCCCAGTGAATTCATCGGTGAATACACCAGTAAAAACATTTGTAAAATCACCAGTGTATCCGACAGTGAAAGGACCCTTCGACCGAGATTAATTTACTGGTGAAGTCGCTCTATAACACAACAGTCTGCTGTTCATATAACGACTTTAATTCGATAAAATATTGATTAAAATATTGTAGTACATACTAAAATAATCGATGACGTGAGAAGTCATGCCGAAAATACATAATTCAGTTACGTATTACTCGATCACGTGTTCGCTATTTCGGCCCAGGTTTTTTGTTTTTGACAATTAATAGGGCTGTCAAGCAAACCTGAGTCAACCCTGTGTAGAGTTGAAAGAATTTTACAGCAAATATATAAGTTCTTATATGCAACGTCAGGGAGGCTAATTTCTAATGTTGGCAAAATCGTTCAAAGAACGGACAAATAATATTCAATTTCCATTCATCGGAAATGGTTTCCTCCAACCGTATCATGCAGAACAGCTAGTGGCAACTCCTTTTCAATCCAACTGATATCCTTACTGCCTTAAAAAGTTCAAAGGTTATTTTATCTCAGATTTCATATGGCACACTTAACTTCTTCACTTGGTTAAAGGAGGGTGTGCATACTTGGGCCCAGGGCGTACACCTATGAGACTAGTACCAAATGAAAGCTTACGTTCAGCCCAATCAGTCTGCCAAATATTTTTGAATTCGGTCTTGGTGATTTTGAGATAATTAGATTAGCGCCGGAAATGGGAAAAATCTGACATTTCTGCAAATAATTACGTATATCTCGAAAAGTATAGCATGTAGAACAATGATTTAGATATCATATGAAAGATCATAAAAATATCTTTCATTTCATTTAAAAAACAGTTTTCGAAATGCCTTATATTTCGAAAAGACAGACATAAAAGTTGTTTGAAAAGAAATATTTTCGTTGGCGTTTGCCAGCCAATATCTCGAAAAAATCAGTGATGACCTGTATTTTTTTTTGCACCACTTTAATCCTTAATTGGTAAGCTTCAATTTGATATATAATTACGCTATCATACATAAAGCATATCACGTACATTATACACAATTCCTAAAAAAAATTAAACAAAAAATATGTTCCACAGCAAATGCATTTTTTCATTTAATTTTTCGCAGTTCCAACTTTGTTTTTTACTAAACATAAAAACAAAATACACATTAATGCTACAAATGAAAAAAAAAACCACTAATCTTCGTTTAGATCCATCAAAATACCATCCAAAAACAAATCTAAAAAAACTGGTTGCTAGGTACCAAGCTTAAACATACAAGTCCGCGACCGTTAGGCCTAATTCGTGAGTAAATAATGTAGTGACACAAAAACAAGTAATTCATTCGCGGTCTTCAGGTGTTGTACTCCATTAACGAAGTATTGAGAAAAACTGTATCAGCGCTTCAGATTTAAGAATCAGATTTAAGTGTTTTGAATTAAAAAGTGTGAAAATGAGTAATGTTAATAACTGTGCAAATTGTAGAGTTCGCTTGAATAACTTGATTCAATATCGAAGTATTCAAAGCCATGAAATGCGGTTAGTTTTAGCCTCCTGGATAACACCAGATGAAGTGAGTTGCAGTGTTTATTTTTTTTTTTTGTTTTTTAAATATCTTATTTAAATTAAAGATATCTGAGTCAGATTTGGTATGCTTGAATTCTTATCGAATTATTGAAAGGATCACTTCAACAATCACCCTAATCCCAATTGCGAGTATTGAATTTAAGAATTTGCCTTTGCTGTGGATCTTCGTTAAGATCTCGCAGAAGTCGCAACGTACCTCTTAACTGTCGTCAGAGGTCTATCTTGAATCAACTGTTACCAATTAATCAGGTTAGTTTTAATTTTTTTTTATTTTTTTTTCAATTAAACCAGGTGCCTAAAAATAATTTCTTAGCATCGTAATTTGCAGAGAGTTTGCCTACCTTGTTGACTCCGTGCAAACTGCTCTGGGCGTAGACATCGCCGCGAAAATATGATTGAACTAGACGAAGTACCTCATATTCCCGTCACTGTTGCTGAACAGCTACATGACCCACCGGTAGTTCAGCAAAAAATACAATCTGCTGTATACAAGCGTATTATTGTGACTGAAAGGCGATGTATATTTCCTGGCTGTCAAGGATCTGAATGTTTTAGAGTTCCAGAACTTATTCGCGAATGATTATTGATGGACCATAAATTGTTTGTGCCGGGAAGTAGCAGGTTATGCAGTTCCCATCTTTCACTACGCAACTGGACGTCATTGGTTGATATGGACAGCAATGTTTCTGACTTCACTGGAGCGCAGATGGATGAAATGTTGTCGCTATCAAGTAATACTTCTATGAGGGCAATTGATTTTAGTGATATTAGTAGTATCATTATTATATTATATATATGTATATTAGTATTAATCCTCATTTATGTTTATTATTTTAAATCGTTTGAATACTCCTAATTATTAAGGTGCCTGTGTAAGAGAAAATAATCTTAACAGAACCAGAGCCATGTTCAGCCGCATCGATGGTAATATCCCGAATTTAAGTAATTTCCCACAACTCACTATTCAAGAACTTCTATTGTAACTGTCTCGTTGGAATGAGGACTGTTGGTTGTTGCGCTCATGTCATGAGTATTTTATGGTATTTGGGTTGCTCAAGACACCAGGAAGCAATGAATATAGCACCAGCTTTGTTTTTAGATGGTATTTTGATAGATCTAAACGAAGATTAGTGGTTTTTTTTTTCATTTGTAGCATTAATATGTATTTTGTTTTTATGTTTAGTAAAAAACAAAGTTGGAACTGCGAAAAATTAAATGAAAAAATGCATTTGCTGTGGAACATATTTTTTGTTTAATTTTTTTTAGGAATTGTGTATAATGTACGTGATATGCTTTATGTATGATAGCGTAATTATAAGTGTGTTTAATGACCTGCTCTAGATCGATCTAGAGCAGAAAAAAGCAGCTTTTTGGTGTTTAATGACAATTTTTCTACTCCGAGCAAGAACTTTTTGTGTTTAATGACCTGCTCTAGAGCTTTTAGAGCAGCATTTTCTGCACTTACTTTTGAGTAAGAGTAGAGTGGAGCAAAGTGTCAAAATCAGCTGTTGACATTTGATTCAAATATTTTTGTTTATATTTTGCGTTTTGCAATCTATTTGGAATCGAATTTAACTTAAAATCAATTGAATTAACATCGCATGTTAGTTTAGTTTTGATTCCAATGTTTCCGAATATATATTTTTATTATAATAGGATACCAAACATAATTTTGCAAACTAGCAAAGGTCACAAAATGTATGTTGCTTTCTTTACAGCTGACTTTTGCCACCAGCTGACTCTGCTCTAAGTTGCCTGACATTTTTCATGTTTCTTGCTCTGCTCTGAGCTGCGCTGCTCTGCTCTTTTTTCATTAAACACACCTTATATATCAAATTAAAGCTTACCAATTAAGGATTAAAGTGGTGCTAAACAAAATATGGGTCATCATTGATTTTTTCGAGATATTGGCTGGCAAACGTCAACGAAAATGTTTCTTTTCAAACAACTTTTAGGTCTGTCTTTTCGAAATATAAGGCATTTCGAACACTGTATTTTAAATAAAATGAAAGATATTTTTATGATCTTTCATATGATATCTAAATCATTGTCCTACATGCTATACTTTTCGAGATATACGTAATTATTTGCAGAAATGTCAGATTTTTCCCATTTCCGGCGCTCAACTTCAAGTCTAATTATCTCAAAATCACCAAGACCGAGTTCAAAAATATTTGGCAGACTGATTGGGCTGAACGTAAGCTTTCATTTGGTACTAGTCTCATAGGTGTACGTTCTGGGCCCAGGCTCCATAGAAATATGCACCACCTCCTTTGTATGCTCTTTTATTTTCTTTTTTCTGCTTGTAGAACTCACGAGCTTGGGCCTGTAATACAACGCTACAAGTTTTCAATTCAAAGGAGTATGTCCAATGTCCATTCCACTTGTAGCATGGTAAGCAAACTTGTTGCTTTGTGTTACGGAAATTCTTCACACATGTCGTGATTCACCTGTATTAGAAGAACTTGTACACCCTAGCTGCTGCACAAAACTACAATTACTTGTAATACAAGTGAATTTTGACAAGTGTATGAAGTTTCTGTAACACAAAGCTTCAAGTTTATCTGATTTTCTACAAGCTTAATGGACATTATCCCACAAGTGGCTTTTGACATGTAGACTAGTACATTTGTGTTACAGGCCCTTGGTTTTCCTGTATGCTTGTGTTATAGGATTCACGAACAGTTGCCTCTTCCAATTTCAGTTTTCCTCATATCGTTTTACAGCTTTTATTAGAATGGGCGTGAGAAGGGCATCCTCATTTGTACCTATGCTACATTTTGGGAGTGATTTAAGGCAATTCGTGTGCGAAACTTTAAACATTCAGAGAAAATCAAGAATGTCCATCATCAACTTGTTATGCGATCGAAGAAACGTGTGTGCAACTCGATTTAGCCCCGATGCTGTATCGATTGATCTGAGTCTGTTTCCGGAGGTTTTAACGAGGGGTGTGACGAAGCGTCACAGTTTCTACCCAAAAGGCCACACCAAAACAATTCACGCATTTATTTTTCTAACCTATGCTATGGTGAGCCCATGCTCCAAGGCCAAGCGTTGGTTACCTTTCAGGCGTGTACATTTCTTTATGGAGATATGCAATGACAATCTCCATCTCTCTTTTATCAAAACAAAGTAAACACACACGACAGACGACACAGGCTGTGTTGCCAACTTAGTGGAATTTCCACTAGATCTGGTGGTTTAGACGTGCCTTTCGGCGTGAAAAATTTGGTTTTAGTGGCTGGTGGATTTTTTAGCGGATTAGATTATTTAAGTTAGTGGACAGCTTCGCGTTCAACCACTAGTTTTTTTTTAAATTATTTTTCTAACCCTACTAATAACATTTATCAGATTTTTTTTACTTATCTTTGTAGTGTAGGTAACACCGAACTCAAGCTTGTCGGGATGTCGGGGATTCCCCCAAAATTGTTTTCTTGAATGAACGAATATGAACCTTATTAGTACTGTTTCAAAGTTGATTTGATTTGAAGAAATTTTAATTATTTACTTACTGAGTCAATCAGTTTAGTAAAAAGTATAGTTCGCTATTGTTTGTTATGTGTCTACCTACTTATACGTAATGTTTTCCTACTTTGAAGTAACAAAAATGATTATTTCATAATAACAATAACGTTGTTGTTGTTGTTTTATTTTTAAATTATATTCAGGTAGGTAGTTGTTGTCTTTAAGTTATTTAGTGGAATTCTGGTGGTTTGATAGGCCATTTAGGTTTTAGTGGTTTCTGGTGGTTTACGCTCCCGCATTTGGTGGGTTGGTAAATATAAAGTTGGCAACACTACGACACACTCCTCTCCAAGGCCAAACTTTGTTTACTTTCCGCGCCGTATCTCTTCATGTGCATTTTCTTATGGAGAAATGCATTGGCAATCGCCATCAAATTTTTATATGGAAAACTGTCACTGACTTATAGTTCACATTTTGTTTCTGTAGCAAAGTCTATGAATAGGGGTGAATTAATCACCAAAAAACAGAAAGAGTTTTATCGGTTTCTATTTGATCTGGGGGCCTACCATGTAACTCTATTCTACAATAAAAACGTTCGAATGCCCAAAACTCTTCATCCATAATTCTTAAGGACATAGACTGCTATTATACGGTGAAATTTGTTGCACGAAACTGTTCGAACACCATAAGTGCAAAAGAGAATGAAAGTTCGAAAAACAGAGATGGACAATGTGCTACCGTGTGTCGCATGGGTTATGGTTTCGTGAAACAGCTTTGACGTTTCTCTTTGGGTGGGTTCGAGAACCTATCGGATAGCCTATCTCGGATAGCAGTATCTTGGATACCTTTTTGAACGATCCAGATATCTTTTTCCAGATTGCTGCAGACAACAGCTGTGAAATATTAAAATTCGACTTTTGAAAATAGAAAAACATTCAAAATATCATTGCTAGACGATTATAACTTATTTTTTTCGATTTCCCATGCGTTTTAAAAGACTCTTATGCTGAAATAAATGCACACCAAAACAAAAAATCAACATGAAAAGAAATAAAAATAAATTTTCTATCAGCTGATCACTTGATTAGAAAGGTATACCAAAAATACTCGGATACCTTTAGATAGCTTTTTAGTTGAAATGGGTGTGTGACTCTGTTAAAAGTTTAACACGTAAACAACAACAACAAAAAGCTATCCGGATACGATTCTCGAACGCCCCCTTTGTCTTTGTTCGTGTTTCTGTTTATTCTGTTTCATTTGGTTCAAAAATAAGAAATAGTGCTAATAATAATGACTTCTTTGTTTTTCAATTGCCAATAAAAGAGGTTTTGAAGCAACCAGGCACTGCCAGATAACTATTTTTCCCCAAAAATAAAAACACCGAATGAAAAATAAAGAGAAATGTGAAACTAGTTTCATGAAACTGGATTTCATCGTGTAATAACACTTGCGACACGGGATGACAGAACAAAGAAGAATTCGAAGTAGTTTCGTGCAACAAATTTCACCGTATAATAGCAGTCAAAGGAGAAAATGTGAAACTTGTATGAAACTCGGAAGTTTTCGTCGAAAGCAATTGGTAGAACTGAAACTCGATTCTATTCTCATTCTCAGATGCGTTAAAAAGAAGAATCAAAAATAACTTTCGAATGATTCGAAAGTAGAATCGAGTTACATAGTAGGGATCCTGGCTTATTTGAGCTGAACAAAAGGAATTTAACAGTCACTTTTTTTCGTTCCACCGAAAGAAATTCAAAACGTTCTGGCTTATTTGAGGTGATTATTGATATCTTCTTTATTTTTCGTTTCGACTTTAATAGTCTCCGCAAAAGGAATTCAAATGGTTCTGGCTTATTTGAGCTGAAACATTGATATCTTCCTTATTTTCTTTTTGACTTTAAAAGTCTCCGTAAAAGGAATTCAAATTGTTCTGGCTACTTGAGCTTGAGCATTTGACTTCTTCTTTAATATTAAGCCTCCACAGAGGGTATTTGAATTGCTCTGGCTTATTCGAGCTGAGCGTGTGAACCCTCCTTGGTATCATCCACCCGCAGACCTTTTTCACGAAGGCCGCCGCCGTCGACAGAGTGTTTTGCCTCCACGCAGACGCATGCACTTTCTACGACGTCCGCAACCGTCGATAGATTGTCCTGCCGTACAACACAAAGCAGGCGCTTCCTACGCAGTCCGCCGCCGCCGATAAATTGCTCTGCCTTGCACGCAACGCAGACCTTTTCCACGAAATCCGCTGCGGCCGATAGAGCGCCCTGCCGAACGCAGAGCCAGATAGGAAGTCACCGCCGCACCGCCGCTGTCATACAGAGGGAGTATTAGCCGTATTATATAACCGTATTCCAGAGAAACCATCCATATACCAGCCGTTCTTGGATTGACATCGTGAATACACTTCCTTCAAGAAATTATTTAACTTGTTAAATTTTGTAAAATTAAAATAATTGTAGACTTTATCCTGAGAAGACATATATACTCGTAGTAATAAATTTAGAGTTGAAATTTAAAACCGACCGTTTCGCGTCTTCATTTTGAGAAGTTGGACCGCCGAAACCCAAGTCTTACGACGCTTCCTTGGGTAGACCCTGGACACCCTGAGTCATACCCCAGCCTCGCAAAAGAAGCATCACAGGGGGCTATGCTAGCTAAATATGTTTGTGCTTTGTGAGAAAAGAAATATGTAGAAGAAAAAGAAGAAAACGAAAAAGAAGAAGAAGAAAAGGAATATTTTGAAAAAAAAAAACATTTTTCAACACATATGTAAAACTTTTGTAAGCCAAAAGAATGTCACACAGCTCACTGTTGTGTTTGTGGAAAACACGCCCTCCACTAAAAAAAAACCAGTGGTAAATATGCCCAACCCCATCAATAATTTTTACTTTTCTTGAAAAAGCTCAATTGTGAAGTTACTTGAACTGGGATCCTACGAAGTGTAGTTCTTATTGCAAATGACAAACGTCAGTCTGCTGATTTAAAAATGTAATTCAAACCTCATATTCACATGTCGCTTTCTATGCCTCCATCAAAAGATGACTCCTGCATAAATTATTCAATGCAATTATCCTCATAAAGCAATCACTGAGTTATTGTCGAAAATAATTGCAACAATGCCTACGACAAAATGACAAAATGACCCAATTGCATAATATCAGTTCATTGACGATACCAAAATGGAAAGGACTATAGCTTTAGTCACAGCTCTGATTTGTTTTCATCAATCAGTGGTTACAGGAAAGGACATAAACTTGGGTAAGAAATCAGCCAAATAGTCAATGGGAGCGTTTTATTAATTGAGAACAAAAAAAAGTTTTTCTTGTAGAGCCTCTGCAAAATGATATATCCAACGACATATCTTCAACACTCAAAGACATCGAACAATTTCATTTTAACACAAAGATAACAAAAAACATATTGGTTGTAACGGGGGACATAGATAAGGACACGGAAAACCGTATGTTGGTATTTTTAAAAGCTCTAAAATTTTTAAACATCCATTTATAAACAGTGTGCAGCATTCTGTCAGAGAATCTAGCCATCGTCATCGACTTCAGTTATGTGCCTTGGGCAGATAAATTGGATTTCATTTCATATACACCCTATGTTCGCGTTGATTTGCTCATATCGCCACTTTTGAACATTTTCGCTGATTTCCTCAAAGAGAAATCAGCTCATGATGTTGCTTTAATATTTCAAAACGAACAGGATACTGATGAGGCAATCGTTCACATCGTCCAAGGATACCCCTTCAGAGTTATCATTTTCAATGGAGCTGAGAAAGACTTTATGAAACGATTGGAAAGCCTACGACCCACTCCATCTTACGTAGCCATTTTTGCTAAAGGCATAAATATGAATTATATTTTTGAGAAGGTGTTTTTGGAGCATGGGTTTGAGGTTTTGAATTTTTTGGTTAATATTTTCAATTTTAGATTTACAAAGCTAAGCTGTTCGCTCGACCTACGGAATGGCATTTTCTGTTTTTGGACTCGAATGAACAAGCATTCAAATTGTCTGAAAAGGTTGAAAATGCAACCAAGTTCGGCATCGACTTCAAAGGATTATGCCAAGCTATTGAGATGAAAGATAGTTTTTGTTCTTCAGAATTTAGTGTAAGTATGCTAATTTGCAAAAGACTATTTGACAAAAGATCATAAAGGCAGGTATAACGTATAAGGTTTGTTCGTTGAAGCCCTAGGGTCGCCCTGGGGTCGCCACAAAGCGTTTTTTGAGAAACCTTAAGTCGCCCTGAATGTCAAATTGAGTGTTTTTTGAGCCCTAGGGTTGACCTAGGTTTTCCATAAACTCGCCCTAGCTTTTTGCTGCGTGGCGAGTTGAGGGCTGTCAAATGGCATGTATTTTTTTTTAATGACATGGATGTGTGGTGATTTGTGGTTTAGCGTTTTTTGAGGACTGGAAAACCCAGGTTTTTGACATCTCATAGGGTTGACAAGAAATCCTGGGTCAACCCTGGGGAACAACGAACGGACATATAAATAGTTAAGCTCCGTGGTGAAAAAACTGGCAAACAAAAAAATTGCATTTCAGCTACAAAAATCTGTTCTTTTGGAAATCACAAAGAAGGTCCTGGAATTCTTAGAATATAACGACATCAAACAGCTTCAAAAGTTCTCCTGCCACAACCCAAACAATTACCTTGAAAATTATGACATCAAAACCAAAATCCAGACTTCAAACTTTTTGTCTATAGAAGACAACATCATCTCTTACAATCTCAACATGTCCATAGATACATTTTCAAATGATCCTGATGCAAAAACGAACATTGCAGTTTGGCAATCAAGTGAGCTGAAAAAAATTAACGAAAGCATTTCTGCGGCTAAAAGATTCTTCCGCATCGGAACGGCTGAGGTAGGTTTTATCTAATTAGTTACATTGAATTCCAATAACTGTATTCAGTCCATTCCGTGGAGCTATTATCGAACTGATGAAAAATCTGGTCAGACTATCCTGGACGAAGATGGCAAACCAATTTGGGAAGGATATTGCATCGATTTAATAAAAGAACTCTCGCAATACATGAATTTTGATTACGAAATAGTCCCACCAAGGAGGGGATTGTTTGGCAAAAGGTTGGCTAATGGCAGTTGGGATGGTGTTGTGGGTGACTTGGTAACAGGCGACACTGATTTTGTAGTCGCGGCTTTGAAAATGACATCAGAGAGGGAGGAGGTCCTTGATTACATTGCTCCGTATTATGAACAAACAGGAATATCGATAGGTATGAGCAGGTCTGCTTCCTTTTTTTATTGTGATTTGAATGAAGGTTTTGTTCTCCCGCAGTTATTCGAAAACCTATTCGACAAACATCGTTGTTTAAGTTTATGACGGTGTTGCGCTTAGAGGTCTGGCTTAGCATAGTTTCGGCACTAGTTGCGACTGCAATCATGATATGGCTGCTAGATAAGTATTCACCGTATAGTGCGAAGAACAACAAAGACGCATATCCGTATCCATGCAGGTAATTTTAATAACACGAAATCTTTTAAATCAAAACATTTCTATGACTGTCTATAAATTTATTTAGGGAATTCACTTTAAAGGAGAGTTTCTGGTTCGCGTTGACGTCTTTTACGCCACAAGGTGGCGGTGAGGCTCCCAAAGCCATCTCCGGACGCATACTAGTTGCAGCATATTGGTTGTTTGTGGTTCTGATGCTAGCAACATTTACAGCAAACTTAGCAGCATTTCTTACTGTGGAACGGATGCAAACACCTGTACAATCACTGGATCAATTGGCTAGACAGTCAAGAATCAATTACACTGTTGTTGAGGGATCCGACACGCACAGTTATTTTATCAACATGAAGTTTGCTGAGGATACTTTGTATCGCTTGTGGAAGGAATTAGCACTCAACGCAACAAGTGATCAGAGCCGCTTCAGGTAAAATAGATTTTGCATTGGGCGCCAGTTTAGTATTGAATTTTGAAGATGTTTTTATATAGACATTGAAAAAATCATATATTGCTAATCAAAAAAAGTAGGCTCTCTTTTCAACCTAAACTACAGTGCGTGAACCTTGATTTGGCAAATAAATTCTTTTGAAGCATTAATTCAGGGGTCGAAGAAAGTCTCCAATGATATTTTATGCGCAAGTCCAATCTAGTGTACGATACAACACCTTTTGGATCGATTTGGATAGAGTGCGGAATTCATAAAACAATAGTGCAGGCGTGTCCCAAGGCCCGTTTGTCTTGGTCTCCCTATTTCTTATTTTTAAACGAGTCCTACCTGGAATTTTTGTTTTGCTGATGACAGACCAACTTCTTTCCATTCCATCTGTTCACAATCCATGTACTTCGAATGTTAAATTTAAAGAGTTCTTTACGCTAAGCTCGCATCGCATAGAGTAAATTGCTTTAAAGACGCAGTAAAGTCTTCTTTCGTCAAAGTCAGTTTCCGAGAGAAGAACTTGCAACTAATGTCACTTTCCATTGGAAAAGAACCGTCCAGGAGCGTCCAGAAGCATTCTCAAACCGTTCCATTGGTGCAAAAAGATCGCTTCTCATGATTCTGAAGAGTGACAGCCACTTCTCGATTTGAAGTGAGAATCGACTCAGAAGCACTAACACATGTTACTCAAATGTCAAAAAGAAAAGTTTCTTCAAGGAATATTTTTTAAGAGCCATAGGTTTTTAACTCACACAAAGGAAATTACGTTAAGCTGAAAAGAAACAATTTTGGGTGTTCCATTGGTTTTTAAAATGAGTGTTTCCCGAGTGAAACCAATGGAAAGCGACATAAGAAACCGAGTGGATTTAGGAGCATTTTCTGTGGAAAAATCACAAGTTCAATGTCTCCTGTTCCTTCTTGAATTAAAAATCCATCGAAAAGCCATCAGCGTATAACTTTCCTATAACTCACTCAATTTTTGAAAAGAATACAAAATAGAGCTTTAAAAATATAAATTCCATTTAAAAAAGGACGGTGCTTAAACTTTTCAGTGGAATTTTGTTTTATTTTTGTAGAATTTGGGACTATCCAATCAAGGAACAATATGGACACATCCTGTTGGCCATCAACTCCTCTATTCCAGTAAGGGATGCTGCAGAAGGTTTTCGTAAAGTAAATGAACACGAAAATGCCAACTTTGCTTTCATTCATGACTCAGCAGAGATAAAATATCAAATCACAAAGAATTGCAACCTAACAGAAGTTGGAGAAGTTTTTGCCGAGCAACCGTATGCGATAGCCGTTCAGCAAGGCAGCCATTTATCGGTACCACCTAGAAGACGATTTCGTATGACAATTGTTTGGTTTTAATTAAATTATCTTTTCTTTATTCAGGATGAAATAAGCTATGCAATTTTGGAACTACAAAGGGATCGTTATTTCGAGGGACTCTCGGCAAAATATTGGAACTATTCACTCAACAAAGAGTGCTCGCGCTCAGAGGACCAAGAAGGCATCACATTGGAGAGTCTGGGAGGGGTTTTTATAGCAACTTTGTTTGGCTTGGCTCTTGCTATGATAACATTGGCAGCTGAGGTGGTATATTATAAAAAGAATGATAGAAAGAGAGGTGTGAAGATTGTGCCTGTCAAAGAAGTAAAACCTGTGGGAACAATTTCAGGATCGACACCGCCACCGACCTTCGAGGTGGCTACTTTTCGTGGAAGAAAAATTCCAGATAAGATTACGTTGGGCGATGAGTTCAAGCCTGTTATGAAGCGAAACGAAAGGATTTCAAAATTTTCAAGGCAGGAAAAGGATTTTGTCGGGAAGTACTATGAGTGATGAGAGTTTTGTATTTCATTTTAAGGACCACTTATTTCAAAGTAGAGATATACACAGCTTTGTTGAAGTTTTGTTGTTATTATAGCAATTGTTTGAATAAAACTCAAATCATTTAACATCCGCTTAAACTCAACGGTGTATTTCAAACTCGTTTTCCCAATTGAAGTGCTGTTCATTTCGCTTTTCACTCATTTTTTAAATCAATTTTCACCCAAATTTGTTTTTGTTCAGTTTAACATGTTGTTTTTGAGTGGGTATAAGTACTTATGGCTCATAAAAAGTATTCTTTGAAGAAAATTTTCATTTTGAAATTTGAATAAGTTTATCAGTGCTTCTTGAGTAGATTCTCAATTCAAATCGAAAATTGGATGCAATTTTTGAGAGTTAAAAGAAGCGCTCTTTTATATCGGGTATTTTTTCAGAGATTGGTTTTTCAAATAGGGATAAAACAGACATAATCTTGTGATCAAATCGAAAAGCTCTAATGTCATTTATGATCAGTTTGATCTGCCATTTTATCAACCAAATCAAACAGGTTGGCAAAAGAACAACGCTTGCAAATTGTGCAAATTTATTTCGAAAATAGTGGTTCAGTTCGCGAAGTTTACCGCTAAATATGTCCATTTTATGGTCGACATAATCGTCCATCAGAGCAATTAATTCGGTTAATCATGGATCGTTTTCGCACCACCTTTACTTTATGTGATAATACGACTCCACAGAGACGTCGAACTGTGCGCAACGAAGAAACAATTGCCGCTGTAGAGCAAAGTGTTGAAGAGGACCCGAATAAATCGATTTGCCAATGTGCACAGCAGTAATTGGAGTTTTGTCCATCAACTTTATGGAAGATTTTGTGCACAGATCTTTACTTACGACCTTATAAGATCCAGCTTGTGCAAGAATTAAAGCCGCGAGACTAGGCAATGAGTCGTGAATTTGGTGTATGGGCCAAAAATGAGATTTATCTCGATGCTGAATTTCATCGCAAAATTTAGTTCAGTGATGTGGCTCATTTTTGGTTGAATGGTTACGTCAACAAGCAAAACTACCGCATTTGGAGTGAAGAGAATCCACATGAGTACCTTGAGACGCCATTACAGCCATAAAAACTGCTCTATGGGCTGGTAGAGTCATTGGGCCATACTTCTTCCGAAATGATGCTGGCGAGCCAGTTACCGTTAATAGAGACCGGTGTAGAGCCATGATAACCGACTATTTTTTCCCGAATTGGATGGGATGAATGTGGATGAGATGTAGTTCCAACAAGACGGCGCTACATGCCACAAAGAGCGCACGTCACAATCGATTTATTGAAGGAACCATTCGATGAGCGCATAATGTTGCGGAATGGACGTGTCGATTGGCCACCAAGATCGTGTGAATCCCACATATCAGTGGGGATATGTGAAGTCGCTCGTCTGCGTCAACAAACCAGAAACGCTAGAAGGCTTGGAAGCCAACATTCGTGGCGTTATTGCCGACATACGGCCTCCAATGCTCGAAAAAGTTGTTGAAAATTTGACCTTTAGCTTTGGCTTTATTGATGGACATTAAAACTATTTTCTTGTGTTTTATTTCAATTCGAAGTTCTATGCCTCTAAATAAAACACCCTTTATACACCAATGCATCGGTTTGAGGATACCCCAAACGCTCCAGAACGTTTCTTTTCGTCCAATGGACAGTGACATGTAAACGAAGCAACCGTTACCTCAGTAACTTTTTCTTATTCAAAGAAACTATCTAAACTTCTTAGAAGCTAATGCACGAAACATATATTTAAAAAAGAGGAGAGCCAGCTCTGTAAAGTGCAAACAAATCTTAAAATAGTGTTGCAATCGAAAAAATAATCCATTTTCCCACATTTAATATAGTTTTATTCATGTTTTCGACTACCCCAAATCAGTTTTTAAACAAATCAACTTCAACTTACCGAATGCTACTCTTCATCCGGTCAAAGGTAAAACTGACTCCTTGTTCTTTGCAATGAACAACTTTTAACTTGCTGTTTAGTCTTCTTTCGATGCGGTAGTCGCGACATCTTTCTCAAAAGTATAAATGCATTCGCAGTTTTGTTAAGGTTACGGAGACAATGTTTTTCGACGATGAGGACAATAAAGCCACACAGAACACACAATTTCTTGTTTGGAATGCCGCCATTGCGTTGTTGTTTTTGTGTCATATCATTCATTCGATTACTAGGTTCGCTCTTTGAAGCCTTGGGTTCGCCCTGTGGTCGCTACAAATCGTTTTTTTAGAACCTAAGCTCGCCCTGAATGTCAAACTGCGTGGTTTTTGCACCCTTGGGTTGACCTGGGTTTGCCCTCAACTCGCCCTATGTTTTTGCTGGGGCGAGTTAAGGGCTGTCAAATGGTATGTGTTTTTATTTAAATGACAGGGATGTGTGATATTGTGGCTTAGCATTTTTTGAGGACTGGAAAACCCAGGTTTTTTGACAACTCATAAGGTTTTCATGGAAACCTGGGTCAACCCTGGGTTAAGTTCATTGAACGAACCTTATACCTCGAAGAACCCCAGATTTTTGATTGAGCTGCAATTAGCTGTATCACATGCCCCTCAGCAAGGTTGTGCCATTTCGTTCACAAACTATAAACTTGACCGGGAACTCTTGTCGCCATTTTTTTGTCGGTTGGTTTGAGATTAATTTGAAAAGTAAACCTGTTTCACTATTTTTAGGCTTGTAATAGTCGAGAATGTTGAAAGCCTTAAAGGACCTCCTAAGCCAAAAAGTTTTTGAAGTCATGGCAGCTCTGAATTAACTACTCTGCAATCACATGCAGACTCTCATTTCACAGGAGGTGAGTGTGCAGCTGTGCAGTGTATGCATGCAGTTTTTTAAGTTAATTTTAACACTTTTACAAAAAAAATATTTATGTAAATGCTCCACGGTCAGAAACATCTCCAAATTTGTTTTCTCAACTTTTTATTTCTGAATGCAAATTTCAAATACCTACACATCTAAAAATTAGACACCTAAGCTCGAGCCTAGAAATTATAAAGAAACAGACCCAAAACATTTTTGGTGATTGCTTTTTAAAATGGAATCAAAACCAAATGGAGAAAAATCAAAAGGTTGTCGCTCAAATGCCACAAAAAGAAGAACTGCGGATCCTGTGGTCATGAAAATGGTCACTAGCAGTCCATGCTCATAAATGGTTTGTCAATGCAAAATGTGTAAAAACATTTTGCCACCACTTTTAAGTTACACAATTTGGACCTGTTGAAGTGCGTGTAAGGCGTGATAAATTTTTTCAAAGACTTTTCTTCAGAATTTTTGTACCTATTTCTTCAAAAACTTGTAATTGCGGTAGTATCTTAATCTTTTCGCCCTTTAGTAAATTTAACGGCCGATTTTCCGAATTTAGAAAACAAAATTTAAAGACCACTCTGCATCCATCTAGCTTTTCAGCATAGAACGACACTCATCAGTCTAGTCTAGACACTTTTAGTAGTGCCACCTATATTCGAAACAGAAATGAAAAAGTATTCTCAAAAAATCTCTACACTATTGTAGACATAAAAAAATTGGCAAGAGCTGCCATCTGTGCACTCTAACGTAAATCAGAACCGGTGTTTTGACATTACTTTTTGCAACAGTCGTAGCCTCGCAGCTGTCCTCCTGTCATTCGCAAAAATTGAATTATCAGTTTTTCCACAGCCACAGGATTCATAACAAGTGGTTAATTTTGTACATATATTTGAAGAATTTATAAAGCAAATGGATAGCAGATTACAGCGTTATGAAAAAATTGATTTCCTTGGTGAAGGACAGGTAAGTGTTGCTACTTTTCTCCTTTTACAACAAAATATAAACATGCCATTTCCTAGTTCGCCACTGTTTACAAAGCCCGTGACATCCACACAGATGAAATCGTTGCTGTAAAGAAGATCAAAATTGGCAGCCGAGAAGAAGCTCAGGATGGTATCAACCGAACAGCTCTGCGTGAAATAAAACTATTGCATGAGTTGCAGCACGAGAACGTAATCGGTTTAGTAGATGTCTTTGGACATAAGTCAAATGTGTCGCTTGTCTTTGACTTTATGGACACAGACTTGGAAATTATAATCAAAGATCCCAAAATAGTCCTTTCACAAGGTAATATAAAGGCGTACATGATCATGACGCTTCAGGGTAAGTAGAATTGCACATTTCCTCCCTAAAAAATAGTACCATGAGTTCTATTTGTAGGCCTGGAATACTTGCATATGAACTGGATCCTCCATCGTGATTTGAAACCAAATAATTTGTTGGTCAACTCGAAGGGAGTTCTTAAAATAGGTGATTTTGGTCTGGCCAAGTTCTTTGGCTCACCTAGTCGCATTTATACCCATCAAGTAGTAACCAGGTGGTATAGAGCTCCAGAGCTCTTATTTGGTGCTCGACAATATGGCACAGGTATCGACATCTGGGCGGTTGGTTGCATATTAGCTGAATTGTTGCTTCGTGTTCCATTTTTGCCTGGCGACAGTGACCTGGATCAACTGACGAAAATCTTTCAGGCAATGGGCACACCAAATGAGGAAAATTGGCCGAACGTTAAGTTGCTTCCAGATTTTATGCAGTTCAAAGTATTTACTGCAACTCCTCTTCAACATATTTTTACTGCTGCTCCAGATGATCTCATCGAATTGGCTGAAAAGCTACTGGCACTATGCCCTTCAAATCGCTGCACGTGTACTGAGGCATTGGATATGAAGTATTTCTCAACAAAACCCGCTCCAAGTCTTGGCTCGAGATTGCCATTGCCGCAATCAAATAAAGAAAAAGTTGATGAGAAACCCAGTCTCAAAAGAAAACTGCTAGAGGCGATGGATGGAGCAACACTGCCAAAGAAATTGCAGTTCTAAACTGCAAATGAGTTCTGTTTCTGTTATGTTGACAAATATACGTAAGTTATTTTGTTCTTTTGTACTGAGAGATGGTTGTTTTCTCTTGAGTTGAAGATACATTTGATGCGGGATTCGTAGGGTAAATTGCTTGTGTGCTTAAAGTTGGAAAGAAAAAAATTAAACGGCTGGGTTCTTTTGGTATTAATAAAATGAAATAAGCTGCGACACAACAATTAGAAAGAAACATCACACAATTTAAAGAAACATCAACAGACGGAAGAAATTATTACTTCTGTTCTTTATATGGTTTGAGTTCAAGGCCTCATAAATATCAACTTTTTTTAAAACATTTTATTTGATCATGAGGTTGGAGTGGAAATTTTCAAATAAACAGCCCTATTCTGCAATTCATCGGGGGGAATTTTTCTTGAATTTTCACTAATCACTATTCTGCTATTCATTCGAAGTGAATCTGTGTAAACAGATTGTGTAATGTGTACACAGATTCACTTCGAATGAATATCAGAATAGTAATTAGTGAAAATTCAAGAAAAATTCCCCCCGATGAACAGATTGTGTACACAGATTCACTTCGAATGAATAGCAGAATAGTAATTAGTGAAAATTCAAGAAAAATTCCCCCCGATGAATAGCAGAATAGGGCTGAAATTTACTAATACAATCTCATACCACCTGATCATAAAAATTTTCAACTGGACAAAATGGTACTTTTACGGGCGGCCGTGGTGCAGTGGTAGAGTGTTTAGTAGAAAGGCCGGACGCGTGGGCATCTACTTTTCTTTCAGCCTCCCATTTTCATATGGACGCCGCTCTTGAGTATATGTGAAATTACTAACAACTTATTTCCAACTACTACTACTCTGGTAGCACAATGGACCGGATATTAGGTCTGAGTTCTCCAGATTAGCATATAAGCCTCCTCTTTTTTTTTATCAAAAAAAAAAAAAAAACTTAAAAAAGGATTCAAAAACTTTTAACGTGCTGTGCAGAGACGGCTTAGAATACCACCACAGAGCCTCCAAGCTTGCCGTAAAAGGACTATAAAAATAATCACATCTATACAAATAATATCAAGTGATTCTAGCGACACCCGTAACAATTTTAAAACTTTCCCACAAGTGCGCATGTGTATGCCAGGGCTGACACGACTACATATTACCGGCACCGTTAGGTGAAGTTAGAGTGGGATAAAACTCAAAAACAGAGCATATACGGACAAAAAATTTCAAAATACGTTTATCGAACATTCGTAAAATTTCGAGCACTATTCAAATACATGCTAACAGTAGGTTTGTTCGTTGAAGCCCTAGGGTCGTCCTGGGGTCGCCACAAACTGTTTTTGAGAAACCTAAAGTCGCCCTGAATGTCAAAATTAGTGTTTTTTGAGCCTTAGATTTGACCTAGGTTTTCCCTCAACTCGCCCTAAGTTTTTGCTGTGGCGACTGGCGATTTGAGGGCTGGGAAGTGTGGTGATTTTGTGGCTAAAGGCCCCGACCCATAGAATCAGTTGCGTCCGTTCGCTGCCGGATTCACCTGACAGCTGTGAGTTTTGCCGGACACAACGGATTGGGGTGACCCATAGAATCCGTTGCGGTGTCTCAACTCAACAAGACCACTCATGTTAGCAGAAGAGAAAATTTCAAATTGGTTCTTACTGCGCATGTCATCAGAGAGAAAATTTCAAATTGGTTCTCACTGCGCATGTCTCTCTTCTGCCGGACGCAAAAAGTTAAAAGTTGGGCTACTTTTTGCGTTGCGTCCGTTGCATCCGATGCTTATGGGTCACCTCTCATAAGATCGTGTGTATTTAATCGAGCTGTCAGGTGAATCCGAGAGCGAACGGACGCAACGGATTCTATGGGTTGAGGCCTTAAGCGTTTTTTGAGGACTGGAAAACACAGGTTTTTTTTTGACAACTCATAGGGTTGTCAAGGAAACCTGGGTCAACCCTGGGTAAAGTTCAACGAACGAACCTAGTAATGGCACTACCCAGCCAGGTACTACCAGCGATACGTTTGGTACTGACCTTGGAGCTAGCAGAAATGCTTGGGTCACAGCTAACACTGGTCCCGGAGGCTAGAAAAATAAAAAATAAACGGATTGGGCGCAGCTCTAGAATCGCGAGCTGGTAATTTGGAAATATGATTGGTGGAAGTTTCAAACTGGAAGAGATAATAGAAAGAAGGCTTGTCAAAGAAACGAAATGACAGAATACTGAAAGCAGGGGCCGAATTACCACACACGTGATCGAGTAATACGTGAGACGTGACTGAATTATCTGAGTTTACTTCTCACGTTATCAAGCGCCTTAGTACCACATTTTGACATTCTTTTCATGAGCATTAGAACGAATGGAAATCAATAAACGGATAGCAGACTGATCTAGTGTAATTTAATGGCACTCACTCACTCGATCACTGACGCGGTAGTCCGGCTGCAGGGCCCATTTTTTGGACGTAAAGACAAAAGTCCACAGATGTTCTACTTTGGAACATATTGAAATAAGAACGGAATCGGTATCATTAATGAGGAAGAGCTAGTTGACAGCGTGTTGACCATTTTGAAGACCGGGCCCTGTCAAGACCGACTTGCATGATTATATTTAGGTACTGACTGTAAAGTGATACTGGCTGAAGCTATCACAAGCAAAGAGTCAAAGAGTCAGTCTGCCATCAACTCGCCTTGAAGTGGCACAAGGTTTTTGCTAAGAGAAGTGCAGATAACGAACAGCGGTATCAAATGGCATTTGTTTTTCTTCAAATGACAGGGATGTGGTTATTTAGGGGCTTAGTGTTTCTGAGAACCGAAAACCCAGGGGCCGAGTCACCGCACACTTAATCGAGTGATACATGACTGAATTACGTGAGTATATAATCACCCTTATTATGGTAGGCGTTTTGCTTGAACGACAACTTTCATTTAGAGAAATCGGTATTATGAAAGTCACTATGTAGTCGTTTAACCTAGCGTTACGCCATTTGGCGACTTTAAATTTGCAAACGGCAAGATTGTTTTACTTGAATAAAAATGTAAGTTGTACTTGGTTTCTTCTTTTTTCTTAAATAACTTTTATTTTGACTGAATTTAGGGTGAAAAAAACAAAACAGGAGCATATCAAAACATTAATCTATCTGATGGAGCAAAATCCTCAACTTGCAACAAATTTTCAACGGGGTGTCTCCCAAACGGAGGACAAAAAAAAAAAGAATGGATAGCAGTTTAGCGGTTAGAACTGAAAAAGAATGGCAAAAGTTAAAATAATTGAGAAACGAAATCTTTTCATGCCGTATTTTTCATGTGTGTATATTTTTAAAGGTTTTGTTCGATGCAAAGTTTTAAGTTAAACAGAATTGAACAGATTCTGTTCAATAAAAAGCAAATGGAAGTCACTGTAGTTGTAGTTGTAAAGGATTCTTCTTTCTGTTATCAGATTATTTTTTTTTGTTTCTAATATCCTCTGCCCTTCGTTGTCCTCGCTACACCACTATTAGACTGGCCCATGCTGTAAAAATTATGGGTCATTTGAACCACCAGGTGACCTATCTAGAACGATATAAGAGCATAAAATAATAAGATTCAGCACTATGCCGTCACTTGTAAGCTGTTCAACTGAGTGCAGGTGAGAATTCGAAAGTACAGGTAGAGTGAGTACATTTTGGTCACATATTTTTGTACGGCATTCTTACCACCGATAGATCCATGAAAAATAATAAGAAAACGCACAGTGCCGTAAAAAAATGGTGAGCCACAAAGTCGGATTTTTTTTTTTATTTTCCGACAATCACCAGGGTAAATTTGGTCATTTGATTTTATACGGCATCTATGTCATACTATTTCAATACTGCTTCTAATCCATTATTCCGCAACGCCGTACAAAAATCATGCGACAAGGGTAACAAATCGAGGGTTGCCACCCCCTCTCTTTCCGTGGTCCAGGGGGTGATTTGAAAAAGTACGGCTTAGGTTCCAAAACATTATCTAGCACTCAAAAGTACTATTAAAAATAATGCCGTCAAAAAATGATTGTTCATTTGAATGTATATCAATAACTATCTTCATTTCATCGTATCCTTGATTTTAATAGCTGTAAAATCATTTGATCCTGTACGGAAACTTTTTTTTTAACATGATATTGTAAAATACAATTGTTACATAGTATTGCCGTTTAAAAGAAACCGTTCTAAAAAGAATTATAGAGAAATACAAAAACTGAAATTTTGCAAGTTATTGTAAAAGTTTAAATATCATAGATTAATGAAATATAGCAGTTTTTTACGTTTTATCCCTTGTTTTAAATAGTATTAACATAGATAAATTAGGAAAAAATGATGCCGTACATTTTTATGCAGACCATATCTTTTAGGCTGATGAAAGTGACGCTACAATTTTAAGGGTACTTTATGGCCATCTGATACAGTACGGCATTAACATATTTTTGAAGAAAACAATTGATAATATGATAAAATCACTATGACGTCTAACTGAACGGTGTGTATATTATGTCCAAGAATTGAAACTGTCAATCCCAGTATCAACAGTTTTATATACTTTTTGGTTTAATATATACTTCAAACATTATTGATACATACATATAATTGATTTGTTTCATGGTAATGATGTGAGTAAATAAAACAATAATTTTTTAGAAAAATTCTATATATTTAATGATAATAATAAAAAAAAAATTCATTTTTTAGAAAAATTCGATAAATTTATTCAGTATCGGAATCAGTTGCTGAGTTGTCATCGGAATCAACGTCTTCATCGACGTCCGAATTATCTTCTCTATTATTTTCTGAAACATAAATATGTATTTGTCAAAATCAAAGTCTTACGTACAAATTAAAGATGTAAAGATTTATTTACCTATGACGTCATCATCTTCTTCGCCTGATTCCTCAACCGGTTCCGTTATGTCACAGACTTTTTGGGGGCATTCCTCGCCGTGAAACCAATCGAAATCGTACCGACCATCATTAACAACCCAACTATAGTTTATTGGAAACAAGATCGACGGTACTTGTTTGTAGGCATTACACCAAATCTGTGCTATGTAGGTACTTCTCTTCAGATGTTGCTCCAACTCCCGGAAACAAGGGGGAAACGATGTTGCTTCCAATCTCATAGCTGTCTTTTTGAAAGCTTCATTACTACTTTTCGGCGTATAAATCCTTTCAAATATGATACACCTTGCTTCGTTTACAGTTTTTCTTGCTTTTACGTTGTATAAAACGCATACATATTCTGCAGAACATTAAAAGTTTGTTCCATGAGTAGTGGATCTGCAACAAACGTATTATGCCCCACCACGGTTTATTGTAATCAAGTAAATGAAAAGGTAGATTTCAAACACACATCTACATAATTCAAAAAACTGTAAGCACAAATTCTTAAAATATTTTTTTTTCCACTTATTCATTTCTGAAATAAAAGCTTAAATTTTACAGGTGTCTGCTAACTTCAGTGTCATGAGTACTTCTCACAAATATGTTGTATTTTGGAATTATCAGTGACAACATAACTATATTTTGGTATAAACCGATAGTATACAAACCCATATTTAACATAGTTTGTAACTAGGAACCTAGAATCATGAAAAGACTATGAAAATTAGTACAAATAACTATTCAAATGCCGTATAAGAAAAATTTCACCTTACATTTCGTTATATGAATTTTTTTTTTTTGATTTTTTTTTTTTCAGTTTTTTTTCCCCTTTGGACCAACGAAAATGTACGGCATATAAAAAAATATTATCTATGCATAAAATACTTTCAAAATAAATTTATTTTATGTTGTGTCAAATCACCCCCTGGACCACGGAAAGAGAGGGGGTGGCAACCCTCGATTTGTTACCCTTGTCGCATGATTTTTGTACGGCGTTGCGGAATAATGGATTAGAAGCAGTATTGAAATAGTATGACATAGATGCCGTATAAAATGCCAAAGTTACACTTTTATTTGTTTTGATGTTTCGTTGCTTGTATTGTGTATCGGTGTGAAACGTCGAGCGCTATTTTTTTTCCATTCACTTTTTTCATTTTTTCATAATTCACTTAAAACCACAGGAATATGTCTTAAAATGTTTTTAGAACTCATCTCACAAAATTAATTAATTAATAATTGTTTTCAGGTCACTTTTTTTCAATTTTTAGAGGTGTCAAATGATATTTGTCAATTTTGACGTCAACAGTGTTTCAGTGTGTGAGGTTCTGGCTTCACTTCCTTCTTCAAATCAAGAATCAAATTTCTCTTTTTTCGAGGAGAGGAACTGTCATTTGATGCCAATGGAACGGTTTGAGAAGTGTTCAGAAGGCTTCCGAACGACCAATGGAAAACGACATTAAACGCCTAAAAAGTGACTCGACAAATAAAGTGACTATTGTCACTCAAGTGTAACGCCTTTCATAATAGGGGTGAATATAACTATCACTCACGTTATCGAGCAACCTAGTAACATAATTTGATATTCTCTCATCAGTAGTTATAGAATGGAATTTATTGATTCGTCAAATGAATGACCGACTGAAATTAGATTTGTTCGTTGAAGCCCTAAGTTGCCCTCTGATCGCCACAAAGGATTACTTAAGTAACCCGCCGTAATATCAGACTGAGTGCATTTCAAGCCCTGGCTTCGCTCCCAACTCACTCTGAGGTTGCCCAAGGCTTTTGCTAGGGCGGGTTCAGGTAATGAAAGTTATGTTTATGTATGTTTTTCTTGAAATGACAGATTTAGGCAATGTTCAACGAACGAATCTGATATGTAATTTAGAGCAAATTTGAAGAGAAAAATGTCAGTCACTCACTGACTCACGGGGAAACACTAATTTTATGTCGCTTTCCATTGGTTTCACTCGGGGAAGAACTAATTTTAAAACCAATGGAACATATTTGATTACGTTTGTTCAGTTTTGACAATTTGTCTTTGTGTGAGTAAAACATTTGTAGGTCATAAAAAATATTCCCAAGTATTGGTCCGTTTGTTGAACTTTCCCCAGGGTTCACCCAGGTTATCTTGACAACCCTATGAATTGTCAAAAAACCTGGGTTTTCCAGTCCTGAAAAAACGCTAAACCACAAATCACCACACATCCCTGCCATTAAAAAAAAATATACATGTCATTTGACAGCCCTCAACGTCACAGAAAAAACCTAGGGCGAGTTGATGGAACACCTAGGCTAACCCTAGGGCTAAAAAAAATGTGCTGGACATTCAGGGCGACTTTAGGTTTCTTAAAAAAAGCTTTGTGACAACCCCAGGGCGACCCTAGGGCTTCAACCAACAAACCTTACAATTTTCTTTTCGACATTGTTTTGGTGCTTCTTGAGTGGATTCTCGCTTCAAATCGAGAAGTGGCTGTCACTTCTCAGAATCATGAGCAGCATTCTTCTTTCACCAATGGAACGGTTTGAGGATGCTCCTGGAGGCTCATGGACGGTTCTTTTCGTCCAATGGAAAGCGACATTAGGTTAGGTGGTTAGGTGGAAGTGGCTGTCAGCCAATGAGTACATTGCCTGACACACTAAGGCCGCAAGGGCCCATTGTGATACCACAGAGATCAGCAAGTTAATCACCTACTGATCTCAGATACCCGATGTAAGATTAACGAGTTGATCACTTATTAATCTTCCATTACGAGACTAGCCGGTTAATCACCTGCTAGTCGAACCACGCGGAACTTTTAATGTATTTCGAAAGACTTTTAGGGTCTATGTAAGCTAGGTCGCTAGTATCATCGAAGAAGAATTCACCGAGATGAGTTTTCCTCCTATGAAGTAGTGCAGGGCATGAAAAAAGAAGGTGTTGAACGGTTTTTTCCTCCTCCTCGTCCATGCAGCTTCTGCAGAAATCATTGGAAAACACACCAAGTCTTTTGGCGTGTCTCCCTATTAGACAGTGTCCCGTATGAAAACACCTATGGTAGAACCTAGATACAGGCGGTTCAGGGCTAACAAACTCTTAGAGCGTTTTGAGTCTACACACGGCCACACTTTTTTGGTTACAAGGCAGTTGTTACTCTCAGTCCATCTAGAGTTTGTTATCCTCGAAGCGTCTCGTCTAAGTAGGAGTTTACTTGTAGCGATAGGTGCACCTATGTTGTTCCATTCTGAGCGTAGGAAAGTGGTCGTGCCCTTTTTGGCTAGTTCGTCTGCCATACAGTTGCCTGGTATGTCCCTGTGCCTTGGCACCCATGAAAGGTGAATGTTAAACTGATTTGACATCTCCCTCAGAGACATCTGACAATTTTAGACCGTGATGGATTTTGTAGAGACAGAGGCAAGAGATTTAAGGGCAGCTTGGCTGTCCCAGAAGATTCGAATATCCGTGGAGGATATGACGTTTTCTTTGAGCCAAGACAGCACCTCCTTAATCGCCAGAATTTCCGCTTGGAACACTCTACAATGATCAGGTAGGCAAAAAACTGAGATTCAGTTTTTCTGAGTAGATTCCACTTCCCACACCTTCGCTGGTTTTTGAACCATCGGTGTAGAAGTGTATTGCTTCATTTTCCAAAAGAGTGCCATTTTCCCAAGCTTCTCTTGAAGGTATGGTTACTTGGAAATTGTTATCAAACACCAACTTGGGGGTGGTGTAGTCGGATCGATTCGGTAAGAATCTAAAGTTATCTAGAATAGTAATGTGGCCGATTTGATTATTGGTCCACTGTGATGTAGCTCTCAGTCGAGTAGCTGAACTAGCTGCGACTTGTTTGCTGAAGATATCTCGGGGTGTGAGATCTAGTCGTACATTGAGGGCGTCCGATGGGGTTGTCCTCAGTGCGCCACTAATACACAGACTAGCCGTTCTTTGAACTTTGGCCAGCTTGTTGTAGTTGATCATCTTGTCTAGTACTGTCCACCAGACTATCACCCCGTATGTGAGTATCGGTCTAATTACCGAGGTAAACAGCCAATGGGTGATTTGGGGGCGACATTAGACGGCCCATAGTTCTTATCTCCAAGAGTATACAGGGCGATAGTCCGTCGAAGGACCAATGTACAAAAAGGGAGATACACAAAATTGCGATAATTACCATTCGATCAAGTCGATCTTTTACACTTTGAGGATTGTTGAGCGGGTATTGCTAGCCGACTGCGAAAAATAAAAAAGCTATGTGACAACCATTGTTTTGTTTTTTCCACGGGTATCGCCTTTCGCGAGGAATTGGCAAGTCCTCCGTTAGTATTCATTGCCATGAAAAGTGCTTTCTCGATTAGCCGTTCGGAACCGGCAGAAAATTGTAGGTCCCCTCCATTTTCCTCACAAGGCATGGTTGTGAGAAATGCGCTAGGCCCAAGGGCGTCTCGCTCTCTTGCGCCACCCTATTTATTTATTTATTTTTTATGTGACAACCATTGCGGGTTTGTCGCGGGTAAGTCAACAATAGATGCTTTCAAAGTTCTAAGGATCCATATGAAAAACATCGTCATTCCTTAAGAGATTTAAGGATCCATATCAAAAACATCGTCATTCCTTAAAAGATTAGGCTGGCCTAAGCTTTCTGAGGTAAACTCAGCGTAGCCCACAAGCGGATCACTAGTATGAAGCTGGTAATTGGGAGAGCTATGATCACTTCTAGATCATATAATGATCGTAAAGTCGAAATGCAAGAAAACATACATTTGAATTGAATTGGCTGAGTTGGTCCTCAAGGCGTAGCGGTTATCATGTCTCATGTTACGCGGGAGTTCGTGATTCAAGTTAAAGAAACATTTGATCGTTTTACCACGAGTATGTCATTCAGAGACGGATTGGAAGATCCTCCGAAAGTAGTTCCATGGATATGAATAGCGCACTTTCACTTGGTATTGGAAAAAGCTCGGTTTTCCGTATATGCTGTTTTCGACTACAGCTGATTTATGTTTTTTATAGCAAATATGCTTGAAAATCTGATGTGTTTAACAAGGAGTTGAAGTAAGACTTAAAACTCTACACCTAAAAGAACGCCCAAGGTCAATATTTTTCTTTTAACCGTTGGTTGACTTTATTTAATGTTTTCAGTGTGGGCGCAAATTCTGAGCGAATTTCGTGCAGTGACCAGTGAGTAGAAAATGGTTATGGTGATTTCTATTCAAAATCACTATCATTCGTGAAAATTTTATCCAAAACGGTGGAGTAGCTCAGCTGGAGCTCAGATTACATAGATTCTTAGACGGTTATCGTCGAGTCCCATATCGATGCCCGGCGGTGTGGAATCCCGCTTCAGGTCTATCTACTGACTATTTTACTTCTACCACTGCCACTCTTCAAACAGTATACATAGTTATGGACACAGAGAAGATAATACAAAGAGTCAACTCACACCCCGTTTGCCTGAAACACCTTCGAATTTATTTGTATTATTTTAATTAACGGCTATATCCGGCGGCAATTTAGTTTTACTAAATTTCCCTGCAGATAGAAGGGAAAAATGTTTATTGTGGCAGTTTTTCCTGAAGGTCTCAACATTTTCAACGGCTACAAACCCAAAAATAGAGAAAATTGATTTCAAGTCAACTGACAAAAGAATGGCTGCGAGGGTTCCCGGTCTAATTTAGCTTGTGAAATGGCACTACCTTGCTGCTGTTGACCCTCGGGCTCTACTCTGTGGATCTGGGTGAATCTGGGTCTCCACCAACATAACACATTTCACTAGTAAGTCCGATATCTGGTTAGCTAACTCCGATTTATTCATATGCAAATAAGCACTGTTGCTGTTGTCTCTGAGGAGTCCTTTTCAATGTTTTTTCATTATCCTAATAGCTAATACTCATTCCATTCCAGTGCACTTATTGGATGCCGCTACTTTATGCTTTGCACAAGGTCTGTTGAGGGACTATGTCCCTTCCTGAATCCCTTGGACATAAAGGGGTATTATGATGTCAGTTACCCTTCGAGAGCTGCCTTCGGCACATCAAAAGCTCATCAGGAACCATCTCATTTTCACATGAACACCCTACTACTTCCACTAGAACTGTTCATCGTACCTAAAATAATACTAATTGCTTTTCTCTATGGGCGAATTATCTACATAAAGAACTAACACACCATTATTGAGTTCAAATGTCTAAATGCAGGTAACTCCTACTAAACTATTTATGTATTTTTAGCCCGACGACTGTTGCCTTAAGGTAGATAACCTTGTACTTATAGGAGCAAAGCTCAAAGGTCATTTTGGTTTTGAATATGAAACCGTTTCAGTATCTACGTAACTAATTTTTGTTATTTCTGCCAAAAATCTACATCACGCAAATATCTAGAGGCGTTATGCGTCCAACTTTCCATAAGAACAATAATTGAGTCTAAGGGGAAATAGAAATGAAAAGACACGTACATGAATTCTAATTAATCTCTCCAGAATACCTAGATAAAGCAAATAAACACCTACACTTATACATTGCAGCTCAGACGGCTTATATAAAACTCGAAATCGTAGTTCAAGTTGAAGTGAAGCGCAGGGAACTTTTAATCATATAGATGTATTCTATATATGTGTGAAAGGAGCAGTCTGTATCATTCCACTTGATACTCTAATCCAACTAAATTACCGTGCAGCGGAGCATGAGAAGGCGCCTCTTCGTCCTTAGAAACATACTTTCAGACCTCGAGCAATTTATTCATTAAATCACCGCGAAATTGAATTACTCAGTGTGATTAGAAATCAACATCAACGCTGCCTGCAGTGCTGTTTGCTGTATGCTCTATGGTCTATGCTGTATCAACAGAAGTAGAAACGAGCGCTGATGCTACTTCACATCCACCCTCTTTCTCGTATAGATCCAAATGCAGAGCTCACTCCTTTTGTTTGCTTTTTTTTCATTGCTTTTTTTTTTTTAATTCCGGTGCCTGTCTGTACACTCTCGCAATTTATCCAAACTGGCGTTTGTTAATTGCTTCTAGTGCAGGATTACTAATGGAATGGATACCAAACAATGATGCGTCCCTGTATTTAAATGCAAAATGTGATGAATTCGTGATGTTTTAGTGAGTGTATTGAATTTTCAAAGTGATTATTGTATCGTGTAAGGTTTTTAGAAGCGAAAGCATTCCTCTTCAATACTAATTAATAGGTTCGTTCGTTGAACTTTCTCAAGTGTTGACCCAGGTTTGCTTGACAACCCTATGAGTTGTTGTCAAAAAAAAACCAGGTTTTCGGTTTTCAAAAAATGCTGGATCACAAAATCACCACAAAGCCTTTTCATTTGAAGAAAATTTCATGCCCTGTTCTTTACTTCAACACACCCCAGTAAAAACCAAGGGCGAGTTGGGGGCAAGCCCAGCGCTCAAAAACCCTCAGTTTGACATTCATGGAAAGTTTTGGTTTTTCAAAAAACACTTTGTGGCGACCACAGGAGACAGGACAAATCCATGTCTTCAATATTCAACAAACATTATGTAGTCTTATAAAGCAATCGATCTTCAAGCTTTCCGCATAACAATTCAGGGGCCGAATTACAGCTCACGTATCAGATAACTCATACCGAGTGAGTAGGTTTGCTCGTTGAAACCCTATGGTCGCCCTGGATCGCCACAAAGCGTTTTTTGAGAAACCTAAAGCCGCCCTGAATGTCAAATTGAGTGGTAGGTCAAAGGTTTTCCCTCAACTCGCCCTAGGTTTTTTCTCTGGCGAGTTGAGGGCTGTCAAATGGAATGTATTTTTTTTTAATGACAGGGATGTGTGGTGATTTCTGGTTTAGCGTTTTTTGAGTACTGAAAAACCCAGGCTTTTTTGATAACTCATAGGGTTGTCAAGAAAACCTGGGTCAACACTGGGGAAAGTTCAACGAACGGACCTAGTGAGTGGCTTCAGAGTGTTCGAGTGAATGAGTAACCTCACTGCCGTATGTCACGTATCGTGTAGCTTTTAAAAAATAACTAGTTAATGCTCTGGTATATTTCGAGCTTCTATTCACTCACAGATGTCGCTGATGTCGCTTCAGAACAATTAAATTTTTTCTGCTAGCGAAATTTATTCCTTTGTAAGAAAAAAAAACAAGTCTTAGACCCTTTTTAGACTATCAGTTGTCAGTTCAGTTAAAAAAGACAAGTGTATTTAGATGAGGCTTCAGTCCGGTGTTCATTTGAGCTTCCTTGTGGATGGATAGTCGAAAGTCAGAAGGAACTGATAACTGAATTGAAAACTTATGGGAATTCTATCAGTTTCAGTAAAGTTTCAGTTAAACGTTTCAGTTTTTGGCATTTAGATATAAAGGCCCTTTTATAGCCCTTTTAGACAGTCAGTTCTCAGTTCAATTTTCAGTTCAGTTAAGCAATCTGTGTAAATAAACGTCAGTTCGATGCTAAACTTTTATTTTATTTCTGAAAAATCAAAATCAGAAAGAAAACTGAGAACTGAACTGAAAACTTGTGGGAATTCCATCAGTCTCAGTTTCAGTTAGTTTAACTGAAAGCTTAACTGGTACCTCAACTGAAACTGAAACTGAAATGATCATCTTAAAGGACCTTTAGTGAGAGTCTCAGGAAACAAAAACATTAATGAACTTGAGTGGTGTTGTGGTGGATGGGCGTTGTACTATTCGGTAGGTTCTGGAGGCGCCCAGATGCTGCAACTTATAGTACACGTCAGTTGTGCTTACTATACCTCCAAGCGGTATCCACTGGGACCTGGGATGCTCCGTCCAGAGCTGACCTGCTAACCTAGTAAGTGCGAGTGTTGACAAAGGAATGCGGAACAAAAGAATTGTGATCAACACTATAATTGCTCTGCGAACAATGACTGACTGCACGAATCTCAGTAGTCTACGAGAGCTTTCGTATAAATGTCCCAGCGGATGAATTCGAAGGACAGAATCAACGGTGGACTTCAGCAGCCAAAAAAGCAGAAACCCCTGAAGTAGCTACTCCAACATATTTGGTTGAAAGGTCTTTCAGGGTCTTTCGATACTAGGACAGGGTATTGAAGTAGAGATGGTGGCGGATGAGCTCCTGGTGAGCCAACGGCAGCACTTACACCCCCGCAGCAGGGTACTGACACTGGATATTCCAGCCCTTTGTGTCCGAAGGGATCCAAAAGGACCTGGCTCTCCAGGTTGGGGGTTGCGCGTAGGGTTAACTACCCAACCACGTAAAAAATACTAGTTCCGAAACAACTAAAAGCCTCGGATAACGATAATGATTTCAAAGTTGACGACCCAAGCAAACGAAAAAAGGACAATGACCTCCGGATCTGCACGTGGAACTTAAGATCTCTTAACGGACTACGTGCAGCTGAAGAATTAGCGGACGCCCTGGACTGCTGCAAAGCAGACATAACCACCATCCAAGAAGTGCGATGGAGTGGACCGGGCATAAAGAAGATGAAAAACTGTGACATCTACTATGGCGACTGCTACAGACAACAGAAACAGCGCTTATTTGGGTGCGGATTTGTCGTTAGAGGAAGACTCAGGGATAAGGTGATTAGCCAAAATCCAGTCCATGGGCGTATAATGACCATGACCATCCGCATCAGGGCTGAATTCGCCAACATTAGCCTTATATGCGCTCTCGCCAACACAGAAGAGAAAGATGACGATTCCAAAGACTGTTTCTACGAGCTCCTCGAAGAAACATATGAGCAGTGCCCTAGACACGATGTGAAAATCGTTCTTTGCGATTTTAACGCAAAACTAGGGAAGAAGGACATCTTTGGAAATACAATCGGTAAGCATAACCTCCATGACAAAACCTCTGAAAACGGACTGAGGCTAATCGATTTTGCTGCGGGGTTAAATCTTGTTGTAAGTAGTACACGCTTCCCGCATCTCAAAATTCATAAAGGTACATGGCGATCCCAGATCAATTAACCGTCAACCAAATTGACCATGTTGCGATCGACGCAAGGCACTCTTCCAGTGTGTTAGATGTCCGAACTTTCCGAGGGGCCAACTTTGACTCGGACCACTACCTTGTTGTAGCCAAGGTACGAATGAGGATATCTTGTTCACGACCAGCACGAACTAACGCTGTGAAGAGATATGACGTCGGAAAGCTACAATCGCAAGAGATTGTCAATGCCTTTTCCAATCGAGTGTCCCTTCAATTATCCTTGAATCCCATGCCGCCAGCATTAAACATTGAAGACCAGTGGCAGCAATGCCAAGAAGCCATCAGAACCGCTGCCTCTGAGGTTCTGGGTTTCACTCGGCCACCAAAACGAAACCCATGGTTCGATGAAGAATGCAGGCAGGCAAATGCAGCCAAACAAAGAGCACGACAAATGCTTATGCAAACACGAACAAGGGCTGCTTACGATCAGTATAACGAGATCTACAAGGAGAAATGAAGGAAAGAACACCGTAATCCCAAGGAGAAAAAGAAGCAGCATGAGAAGCGCTCGTTTGAGGAAATTGGAAGGTGTCATGACAGGAACGAGATTTACCAAAAGGCAAAGAGATTCTGCCAGGGTGGCAGGCCTCGATCTTAGGCCATTGAAAACCAGCAGGAAAACATAGTTGTAGAGTCACAGTCACTACTGAGGATCTGAAAAGATCACTTATGCAGACTGCAAATTTCGCCGTCAGGCAGATTGCCCCATTCTGCTTGGATGATGATCAACAACGCCGTCCTCCCGAACTAGAAGAAGTTAAGCTGCCATATGCAAATTTAAATCAAATACGACTGCAGGTGCAGATGGTCTTGATGCCGAACATTTCAAGGCAGCTGGAGATCAGTTGGAAAGGAGCATGCACCAGCTGATCTGCATGATATAGTCGGAAGAGCGCATGCCCGATGAATGAAACCTAAGTTTCTTATGCCCGATCCTAAAGAAGGGAGACCCTCACAATTGCGCGAATTATAGAGGGATAAGCCTCCTTAAAGTCGCTTATAAGATCTTGTCTGCTGTAATATGTGAACGCCTTAAACCCCACGTCATCAACTTGATAGGTCCTCATCAATGTGGTTTTAGACCAGAGAAGTCCACAATCGACCAAATTTTCACATTATGGCATATCTTGGAAAAACCCATTGTATAACATGGCTAATTAAAATAAATGAAAATTGAATGAGAAAAAGAATGAACCGACACTTTGTTTCTAGAAATAAAACACAAGAGATTTTTTTCTTTGGGAAAAAGCCATCATGGCAAAAAACCCAATTTATTGTGACACGTCCGCTGGCCAAGCGCTCTGGTTTACAACTAACTACTTCTCCCCAAGTAGTTCTCTCTTCTCATTACATTTACATATATATTGAAGAATATTACAATGTATTAGTTAGGTTAATTTCATGGTATTGACTACTCGTACTTTGTACGATACAGTCCCAACAAAAAACATCTGTTTTTTCTCTTCAGGATGTACTGATGTTGCTGGCAGCTATTCTCGTTCGACGTCCCTCATCGCATCGCTATCATCTATCATCGCATGGTTCACTTCTATCGTCACCTAGCCTCGATTCACTGTCCGTTCTTTCGTTACTCTGTAAAGAAATAAGATTGCCGTTGCCAGCAGCTTTCGATTAAGATTAGCACTTTCGCTCGCTCGCCAACTATTCATCTCCTTGCCCTTTCGATAACTTGCCAAGACCTACCTACCCCTACCCTGCCTAAGTAACCCCTACCTACTCTAGATCTGTTGCTCAACAGGTAAGATACATATCTTTTGGACTGGTCTCTTGAGCTGGCCGGTTTCAGTTTGCAGGACTACTGATCGCACTATTCCATCCTTGCTCTTGATTAACTCCTTAATTCGACCCATCAACCATTGTGCTGGTGGGAAATTTTCACTTTTAATTATAACCAGCTGGCCAACTTGCACAGGCTCCCTTTCCCTCCGCCACTTCTTTCGTTCTTGTAATGTTACAAGATATTCTTCTCTCCACCTTTGCCAAAAATGCTCCACTATCGCTTTCCTTTCGTTATAGAGCTTTACACCTCTCGAATTGCCCTCTTCTACTAATGATAAAGGCAACGGCCCGTTTATAGCTTCTCCTATCAGGAAGTGCCCTGGCGTCAGTGCTTGCATATCCGTGGGATCATCGCTCAATGGATGAATCGGCCGTGAATTTAAGATACCTTCTATCTCGATTAATAATGTCACAAATTGCTCATACTCTAGCGTCCGCTGTCCCACTATGCGCTTCAGATGATATTTCATTGACTTCACCGCTGCTTCATAAATGCCGCCCTGGTGCGGTGCTGCTGGCACCATAAATGTCCATTCAGTACCCTTAACACTCAGCTGGCTAAAAAGATCATCCTCTTGCCATCGCTTCAACGCTTGCCTTAAGATTCTTGCTGCACCAACAAATGACGTGCCGTTATCGCTATAGATTCGCTGGCAGTACCCTCTTCGACTGATGAATCTTTCGTAACCCGCAAGAAATGAGACTGTCGATAAATCCCGTATGACTTCAATGTGTATTGCCCTCGTCTTTAAGCATATGAATACTGCTACCCATGCTTTACTGAAGCTGAGACGTCGTCCATCCTTATCTAGGATCTTGACGGTAAAAGGCCCCGCATAATCAACCCCTATGTGAAGAAATGGTTTTCCTGCACGCACCCTGTCCGCTGGCAGTTCTGCCATCAACTGTTGCTCTAGACGAAAGTTGTAGCGCGCACAAATGATGCATTTGTGTATGTAATTCCGCAACTCACTTCTCAATCTCGGAATCCAGTACTGTTGCCTTAAGTACTGCATCATCACCTGGCTTGCACCATGCTTCGTAATGCGATGTGCATGATCTATGAGCAACCATGCTAACCTGGATCCTTGCGGTATGATGGCTGGATGTCTAGCTTCATAGCCTCCCTCGGCGTGATGAAGCCTTCCTCCTACTCGTAGCGTGTTCTCGTTATCAAACACTGGCTTAAGCGATTCTATCTTACTTTGTTCTGTTAGCTGGCCATCCTTGCGCAGGTGCGCCATGTCCTTGCCATATGCCGCTTGCTGTGCCCTATGTATTAAGTATTTCATGGCCCTAGCTTTCTCACTGGCTGTTGGTGCTCTTGTAAAAATGTTCATTTCCCTCCTCATGTTGCCTCTCCCTTTACGTGTTCTACCTTCCTTTACCTTGTACCTTGCCTGCTCTATAAATCTCACAACATATGCCAGAATGTTTATTGCCCTCTCCAATTTCCACGCATATTCCTCTATGGGAACCGTCACTTGCTCCTTTGCTGACCAAATTCCTAATCCCTGTGTAACGACTAGCACTATGCGCACGTTCATCTCGCCTTCTACTGCTGGCGGCGCTTCATTCTCGATGTGATTGACTGGCCACTCATTCTCACCTGAAGTTAACCACGATGGCCCTTGCTGCCATAGCTTACTGCTCACTAGCTCTTCAGGATATAGTCCCCTGCTCAGTAGATCTGCTGGGTTCTCCTTAGTCCCAACATGACGCCATGCTTTGATATCCGTGTTAGTTTGTATGGAAGACACTCGATTTCCAACATACGTCTTCATATCCCGAGGGATTTTACGCAACCAATGCAGAACCACCATCGAGTCTGTCCAGAGAATATAGTTCGTCCTTTCCCAATCCATCGCCTTGCAAAGTTCTATCAATAACCTCCCCAGTAGCTCAGCTGCTGCCAGCTCTAACCTCGGAATGGTTATCGTTTTTAAAGGTGCCACTCTAGTCTTTGCTACGATTAGCTTGCTCGTTACCCTTCCGCCATGATGCTCCACTCGCAATAATAACTGCGCCATACGCTGTTGTCGATGCATCCGAAAAGCCATGCACTTGCATCCGTGACCCTCGTGATGTCCCTATCCATCTGTCGATTCTGAACATTTCCAATGCTTTAATGCCCTTCCATAATATACGCCACTTGTCTTCTATCTCCCTTGCTACCTCATCATCCCAAGCAATCCCTGTCCGCCATATATCTTGTATCAAGATTTTCCCCAATATCACCACAGGTGCGATATAACCATTGGGATCATACAGTTGTGCCATACAACTTAGTAAACTCCGCTTTGTCAACTTCCCTATCACCTCTGGCGTCTTGACTACAAATGTGAATTGATCTACTTCTACTAACCATTGCAGTCCCAAAACCTTTGCTTGCTCACTTTTGTCAAAGACCATCAACTGGTCCCTTTCACTATCCAATTGACTTGTCAACCACTTGCTGTTTGACTTCCATTTCCTCAATTCAAAACCAGCTGTCTTTAGCACCTTATCCAGGTCCCTTGCTAAGGCTATCGCTTCCTTCTCACTATCGCATCCAGATACACAGTCATCCATGTAGAAGTCGTTCAAGACCACTCTCTCCACTTCAGGGAACGTTTCACTTGCATCCCTTGCACATTGTATTAGCGACCGAACCGCATTATATGCCGATGATGTCATGCCATATGTAACTACCGTCAGCCAATACTCTTGTAGCTTCTCTCGTGGCGATTCCCTCCAGAAGATTCTTTGCAAATCCCATTGATGGGGCGCTATTCGCACTTGCCTGAACATCATTTTGATGTCAGCACTAAACGCTATCTTGTGCCGTCTAAATCGCATAACTATCTCAAACAGGTCTCGCTGCAACTTTTCTCCTAACTGCTGCACTTCATTCAGTGACATCCCTTTATCAGTTCGACAACTACAGTCAAACACTACCCTGAACTTCTTGGTTACGCAATGATGCGGTATGTAATATAGCATGCTGTTTTCTCCTATAGAACTGTCGACCCTTTTCATATGCCCTAGCTCTTCATACTCTCGCATAAACTCCACGTATTGACTCCTTATCGCTGGCTCCCTAGCCAATCTTCTTTCAAGATAAAGAAATCTTCTTAGCGCTATTGCCTTAGAGCATCCGATACTCTTCACACTATCCTTGATGGGAATATTGACCACAAACCGTCCATCATTATCCCTCCTGGCTGTCTTCACGAAAATTTCTTCGACCGCCTCTTCTTCTGCAGTTCGCACCCTAATCGATTCTATTTGGTCCATTTGCCACATCTGTCGTACTAGACCATCCAATTTATCCAGCTCTGCACATTTTAATGCTGGTACTTCATCTACCTGATCATGCTCTAGCCTGGAAGAAGTTCCAAATACCACTGTACCAAAAGCTGTCTCTATCATAGCAACAGTGCTTATGCATCGTGATGTTGCATTCACCATCATCCTTGCAAACACGCTTATCCCTAATATTATATCCACTTGCTCGCTTTTCCAATAGTCAGGATCCGCTAGAGGTTGTCTAACAATTTCCTTAATTGACACGCTAGCCTGTGGCGTCACTAATGACCACTCTATATCTTTTGGCAAAACCCAGAAATCCTCTTCAATAAAGTAATTGGATTCAAACCAGGGAGTTATTCTAATTCGAACCTGCTTTCGTAGCTGCATACCTTTACCCTCTATACCAACAATTTTACGTGATACTTGCTTGACAGGAATCTTATGTGCCTGTACAATTTTCTCGGGTATCAGATTCGGCTGAGCCCCTGAATCTAATAATGCCCTAATCGGCCCTATCAACCTACCACAATTCTCTAGCCTAATGGCAACCGTAGGCAATAACACACTTGCCCTACCCTTTCCTTCATTTATCCCTAGAGAAAAGACGCTTGAATACATTTTATTTATGGATTTTAATGATTCATTTTTAGGTTTTACAAATATACCTTGCTTGCCAAGTTTTTGCCGCTTTGCCTGATTTGCCGCTAGCTGTCAGGGATTCCTCCTCTTGAATGCAGTAGCATTCACCCTTGCCGTCTCGTTTCGCTTGGGCCTCCAATTTGGGCACAATGTGCTGTTATGCATGGTCCTTGGTGGACACCTAGGGCAGGATTGCTGGTAACATGCCGCTGGCTCGTGCCCCTGTTTTAGGCAATTTTCGCATAATTTCTTCTCTCGTACCAATTTTAGCCGAGCAGCTTGCCCCAGCATCAGGAACCTCTCGCATCGGAATAGCTGATGCCCCTCGCCGCACATCTCACACCAATGTCCACTTCTTCTCTGCATATTATGTTCGCTGGCTTGCCCTCTCGTAGCCGCTATCCCAGTCACCTTGCCATCATCGCGCTTGTTCTCGCTTTCGAATCGACTATATCGATTGGTGGATGCCTCCTGACGGTCACCTCTGCTATTGTCAGCTCCCCTTGCCCGTTGATTTGTCGCCACTATAACGCTAGCTGCCGCTTGCCGGTCTAGGAACTCAAGCATGTCCTTTGCCGCTGGCGTCTCTGACTGTCGATGTAACTCCCATTGCCTGGCCGTATCTACGTCTAACCTTTCATGGAGCATCAACACGATAAACATATCCCACTGTTCTACTGGCAGGCCCTGTGCTCGTAGCTGTCGCAGCGTCTCATGGGTTACATTCGACATCCTTTGCAGGTCCTCAGCTCGCGGCGCCCCTTGCAGCTTCGGCAGCTTTATGAACTGATTCAACAGCTCGCGGCACGTCTGGTATTTCTTATTGTATAATTGCTGCATCCGCTCCCACGCCTCCGCGTAGTTGTTGTCAGTGAGCTGCCATTCGCCCATGGTCTGTGCCGCCTTGCCAATGAGGGATTTGTTTAAATGCTGGAACTTGAACGCTGGCGTAATCTCCGGATTGTTATGTACTGCTGCCACAAACCGATCGTGAAACCCTTGCCACTTTCGTAACGAGCCGTCGAACTCGCCCCATGTGTTCTTCAATTCCTGTACCGCTGGCATCCTGACTTGTACTTCAATGTTTTGACTTGCCATTGTCACTCCTCCTGCTTCGCTTGCCGCCTCTTGGTTCAGTTTCTCAAGCTGGCCCCTGATCTTCGCTTTCGTCGTGAGGTATAGTCTTTCAGCCACCGCTTGCCGATCTTCTACGTCTTCCGCTTTCGTCCCCTTTGCGCATATCCATTTCAAATTATTTTTTGACATCTGCTCCCAGATCTCGTTGAGATGCTCCAGCATTACTCTGAGCATCTCCCTGTCGTCACTATCCAGTGCTTCCTGTCGTATAAATATCGCAACCCTTTCGATGCCCTTCAATTGGGACTTAAAGATGGCCTCATGGGTCATCCTTTCCTATAAATAAAGGTAAATTAGATTAAATAATCAACGCCTGTGCCCTTGCGAGCAATCAATCTATATTCTAATTGTTTGCTAATAACTTTCGTGCTTGCGAATAGTGAATTTGGATGTGATCTGTCCCTACTGTAGGTCCCCTTGCCTTCCCTTTACCATCAGCACTTGCCTTGTTTCTTTCTTGACCTACACGCTCTCAGCCCTTTCGTTGCATGCAGCTTTTCGACACCTTTTCATTTCTTCAGGTCTCGCGATAACCTGGAATATAATCTACGTAACCAACTTGCCATGCTGTCTCCTTGCCTTGTACCTATCGCTCATACTATCACGGTTACGGACCTTTCGCACTTTCGTTCAAATGTGCACATTCTATTACCCCTGCCTAACCTACCTATTCCTGCCTATCACTTGTGCCTGCATCGTGTTTCTGACCAAAAAAAAATAAAAATAAAGGTATAAAACGAAACCCTATGCCATCACAATATTTTACTGTGCAATTATCCACACAACTCTCAGTCAACACACTGTACGCAACTTTCTCACTATCAAAACACTTTTCCGGTCCGGTTGGTTCGCTGAAACGCACAAAATATTTTCAAGCAAATGCACAGAATATTTTAATGGCAATATAAATTCTAACCCCAAGGCCAATTCTACGATGCATCACACAATCACGACAATAAAACAAAACAAATTCATCTCTGTATTATTGATACTCCTAAGATCACTTCACTATTCGCTTTTCACTTGCTTGTCCTTCCCTATTCGCTTTTCACTTGCCACTTTAATCGATATTGATTTATTTTCTCTTACCTTCTCGCACTTTAATGCCTATCAAAATCAAATGTTTATTCTTTAATTTTTATTCAACCACACAAAATCGGAATCACTACTATGCTTGTTTGCAACTCAACGTTCACTTTTGTTATAAGCCTACAACCAACTGTAGCTATCGTGCCTTGCTGACACTGTACATTTGTTATGTACTCACCACTACCAACACTATCTCGTACCCCTTCAATGGGTTACTATCGCTTGCACGTCTATGACTCTCGTTCGCTTTCTCATACATGCTATGTGCAGTGTCTTGGTTGCTTGTGCGGTTTTTGTGTGTTACTCAGGCAATCGTTGCGACTACCTGGTAATTTTCCATTCGGGTTTTTTTTATCATCGTTGTGTATATGGTTTGTGGCTGGCTATTTTTTAGCACACTTTGCGTGCTCTTGCATTTCCCTTTCGATGCGTCATCGTTTGCATTTCGTATTTATTTGCTGTAGAGAAAATTTTATTTTGTAAATTTCTTACCCTGGTACCTTTGGTATGCTAGCTGTCGTTCTATATATGTGCGTATGTATGTTTTGCCACTGTCTCCCTTTGCACTTTGGAATTTTTGGTTTTTGTGTAGCTATTATGCCCTTGCACACTTTCGGTTTATTATTTTGTTATCTCTTGCATGTGTGTGTATTTGTATTCACTGTACGCACTTTCGGCTTATGTTTATATATTCAATATATATTTGCATATTCCATTTCGCACGTTACACTATCGCACTTTCCGTTTATAGTTTATATATATATGCAAGTATACTACGCACTTATGCCACTGGCTCACTATCCGGCTCGATTCGGACCAAAATGTATAACATGGCTAATTAAAATAAATGAAAATTGAATGAGAAAAAGAATGAACCGACACTTTGTTTCTAGAAATAAAACACAAGAGATTTTTTTCTTTGGGAAAAAGCCATCATGGCAAAAAACCCAATTTATTGTGACACGTCCGCTGGCCAAGCGCTCTGGTTTACAACTAACTACTTCTCCCCAAGTAGTTCTCTCTTCTCATTACATTTACATATATATTGAAGAATATTACAATGTATTAGTTAGGTTAATTTCATGGTATTGACTACTCGTACTTTGTACGATACACCCATGAATATAATATCGATATTCACCATATTTTTATCGACTTGAAGGCCGCGTATGACAGTATTTACAGAGACGATGTGTACAGAGCATCCCTGCAAAGCTCGTACGACTTTGTAGGATAACTTTGGACAATTCACGCTGTCATGGTCGGTAGAGAATTCACCGAGACCTTTGATGTCGAAAAAGGCTTTAGGCAAAACAACAAACTGTCATGCGATTTCTTTAACATCATACTTGAAAAGATTGTACAAAACTCAAACGTCAACACCAGAGGAACAATCTTTCAAAAGTCTGTACAATTACTCGCCTACGCAGACGATATTGACGTAATGGGAAGAAAAAAGCGTGATGTCATAGGTGCTTTTACGAGTATTGAAACAGAAGTAGCAAAACTGGGTTCGATGGTTAATGAGGGCAAAACGAAGTATATGTTGTCATCAAACAAGGACACCGAACATCGACGAGTTGGACAAAACATCACAATGGACAGACACAACTTCGAGGTAGTACAAGATTTTTATTCTACCTAGCATCCGCTGCAGACACGGACAACAACATCAGTGCGGAGATCAAACGGAGAATAACTCTTATCAACCATTGCTTCCTTGGGTTAAGAAGGCAATTGAGAAACAAAACCCTCTCTACAAAAACCATGGTAACCCTGTATAAGACCTTGATCATCCCAGTCCTGCTTTACGACGCGGAAGCATGGACCATATCGAAAGGGGTTGAGGAAACCCTTGGTCGTTTCGAAAGAAAAATTCTCAGAATGATCTTTGGCCCCGTATGCGAAAACAATGTGTGGAGAAGAAGATACAACAACGAGCTGTATGAGCTGTACCGCGGAATGAGCATTGTCAGAAGAGCACGCATCGTGAGGCTACGATGGTTGGGCCATGTAGAGCGGATGGACCGAAACGCTCCGGCTCGACGGGTTTTCGAAAGCACATTTCAGGGAAATCGCGGAAGGGGACCTCGTCTTAGGTGGCGCAATCAAGTGGATGAAGTCCTCAATCGACTTATAGTGCAGAACTGGAGAGAGCTCGCCCGAAATCGAAATCGTTATAGAAGAGTGTTGGTTGAGGCCCAGCTTCACCCCAAACTGTAATGCCCAGCCAAGTAAGTATGTAAGTAAGTACAGTCACTTACTTACAAAAAAACAATTGAGATTGAAAACAATTACCCATAAGAAAGAAGAAAAAGGAAAGGAAACATAAAAATTACTGACGAACGCAAAAACTCGTTTTTGGGGATTATACCCGAACGATGTCCGGCGCCAGCGAAAGACAATATGAGACTCAGCTGGCAGGTGTGCTCGATGTAACAAGTAAAATAAACATTAAAGAAATGGTGTTTTTTTTTAAGTCATTGTCGGTTAGTCTTCTTGCCCCTTGAGCCAACTAGCCCCTGTTACCTCTACATTCGATATGGTTGGCAATTTATTATTAACAAATTTACTTTGACTGGGATAAAGCAATCTGCGTTCGTAATAAATACAAGAGAAATGTTTAAAAAGCTTCTTTTATTTTCATTTTAAGAATAATCACTGAGCACACCATACGTCGAAAGAAACTCCGTTCGATTACCGATGAGAGAATGTCTCATTGTGGTACCAGATTGCTCGATTACATGAGCGGTAATGCCAAATTCACTTAATTCCGTCACGAGTAGATCGATGACGTGTGCCGTAATTCGGCCACAGTAGTCAGGAGCTATTACTTCAGGAACGTCTAATGTTTTCAAAGTAAAAATGTGCTGAAATGCGGTCTCATAAGAACTATGAATTCCAATCATGGAACTCTTCTTCTTAAATATACCCTTTCCAATAGTTGAGCTATTTCGGAATTAATTTCTGATCGAAACCTCCCCGAACATGAAGCCTCGTTCATAAAACCCCATTAACCTAACTTTTCAGACAGATGGCATCAAATGTAATGTAATTTGGAGCTTTTGTGTGTTTCAATTAACACCGATACGTTATTTATATTTACATTCGTTTTATCAAAAGAACCAATCGAATTCCCTATTAGAAATAATGAAATAACCTTTTCACTGGCTGTCGTCCTTAAACGAATACTTAATATAAATTTCAACTTTTACTCAATCGTTACATTTTATTGGTATCTAAAGAGACAATACGATTTCTTTTATTTGCTTTATATCGTTCTTTTATATCTGGCTTCTTAATGGGCACATAACATACATCGTGTTTGAATTAGCATAGTTAATTTTAACTTCTCTCCATCATATGTGCCGACAGCATTATTATACCTACTGCCAATTTAAAGTCAATTTTCGCTGAATATTCTTTATCCAATGATCAGCAATGACATGACACCCACTATGGGTGGCTCAATCTCCAATCGTGTCGTCTGTCTGTCTCCAATATGAGTTGACACAAAAAAAAATCAAAATATTTCACTGAAGGGTGCGTTAAGCTTAGGACGAATAAAGAAAAAAGGTAAACCACGCATGCATATGTAGAATTATACGACTACACAACCTATACCTACTCTTGGTTCATTTCACTAAAGACTACAGAAAGTATATTCACCTTTTCTTTTTGCCGAAGACGTAATCCATTCAACATCGTTCTTGACAAGTCACTGACAAGGGGCTTGGTTTCAAAAAACTGACTCCTTAATGGTTTGAGAAGGTATGAAAATTCTTAAAATAAAAAATTCAATCAATTTCCAGAGCTCCTTCAATATTCGCTCCACACATTTTCGTTCAAGAGATAGAATGATGATATTGTTTGCCTCGTTGTTGGAATTATTGCAGGGATCCAAAGCGGATGAGGATGTCCTTGCGATCCAAGAGAGAGAGATGCTTTATAATCTTCTTTATGATTTTTTCTTTTCTTGTGTCACGGTAAACGACTGTAATTTCAATTAGGATAATTTAGAACGTAATGAAAGGCTCCATACTAACACAAATTGGCTTTATTACTTGAATAAATACACAAATCGCGCAAGAAACTCGATTCCTTATTAAATTAGGTACGAATATGACAAAATTTCCACCATTTAAATGTCTAGAAGACTTACAATAGAAGTGCTATCGGCCTTAAAGCTGATTCACTGATTGAAACGTAACTATACTCAAAAATTATTAATTCAACAAATTTTGATGGACCGTCCTTTTGCATTTGGTTTAGAAATAGAAAAGCCAAGAGAAGTTTTCCCGGCCCAATCGTTTGAAATTAGAAAATTGTAGGTCTTTTCCTTTTCACTTTTGTGTTTGTATTTGTATTCATTTCAAAATGACATTTGATTTATAAAGTTTTGCAATCCCTTAAGGCTAATTTTGAGAATTTAAATTAACTAAAAACAAAAAAATAAAGAAATAATAGAAAAAGAGCAATTCTATTTACATAAATATGAAGGTGTAGAAAAAAAACGAAGGAAAAAAGTAGGATCAATGATTTACCAAATAGGTAACTGAAAAATAAAGTTTTAAACCCTTTCGTGATACTTCTCATCGCAATAGGTTGGGAGCTCGAAAGGCGTGTAACGTGGACAAAAAATTTACGCTCAGTAACAATATACATAAAACGAGATTGTATGAGCACATATGACCTTGTTGAACTAAGAAAGTTTAGCCTGGAGTGCATATAATCCAGTTGTTGAGTTGAAATGATTTCATGGAGATAGATCTGAAGTTAAGTAATTTCTTGAAAGCCAGAGATATGTGGCGGTTAGTGGCAGAAACCAAGTTTCCAAAAATTTTACATGCTTATTACGTAATTGGTAGTAAAGGAGTTCCTTTTAGAACATTGCAGAATGAAGTGCAGGTCCTCATTCATTCAAGCCAAGGCATCATTTTTTTCTGCAAAGGTTTATCTAATAAGGAGCTGCACTTTATCAGCATATAGATGAATCATATACAGCCTTATTTATAAACCCGTATTATCGGCGGATTAAGGTTACTACGAACTTAATACTCCTCTAATACTCCAAACCTTATTTATAAAAAAAAATACACCAGTATTAGCGGCGGATTAAGCTAAGGTTCATAGGAGTATTAACGGAGGATTAAGGTCGTATTAAGGTATAAATGTCATTTTGTTCAAATTTTTGGAGGAAAAGTGGAAAATTATTTTGGTTTTGTGAATAGTTTTAATTCTTTTTCCGCCTTAACTACAAGATAAATAAATTAATAAATGAAAACTAATATTTCTTGTTTTGTTTTGTTTAATATCCATTTTGGAAAAATTTCCGCCAACCACAAAAAAAAAAAACAATCATAATGCTCGGGTTCAATGCAATTAAGTTTTTCAGATAATCTAACTTTTTTTGGCCTCTGATTGGTCAAAAGTCACGCATCAAAAGAAGAACTAAAACTTGCACAATGGGATTTGTTGACGTTTATAGTAACCAGAGCTATAGATGGGTCATTTTTTTGATGAAAAATTTGACATAAGCAAGTATTAACTAATACGGGTTGGAAAATGTTTTATAAATAAGGATTCGCTCGACCTGGCGTAAGGGAGTATTAAGTGCTAATACTAGTATTAACTAATACCAGGTTGAACCGAGTATTAGTGAAATCTAATAAATAAGGCTGATAGTTTTTAACAACATGTGGCAGTTCGTTTATTTATTTTATTTTATTTCTATTTTATTTCATGAATGCTTAACAACTGTAAGATATAACAATATCTTATAAGCTAGTCATTAGCTAATTTAACAAAGTAAAGAGCAAGATAAAGAGAAGTTAGTAAAATTGGAGCGAATTATGAAACAGTGTTAAATAGAATTTTTTAGTTATTTACATTAGTATTAGTTCGAAAGTGGTTTCTGAATACCCTTTTAATTCTTGTTTCGTTTTGGACTTCCTTAACATGTCGTGGCATTGAGTTCCAAAGACGGACGGCATTTACAAAAAATTGACGCTGAGATGTGATACACGAATTACGAGGATGAATCAATTGACGAGACCTAGTCGAGACCGCGAATGTAATTCTCTCAAAGAAGTATTGTGGTTGGAGTGAAATCATCATGTCAGAATGTCAGATAGCAAAACTAGACACCTAAGTTCAAGAAACTTTTCAAATGTCATAACCAGCAAGTTTTGGGAAAAACCAGCTAATCTCTCATACCTACTCGAACCATAGACATAACGTAATGTACTATTGAAGGCGACATTGAGTTTACGCATGCTAGCAAAACTGCAGCTACAAAATATTTCGCAGTCGTATATCAGAATGAAAATTATCAGTCTTAGCAAGAAGAAAACGAGTGTTGAGGTGTGAAGCTTTTGGTTACCCATAAAGTATGTAAGACCCCATACAATTTGCCGGCAATAACAATTACTCCGAGATTTTTTACAGTATCCACAAAATCGATTTGGGCATCTTTCAACATAATCGGGGAAAAATAATCAAGATTTGCATTAGATTTCCCTAAATAGCTCTGAACGGATGAATAGTTATGTAGTGAATAGCACTCTATTCTACGTTGCATAAATTCTTATTTATTAACCTATTATAGCAATGATGTGTATTTTCTACCTATTGAACAGCTGGTGCGTAAGAAAACCACCAAAAAGGAAAATCCCAGTAATACTTCACTATCGAAAACAAAACGGTCTCTGAAAGCCATCTATGTATCCGCCGGCGTACTAACAGCCCCTGTCATTTCAAAATAGCGAAGACACAAATTTATTCAGTCTCTATACTACCTGAATCGGCGTTCAGCCTATGTTACGTTCAGAAAGTTTTATAAATAAGGTTTTCTTGTTCAGAGATATTATAAGAGGAACATAGCGCTATTCACTCCCTATTATTGGTTTATAAATAAGGCTGTTAGGGTTTTCCTCGATATAAGGATACATTTTGATTTCTTTGGATTTAAGATAAGGCCGTTTAGCTCTGACCATTTAGAGAATGTTTCAAGGTTTTTGTTGACACAAAAGACTATATGCTCTATGAGCCCAAGAGGGCAGCTAAAGTACAATTGAACATCGTCAGCATATAAATGAGAAGAACAATGGTCGAAAAGAGACGGAAGCTCGTTAACGTAAATAGAAAACAGTAAAGGGCCAAGTATAGAACCTTGAGGAACACCGTTAACATTTGGGAGAAAATTGGACATGCTATCACCGACTTGCACTGCTTGTTTCCTATCAGTCAAATATGAATAAAACAGTTTTGCCGCAGTTGGAGAAAAATTGAAGTTCTGCATGAGCTTATTACATAAGATATCATGGTAAACAGAGTCATAAGCCTTTGAAAAATCGAGTAGAACCAAGAACGTTATCTCATCTTTATCTGATGCATGCCTAATGTCTTCAGTAACCTTAAGAAGCGCTGTAATACAACTGTGTTTTTTCTGAAAACCAGATTGCTTCGGCGTTAGCATCGAGTTTGTTGTTGGATTGATTTGTTTTTGAAGGATTCGTTCGAAGACTTTCGACAGAAATGGTAACACAGAGATAGGACGAAATTCCACACCTTTGGCGTTTTTGGGAATTGGAATGATTTTGGCTATCTTCCACAGGTTCGGATAGACTCCTGACATTAAGATAGTATTAAATACAAATATTATATAAGGCAGTACTATTGGCAGAATCATACTCAAAGTTTACATATGTATAGTGAAAAAAGGATTGGCCCAAGGATAGACCCCATAAGTACTCCAGTTATGACATTTGGAAGGGTGGAAGAACGACAAAGTGTGGTAACAACATATTGCCATCTTCCGGTAGGTACCATCTTACAAGTTTCTAAAGAAAAACCAAAACTATTTTCTACTTTTTACAAAGAATTAGATGGCTAACAGTGTCAAATGCCAATAGTGTTATATGATCATTGTCCATTAATGGCTGATTTGCAGCTCCGCTTTAGACGAAAATTAGATTGGCAGGAAATCAAAAGTTCGTTTAGTAATTTTGTAGCTGCTATAAAATGGTTTTCTGAACGCCTTTAAAAGAAACAGGAGAATGGCAGTGGGCCGGAGTCCTGATGCAGTACTCGTTTGCCTTCACGCCACGGGTCAGTGTGTGTGCGTTCAGAAATATAACTGAGAAATGAGGAGTATACCAGGCGGATATAGTGTGTGTAATGTGCAGTGTGCACACTATACAGGGTGTCCCGTAATTCATTTTACATACTTTGGGATATGATTCTTGGTCATATTCTAAAAAATTGTTCTACAGTAAAGTCCGTTTCTCAAGTTTGACATCACTTAACTTTGGTTTACCCTGACCTGTGTTAAATTCGATATCTCTGTCAATACTGATGATAGAGACCTAATCTTAGATTAAATTTTTTGTAGAAATAACAATCTTTAAGACTGTATTTAAGTTGAGCTTCCATAGGTTTAGGGTTGCCAGATTTTCAATTTTAAGTGGTGTTCAAATTTTCTTCCCAAAACAAAGTTTTGACTTTGAAGTCATTTTTTTGGATAAAAGGCCTGATAAACATAGAGTTTCTTTATTTTTTACAGATGAACAAAACAATAATAAAGAAAAAACTCAGCATTAAATTAGCTCAAAAACCCATACATTTTATGATACTAAGAAAAATACGAAATGGGAAAAATTTAAAAAAAAATAAAAAAAAGTTCTTGCTTTGAGGTTTGTTTGAATAAAACAATAATATGATCACTTTTAGTAGTTTTTTAATGTATTTAATACAAATACAATTATAACAAGTGCTCAAAGCCCCATCCTTCGTTTTGAATCCATGCCAGAGCCCGTTTTTGGATTTCATTGTGGGTGTTTGCTGTCGATAACTCTTGTCTTACTTGTAGTCTTGTAATCTTTGAAACTGTATTTAAATTTGACTGCTGTAGGCTAAGGGTTGCCAGATTTTCAGTTAGTATAAAGTTCCTGGTATCCTTTGTTGTGCTTTTCTTCAATTTCCATTTAAAAACTCATATAAGAAAAAAATGTCTGCAATCGTGACTTAATTTGACAAACTAATGAACAAACTTGTTTTCTTATTCTTTTGTACGACTTATTTACCTATTGAACATTCATACCCCAAATTTAAAGCAAACATCCACAATGAAATCCAAAAACGGGCTCTGGCATGGATTCAAAACGAAGAAGGGCGCTTTGAGCACTTGTTATAATTGTATTTGTATTAAATACATAAAAAACTACTAAAAGTGATCATATTATTGTTTTATTCAAACAAACCTCAAAGCAAAAGCTTTTTTTTATTTTTTTTTAAATTTTTCCCATTTTGTATTTTTCCAAGTATCATAAAATGTATGGGTTTTTGAGTGCATTTATTACTAAGTTTTTTTTTATTATTGTTTTGTTCATCTGTAAAAAATAAAGAAACTCTATGTTTATAAGGCCTTTTCTCCAAAAAAATTACCTCAAAGTCAAAACTTTGTTTTGGGAAGAAAATTTGAACACCACTTAAAATTGAAAATCTGGCAACCCTAAACCTGTGGAAGCTCAACTTAAATACAGTCTTAAAGATTGTTATTTTTACAAAAAATTGAGTCTAAGATTAGGTTCCTATCATCAGTTTCGACAGAGATATCGAATTTAACACAGGTCAGGGTACACCAAAGTTAGCCTTTTTTTAAATTGTCAAAAAGTGATGTCAAACTTGAGAAACGGACTTTACTGTATAACAATTTTTTTCTTAGAATATGACCAAAAATCATATCCCAAAGTATGTAAAACGAATTACGGGACACCCTGTATAATAATTGGGGAGGAGCTAGAACACAAACTGGTCGAAATAGGCTAGACGCTTCCCGTCCTATCTAGAAAGTTTGATAATGTGGTACGCTTGTCCATATAAAGAACCGCTGGTCACGCCAGTACTTAGTTTTCATTGTTAAGTAGTGATGTAAAGTTTGGATAAGACAAAGTGTGGCGATTAATTATTGAATTGTATAACGAATAGAAAAATGGTGTTACTAATAAGAAGTAGAAAGTAAATTTTTACCTATCGAACCAGGTGAACGCTATAAATAGTTGAGGATATGTACAGCCGTGGCTGATCCCAACAGTGTTGCCACTGAGAAATTTAAAAAATCATAGTTTAAAAACATGATTTGGGATAAAAAAACATGACGGACCAATCTCGTAATGAAAAACAAAATAAGGAATTCATATAGAGTATTTGGAAACCATAGCATGAGTAAAACAAATATATTTAATAAACTAACAGTTTATTAAAATTATTAATTAAAACATAAAAGCAAAAAAGTAACGAAACTTAAAACAAAAATAAACAGTTTAGATAAATGAAAAGATAAGTAAAATTTTTAACAGTTAAAAACTTTTTATATTTCATCAGATGCACATTTCGGAAGCAATGCTTCCATCGTCAGTGAGATTTATAAATTAAATTAAATTTTTTGTCAAAAAATTTAAAAAAAACAAAAATGTTTCTAAGCAAAACTACAATTGAGTTGAATTGAATCTATTAAAAAATTTTTGAATATTGAATCTTTGATTGGTTCATCATCACTATTCATTACATCCGATAGAATAAATTCCTGGTTTTTAAAGTTGTTCAATTTCATCTTTAAATCGTCCAATCAATCAGTGCAGCGAAATAAAAATAAAAAATCTGATTGGAGGATCTAAAGATTAAATTGAACAACTTCAAAAACCAGGAATTTATTCTATCGGATGTAATGATTGTACAAAAGAATATATAGGTTTTTAAGTTTGTAAAATTTAAAATTAATAAAAAAATGTAAATAGCAATTATGAGTTGATGCATTATGTGTTGATGCTTTTGAATTATTTTATATGTTTAAAAACAAAAAAATCTAATGAATAGTGATGTGGAACAATCAAAGATTCAATATTCAAAAAATTTTTAATACATTCAACTCAAGTCAATTGTAGTTTTGCTAAGAAACATTTTTGTTTTTTTTTTTTTTTTTATTAATTTTTTGACAAATAATTTAATTTAATTTAATTTATAAATCTCACTGACGATTGAACATTGCCTCCGAAATGTGCATCTGAGGAAATATAAAAAGTGTTAACTGTTTTAAATTTTACTAATCTTTTCATTTATTTGATAAAAAAACACGTGGTTTATCTCAACTACAAAACTCATTAAACAGTTTTGTACTTATTCATGTGTTTTTTATCCATTGTCTAGAGAACAAAAACTGAAATTGGCCAAATGTGATTTCAATAAAATAAATACATTATTTTTCTTAAGCCAAAATATATGTTTTCATTCTCTGCAATTGGGAATTGCTGAAGCTGAACTCAATTCTCAATGTTGAAAGCAAAATGATATCAGAAAAATAAAAAGCATTGAAGATGAAGTGAACGATTGAAAAATGAAAAAAACTGTTTCATCCTCTGATCTCTTTTACTCATCATTATTGCGTTACTCGAGCAGTCGAGGTGGTTGCTGAGCTGTCAAAAATATTTCAAGGCCCGAGGCGAAAGAAAGATTAGGTACCTATACTTTCAAACGAAGAGTCCATCCTGCTATTTGCAAAAAAAAAAAACATGATTTTGGACTCAAAAACATGAAAACATGAATTGGGTCTAAAAAACATGAAAATCATGATAAATCATGATTTCTGGCAGCCCTGGATCCCAAGCTTGTTGTACTCAAATATTTATTAACTTTTACCTAGGTATAGAACGTTAGTTTCATAATTCAGATGATATTGAGGTAATCCATCTAAATATGACTGGTGAACTGACTCCACCATTTTTGTATGTTCTGCTTTGTGGTAGCATTAGTATCAATTGTATATAATATATATATATAGTTCAATAAACATAAAACATAAACGGTGACTGTTTTTTTTCTTCTAAAGAAATTTGTTTTGGGATCATAGTTCAATGATATTTCTTGATCTACTGACTCTGAACCTTGCTCATGATTTTGAAGTTTGATGAAGTAAGACTTGTTCAAAGTTGTGCTTCACTCTTGGATTGCAAGACGCAAGAGTCACCACATTCACTATGAGAAAGCACTGGATAATCAATTTACAGTGGAAGTACAGCCTTACTATATCCAGTTTTGACAGTTTAACACACTCATGCTCCATAGCAAAGGATCATAATGGCTCGTAAATCACAATGTTGGACAATGTACAAAAAGTATGGGCTTAAGTCCACAGTAGCTGAGATGAAGACAAGACAGCATGCGTGGCAAATCTTGATTATATTAGAAGTACTAAGTTCCGTGCAAGCTTCCACGTCGAAAATTCACTCTTTGAAAAAAAATAGATCACGATGTAAAGCGAGCACGATTAAAAGAAAAGATCCAGAAAACCTTGCAAAAAAAGCAGTATCATACAAAGCTCAAATACGATCGCGGAGGATCACAATTTTTTCACAAGAGCACTGTTTGAAAAAAAGTTAATATAGAAAAAGTAAGTCGGTTGACGACGATGTTCAAAAGAATCCATCAATTTTAACTATTGAATTATCACCTATCAATTCTAACGCAGTGTTTTGTACCCTATCAAGTATAGGCAGCTGACCAGATACGAGTATTATACTACAGTTTTGAACAGATTTAACACTTATAAATTGAAACAGATCAGAGGGGGTGAAAAATTTCCTGTATGGTCTTAAAAAACTTAAGCATTTTGCAGTGTTTTTGGCCACTTCAAATGTGTGATCATTCGCACGCTGATCATCGCATACACACATACCAAGAACTGACAGCTTTTCGGTTTCTCGAATGCAGATACAACTCATGGAATGGCAATGGGGGAATGTCTTGCTTTAACAACGGGACTTATGAGCCCATGGAAACAGAGATTGGTAAAGTATTTCTTCAATTTATCTATGCTCTGATGATGATGTCTTACGAATTGATAGTGGAGTCAAGGTATACAAAGTTTTTGACCACTCTAAAGTATTGTCTCTTGATATTGGCATCCTGCTTGACTTAGCGTTGCCTTTATTATAAGTCAGACCTGTTTTAGCTGACCCTGCCTACAGCGACTTCTTCTTTAGATTCTCAAAAACCCTCAATCACGAAACAACACCACCTGATTACCACTAGAAGTTCCATTCAGAGGGCATGCAAACATTTTTAGAGCGTCAAGTCATTTCCAGCTGCTTGGAAGGTCTCAGTAGGAGGTCATCAATACCAGCAGCCTTGTATAGAAGCATTTGCTACCTGTTCCTACGATGGATGAGAGTCTTGTCACCAACATCTTAACCGAATAAAATATTTCGCCCGACAGTCGAACATCCTTGAGCAGTTAAACCAAATATGTTTTTTCAATGATATGGTTTTTATTCAAATAAGATCACCTATATTTGCTAGATGCCCTTTGAAAGCTTAAGATTTAAAAGATTTTTTCGTCTAGCAAAAGAACAAGGAGAGATAATATTTTTTATTCTATCGATTTGCTTCGGATGGATACATAAGTATTCGAATTCAATGTTCGCGCAAATCCTTGTTGGGGAAACAAAAAAAAAAAAAAAAATAGAAAAAACTCAAAAGCTCTGCTATTTTAATGCCAGTAAAAAGTGAAACTACACGTTTTGGGATGTCTCTGGTCTCCACGGACCGGACATCCGTGGTACATCAGAAAACATACCTAATCTGTGTGAATAGTCTTCATAGTAGACTTCTATATTTGCGTACACAAAATTGTTTTTCAGTTGAAAATGCAACCAAACGTTCGTACTTGAAGCTATTCAACAACTTAAACAAAATGCCTTATACTAACGGAATCCCTTTTCTGGTGAATCGAAAACTTTTTTTGTTCTTCATTTACACCACTACGAGTTTTTTGATCTCGGCAGGATGGAGCTAAGTGAACGATTTAAATTACTTAAATTAATTTCAAACAAACTTTTGCTATTCATATATTATTTGTAAGGATGGTTTTTTCTTTTTAATGCATACTTATCACATGTCAAGAATGTAATTAACTTTTTCGCTCGAAGATTGAAAAAGTTCTAATGGAATTCGAACACAAACACAAATTTTTGTCTAAGGAACCGTCAAAATATTTTATTCAGTGCGAAGTTGAAAGACGGAGATGGGACTTTGACTTATGGCCTTCCCGTAAGCCATAAGGATAACTCAATTGAAGAGATAATTTCCCAACAAATTATTGTTAACGAGTATGAGAGCCCACCCCAATGTATACCTCGACTGTGTTTGAAATTCGTTTGTCACCTCCATTTTCTTCTCAAAACCAAAGCATGAGATTTTCACAGTTCCTCGTTCTCTCAAAAACATTATTGAGGTGAAACAAAAGCATTCTTTTACAGAGAACTAAGATCATACTCGAGTGAAAAAAAAACTTTTATAATTTAGTCCACCCTAAGCAAATAAAATCTTTTTATACCACTGAAACTTCCTTATTAAGCTTTATGGCCATCTTATTAGAGTCAAACACCCCTAACAAGAATTGGCAGTTGTGGTGGTCCAAAAGTAATAAATTGGTGTGATTTTTCTAAGGGCATAATTTATGTTTCAGAAAGAAGCATAACTCAAAGTAATATAATACTGTTGGCTGGATGCCTATACACCACGCGTATACATAATGCAGAACATTGGTTACAAAAAAACACCAATCGATTTAACATTTGCAATGATTGATAGTGGCTGGGATATTTTCTTTAGTAGACGCGTATGCTGTTGCTTTTATTATTGTTCTTGGTTTTATGATTCATGGCCAAGTCAATTACATATCAACACATTCGTTAATGCTGTTGAGACAAATTAAATCCACAAATCCATATATCCGTTTTGTTTAAGAACTATGGTGGTTTTTTCCTCAGCTCTGGATGATAAAAGGCTACAGGATTTATAAATTACCTTGTGATTGTTCATATTTTTGAAACGGCGAAAGAAAAGAAATTTCTGTTTAAAGAGCTGTGGGGTGTGAGCTGAGGTTTGATGGCTAATGAGAGCAAAACGCAGTATATGCCGTCAAACAAGAACAGAGAACATTGACAAATCGGACAAAATATCAAAATAAACAGAAATAGCTTCGAGGTAAAATAGGAGATTATCTACCTAGGATCCGCTGTAACACGAAAAATAACATCAGTACGGAGATCAAACAGAGAATTATTCTTGGCAATCGCTAATACGTTGGGTTAAGAAGGCGAATGAGAAGTAACCCTATAAAGACAAACCAAGGTAACCCTATATAAGACATTAATCACCCCAGTCCTACTATAAGACGAGAAGGCGTGGGCTATTTCTAAAGGGGATAAGTAAGCCTTTCGTCGACTTTAAATTTAAAAGAAGAAGAAGAGGAAGATTCAAAAACGAGCTGTAGGAGCTGTAACACGACATTAACATATCTAGCAGAGTAACCACCGCGAGACTGTCTCTACACACCGTCTTAAACAAGTAAATTATAAAATTCAACTGCAAAAACCATAATTGAGAAGTGAAGGCAGGGGACCTTTATTTTTTGCCTATTCCATGGCTTTTTGAAGAACTTGGAAATTTCTTGTGAAAGGCGATGACTCTGTAAAACGTTTTTCTGTTTCTGAGATTCAAATTTAGAACTCCCACTTAACAGGCAGATAAGCTTACCACTAGTCCACGAACACCACGATTGAGTGGCACCTACAATTTCAGAATACTTTCAATTTTTTTCAGGTGCTTAGACCCATTGAGAGCTAGAGTGAGGTCAGTATTGATTTGGTTTTAAATGTGCATATCTGAGAAGTTTTATGAAATGGAAAGATGCTTTACACATAAAAAAAGCGTTCCCATTTTTACATGCGGTTATAGGTACAAGGAAGGTTTTGCAATAGCGCAGAAATTTTTTTTTGAAATAACAATAAAACATATAACCTAACTATGAAAGAGAATTCGAAAAAAGTGGGTCCTGCAATTATGTCTGTCTGTCTGGCTGTATGCCTGTCTGTCCGTATATGGATCTAGAGCTTGAAGCGTTTCGCCGACTTTCTTCAAAGCTTGAAAAAAAAGAAAGAAAATAAAATTTTCCTTTAAATGCTAGGTTAGGTTAGGTTAGGTTTAAATGGCTGTCAGGAAAACAAACTGACACACTTAGACCAGTATTAGGTCCATTGTGATACCATAGAAATTATGCGAGGGAGTACCTCACTTAACAAAACCATTTGGAGCTCTTAATAAAGCGAAGGAGATGCAGGGGATCTGTGTTCGCCAGATCGCTTGGATCATCAAGAAAATATTTTCCTAGATGCCGTTTTCTTTTAAAAGAGAGTGCAGGACATGAGCAGAGGAGGTGTGAGATTGTCTGCTCCTCCTCCTCATCTAAGCAACTTCTGCAGAAGTCATTTGAGGGAACGCCAAGTCTTATGGCGTGTATTCCTATCAGACAATGTCCGGTGATGACATTGATTACGGAGCTAACTTCCAATCTGGTAATGGATAACAAATGTCTTGTGCGTTTTGGATCTAGACCTGGCCATATCCGTTTTGTTGCCACGCACGTGGTGATATTGTTCCACCTATGGTTTGTTCTATCCATTGCCTCTTGCCTTAGCATAAGTTTACATGTACCGATTGGTATACCAATATTCAACCTGCTGGTTGAGATCGGTAGAACAGTTCCTTCTCTGGCGAGTTCATCGGCTTTGCAGTTACCCACGATATCTCTGTGCCCCGGCACCCAAATTAAGGGCAGCTGAGGGTGTTGATCTCAGTGCTCCGCTTATACACATACCGGCAGTTCGTTGGACCTTGCTTAAATTATCGAAGTAGGTCCTTTTATCAAGAGCGGTCCACCATACCACTACTCCGTATGTGAGTATTGGTCTGATGACCGCGGTGTAGAGCCAGTGGGTGATTTGGGGGGAGAAACCCCATTTATTACCAATGGCTTTTTTACAGGAAAATAAGGCAACGGTGAATTTCCTGATTCTTTCCTGTATATTGGCTTTCCAATTTAGCTTTTTTTTAGGATTATACCTAGATATTTGGCTTCGTTTGAAAGTTCAAGTGGGATTCCATTAATTTATGGAGTTATTAGTTGAGGAATTTTGTATTTCCTGGTTAAGAGAACGAGTTCAGTTTTCTTAGGGTTGACCCCTAGATCACATTTCCCCGCCCATTTTACTAGTTTATTTAGAGCGGTTTGCATCAGATCCGTAAGGACGTGAGCATGTTTGCCAGACACCGCAATGGAGACGTCATCTGCATATGCAATCACTCACACAAATCCCTCAGCTTCTAAATCAACTAGAAGTTCATTGACGACTAGATTCCATAGAAGAGGGGAAAGACTCCGCCTTGCGGTGTTCCTCTACTGACTAGTGCTCTTAATTTTACCCGGGTAGTACCCATTATAACAATTACCCGGGTACCCGGGTACCTGGGTAGCGCGGGTATTACCCAAGTTGACGGGTACCCGGGTAATGCGGGTAGCTCGTCGGGTACCCGGTTACCCGACAGAATAAGCTATACATGACAGTGTTATGTTATGGGTAGCGGAGAGTGAAAATTCTCTAATGCACTTTGAAATATCTATCGGGTATCGACATCAAATGATTTAAATATTAGCAGGTATGAGTTCTTTAAAAACATCAATCTAGGAAATTAATAAAGGGCGTTTTGATACATGAGCACCGCAGACTCAAATCTTAATTGATATTTTTATTTTTATATTAAGATTCAATTGTTTCTTCGGTACCCGGGTAATACCCGATATTGCGGGTATTAAGAGCTCTACTACTGACAGATCTCTTTGCAGAGAAGTTCCTAGAGTAGAGTTGATTCTCCTGCTTTTTAGCATTAGATTTATCAACTCCACTATGGAACCATCTACTTTGAGCTTCGTCAGTGCCTTTGTAATTGCAGAGTTGCTGACGTTATTGAAGGCTCCCTCTATGTCGAGGAAAGCGGCCAGAGTGAATTCTTTGTGATGGAGGGAATATTCTATAGTACGAACCAAGGTGTGTAAGGCCGTTTCTACAGATTTTCCTTTACAATAGGCGTGTTGTGCAGTAGATAACAATTTTGGATCTATAGCTATACGCAGGTGGATATCAATCAGTCGTTCTAAAGTTTTAAGAAGGAAAGATACTGGACTTATTGGTCGGAGATCTTTCGGATTTACGTGGGATGATTTCCCAGGGGATTTGTATGGGTCAAAGCTGTTAATGGCCCAAACTAGTTTTTCCCTTGTAATCAGATCGAGGGTGTTAGTTATTATGCTACCTGATTCTATGGAATCATAGTAACATAAGTTCTTTTATACTGAAAACGTTTGAAAGGCTACTTGATTTACACATCCGTAGCTTCCTGAATCCGGAAGTAATATCTACCTTTCAACATGCCTACACTAAAGGACGAAGTGTGGAAACAGCACTTCACTGTGTAGTAAGAACCATAGAAAAAACGCTGCTAGATAAAGAATACACACTGGCAGCTTTCCTGGACATTGAAGGAGCCTTCAACAATGTACAAAACAGTGCAATTGAGAAAGCCCTAAATGATCTAGAAGTAGAAGAAACAATCACAAATTGGATCATGTGCATGCTAACAGAACGTCAGATCCACAGCGAACTGGGAGGTGCAAGCTTGAAAAAGTGTGTGTCACGAGGAACCCCACAAGGAGGTATTCTCTCACCCCTGCTCTGGATCCTGGTCATGAATGAGATCCTCGTAGCTCTCAAGCATGACGGCGTAAAAGTGGTTGCCTATGCCGATGATTTAGCTCTTCTGGCAACAGGGAAATTCCCTTCCACTATTAGCGCACAATTGAATTATAGACTAACCAAGGTAAGCGCTTGGACAAAAAGATGCGGCCTTGCAGTTAACCCCCTGAAAACAGAGCTGGTACTCTTTACAAATAGAAGAAAAATACCTACTTTTGAGCTACCAAGACTAAACAAGACCCCCCTTAAGATCTCTGATCAAGCCAGATACCAGGGAGTGATCTTAGACAAAAAGCTAAATTGGGGTCCCAATATACAAGAAAGATACAAAAAATCTATGATAGCACTATATTCGTGTAACAGAATTTTTGGCAAAAAATGGGGACCAAATCCCAAAATCATCCTGTGGATGTATACAGCCATTGTAAGACCTATCCTTTCTTATGGCAATTTGGTCTGGTGGAAGGCGCTGGAAAAATCCACGCATTTAAAAACCCTAACCAAAGTACAAAGATCAGCCTGTATTTGCGTAACTGGTGCAATGAGAACTACACCAACCGCGAGCTTGGAAGTAATCCTCAATCTCACACCTCTTGATCTTTATGTTCAAGAAGCGGCAGCAAACAGTGCACTTAGACTAAACCAGTGTAATGTCTGGAAAACTAGCCAAACAGGACACGCACAGATCTTATCGCGATACGCAGAAAACAACATCTGCACGGATTACATAACTCCATACATGGACTTTAAAAAATCCTTCACAACTAGCTTCCCCAATAGACAGGATTGGGAGAATGAAACACCTTACTTGAACGAGACGTCTATATCAATCTATACCGACGGTTCAAAAATGGAAGCTGGAACAGGGGCAGGTTTCTTCTCAGAAAGCCTAAAACTTGCCAGTTCATTCAGACTTCCAAATCACAGCAGAGTCTTCCAAGCCGAGATCTTGGCAGTTACAAACGCTGCAAAACAGGTGTCCATGACGGCGCTATCACATGCTGATATCACTTTTTTCATTGATAGCCAAGCAGCAATAAAAGCGATTTCTGCCACTCTTGTCAAATCAAAGCTTGTTTCTTGCTGTCGCGAAGAGCTAAGGGTTCTTGGCACGCAGCATAACGTTAGACTCTGCTGGGTTCCCGGTCATAGTGGTATACCGGGAAACGAAAAAGCGGACGAACTAGCGAGAAAAGGATCAACACTTGACCCTTCTCTCATTGATAAATCGATCAGGATTCCACCCTGTGAAATGATACAGATCATTGGTAACAAAATAATACGAAAATCCAATGAAAGATGGGAATGCCTAGACTCCTGTGCTACTTCCAGGAAACTATGGCCGAAATATGATAAGAAAGAATCTGGAAAGCTGCTATCATTGAATAGACCTTCACTGCGAATGCTTGTCAGTATCATAACTGGACATAACCTACTAGGTTATCACAAAAAGAAAATGGGTCTTTGCACCGATGACCTATGCAGAGGATGCAATGACGAAGACGAACACGAAGACACAAGTCATTTCCTTTGTCAATGCCCAGCACTCTGTCATACTAGGAAAAAATTTCTAGGAAATTACTTTTTAAATGAACTAGAAGAATTATCAGACGCTCCAAAAAGCAGCCTGTTAAACTTCACCAAGGCCACAAAATGGTTAAATACCGAACAGACATAAAATCATAGGTTTCTAGGACGTTACAATACGTCAGGGTATCACAATGGATCTACATTGATCTAAGTGTGACGGAATTAAGATCAACCGTCAGCCCATTTTACCTAACCTAACCTAACATAAGTTCTTAGAGCTGCCTGGAAAGTTAGTGTCCAGAAGCAGATTGAGCGTTTCTTCGCAGGATTCTGTCCAGCCGTCAGCTGTTTTCAGACTGCTAGGCATGGTCGGACTTTTTGAGAGTAATTTTCTTAATCTAGAAGCTTCTGAAGTATCTTCTATTTTTCCACAGAAGTTTCTCCAGGAAGTTCTTTTATTTTTCTTCAGTTGATATTTATAAGTTTTGAGGGATTCCTTGTAGGAGTCCCAGTCTATTAAAGTTTTAGATTGTTTAGCTCGATTGAAAAGTTTTCTACATTCCTTCCTGAGCGGTTCTAAATGCTATATCATAGCACTTTCTGCGTTTGAAATTCACCGAAATATTACCACTTTATCATAGATACTTATTGTTGTTTTTCGTCATTTTTATAATGACTATATTTATTTTTATTTTGAGGAAATATAAAAAGTGTTTTAACTGTTAAAAAATTTTACTTATCTTTTCATTTATTAGCAAAAAAAAAAAATATTTCTTACTCGAAGGAAAGTATTTTATGTATAAAAAAAAGCTATATATGTATATATTTTTTTTTTACTTAACAATTTAAGTGTTTAATCCTGGTGCTATTATAATTCTTGAATAACATTTCGAAGGCCTATATCGACATCAACATCTACATCTTCAAAAATGTCATCTTCTGCAATATCGGCTGCTTGCACATTATCGCAATTGACTCCCATTCATTTTTTTCAAAATATTGAGCAACCAATTTGTAGTTTTCTGCAACCACAGCTTCCATGGCAACCTGTAGTGCAACCACAAACCAATTTTTTAGCTGTGTCTCTGATGCTTTAGAACTTTCCCAACGAAAGTTCAAAGGATTGAAGCGGTTTCCATGCCACTGTTGGATTTGGAAAAAAGTTCTTAGGCCATGATGTTTGATGGCGTCGCGTGTTGGTGGTATTTTTGCCAACGAAAAACTTGCACTTTTTGATAATTTGCAAAATTATTTTAAACGACAGTTGTTTAGGGTCTGGTTCAACTTTGTTTCATTCAAGGAAGCTGCAGTCAGTATAAAAAGGATGAAAAATAATGATAAATGTCTATGATTAAGTGGTCGGGAATCTTAACATTTTGGATATATTACAATTATTCGAAATGTAATATTTGATGGGAAAATTTGCTCTCTATAAAAAATGTCGGGAATTGCATTAACCTTTTGATTCGTTTTCGAGATATATTGAAAAAACGAATGAAGATGGTTTAGAACAACTATCTCCGATTTGCACGCTCTAATTTAATAGCACTTTCGGATTTTACTAAGTAATTAGCCCATTAATCGATTCATGCTTTAAAAATTCGCCCTTTTTCGAGTTCCTTTATATGCCCTTTTTTACGACTATGTATATGTCGCGCCGGCAGAGGACGCGTCAAGGCTAACATAGAAAATAAATTTTTGATGTTACAATTTTTGCAATTTTGATATTACTGCATCTACTTCTGGATAGAATACAGTTGTAAAAATATTGGGTTTTTACCATACGCTTTCGAAGCGGGCGTTTATAAAACAATGTGCTTCTGCCTTAAAGAACTCTCGTTTGGTGTATTTTCAATCGTTGTTGTTGCTTAGTAGCTAAAAAAATGTACTATGTTATGTCGGGAAATTTTAAAATAAAAATCCTTTTTCTTCTTTACTTGGTAGGATTTTGTTTTTTATTTTGTGTTTTTGTGATGAAATTTTATTTTTGATTGCACAGAAACAAAATACATATGTACATGTACACATACATAGATTTTAAATGTCGTGTCATTCATTTTAAGAAAATACGTACCGTAAGGAGTTACGTACCCTTCTCAGATATCATTGTTTTGATTGAAAATGTCAGTATATTTAAGTAACATCTTTGTTGTAATTTTTGAAAATTTTCAACACAAAAGTCTCGGCAATATAAAATAAATAAATAAACAAACAAAAGTCACTCAAAATCCTAAATTCTTATAAAAGCGGGTTTGCTTAAAGTACGATGTCATTCCGCTCAGTGTTCTCCTACCAAGAAATAAATTTGCCTTAGCACACGTACACAAAAATATGAGCATATTTACATTGTATTTTTAATATCATCTCTTAAAAACAGATATGTATATGTTATCGTCAAGATAAACGATGTGCATGAAAAAACAATGTATGAATAAAGAGTTCCAATAAACTCCATGGTTCTGAAAATGTGATAAATCATTTTTGGTATCATTTTGTCTTTTGTCTCCAAAAAGGACGAAAGCAGACGCATGCCACTAGCACAGCAGAAAGAGATTTCTCTTTTTCTAGGTGGTGGAGTAGAGACAATTATATTTCATTGCCAAGCCTTTATCAGATTATGGATTATGTGGAACGACATTAATTAAGACCTGGCATTGTCTAAGCCGTTTCAATGCTATCTGAAATGATGATATTAGACAGAAAGATAATTACGTATATTCATTCGAATATTCCAAACAATCATTTATAGCACTGTCTTCTGTGAGATTTTATAATTCCCTTTGAGATCTTTAATAATTCCTTAATTTGAGTATACCTCAAGAGCTTCACTTAAAAGGAAACCAATACTCATGATGCATTGACATTGAAATGGTTTTTAATTTTTAATTTTAAATGAATCCGAATGATTTCAGCTTTTTTCCTATGACTTTGGAACCCCAAACTTCTCACAAAATTGCAGGATACCTATTTTGTTTTATAATGAAACTTCTTTCAACAGATATAAAACGACATCGTCACGTAGTCTTTAGTTTGCAGAAACTTTTTTAAAGCGCAAAACCATAAAAGTGAACGTCTTTTATGATTGAAAAGACGAATCAATAAGTCAGCGCTCTAAATAAGGGGTCAATCTTTCAATTGAATTTGTTAAAAGTCGTGACCCTGCTGTCATTTGCTTTCGCATAAAAAGGAACAGATCCCAATCTAAAAGAAAGGATTCGAACTGATGTCACGTCAATTAAATCTATCATATACTTTCGTATACTGTCACAAAAATTCATCAAAACAATCGAAAAACGAATCCGCTTGCACATGGACTTTTGCCTTTGTTCCTAACTACTATGTGAATGAAGAATAGGGTTCTCTATCAAAACGAGATAAAAGCCATCCATCAGAACTCGGGTCCAGTTAATTACAGTCCTACATCAGCATTAACATTAAGTGGACTACGTGTATTAGCATTTTTATATCCTTTGATAATAGTGATGGTGTGCGTCCTGTGTCTCTTTGTTTGCTTGGACAATAGAAAATATTATATTCGCAAAAAAGAATAACGTTTCCCCAAGAATAATGGAGCAATTTGACAAAAAATAAAATAAAAACAATAACAGCTGTATTGTCTAGACTTATGGCACTTTCCATTGGACGAAAAGAACCGTCCAGGAGCGTCCAGAAGCATTCTCAAACCGTTCCATTGGTGCAAAAAGATCGCTTCTCATGATTCTGAGGAGTGACAGCCGCTTCTCGATTTGAAATGAGAATCGACTCAAGAAGCACTAGCACATGTTACTCAAATGTCAAAAAGAAAATTTTCTTCAAGGAATATTTTTTAAGAGCCATAGGTGTTTCACTCACACAAAGGCAATTACGTTAAACTGAACAGAAATTATTTTGGGTGTTCCATTGGTTTTTAAAATGAGTGCTTCCCCGAGTGAAACCAATGGAAAGTGCCATTATTCTTTATGTCAATTGGAGTGTATTAAATTACAAATGCGCTCACCACAAAGCGTTAAACAATGAAAAGCGAGTGCAAATGGAAAAACACTTTCATGGCAATCAATCAAACAAATCAGAGGACAAGAGTGGATGTGAAAACTGTGTGTGTGTGTGAAATAATGTCGCTATTAGCACATTTGCGATGAGTCAATTTGGAATGGCCAGCTTGGAATTGCTTTGTTCTGGTATTATCAAAATTGCCGTTTCCAGGAATTAACTGGTATGTGGAGACCATTATCATTTTAGATCTCTTAAAATACAATTTGTTGTGAAAACAGTTGACGGAAGTAGGATGGTCTGTGGGCGTTTGTTTAGAAATCGTATGCATTTACATTGAAAACATTTTGCAGTTTTCGAAAATACAACTGCTTTCGGTAAAAATATGGCTGTTTGCTTACGTAATCGCTTACGATATCTCTTACGACTTAGGCTATGACTTTCGCTATGGCTTACGCTATGGTTTATGCTATGGCCAACGATACGGCTTAAGCTACGACTTACGCTACGGCTTGCGCTACTGTTTACTCTGTCACTAACGTTACTCTTATCGCTTGCGCTACCACGATTTGTTTTAATACCGCTGCTTTCTTTTATTTACGCTATGGCTTTACGCTATGACTTTTTTTTTTTTTTTTTTTTTTTTTTTTTTTTTTTTTAACTTTATTTCAACAATATCTTCAAACGCTTTAATAAATACATAATAGTAATACAATTCAGTTTTTTAAAAAGAAAACGTTAAAAGTTAATTGTATGAAATAGCTGAGTTCAATCTTAGTCTAATACAAGACTGTGATGAAAGAACTTGACTAATACTATTAAATCAAATATATAATTCTATTGATGGGGAAGCAATAGAAATTTCTCAGAATTCAGCTAGTTACATAAAATTTCAAGGTATATAGAACATAAAATTACATCATGGGATTTAATAAGTTATCAATTTCTGAATGGTTAAATGAAAATAGCCACTTTTTTATTTCATTTAAAAATACTGTTTTTACTCTCTCACACCTAAGTTTTTCAGGTAATCTATTAAACAATCGAGGAGCGGTAACATAGAAACAATGAGAAAAATGCGTTTTTTTGATAGTTGGCACAACTGCGAAATTTCTGGAGTTGACTCGCAAGCTGTAGTCGTCTTGCACTCTAGCTGTAAAATAGCCGGAATTTAGGAAAAAAATCTTTAAAACTTTGTAACAGTATAGGTGTCTTAGAGGAAGAAATTCGAGAGATCTGAACAGCTCAAAGCTTGGTGTCCTCCGATTAGCTTTCAAAATAATTCTTATCGCATGCTTCTGTTTTATAAGTAAGGGCTCTATTTTGTTGAAATAAGTACCACCCCAGCAAGAAATACCATATTCTAGTTTTGATTTTAATAATCCATTGTATACCAATTTTAAAACAGGAAGATTGCAGTACATACTAAGGTGGAATAATTGTCTTATAACTCCGTTCATACACTTTTTTAAATAAGTTGTATGTTCTTTCCAACAAAGTTTAATATCGAAAATAATACCTAAATACTTAAAGCTGTCAACGCGTTCGATCAAAAAACAGTCTTCTTTACATTTATTCTGATTGTTAAAAATCATTTCTCCTAATACAAATCGGTTGCAAGTTGGTGAATGATAATATAAAGGTATTTCTTGGCAAACGTTGCCTCTGATATTAAACAACATAAACTTCGTTTTGTTACTTATTATAAGCTTGTGAAAATTAAACCATCTTCTAATCATGTCTAAGTCACAGTTAACATCTGCATACATATCAATTAGATTATTGGTTGAATAAAAAAGTGATGTATCATCAGCAAATGCTGTTATTTTACCTTTAAAAGGTTGCAAAAATAATGAATTGACATAAATAAGAAAAAGGATTGGACCCAATACTGATCCTTGCGGTGCACCCATATTTAAGTATTTTTCTGAACTAAAAGCGTTTTTAATCTTTACAACTTGTTTACGATTGCATAAATAGGAAGAAAACCATTTATAAATCAAGCCTCTAAAACCCGCCTTATAGAGCTTATCAAGTAGCAAAGAATGGTTCACCATGTCGAAGGCCTTGCTGATGTCAATGAAGAGAGTTGATGGAATTTGAGAAGAATTCAAGCTGTTATATATTTCATTAGATAGCTTCAATAAAGCACCTTCTGTTGACTTGCCACTCCGAAAACCAAATTGACAATCACTTAAAAAACGAGTTCTATCTAAAAATGATAAAATTCTAGTTTTAATACATTTTTCAAAAACTTTTGAAAAAACAGGTAGTATAGAAATGGGACGATAATTGTTTAATGACATTCTATCACCTTTTTTATACAAAGGAAGAACTACAGCAGTTTTCAAGCTTTCTGGAAAAACACCTTTTTCTACACAAAAGTTGAAAATAAAACAAACAACATCTGATATATGAAAACTAATTTGTTTCAAAAGGAAACTAGAAATATTATCAGTGGACGATGAACTAGATGTTTTAAGAGACATAATAATCTTTGAAATTTCAAGTGCAGAAAATGGTTCAAAGTAGAAACTATCAGACTGCGTATTGTCTTGAACCAAAGAAGTCTCACAGAGGAGTGTGGAATCAGTTACATTTGAAACACTATTATTTGAGCCGATATCAACAAAAAAATTATTAAACAAGTTAGCAACTTCAAAGGGTTCAGCAACAACAACATTTTCGTTTTGAACAGATATTATATCAGGGTGTGCTTTATTTTTGTTAAGAATATCGTTGACCACTCGCCATTCTTCTTTAGGGTTTCCAATATTTCGTGCTAGTTTATTACTGTAATATCGATTTTTACAAAGCGGAATTTCGATTTTTACCTCTTTACACAGCTTTTCATAATAATTCTTCAATCTCAGATTTCTTGGATGTTTCTTTATAATAAAGGAAAGTTTATTCTTCTTTTTGATTTTTTCAACTAGTGAAGGACTCATCCATTGCTTAAGACACTTAAATTTCTTGTTGCTTTTGCCTAATTCTAAGCTACAGTTATGGATATGATGTTGTAGTTTATTGAGAAACAAGTCAAGCAACTGTAGGATCGATCGCAGAGTACACTTCATTCCAAAATTCTAGATTTAAGCTTGACCGTAATGCTACAAAATCAGTTTTTTGAAATTCAAAACTCTCAGAACTATTTTCCCTAACCTGACAACAAGTGAGTTGAATACCAGTTAGATGATGATCAGTTATTTTTAAATCGAGGTTAATTGTACTATAGTCAATCAATAAATTTCTGTTAAATCTTATAAAGACATGATCAAGGCAAGAATTGAATCTAGTAGGTTCATTTATAACAGACTCAAAACCAAAAGATGAAAATACAGCTAAATAGTTATCAACATCCGGAGATTCACACAGAATATTAACATTAAAATCACCTAAAAAAATTATATTTTTACTTTTTTGGCTATCCAAAAATCCCGACGCTTCATCCAAAAAACATCTTACTGAGCAACAATGTAACCTGTAAACACAGATAAAGCAATAACTTACACCAGAAATTACGCAATTGACACTTATCATGTCACAACTTTCAAATTGGTATCTATTAACCTTACAACTCATAACATTAGTGTTATAATATACAGCGACACCACCAGCTGCATAAGATTCATTAAAAGTCGCTTCAAAGCAATAATTTGGAATTAAATCATAAAGATCTTTTTCTTCTTCAAAGATCCAAATTTCAGATAGAAAAATTAGATCTGGTAAATGATCCAGAGGTGTGAGATGAGAAAGAAAAGTATTGAAATTAGCTCGCATACTTCGAATATTTTGATGAATAATCGAAAAACCAGACATTTGTTCATTACTTTTATGTTCTACACAAAAACAATTATTATCATCAGTACTTAAAGACGAAAAACTATAGTTATTATTCAAATCATTCTGAGAATGTGTACATAAATTGTTATTAATCATAATAAAATACAAAATTTTAAGTTAACTTAAATTTGTGAATGTCTTCAATAGATTTAATTTTAATAATAATAATCTTATCTCCCTCTTTTTTTCTAATACAAACAATTGAGTCTCTAACCCATACAAACTTACACTCATTATTTCGTTTAAGTTCATTAGCCATTTTTAATAAACCCTTGGAGTACTTGGTTAAACAATCGTTTATATAAATTTTCATGCTGCTACTTTCGTTGTTGTTGTTGCTGCTACTACGACCTTCGAAGATGTTTGATGACATGAGGTTTTTTTTCTCCTTCATCTTTTTCATCACATTCATCTTTTGCAACAATGTTGAGAACTTCACGCATACAATGTTGCTAGATGCGGTGTTTTTGTTTCTAACTTTGATGTTCTTAACAAAGCATGAATCAATGTCGCCAGAGTTCATCTTCTCACCAACAACAGTTGTCAACAATTTATTGACTCTCTCATATACGTTTGTATTGTTAACATCTGGGATACCAATAATGTCCACTGAGCACTGTTTCTCTTTCTGTTCCAGTATATTCAGCTTCGCCTCCAGGTCACCAAACACCAACTCGTTGATTGAGAGAAGCATTGCACTCCTCAAGAGATCCAATTTTAGCAAGCGCTTCGGTATTAACTTGCTTGAGCTGCATGATCTCAGTGTACAGCATTTGCAAAGTTATAGTCTGCTGAACCGTAACATTATCATTGGGAGGGGGGGTTACTCTTTGCTGCACCAGAATACTGTCAACGTTATCAGAGGTAGTAGGTGTGATTGCATTATTTTTTGGTGTAACGTTAATTTTAGATGAGTTAATGGGAGCATCTCCAAAATTCGATTTTCTCCGCTGAGTAACATAACCAATACACTTGTACCCTTGAACACTTTTTTTTATAATATTCTATTTCTTTTTTTTCCATTTTGACGCACCTTCCATGGTACAATTCTTTACACTCTATGCACTGAATTTTTAGTTCATTTCTATCAACTTTCAATTTACACAGGCCGCAATTCATTTTCAGTTTTTGTTTTTACTTTTTACTTTGAGTGCAAATTTAAAAATATTTTCACAAGAGTAAAGGAAAAATAAAATACTTTCGAGTGGAGCACTTTTCTATGCGTGTGTCCCCATCAACACATCATAGACTATACAAGACTTACGCTATAGTTAATATAGGGAACACTCCAACTTTTAGAAGAGCAGGGCAAACAGGGACCATACCTGACATAACCTTCGCAACAGAGGGTTTGATGTCCAAAATAAGGAACTGGAGGGTCATCGAAGACTACACAGGTAGCGATCATCAATACATCGTTTTCGACATAGAGGAAAATCGCCAAAGCGCTAACCGAGAGGCAAACCAACCAGGTGGATGGAACGTCAACAGACTCAACGTCGATGTCTTGAGGAACAGAATTGATGATGGAAAGGACATTGTGCTACAATCGCTTGGAACAGCTGAAGAAATAGTTGAATCAACTATGCAACTCACTCGTCTGGCATGCGACGCTTCAATGCCCAGAAAGATATACTCAAATAGAAGAAAGAATCCTGTCTACTGGTGGTCGGAAGAGATATCCGAACTTCGTAGAAAATGTCTACACCTTAGACGAAAAGTGACCAGAGGCAGAAGAAGCCAAAATGAAAATAGCGAGAGTGACGTTGAAGAATTCAGGACAGCGCGCCACGAATTGAAGAGAGCCATTAAGCTGAGCAAGAAACGAAAATGGGAAGAGCTGCGACAAGATATCAACAGCAATCCCTGGGGGCTAGGCTATAAGATCGTTACGAAAAAGTTTGTAGCTCAAAAACCCGTTGAAGATTTTAGCCCAGAAAAGATGAATCAAATTGTGGACACACTGTTCCCAACACATCCTATCAGGCAACCCGACACTCCTAGGCTGCAACAAGAAGAAATACCACCGTTCAACGAAGAAGAACTCAGAATTGCATCTAACGCGCTGAAAAACAAAAAAACTCCCGGGCCAGATGGCATTCCGGTGGAAGCATTGAAGCAAATCGCACAAAGCTGTCCCCAACTACTTTTAAAAATGTACAACAGCTGTCTAGCTGAACGAATTTTCCCTAAGCGTTGGAAAAAGCAACGGCTTGTACTTATCAGCAAAAATAAGGGAAACCCAGAGTCTCCATTCTCATACAGGCCTCTGTGCATACTGGACACAGCAGGCAAGCTCCTAGAAAAGCTATTGCAACCACGACTCATAGCCGCGATTCAAAGAATGGGAGACTTGTCTGAAAGACAATATGGCTTTAGGAAAGTACGCTCAACAATAGGGACTATAGAAGAAGTAGTAAGGGCTGTCGAAAATGCTCAACAAGGCAGCCAAAACACCAAGAAAATTGTGCTGCTGGTAACACTTGATGTACGAAATGCTTTCAATTCAGCCCGATGGTCAAACATGATTGATGCACTTGAAGGAAGATTCCAAACTCCAGAGTATCTCTTACGGATGATAAAAGGTTATCTCAAAGAACGAGAACTTATCTACCAAACCACTGAAGGAATGATACGAAAAGATATCACAGCTGGAGCAGCACAGGGATCTATCATTGGACCAGACCTCTGGAACATCTCCTACGATGGATTAGATGATTAGATTTTAGATTTTATAAATTATTTATTCATTTTTTTGTTTTCTTATAACATTATAATTTTAGATTAACAAACTGTCGTACTGAAAACAATAAAACAACATTAATAATTTAAATAAGCAATGGCGTTGCCGTCTGCCTGATTGACGAAATTTAAACATTTGATTAATAAATTATGATTAAAATAGAAATTTAATAAAATAAAACTGATTAATTGATAAAACCATGACATATTGGGATTTATAATTATAGAATTTAATTGTATTTTTTTTTTTTTTTTTTTTTGTATTTTCTATGCAAATTCATTAATAATATTATTTCTATACGTTAACGCAGTGTCTATAAATTTGTGTAGTGCTGACCAATTTTCTCCATTAAGGATGCCTTTAGTTTGTTCCATTGTTAATGAAAGTTTCCCGAAAAACATTGATCTTAAATCTTTATAAATCGGACATATTGCCAAGAGATGGAAAGTGTCTTCTTTCATTTGGAGATTGCATATAGTACAAATATTTGTTGTGGTTTTTTTGAAGGGCGCACCGTTTAAATTCAACATATCGCATCTTGCTCTACAAATTTGAGATATCGCCCTTATGGTATAACTGTCATTGAAATAGTTTTTTTCATTGAGATCATAGTTGAGTTCAGGATATATAAGCCTGTTCATGGACGATGTTGCACTAGTTTTATTTTCGTTTCTGTGGAGAGTGTCGCATATTTCTAAAACTTTATAAAGTTGTTGTTTCAAAATGATTGGATTATCGTATTGAATATCCAGGCTAGTATCACATTCATCAGCTAAGGCTATCCAATCTTTAACCCATTCTACTCTATTATTCATACTGTATCTAGTGAGTATGAGTGGAAGTCTATGTGCGGGGTATTTTAGTACTTTGAGCACGTAGTCAAAGTGTAATTTCAGCGTGAAATTAAAAATGCTTGGTAGTCCGGTTTCTAAAGTTAGTACGTAATTCGGTGTAGTTGTGGGAAGACGGAAGAGCTTTTTCAGGAAAAACCGAAGAAGCCTTTCTACTTCCTCGTACTTTTTATATCCCCACGTTTGCGCACTATAGCACATTGTAGACCTCATAACAGATTCAAAAACACGGTATTTTGCAGATATTGGTATTTCGTGTTTGTTTATTATTTTTGTCCAGGCTGCATTTATAAGATTTTTGGCAGCTGAAAGTTTATTTTCAAGGTGGAAATTGAGCTTCATATTTGGTGTTAGAAGTACTCCTAAGTATTTATATTGTGAAACAGTTTCGATTATTTCACCATTAAAGAACCATTTCTCGTTTTTGGTAAGTTTGGTTTCTCTATTGCGAATGACCATTATTTTTGATTTTTCTAGATTTACTTTCAGGTTCCAGAACTTACAGTAGTTATTTATTTTATTGATCATAAGCTGTAAGCTTTGGGGAGATTCCGCCATTAGCACAATATCGTCTGCATAAAGCAGCACCTTAATAGTTTGTCCTGCTATTCTTATTCCTGCGGGTAGATGGTCTGCTATATCGTCTATAAATATTGCAAATAGGGTTGCACTAAGGAGACATCCTTGTTTTACTCCAGACTTAGTTTCAAACCAGTTTGACACATTATTGCCATCCCAAACTTTTTGCCGTGTGTTAGTATACATGTTTTTTAAGACATTAAGCATTTTAGTTGACATTCCTTTTTGCGATAATTTATAAAAAAGAGCATTGCGGTCTATCGAATCAAATGCTGCTCTAAAGTCTATAAAAAACACATACAGTCTCCTATTTTGCCTAAGGAAGAATTGTGCGATGGTTGTTAGCGTAAAAATGTTGTCAACAGTAGAATATCCTTTGCGAAAACCTGCTTGGTATTCGCTAATTATACAGTTTTTTTCTACCCATGTATTTATTCTCAACTGAAGAATAGCGCAGAATATTTTGGCGATGGAGTTCATAAAGGAGATTCCTCGATAATTGCTCGGCGTATTGACATCACCCTTTTTGTATATTGGATACACAATAGCATCTTTGAACTCCTGGGGTACCTCACCTGTTCTAAAAATGTAATTAAATGCATCTAACATTTTTTCTAAAAAGACGGTCGGCGCATATTTATAAAATTCATTCCCTATCCGATCAGGGCCAGGAGCTTTATTATTTTTGGCATTGTATAGGCACTGCTCGAGTTCGCTAGTTTGAATTTCAGAATCGAGAGCGCTATTGAATATAAATGGTTCGGCAAATTGAACACTTTCACTGATTCCTGTGGGATTGAGTAGAAGCTTGAAGTACTCAGCTAACTCCTGTGCGGATACATGAATTCCTTTTACATAATCTACACCTTTAAGTTCTTTGATTTTTACCCTCTCCTACGATGGCATTCTCTGTATGGAAATGCCCGAAGACTGCTTTTTGGTTGGATATGCTGACGACGTTGCTGCGGTGATAACTGCAAGGGACACCGAAAGTGCACAGAGAAAGTTGAACCAAGTGATGCGAAGGACAAATTCCTGGATGGAGGAACATGGGCTGTCGCTGGCTACTGAAAAGACCGAAGTAGTAGTTCATTTCATTTCATTTCATTTATTTATTTACTATGTACAAGTAAGACCTAGTCTTTTATAGTACATTAAGTGATACTTAATTTAATTTGAAAAACCTTAATACTAAAAGCCAAAATAATATAGTGCGTAGATAAAGTAAATTAAAAAGAAAAGGTAGGAATAAAAGAAGTACATAAATGTAGGAATGAAGAGTGAGTTGCAAAGTAAAGAAGATAGATTATCAAATAGAAGAATAGAAAATTTGAGAAAAAAATACATCAGTATGTAAAACTAACGCTGTTCAGATACATACTGTAATATTTTATTTTTAAATTCCTTAGTCCCGTAAATTTGTTTTCAACGAGTTGGCAGAGCATTCCAAAGTTTAATAGTACAGACAAAAAACAACCGTGCTGAGTTTATAAATTTACAAGTTGGTGCAATGAGGTTAAGCGTTCTTCGGGATTGCAAAAACTGCACTTTTTCAAACAAATAAAAAGGTTCTTTCGTAGTCAGTATCTTATGTAGAAAAATTTACTTTCTTGCATCTAAGAACTGTGTCAAGGAACAGCCCAAGGCAAGTAAATTGAAACGTGTTATTTGATCATATCGGCGAACATTATACACGTAACGAATAGAATTGTTGAACGCGACTTGAAGTTTGTTTTGCGACACAGAGTCAAGATTACAATATACTGTTTCAGAAAAACAAATTAATGGAAAAATCAGTGTCTTCACTAGTTTCAATCTTGTTTCTTGTGGAGTGAATTCTGCTGAAAGCCAAAGCTTACGAAGCCCGCCGTAAATTCTACCAACCACATAGTTTATATGGTTACTGCAGGATAAATTACTATTTAACTTAAACCCAAGACTGGTGACGGTGTCTACAAGAGATAGTCTGTTATTGAACAGGAATAATGGGGGTATCATTGATACATCGAAGCGACTCCTAGAAATTGGTAATATTTGAGTTTTGGTCGGATTTAAATTTAGTCTGTTTGCAATTGACCAGTCATAAATAGCTGAAAGATCCTCATTAACTCTGCAGACTAAATCTTCAAGTTCTAACGAAAAAACGAATTCCCACGGTCATCGATTTCCACATCGAAACCGAGCTTATAAAATGCAAAAACGTGGTAAAATATTTGGAAATAAAGCTCGACACGAAACTGAGCTTTTGGGACCAGATACGAACGGCAGCTGAACGCGCATCAAAGGTTACAAGCCACCTATCTAGGCTGATGGCAAATGTAGGTGGACCATCCGAAAGCAAACGGAGACTTCTCCTGGCAACAACCCATTCAATTATGCTGTACGGAAGCGCGATTTGGGCTGAAGCACTTAAACTGGAAAAGTTCCGAAAACAACTAGCATCGGTACAGAGGCGCGGTGCCTTGCGAATAGCGAGCGCGTACCGCACAGTGTCTGAGCCAGCAGTTCTTGTAGTTGCAGGTGTCGTACCAATTGACCTCCTCGCAACAACGATAAATACATACATGAAAAGAAAGCAGAAATCGGCGTGCGTGGAAGAGAAAGCGATCACACAGCAGAAGTGGCAAGCACGCTGGGAGTCCGAAAGCAGAGGACGCTGGACTGCTAGCCTGATCGGAGACATAAGCGAATGGAGTAACCGGAAACACGGTGAAGTGAACTACTAGGTCACACAGTTCCTCACCAGACACGGGTATTTCAACGCTTTCCTGCACAAAATTGGAAAAAAAAAGAAATCCTTCGTGCCAGTACGGAGATTCGCTGACAGACGACGCTTTTCATACAGTGTTCGAGTGTAGTAGATGGGAATCTCCCCGTCAGGAAATAAATAGAGTTATCGGAGAGCTCAGCCCGATTAATATCATCCAGGAGATGCTGAGAGACGAGGAGAGTTGGAGGCGAATCAGCCTGTATCTGACGCAGGTCCTTAAAACAAAGAAACAAGAAGAGGTAGCTGAGGAACAAGAACCTGCCACCTAGACACGGATCCCCCCTCGAAGAAATGCGCAAGGAGTTTTAGTCGGTATGCCAATTTTACACCTTGGAGAGTCCGACACACGGGGAAGTATGGATACTTCCTTACGGTGCGTAAAGCATTTCTCCAAAAAAAAGGCTTACTCCAAGGCTTACGCTATGACTTACGTTATTGCTTACTCTATCGCTTTCGTCACTTTTATCGCCTGTGCTACCACATTATGCTGTAGTACCGCTGCTTTCTTTTATTTGAGTTAATGGTCTGTGTTAATTAAAAATTGAATACATTAATAAATAGGTAACTTTAACTTCCTATGATGGGTAACTTAATTTACACAAAAAATTTCACAAAGACGTGCTATGAATGTACGAAAATTCAAAATCTGTATTCAAAGAGATGCCACTTTACTGTTGAAAGGAAAAAAACATTGAATTCAACTGAAAAAGCTTTCGGTTTGGGAAACAATTATCAAACCTAACACCCTTATGCGATTTTCAATTTTAAAATAATAAATTAATGAAAAAATCCTTGTAAAAACCATCTACAATTTTTCTACCCCGATATCACCTTACGCATGAAAAAAATCCCACAGCGAGCATACGTGAAATTTTCTCATCTGTGCACCTGATCTAAGAAATTACTATGTTCTCCATTTTCAAACCTTGTTTCTTGATACCAATCCTTTTGAAGTGTGAACATATTACACCCTTCCTCCATAAACATGTCACGTAAAAATTGTGCAGAGTTATTTCAAGCATTTCATCGCACCTGTGGGTCTTCTACTTCAACTAGCTAATTTTTCACCATCAATTTCAAGATAAATCTGTGCTGATACGCGTTGTTCAACTCTTATTAAATTACCTGCCAAGCACAGTGATGATAGGAATGAATCTACGAGAACCTTTCCTATATTCTGTCTGTCTGCACCACAAGCCAAGTATGCTGCTATAAATTCGACTAATTACAGTTCCCGAAGGTTTATCACAGACGTGATGAGTCGACGAGTTTGATTTGTGTCGTGAAATCATTCAGGATAAAATGCTGATTTTATTCGAAGTAAAATGAGTTGCGCTGCTAGGCATATCTATTTATTATACCATTTATCACAACGGATTTTCTGGAAACCGCATCAAATGACAATTATGTTATTATACGATGGATTAGATTATAGATTTGCAAAATACTAAATCGCTTAGGGGATTGGATTCAGAGAGGATACTTTTTGTTCTCACGTTTATTTTTGTGTCCCATAGGGGGTTGTGTTGGTAAAAGGTGGTAATTTTCAATTTAATCTGACTTTTTTTTAATGATAAAAAAAAGAGGTCCGTCCTTTTCTTTTCTTTCTTATTTTTACTTTTTGATATTGTGTTTCTGTGAAACGAGAGGAGGTTGCGGTGGCATGGTGCTTAGTCGGTTGCAGTGCAAGGTGTTTACAAATCAGTGAAGATATTGAGCAATTTGGTTTAAATCTCTATAGCAAATTTAATCTAAGGCTTTTTCGTCAAAGTCAATAATTATTTCTGTTTCTTACAAAAGTATAATGAGAAGGTGTTTTGGAAAGAAGTCTGACGACAAGTCTGATAAGTCTGAAAGCAATCTTCATCCAACCATCCAACGTCCATATGCAAACGAAGACAGACAGACAGACAGGTGGTAATTTAAAAATTTTCATACTCGTGCTGTAATTTATTTATCTCTCAATTTTTTTACTTTTATGTAAATACTAGCTGACCCGGCAAACGTTGTTTTGCCTTATAAATTATTTCTAGTTTCTAGATAAATTCTAGTGTAGACAAAAAGTAACTTACTTATTATAAGTGTATAAGTATGTGGTATGTGCTCTCCCACGAGGTTTCACCTTGACATGGTGGGGGAGCTTACGTTTCGACACTACAGCAATCCAGTTGCAGGGTCAAACAACCAAGTAAACCTCAAACAGAGATGTCTATCTAAAAAAAAACATGGAAAAAGTAAACGAAGAAGAGAAAACTCGAGCGGGGATATACGCTCAAAAGTCGGCAGTAGTCACGGCTGTCGGCGATGGCTTGGCTTCGAATAAAGATAAGTCGCCAGTGACAAGAAAATTAGAGATAGACAATGCAGAAGATTGCATTCCTGGCTGCAGCAGGAAAGCCGCTGAAACTCCCGGAGAACCTCATGGATTTCACTGACTCCGATGATGGAGAAGGAGGAACAGGTGGACGAGAGATAACGTCGGAAATGGAACATCGCCTCCTTGAGGAAGACGATTTATCAATCTTTCGCCAGTTCTGACGACTCTATCGTGGACGTCACGGTGGCCGAAAATCCTGACCCAAGGCGGCCAGAGGCCAAAAGAGGCGAATTCCTGGCGAAAAATGAAATTTCGGCCAAAGTGACCTCAACTCCTAACAAGGGTCCAGAAAAAAGTACACATCCTAAAGTCTGTGTGGATAAAGCCCCTACAAAAAGCCATCGCTCATCAGAGCCGGCTAAAGGTAAAGACGCTAATCCGAGGGTACAGAATAGGAAAGATGTCCAAGACCCAGGTCAAAAGAGGCTCGAGAATGCCAGAAGGACCGTACGAAGATTCGGCAAAGGTGACACCTCAACGATGTGTTTCCGTGATTGGAAACGCCTAAGCTGGGCTCAGAAATTCATCAAGAAAATGGAAGCCAAGACCTTGCCCTTGGCAGAACCCAGAGGTAGAGTCACTTAAGATGAAAATAATAAGAAAACCATATTGACCAAGACTGCGGTGTCCAAAAAAACACCAGGGAGACCACCACTGGATGGTCCTAAAACCGAAAGGTTTAAAAAGCCCGAAGAAAGCAGTCAAAGAAAGAGAGCCAGACACAACGACTCGACCACCCCTCCAATGTCCGTGAACAAAAAGCCCAAGATGGCCAGTACAACGGACAAAAAAAGTACTGTAGCGGAATTGATAAAGAGAGCCTTCAGGTGGCCATTATCAATAAGGAGAGTCTAGAAAAAAGGCTAAGCGAAGAAGACTGGACTCGAATGGAAATAAGGCTACTCGAGTGCATGACTGACGAGCTTCCCACGTCCTCTAGCGCGGTGCCTGATTTCGGACCCATTTCGACGTTGAAGGGTTTCAAAATTCTCACCTGCAATGACGAATATACCCTAAACTGGCTAAAAAATAAGATATCCAAAATGGCGGACTTTATAGAAGGTGCAACATTGAAAGTTGCATTAAAGAAAGACCTCCCCACCAAACCCAAAGTCCGAATAAACATTCCTGGAACGCGCTTGAAGAAGGAAACAATTGAGCTCTTCTTACGAAAACTCAACCCAAGTTTCCCAAGTGCTGACTGGGAAGTACTGGAGGTGGAAGAGCCTACGAGCGCAGGCCAAGAAGTCTTAGTCATGCTCAATCATGAGTCAATGGCTATGCTTCCAGAAAGGGGATATAGACTGAATATTGGCCTAAATAAGGTTAAGGTGAGGTCGGCAACGGCTGCCAACTTGCAAAACAAAAATGATGGAAACAAAAAAGACAATGAAGGTGCTACAAATAAACCTGCAGCACAGTAAGTTGGCCTCTGCCACCTTGACCGCGTTGATGTCAAAAACTGACATCGATTTAGCCCTAATACAAGAGCCATGGATAAATCATGGAAATCATTCTCTGACCATAGAATGATAACATTCGAAATAGAACACAAATCTGAAAACTTTATCCCTTATAGAAACCCTATAGGAAAACTGACTGGGGTCTCTATAACCAAAAACTGGCCCTAACTTAACTGCTTAACTGCTCAGCCATAGAGACACAGGTAAACAAGCTTACGTCAGACATAATCAATGCCTACGAAAGCTCATGCCCGCCATCCAAAGGGAAAGGTAGATCCAACCCCATACGGTGGACAAGCGAACTATCGATCCTTAGAAGGAACTCTAGGAATAGAGCAAAATTTAGCAACCTTTCGGCTGACTGGGACCTATACAAGATCAGCAAAAATGAATACAAAAATAGAACTACCTATGCAAAAAGAGCAGCCTGGCGCAACTTCTGCTCAGATATTGAGTGCACAAATGACGCAGCAAGGCTAAGAAAGGTCATGTCCAAGGTCCAAAATACCCCTAGTTTTCTTAGAAGACCTGATAACACATGGAATGACTCATGCTCTGAAACCCTAGAGTCACTCATGAACACTCACTTTCAAGGGTGTTCTCAAATGACATCCCCAGAACGCGGAAACCCTAACGCTAACGTTATATCCAACATAAGAAATCTATTAGTAGATAATAGGAAGGTAATGTGGGCCATTGACTCATTCTCAGCATACAATACAAATCTGCAGGTCCGGACGGTATCATTCCAATGATGCTCCAAAGCCCTAAAGACTTGATTGTGCCGATTCTAGTGGAAATATTCAGAGGTTGTCTAAACCTCACCTTTATTCCAACTAGTTGGAGGGAAGTTAAAGTCATATTTATTCCCAAAGCCGGTAAGCCCTCACACACTGAACCCAAAGATTTCAGACCAATAAGCCTATCCTCCTTCCTACTTAAGACTCTAGAAAGACTTATAGAAACGCATATCCGAACAAAACTGAATAACAATGTGATCTCTACAGCCCAACATGCATATAAGGGCAAATCAGTTGAGACTGCACTTCATGAAGTAGTCGGAACCATTGAACAGTCAATCCAATATAACGAGTATACGTTGGCTGCATTCCTCGATAAGGGGCCTTCAACAACGTTGAATACAGTGCTATTCGCATGGCATTAAGTTCCATAAATATCGAGCCAACGCTATCAAACTGGATCGACTCCATGCTCCAAACGAGAATAGTAAAAGCAGAAATGGGTGCAAGTACCCTAAAAGTCAAAGCTTGTAGAGGTACACCTCAAGGAGGAGTGTTATCTCCGCTACTATGGCTCCTAGTAGTTAACCAAATCCTGGTTAATCTTGACAGGAGCGGAATAAAAGCAGTAGCCTATGCCGATGACATCGTCATTATGACTTCGGGAAAATTCACAACCACCCTTTGTGAACTTCTTCAGACAGCTCTAAACAAGCTCACCAGCTGGGCAAAAAACTGTGGTCTAAACGTCAACCCTACTTGTGCTGTTTACGAGAAAACGTAACATTCCAGATATACTTCCTCCCTCCATTAATGGTATACCAATAAACTTATCTGGTACGGCAAAATATCTCGGAATTGTCCTTGATCGTAAACTTAACTGGAAAGAAAACTTAAAAGAAAGAGAAAAGAAAGCTCAAATCGCTTTCTATACTTGTAGTAGAATTTTTGAAAAAAAATGGGGACCTGGTCCCAAAACCATTCACTGGATGTATACATCCATAATAAGACCAATCCTCACATATGCCTGTCTAGTCTGGTGGCCATCATTAGAGAAGGCTTCAAACCTTAAGACCATGACCAAAATCCAAAGGCTTGCATGCATTGGCTCAACTAGTGCCATGAGAACAACACCAACTGCAGCTCTGGAAACCTTCCTGTCACTAGTACCCCCCAGATCTTTTTACTAAGGAGATGGCGGCCAAAAGCGCACTGCGACTCAAACAATGCAACAATTGGAAAACAGGCATATCAGGTCATAAAACCATCATGAACCATACAGATATAGACATTCAAACAGACTATACCCCCCCCCCCCCCCGCATATTGACTTCAATCCAGTGGCCCTAACAGTCTTCCGACAAGAGAAAGCTGGGAGGAAAACAGGGTTATAAAAGGAAATCACATTTCCGTCTTCACAGATGGTTCCAAAACGGACGAAGGGGTAGGGTCAGGTATCTTCTCAGACTACCCCACCATGAATAGATCAATAAAGCTTCCCGACTCCTGCAGTGTCTTTCAGGCAGAAGTACTTGCAGTGTGCGAAGCCGCGAAGCACTTAGCTACGCAAAACCTGATCAACAAAAATATTGACTTCTTTACAGACAGTCAAGCGGCCATTAAAGCTATCTCATCCATTATCACAAAATCCAGACTAGTAGACAGCTGTCGCAGTAACCTAAGACTGCTCAGCGAAACAAACACAGTTAGTTTAACCTGGGTCCCAGGACATCGTGACATAATTGGTAATGAAATGGCGGATAAGCTGGCTATAATCGGGTCAGCACTCGAATCCAGCGAAACGAACACCTCAGTTCTTAGGCCACTTGAGCAAGAAAAAAACAGAATCAAACACAATTTTCTAAAAACCGCCAATGACAGGTGGTCATCTTTAGAAACATGCCGAGTCTCTAGAAACCTTTGGCCAGATATTTCCAAGAAAAAAACAGAATTTCTACTCCAGCTAAGCAGACCTCGGCTCTCTCTGTTGATTGGCATTCTCACGGGACACAACTCGTTGGGTACCCACATGATGAGAATGGGCATTAGCACATCCGACTTATGTAGAGGATGCCAAGATGAGGAGGCACAGGAGGGATCATTCCACTTCCTCTGTGAGTGTCCTAGCTTGGCCCACACTCGGAAAAAAACCCTCGGAGAATACTTTTTCGACGAACTGGGCGACATCTCAAATCTCCCACTGAGCAACGTCCTGAAATTTACTCAGGGCTCCAAATGGTTCAGTGGGAGTTCCCTACCACGATTACCATTTACCTTTCCAATCCTCCCATTTCCTCATCCTCTGATTTCCCGGGGAGCACAATGGATCCTTGAGATCCGAGTGAGGTGTTGCCACTAATGTGGCTGCACCCCCCATTCAACCTAACCTAACCTATGTGGTATATGCATGAAATTGGCATTGTCATTGCAAATGCCAATCTAATCGGAAACTGAATTCGTTTGAATTGAATTGGCACATCTGTAGGTATGATAGGAATCCGTGGTATTAGTATATTTTCAACTTTGAACTTGTCATTGAAAATGCTGGCTTCGATAATGTTTTTCATCAATTTTCGAATGATTAATCGCGTACCGTTGCACAGCCGTGGCGGGTTTAAATTACGAAGCAAGATAAATTGGAGATCCAATCTTCAATTGTAAATTATGCGGTGGCATGCCTGGCAAACCCAATGAGTTCAAAAATTCTGTGGGAAAATTAACAGCTTCGCTAGCATCGCAAACTGTATCAATAGATTTGTATGATACCAAGATCCCTGGCAACAACTGTTGTATCTACAAAGTTTTAAATGTCAACGTCTGCACTTTTTGCTGCTAAAATAGCTCTTTCAGCAAGCCACTTCTGATTTATGTACTGTGTGTGTACATCGGGAAATATTTATTCAATGTTCAATGAGAGATTGTGCAGAAATCGGTCCGTAATTTTACGTATCCAGTTTCATCTGTAGCAACTTTTCCATCACCGATATCTAGGAGTTGTTTTGAGAACGTTCAGCGGATGGATCTTGAAGCATTAGAACGCGCATGTTTACTTTCAGCTGTACTTTTTCAACATGACGGCACAATGGAGATAATTTTAAGCAAGCGTTGATCTCATCAGCGTATGTTGAACGTGGAATGACGGGAAGTGTTTGGCTGAAATCACCTGAAAGCACCAACAGAGTGGCGCCAAATAGTTTGTCGTTCAATTTCCTGTTAAACGCCTCAATTGAATTTTGTGGTACATTTATCCCAGTTGATAATTTTACACTGTTTCAGCACGGTGGCCATGGACTATTGTTTTTTAATTTTACACACTGCGTCGGGGTTATTTTGAATATTTAGTGGCAGCTTAAATACTGAATGAGCTGTTCTGCCTCCATCCAATAAAGTTGCCGCAATGCCCGATGATGCAACGGCCAATGCGATGCCATTATTTGATCGTATTTCAGAATTAGTGAAATAAGAAATGTTTTGTCAGTTCCACCCGGTGCATCAAAAAAGAAGCACCCACCTTGTCCTGCTGAAACTGCGTCACTGTCTCGTTCGTAAAAAATACACGCTGATCGTTTTCAAGATGGACGGCTAGCTGTTGACAACTGATGGATCCGGTTCATGGATTGGAAAAACGAAGATACGCCAAGCAGCTTCATTGGAGCTGACGGACCGACCCATTTGGTAGAGCGTAATTTCATCGTTTTTATTCATTGGAGGAGCATTTTACATATGTACATACATTAATATTTTCTACTCTAAACACAGCCATATCACTGCCTTTATGGACATACTTGCAAATATATTTGATGCTCTTCACAGAACTGCAAAACTCAACATTAATATGAGCATTGTATGTCTTGCTTAGCAGAGGCGATTAACTTACACTATTATCGCAATGAATTCTTTGAGCAAAAAATCAAATTAAATTGATAAATATGATATTTACACTGAGACTGTAAAATCTATTATATAAAATTCTCGTGTCACAGTGTAAATTAAAGAAAAAATGTTAAAGGTAGATGGCCCTTATCACTTAGGGGTATGGAAAATAATTAGTAGCCGATTCTTAGACCTACTGAATACGCATATAAAATTTGGTAAAAATAGGTAAAGCCGTTTCGGAGGAGTACGGTAACTAACATTGTGATAGGAAAATTTTTTATATATAAAGAAGATTAGCTGACGGCCCTAATGCAATCGAATTAAGTAAATCAATTGAAGTAGTTTTCAAGCTTTCATTCGTGTTGGATAATGGGGATGAAATAAAGTCTATGTTACTCAGAGCTAATAAAGCTCTCTGACGGTAAAAAACTTTTTGGAATCGGTCCAATATTCTCCAAATTTCCGGTTATGTTCCCGCTCCCGTTTAGTTGTAACACTGAAAAAAAGTAAATATTTTAATATACAGGAAAATCTTTTAAATTAAATGTTTTTTCTTATTCCTCATTAAAAAAATACAAAAATAAAATCAAAATCAAAATTTTATTTAATGTTTTATAATATACATATGTAAGATTACCAATGAAAGGTAAGAGTTTTCATTCACAATTTCATCTCTTTCATTTTCGTCTCTACAACCATCGTCTTCTTCTTCTTCTTCTTCTTCTTTTCATTTCCGGCGTTACGAGTAGTGATCTTGAAGCGATCACAACTCTCCCACTATTCTGCTTCACACTAGTGATCCGCCTGTGGGGTACGCCGCGTTGACCTCAGAAAGCGTCGGCAAGCCTCCCGGTTTTGGATTGTTCCATGTCTGAGGCCAACCAAATGCTGCTGTTCTTGCATTTGCTTGTACCAGGAGTGTTTTGGCCTGCCTTTTCTTTTTCGTCGCGAATTTGTTGTACGTTGTACGATATTGCCTTTTGGACGGGGTTCTGCGGATCTCTCCTTTGAACATGACAATACCAACTGAGCCGGTCGTGCTGAATTTTGTCCAAGATGGTACTTTTGACATGAAGGCTTCCACGGATCTTAGTACTTCTAATTCAATCAAGCTTTGTTACTCCTGCTGTCATCCGAAGCATCTTCATTTCGGCTGCCATCAATTTGCTTTTATACTTTTTGTACATTGTCCAACATTGTGAACCGTATGTCAGAGCTGGACGGACAACTGCTGTGTAGAGTCTTCCCTTCAACTTAGGGGGCATTTTTCGATCACAGAAGATAAACCTAATCTCTTAAAAGGGCATTTACTTTGTTCGTAAGACTTTACCCAGGGTTGACACAGGTTTAATTGAAAGCCTTATGAATCGCAATAATAATCCTGGGTTTTCGGTTCTCAAAAAACCCTATATAATATACTTCCTCCAATCAATATACTTCCCTTTCATTAAAACAAAAAATAAAAAATAAAGCCATTCTACATTTCTGTTCGTTATCTGAACTTGCCCCAGCAAAACCCAACTCTCAATAATCACTCAGTTTGAAATTTGAAGCGAGTTGAGGTCTGTCGAAAAATTTGTATATTTGTACTTTAAAGGTTAATAATTAATAATTAAATAACGGTCGTGATGGTTATTATGACTGCCTGTTAGCCCAGAGGTTCGTGGCTCGAATCCGACCAGAAGCAAGAATGATTTTTCCCATGTATCGCCTACATTATAACGGAACCGAGGTGTTGTCGGCAAGGACTCTCGGCATAAAGTTTCACTTGTCTCACTTTCAGGTGAGGTGCTATAACCATGAACCAAAAAACACAAAGCACCCGATTCAAACGTGTATACCAGAGAGTCCTAAACCTCTCTCTCCGTTACCACCGTTACAACCGCCTGCTTATAGGTACAGTCGGCTGATCCTGGCAGCCGGAGAGAAAGGGTGTTCAGTTTACGTAGGCTTGGCATGCTAGCTTATGCACGTCCTAGCTCGTCGGATGGGGGGGTTCTTGCCAACGTAAAACTGAACGGTCGTTACGTATTTACATGCCGGAAGAGATTAAAAATAAAAATTCGGGTTCAAAAAAAACACAGGAGCCCGAGTACGTCCTAAAAAAATTAAACCTGCAATTTTACATCCAGAATTTCAAAGAGAGGAGAGCACCAGGTAGTATTGGCTCTCAGAGGGAATTTCCCTTGGCTGTTATGTCCTTTAATTTTTATAACAACCCCTAATTTGGTTGAGGATGTTGCTAAAATCTTACATGGATTTTAGAACGCCGCTCACTTTTCCATTGTCATGGTTCCATCGCCACATCCACCTTTAATCTCACTTAGCACATGCTCATATTCCTATGCATATCAATAAAAAAACCTGAAAATTCCGGAAAAGAACTGACTTCCCACAAAATTAAAACCGATCTTGGTTCTCAGCCAATGAATAGATTAAGAAAAAAAAAAATAATTCAAATTTTCCTTGTGTCAACATCGGATACAAAATTTTTATTGCGGATCTATATCTAACAAAATTCAAAAAAATCAATAAAGTGAAGTCTACGAAAAATTTAATCCAACAGTCGATAATATCTACTTGAAATAGCTTAAGCGTTTTTCAAAATTCTAATTGAAATTCAAAAGTTGAGGAAATATTTCATTATTACTAAAGCAAAACATGAAATATAATTTCTGGATTTTGTCTCTTAGATCTGATATATTTTTTTTCTAATTTTCAGGGTCAACCTTTTTCACTAACATTACTAAAAGCAGATTATTACAAATACAATGTAAAACAAAATTAATGACTATTTCTTTTTCACCACCGTACTCACATAGGAAAATAAAACAAATGCATAGGTCCAGATCAAACCAGGCAATACTTTTACGTTCAATTAATAATCGGCAAATGGGAGACAAAACTCTCTCGTCATATTAATGTGAGTGTAAATTTATTTACAAGGCAAAATAAAATGTTCTTACTTTTTTTGTATTTTTCGTTCAAATATATTTAGTTTATAAACAAAACTTACCACGACTTGATTTCTTCCTGTGAGGGGGTGCACCGCTTCATAGGTTGATGATAGTACTTTTGGATCTAGATGTAATTTCGAAATATAAAAAAAAGTAATTCACTACACCTTGGTTTCACATACACATTTTAGCCGGTAGACATTCCGATACAACTTTTTTTTTTTTACACTCTAGAACGTAAAATATTAGATATTAAATTTTCTTGTGGTGAATAGGGTAGAAAGAATGAACAAAATGAAACCAATGAAACAAAAAAAGTGACTATAATTTCCTAATGAATTTTTTCAGGTCTTTAATTAAAAGCACAAACTAATTGATACATATGATGATGTCGTGGCTGGTGGTACTCGATGAAGTTAAGGACGGGTTGATCAAACGATACAGGTAGCGGGTGGTAGGTGAGCTTTTAAAGGCATCAAATCCCGAGTGATATGCTACTGCTCGTAGGTCACTGTGGGACACCTCGTGTTGTTTGGAAGATCTCGTCTGTGTGATTCCTGACGGATAAATTTGACGCCAGGTAAACGTATAGGATTTCGCGATGGTGCACTTCGTCGATTTCACCAGGAATAGTGGGGTTTTCGAGTTTTGCTTTTATTTTTTTTTTTGCACGATCTGTTTTGGAGGTTTTTTTTTTTTTTATTATATAAAACCTTTTTTTTTTGCTAGTTTTTTTTCTACGTTTATATTTTCGTTGTTACTTCACGGAACTTAATTTTTGGAGCCCCACGTGAGTTCAAACGCGTGCACGTATCGTTTTGGTATGGTTTTTTTGTTTTTCGCTTTTTTTTTTTTCTTTTAGGGACCGCGATTACGCGTTTATTTTTGTTAAGTTCATTTCACTTTATTGGTACGAATTGTTTTATTTTATTTTCCTGAATCGCATGTGATTTGGGAGTTCTTAAATTGATTCTCGAGGAAATTTGACTCGATTTGAGAGTTTGCGTTTTTTTGTCTTTATTTTTTTTCTATCGCTTTTCGTTACGTTTTATTTATTTTTTTAAGTAAAATGCCGGACAAAAAAAAATTGGGAAAAAAAAACCGAACTAAAAATTTGCACAAATTGCAAAATCTCCGAGTCCAACTCCAAATTAACTCGTCCGAACCTGACTAGGTCAAAAATAAAAAGAGGCCGAGCTCTCGCATACCATGGGCTTTTATACCTGACTGGCAACGCTGAACATCTTCGAAAATTCGCGAGAGAGAATTTCCTCGATATGGCGTGGGATGTGATTCCGGAAGCATTATTTCTGGCCGTATTTTAAACCAGAAAACTTAAAAGTTCATTTTAAAAATCATTTTGATTTTTTTCAAAAATAGGTGTGACCAAAGTTTAGTCTTTTGGTTAAAAACACCCCAGAAAAAACCTCCCGGAAACACTGTCATATTTGTGTGAGTGCGGCTTGGGTTTGCTCTTTGTTCGAAAAAATAACATAAGTATATGGTACCAATTTTTTTGCTTTTGCTCTCTTACATTTTCTCTTCCATTTTCCGGTTAGGCAAATGGATGTTGTCACCAGTGCTGCCACCCTACAGATGATGGAGCGCAGTATATATCAGAAAAAAGCGCAGTAGTTTGCAATATACCGCAGTAGATTTTACAATATGCAGGAACATAAAATTAACTCATAAAAAAACAAACAGAAACTTAAGTTAATTTAACAAAAAATCAAACTTCATTATTGCATATAAAAGATAATATTAATTAATAACTAAATATAATATGTACATAAATAACATTTTTAGTCGAACTTTCTTCCAAATTCACCGTTTATGAATTTAAATTCATTAAAAATATCAATAAGTTTGTTCGTTGAACCTAGGGTCGCCTTTGGGCCGCCACAAAGCGTTTTTTGAGAAACCTAAAGTTGCCCTGGTTGACTTAGGTTTTCCCTCAAATCGCCATAGGTTTTTGCTGTGGCGAGTTGAGTGCTGTCAAATGGCATATACTTTTTTTTTTAATGACAAGGATGTGTGGTGATTTGTGGTCTAGCGTTTTTTGAGGACAGGAAAACCCTTGTTTTTATGACAACTCATAGGGTTGTCAAGATAACCTGGGTCAACCCTGGGGAAAGTTCAATGAACGAACCTAATAATACCAGGTAAATCGGACGGACACCAACAATTTCTTTTGACTCCGTAAGCTCTATGGCTAAAATAATATTTTGAAGAGTTGGAATACTTATACTGTTTCTTATATCAGTTTGTATGAGAAACAATAAAAGTAAACGAAAAATATGCGATAAAAACACACAAGCTCTCTTAATTTCAGCGACCTTTCGAGAAATAACAACTAGGGTTGAGGTCGAGTTTTGTTTGTTTTTGTTGGTTGTGTCAGTTTAATGTTTTTGAGCCGACAGCGTCAAGCGCAAGTCTATATGTTATTTAAAATAGTCAGTAGATGCATTCAGAGTGAACGTGGTTTAGCATTTTAAAAATTTGTATGGACGCGTTTAGGGCAAACTTTGAATTACGATAAAAATTTTAAAAGAGGAGTAGATTCGTTTTGCTGCGCAGTAGAATTCCATTAAAGGCTAAGCGCAGTAGATCTACTGCTATAGGAGTAGGGTGGCAGCACTGGTTGTCACTTGTCAGCCATATATCGATCTTTAAAAAAAAACCAGAGTTCACCACAGAAGAGAACTTCCTCACCATCATCATCCGTACCTACAGCTGCACAAATGTTGATAAACATTTGACTGACAGAAATGGTATAAAAAGGTTTGTGTTCCTACTAAGGCTCTACCAGATATCCTCAAACTGTATCGACTGTTGGATTTAAATTTTTCATTTAAAATAATATAACGAAGAAAAAGAAATATTGATGTCGTTTCCTACAACATTGCCCTGAAAAACGCTTTCAATCGCTTTCCGCCGTTCGGAATCAGCAGAAAATCGTAGGTCCCCTCCATTTCCTCACATGGAAATGGTTGTGAGAAATGCGCCTGGCCCCGGGGCCCCTCATTCTGTTGCTACACCACCCTAAATAGAAATTGAAAATTACTATAGTTTCCGAAGTACACGTTTGAATTGAAAGACTGAACGATCATAGGAAAGCTTGGTTGAGTGAAACAGTTATAGCTCATAAAAAATATTCCTAAAGTAAATTTTTTTTTGACATTTGAAGTCAGAATCAACTTAAAAAGCACCAATACCAATATTAGTGCTTTTTAAGTGGATTTTGACTGCAAACTGAGAAGTGGCTTTCACTTTTCAGAATCATGAGAAGTGATCTTTTTGCCCTAATGAAATGGTTTGGGAATGCGCTCCTGGACGCCCCTGAACTGCTCTTTTCGTCCAATGGAAAGCGTCATTAGACTTTCAGATGTCCTTTATTCTTCCCAAATTGAAAATTCCTTGTAGAACGATAACAACATTCCAACTTCATTTGTGTACCTGAATGAACATTATTCGCATATTCCAAAACTGAGAACATTTTATATAAGTGGTCAGGTGGTTTTTCTTACCACCCGTTTAATACAATTTTTCATTCAAAGAAAAACTCTGATTGCAGTTTTGAGACTTGTTATTTCTCGAAAATGTTTATTTCGTAAAACTCGATGTTTTTTCACAACCTCAACTTAATTAATATTGGCCTTTATCCAGTCAACATGGTACGAAACCTTTGCGTAACCATCGGGATATATATTGCCACATCCACCATAAACAAATCCGGCAACACCAGCAAGTTTGCCGTTCCATGTAGCTGGACCACCAGAGTCACCATTGCAAACTCCATTATTTGCTGGATGCGCTAGGCAAATGATTTGTTTTTGTCCCATTCCAATTTCCCTGTTACAAGTTGGACCATCAATTGCTGTCAAAGTGGTCCATTGCAAATTATTTGGGAGAGCGCCTCCTTGAGAAAGACGACCAAATCCAGAAACAACAACTGGCTCACCCGATGGAACCTCTCTATCAAGCAATTCGATTTTGTTAACTTTATCGTTGAATTTAAGAGGCTTCACCGTTCGCAACAGTGCAACATCGTCTAAGAAGTTACCATAGCTCGAACGAACAATTACCTTCTCGATATTTATTAGTTCTCCACCAGACTCACGTTCAATACTGCCAACACGAGCGGTAAAGAATCTTGGTGGATAGCTGCAAATAAGAATTTTTTTATTTATTTTAAATTTCGATCTCCGAATGCAAACAAAACTTACGCTTCGATTCCGCTTCCCATGACAACGCAATGAGCTGCGGTCAAAATCCAACGTTCACCAATTATAGATCCACCGCAAGTAAAACTTCCACCGTTGTATAGCACTATCTGCCATGGAAATTGGCCAAGTTTGGCGTTCTCTCCACCGACAACCCTGGAAGATGGCTGTGCTGAAGTAGCTGCACAGAAAACGCAAAGAAGTGCGATGGATAGTTGAGCAGTTGACACCATTGTGAAAATATGTTTTACACTATGCTCACAATGCCTTAAATAGGCTTACGAAAGTCTTGAGTGGCTTCACGCTGTTAATCTTATCGACTGCAAATTTTTAGGATTTATGAATGGGCTTAAATGAAAGTCTTTGATAATCTTATCAATTATAGCACTTAAAATGTATGCCATTGAACACTGATTTATTGACCATATTGATTAGGATAGATCTAAATTCTTTTGTAACTCGAAAACACTTTTGCTTTTTGTTTTGTTATTGTCGATTTCCTGATGAAGTCACATTTCAAAATACCTAAATTCTTTGGGAAATGATGCAGACCTCATTCTCATGTACTTTGGTTGTGTAGGATTACTTGTCTGATTTCATTCAATGAATGTATCTATCAGCCTTCAATAAATCTATCCAGTCAATGACTCTTCGAAACTATATTTTTCCTTCAACAAGTTTTTATGTAAAGTGAAATCAAATGTCTGAGAAACGTATGGATAAATAAGTTTTTGATTGGGGTGAACGACTATGCCTTCAACTTACAGTTTGTGCAAAACTTTGAAAAAGTCAACGATTCGCATCGATTTTAAGTATTGACTTTGCGTTAGTTGCATGTAAAGTGACAAAGCATAAAACGAATTAAAGTGAGTTTCAGGGATTTTCTTTGTCGATAGTAAATAAATGTTTATACTCCTTGTGAGCACATAAAAAGTTTAAATTGATTTTGCATAAAGTTGACGAACTTCGAAAACATTAAATGCTTCTTAAGTCTGAAAATAAAATTGCACTTCTGTTTTCAATCAGGAAATTGTTAGAGAGAGACCTCGATCATGAACTTTTCTAACTTCTGCTTTGCTCTACTTTTCAAAAAGACAAATTTCATTTTGAAATAAGTCTTTGATAACCTGCCTTTTATTGTGGCAATGTACATGTAATTTTAGTTCCAGGTAAGGTAATTTCTCCGAAAGTAATTTCATGCCATGAAAAGTCTCTACCGGCAGGAAATTGTCCAATCGAGTGCCCCCACATGGCAGAAATATTAAGTTCGTTTTGAATTCGATTATTATTTTAAGAAATCTCTTGAATTATAAGTTTTCTGTACCGTAAAGCAGCAACCACATAGCTGTAGAGTTCATCCCAGCCTTCCACTCCATTCAGTTTTTTGAACAGTTCAGTTTCATTCAGAATGGGTTCACCGAAATATCTGATTCGAAACTCTTTCAAAATCGGCCAAATTGCAACAAAGTGATAAGTGTCTTCATATTACAGAGGCTGCATAGAAGAGGTAAATCCGGTCGGTGTGGCATGAAGTTCAGGTTCAATAGTTCTCCTCTCGTTTTAAGAATCGTGCTTATTTTATCGACTGAGTTGCTGTTGAGAAGGTACGTGTTGTTTTGCAGGTTGAAATTCAAACGACTATAGCAGCTCCTGTACAGCGAGGCATTCGCTTCAGATGCGTATCTTTCATGCAGATTGTTACCAAATTTTTCTAACAGCTCGTTGAACTTTCTTCTTAAAGAGGGAGGATGTTCGTTTGGTCCAATTTCTAGATCAATACCGCATAGTGAAGAAAGACTCTCCCATTCTCTCAACATTGCTTCTTTGTTCTGCACTACTGTCTTTAGCACTATTTTTGGAATTCTTCTGTCCTCTATATTCATATCTTTACTTATATAATTGAAGTGAATTGCCATAAACATTATAAAGCATACAGTTAGTCGTGTTTCTTGGTTGGTTGGCGAAAAATCCTCTTTATGAAGTAGCGAAAGAATTTTTCTATGGGTGCAAAAGTGCTGCATCCATAGACTTGAGCTCCGTAGAGAAGGATGGACGTTGCCGTAGAGCGGAATAACTTTTGCTTTGCGCTTTGCTCGATATATTTGCTTTTTATGCACCGCTCCCATATCGAAGAGATTGCTCTTTTAGCCTCAGATAGTTTTGCCTCTAAATGTCTATTCATATTCAAGTTCGATGTTATTAATATACCTAGGTATTTGTATTCCACTGACTCTCTGTTAAATGTCCACTTCTCATTCTTTGCATGCCTGCCTAATCCTTCTCTGAAGATAATCATTTTTGATTTTTGAAGGTCGACTGCAATATTCACCGGGTCTGTTTATCATGCTTTGCATTTTTTTCACAGTATCAGAAAGAAAAACAACATCATCTGCATACAAAAGGGCAGATATTGTTATTCCCCCAAACTCTATTCCGCCTCTTACTTCCTCCGTAATGTCATTTAGAAACATGACAAAAAGCAATGCACTTAGGACACAACACTGCTTCAGGCCCATTTTTGTCGTGAATTCTTCGGATATAGTGTCTCCGTCCCAGACGTAAGCTGTATTATTGTCATACCTACATCGCTCTTAGCAGGCATATGGTTTTACTTGACACCTTCATCCCGTAAAGCTTCCAGAAAATCGCTTCACGGTCAATGGAGTCGAAGGCCGCACAAAATTGGACGAAGAACCCATATTGTTTCTTTCTCTTCCTTTTATATGTCTCAGCAATACTAAAGAGTGAAAATAAGTGGTCGAAAGTTGAGTATTTTTTCCTAAAACCGGCTTAAAATTCGGTGAGGATATTCTTATTCTCTACCCATTGTGTTAACCTGTTATAGATGATCCCTGCAAACAATATTTTCGATATTTCTCTCGATCTTTCTCTCTCTCTCTCTCGATATTTCTCTCGATATTTCTCTCGCTCTTTCTCTCTCTCGATATTTCTATCGATATTTCGAGATATTAGTTATGTTAGGTTAGATGTGGCTGTCAGTATACGGAGACCGACACACTCAGACCACAGATCAGTTTAGAGTTGAAACATTCTCTATTCCAATCGAACCTGAACTAACGAGTTGATCACCCAGAAAGTCAATCCATTCAGAACTTCGTATGAAAAGGGAGAGATTTTTAGGTTCTCTGTAAGCTAGATCGCTGGTGTCGTGGAAAAAGTTTTCACCTAGGTGAGTTTTCCGTCTGTTAAGGAGAGCAGGGCATGAACAAAGGAAATGTTGAATTGTCTCCTCTTCCTCCTCGTTTATGCAGCTTCTGAAGAAGTCATTAGAGAGGACACCTAGTCTTTTGGGGTGTCTACCCATTAGGCTGTGCTCTGTAAGGAAACCTACGGTGGAGCTAATATGCAGACGATTTAGATTCAATAACTCTTTGGACGTTTCGAGTCCACACATGGCCAAATTCGATTATTCATAAGACATGTATTACTCTGCGACCATCTAGTGCTCATCTTCTCAGATGTGTATTGTTTTAGCAAATGTTTACATGTATAGCGATTGGTATACCTTTAAGTTGTTCCTTTCAGGTCGAATATGAGAAATCGTTCCGTTTTTGGTGAGTCCGTCTGCTATGCAGTTGCCTGGTATGTCGCTGGGATCCGGCAACTATGTAAGGCGAATGTTGAACTTTTCTTGCATTTCCCTTAGAGGTGTACGACAGTTTTGGACCATCGGTCGTAGATTTTTTAGAGATAGAGGCAAGAGCTTTGAGAGTAGCTTGACTGTCCAAGAAGATGCGAATATCCGTGGAGGAGACAACGTTTTCTCTGAGCCAGGAAAGGATTTCTTTATCGCCAGAATTTCCGCTTGGAAAACACTAAATTAGTCAGTTAGACTGAACAAAAGGCTAAGATTCAGCTGTTTCGAGAAAATTCCACTTTCTATACCATCACAGGCTATTCCTTCTAAAACTTTCAATGAAAATTATGGTGTACCTCAGGAAGGCCACCATGAGGCTCTTCTCTTAATTGCAGTTGTAAGAAATATGCTATTTCGAATTTTTGCACTAAAATATTAATATTTTTTGCAATACCAACCGTTTTGCAGTTTTATCTATTACTTATAATGGTCTTTGAGCCTATGAAGCTCGCTCAACCAATCCAGTAATTAGACTTTACTTTTCCCTTAAGTATTTATAAGTATTTTAACAGACAAGAAAAGATTAAGTGTTTTAAAAAACAAACATAAATTCAAAAGACTATAATAGTGGTTCCAAAAGTGCACATTTAGTTAATTGCCTCTGTGCTCACCAAATATGAATTTATTTGTTCAAAAATAAGTGCTTGCTCAAAGCTTAAAACGCATGAAGAGAAACCATATTTTCTTTTCTTCAAGTACAGATGAGCCATTAAGGTGTTGTTAAACATCCTGAAGCTCAGCAGTCAATACTTACATTATCCTTTAGTCCTCATTGTCGTTCATTCGATGCTGTAAATGACACTTTTAAAAGAATGAGCTGAGACGAAAAACAACATGTACATTTTGAGTTATCTTGAAATGAAGGGTCAATTGCTTGGGGTGTTACTTCTTCAAACACTGACCAAGTTGATTTGGAAAAAAACACAAATTGGATACAAATACGCTCAAGGATGATTGTATAACAAGCAACCATAAAGAGGTTTCCAGAAATGGTTGTGTACGAAGCATCTAAAATAATCTAGACGATATTTTCATTAATTAAAAATGTTTTTCGTTTTTAAAGGGGTTTTCTGTTTGTCTTTGCAAGAAGAGACGACCTTGACCCTTACTTAAAATGATTTTGAAAAAGTAAAAAATAAAAACTTTTTGGCAAATTAATTCCAATGGGATGCGAATTAAATTTTTAAATTCATACGAGAAGGGAAAAAAGCCAAATGCAAAGTGAATCACAACTTTTTTAAATGCCAAAACAGGAAAGCGTGTCACTTTTCACTTTGTAAACTCAGAATATTACTCAATGTTAATTTTTTTATTTCCATGTTTATGCAATGTACATGCCGATTCCATCTCTGAGTTTCCACATTCGTCCTCACCAGGATTTCAAAGCACCAAAGCGCCTAAGAGAAGTCATTTTAAATGATGCTATGTCATTAATAATATTCATTCTACTAACACCTAGAAAATGTGCACCAATTTGAAATTGTTCGCTTTCCAAAGGACCTTGCAAACACATATCGTGGTTGGTTCCTCTTGTACATTTTTGCCCATTTTGACTCCTTATTTGTGTGTAATGAATTAGAAGCTCCTCTTCGTGCAAAGGTGGGGGTATAACACTTTTGCATAAGAACAACTGCATTTGTTCTCAAATTGCTTATTTGCTCCAAACTGCACTTTGGAGTGCAAATGATTTGTTGGCTGGAATATAGGAATGGGTTATTAAACCCATCCTTTCGTTTTGCTACGTGTTGCAGAACGACGAATCGTTGAAAGAGCTACAACACATTTGCACGAGGGTTTATTTCGACAAACGATGACAATAGAAACTGCATGATACATGAGTATGTGATTTATTTTCATGTCACATCTTGTATGTAAAAGGCAAGAGGTAGAATGTGTAGAAAATGAAAGCATTGCACGATTTATTTTTGAATTACTTTCTAGACTTAAGTGATACACCATGTTGGAGGCAGCTCCTTGCAAATAATGCACTGGGATTTTGCGTTTTCATTTTAACGAAAAAGATTTTGATACTTATTTACATCATATAGACTTGAGTGAATGAATTGGTTTAACACAACTAGGAAGCTCAATTTAAATCCTTCTGTGAATTTAATTAGATATAATTAATGAAATGAGTCGAATCAAATTTGGTTGCGTTTTGAACATGATTGCTTAACAGAAATTCTAGACAGTTGCAATGACAGTCTCATATGCTGAAAATTCGGGCTCTTAGGGCTCACTCACTCCTAGACAGGAGGTACATGTAAACTTTCGACGAGGATAACCTCTAGCTTGTAACAAATGGCAAACGACCTTTTTTTGGCATGTCGTAAAGGTCACTCGTCTTGAAATGACCTCTATCCAGTCAATAGCATGGAAAAAACACACTTCCTCTGACTATTATTGGTTTTTTTTTTTAAACGAAACAAGCCAGTCATTTTCAATGAAACTTATATTTTCTTAGCTTCATGTTCTGTGAATTTTTCAACTCAAATGGATTTAATAAAGTCGTTTTAGATTGACTACTAGTAAACTTTTCTCACCAAAAACGACTGAGCGATTTTGTTTTTTAAGAACCCACACGAGCTACACCATACGATCTCCATCACAAACGAAAGCAATTAGCTCTTATCAAATTGTCCAATAGGAAATGCAATTATCTTTTTCATCAGAAATGACAGTGTGGTTTCGTGTTGAACGAACGAACACGAATAACACGAATTGTATTCCTCCTTTAAAATGACTCAAAACATACTTGTTGAATAACGAGCAGGACCTATACGACCTTTTTTCAGCCATAAAATGACCCGTGTGATCAGCCTGACAGAGGGATAAACCTCCTTGACGTCGCTTATAAGATCTTGTCTGCTATAATATGTGAACGTCTGAAACCCCACGTCAACAACTTGATAGGTCCTTATCAATGTGGTTTTGGACCAGAGAAGTCCACAATAGACCAAATTTTCACATTACGACAGATCTTGGAAAAAACCCGAGAACATAATATCGATATTCACCATCTTTTTATCGATTTCAAGGCCGCGTATGACAGCATTTACAGAGACGAGCTATACAGAGCCATGTCTAGTTTCGGCATCCCTGCAAAACTCGTACGACTATGCAGGATGACTTTGGAGAATTCACGCTGCTCCATCATGGTCGGTAAAGAACTCACCGAGACCTTTGATGTCGAAATAGGTTTTAGGCTAGGCGACAAGCTGTCATGCGATTTCTTCAACATCATACTTGAACAGATTGTAAGAAACTCAAACGTCAACACCAGAGGAACAATCTTTCAAAAGTCTGCACAATTACTCGCCTATGCAGACGATATTGACGTAATGGGAAGAAAAAAGCGTGATGTCACAGGTGATTTTGCGAGTATTGAAACAGAAGCGGCAAAAATGGGTTTGATGGTTAATGAGGGCAAAACGAAGTATATGCTGTCATCAAACATGGACACATAACATCGACGAATTGGACAAATCGTCACAATAGACAGACATAACTTCGAGGTAGTACAGGACTTCGTCTACCTAGGATCCGCTGTAGACACGGACAACAACATCAGTGCGGAGATCAAACGGAAAATAACTCTTGCCAACCGTTGCTTCTTTGGGTTAAGAAGGCAATTAAGAAACAAAACCCTCTCTAGAAAAACCAAGGTGACCTTGTATAAGACCTTGATCATCCCAGTCCTGCTGTACGGCGCGGAAGCATGGACTTTATCGAAAGCGGATGAGGAAACCCTTGGTCGTTTCGAAAGAAAAATTCTCTGAATTACCTTTGGTCCCGTATGCGAAGACAATGTGTGGAGAAGAAGATACAACAACGAGCTGTATGAGCTGTACCGCGACATGGGCATAGCCAGAAGAGTACGCATTGCGAGGCTACGATGGTTGGGTCATGTAGAGCGGATGGACCCAAACGCTCCGGCTCGACGGGTTTTCGAAAGCACATTGCAGGGAAATCGCGGAAGGGGAAGACCTCGTCTTAGGTGGCGTAAACAAGTGGATGAAGACCTCAACCGACTTGGAGTGCGAAAATGGAGAGAGCCCGCCCGAAATCGAAGTCGTTATAGAAGGATGTTGGTTGAGGCCCAGGTTCACCCCAAACTGTAATGCCCACCTTAGTAAGTAAGTAAGTAAGTGATCAGCCCGAACTTAGTACTACCTCCAACCGAGGTCATCCGTATCATTCTTTGACTTTCAAAATAAAAATTTGATAGAAACCAGAGTTATTAGAGTTACGTTACGTTATAGAGAACCAGAGAAACAGAGTTACGAGTTGATAAATTGTATTGATTCAAGGTTTTCGTACTTCTGAGTTAGAGCAAACTCATTTGCACACATACTCGACCCTTCTTGAGAAAATATGTGTCGATGTTAAATCTCTAACTTCGTGATCAAGAATCTAGATTGGGAACATGGAAACAATCACTAAGCATCCAAATCGTCCACTGTCATTAAAAGTAACTTCTCCATTCTTTCGAATCTAGTTTTCGACCCTTGCAGTCAAAGGACGTAATACGAAAGGCCAATGGTTGAAGCCAGTACCAAGATTTTTTATGTCAGCCTAAGCAAGCGAAACAATCAAATTACCCTTTCCCTCGCATACATACATACATAAGGTGTCTCCGTTGCGTAGCGCATTTATCACAAAAATGCCTTGAGGGAATGAGGGGGCCTACAATTTTCTGCCGGATCTGATTGGCTAATGGAGAGAGCGCTTTTAAGTACAATAAATTTACTTCTCCTCGAAAAGCAATACCCGTTAAAAACATTTTTCGGTTTCTGTTGGGACCGCGTAACAAGCAGACATGCTTGCCGTCACTCCACGGGCACCCTTCCCCGTATGCATTAGTGAAGAACACCTATGAGGTGTGTTCACAAAATAGCGGGGTTCCTTTTCAGCGGGTTTGGGGAGTCCAATGGTCTAAATATTTTCTTAAGTTAGTATGATACGATTATCAGCGGTATTCGTTGCATACTTTGTCTGTGGCAGCAACTTAGGTTGTGCTTTTATGTGCTCTGCGATTTTCAACAAAAACAGCGGCAAATGTAAGTTGCTCAGGAGCCACTGCATAAAGCCAACAACTATGCAGCATAATGAAACATGGTTTTACGGATATGACGTTGAACCTCGGGCTCAATCCTCTCAGTGAAAGAATCCTGGCTCGCCCGGACCTAAGCAAACGGAAACCGCGAAGCTCACGAAAACACGTCTAATTTTAGCGGCTACCACAGACTATACAGACACAGACGTATAATTTTTTTTTATTATTATTTATTGTTTTATTTATAGTGGCATTTTGTATTTAGAAAAAAATAGTATTAAATACCACTAACATTTTACATAGTTCTATTTTTCTGTGAGTGTGGGGTGATTAATGCTTCAGTGAAAAATTACAATTTTTAGTTCTTAACAAATGCAAAATTTTAAATGAAAACAAAATTACATATTTGTGCAAATCTGATATACAGAAAAAGGTATATACAATTGAAAGAAATATTCTTTATAAAAAGTTCATTATCAAGAGATATAGGAAAGCAAAACCCCGATTTGAGTGTGGTCAAATCCAAAAAGCCAGTTTTTAACTTTTTTTAAAAATAAAGACAATGAGCGAACAGTACGAATAATTGCTGGAAAGGTATTAAAGAGCTTGCACGACACAATGGAGTAGAAGTTTCTGAGATGAGTAGTACGAAAAGGGGGGACGATTACTTGACATTCAAAGTTACTTCGCATAGTACGAATATTAGAAATTAGGCTTTGTGAATAGCCACCCCTCTTAAAAAATATTTTAGATGTTTTGTAATAATAAAGATGCCTGAGAGGTAAAACATTTAAGGACCTAAATAGAGCCATAGAAGGAGTTAACCGATTAGCACCGTAAATCTTTCTCATTGCACATTTCTGCAAAACAAGGAGAGGATTGATATTAGTTTGGTATGCCCCACCCCAGCAGCTTATGCCATACTGGAGTTTTGAATGGAATATACCAAAATAAGCTGTTCTAAGTGTTGTGTTATTACAGAATTTTCTGAGATGATAAAGACTTCTAACTGAAGATGTAAAATATAGCTTCAAAGCTGATATATGATTAGACCAGCTCCTAGTCTGGTCAAACACAATCCCAAGGTACTTGAAATCATTAACTGATTCTATCTCAAAACAGTTTGGACTGCAGTTTGCCTCTAGGTCATAAAGTAATGAATTGAGACCAACATTACATGAACAATGAGATAGTTTGTATTTTAAACAATTTTGGGCATAGAAAACAATTTTCAAATCAGGAGCATCACGCATTCTTAAGCTAAAGTACATAACTTTAGTTTTGTTGCTCATGCAAAGTTTATGTTTAGCAAACCACATCCGCAATAAATGGACATCTTGATTCAAATCAGCTAAAAGAACCAATGCACTAGATGAATTATAAGCTAGACCGGGATCATCTGCGAAAGCTGTTATTTTACCAGAGAATGGTAGTTCGAACAGAGAGTTGATGTAGATGAGAAAAAGAATGGGACCAAGGACCGAACCTTGTGGAACACCAATGTTTGAGATCCTAGATTCGCTGAAGCTTTCCTCAACTTTAACTTTTTGAGTTCTGTTCTTGAGGTAAGACTCAAACCATTTATAAGCGAAACCTCGAAAACCAGCCGATTGAAGTTTGTAGAGGAGCGTGCTATGATCTACAGTATCGAATGATTTGCTTATGTCTACAAACAAACCAGCGCAATACATTTTACTATCGAGACCCTTATTAATGAAAGAACAAAAATCTAAAAGAGCGTCTTGAGTAGATAGTCCTTCCCTAAAACCGAACTGTGATGAACTGAAGAATTTATTTTTTTTCAGGTATCGTAACATTCTATTTTTTATAGCTTTTTCAAAAATTTTAGATAACGAGGACAACAATGATATAGGTCTATAATTGTTAGCCTCCTTCTTATTAGCTTTCTTAAATACAGGAATCACGATAGCACATTTCAATTTCTCGGGAAAAACGCCAGTACAAAAGCTTAAGTTGAACAAATGAGATAGGATATCAGAAACATTAAGTGAAATCATTTTCAAAATGTAATTGGATATGCCATCTTCCCCACGTGCATCCGATTTGTTAAGAGAGTTTATTAAACAGTAAACTTCAGACCCAGTGATGGGTTCAAAGTAAAATTTCCTTTCAGCTAAATATTCAATATATCCCATATCACCGTTACAATGATCGCAAAAAGAACTTGAATCTGATAATGGCCCAACCGATCCAAAAAAGTTACCAAAAATATTCGCAACCGTAACAGGATCATCGAAGTCGAATCCATTATTAGTCAGTATAGTTTGAGTGGGCCTATTTGAAGCATTAGGCTTTATTATACTATTTATTGCTTTCCATTCATTTTTAGGATTTCCTAAAGATCTACTAAGCAAAGAGTTATAATATCTATCACGACAAGCTCTGATTTCATTGTTAATATTTTTGCACATAGTTTTATAACGCATATTCAGAGCTCTGTTAGTTGGATGCTTATAACATTTTATACGTAATTTATTTTTAATTTTTATTTTATTAAGAACTGATTGGTTTATCCAAGGCTTAAGTTTCTTGTCGCATCTCTTAACCAACCAGTTAAAACTATTGGAACTTATAAAGGACTGTAAGATATTTAGGAAAAGATCATAAGCACTCGAAGCATTGCGATCTGCAAGTACGGAATCCCAATTTTCAAAGCGAAGGGCATTGTTTAAAGTGGCAAAGTTTATCTTCTTAATCGACGAGGAGGATGTATCCTTTTTGGACCTGGAAGTTTTTAGAGAGCTAAACAACATTCCGGTCATACAGTGATCAGTTATGTGCAGATCAAAATTAAGACCGTAGCATTGACTTAAACATAAATCATTGAAGCGACCTAAAACGTGATCAAGACAAGACTGTGATACTGGCCTTGTAGGGTCATTAACGAAGGAAGTCAATCCGTGCTCAGCTACCAAAGCAAGATATGAGTCACAGGTGGAATTCTTAGTTAAAATGTCTAAATTGAAGTCACCAAGTAATACAAGATTGGTAGTTCTCAGATTCCTCAAAAGAGAAGCAAATTCATCAAAGAATAACTCTAAACTATGCGAATGCAATCTATAAACACAAACGTAGTTGAAAACCTTATTACATATACAGCAACAAAGCTGTAGAACATCAACCGACAGTAAATTATGACAAATAACATTATAAGCCAACGACTCACGTACGAAAACGCCTACTCCACCTGCAGCATATGTTTCATTTGTATTAGCATGAAAGTTATAACCAGCAATTAAATAACTATCACATTCATGTTTAAATATCCAAATTTCTGACACAAAGATTAAGTCCGGTAAATACGGTAGAGCTTCAAGATAACACACCAGCAAATCAAAGTTTTGCCGAAGACTACGTATATTTTGATGCAATGAATAAAGAATTGCTTTCATTCATTGCTTACATTGTATAAGCAATGAATGTAGCTGCAAATTTTTACCTTCACTTCAGCAGTTGTCCTGAAGGATAAAAGTTATGTGTTTCTCAGTTATGCCATAGCTATCATAGATGATAATGAAGAACGATCACCAATGCTCAGTTCTGGACCGCAACTTAACCTTATAACAGAAAAACTTTCAATGAAACGAAATATTCTCCGATTTGCCGAGACAGTACGGGATTTTTGAACTATAGAAGAAAACAGAGAAACCAACGAAGAAGTTACTTTTATAATAGGTTCCCGAGTTTACTCTGGAGCCTTTGTCTTACGAACTGAGTTTCATCACCTTCTTCTAAAAAACCAGTATTTCCTAGCTCAGCAGCACTTTGAACTTAAGACATAGCAACCAAAATAAAAGGGGCCTCGGAGGCAAAAGCTACATCCCATTGTATGTAAATATCCTCATTCAAACTAGCCCCCCATTTAAGATGAGCTACTAATGAGCATTTCTTTAATTTGAAAATATCAATATTCGACTTTCTGTATAAAATAACTCACTTACGTAAACATCATTGATATAATGGGAAAAATATGCGCGATGTTGCAGATGCGTTTGCAGCAAAAGCAAAGGCAAAACGAAATACATACAATATCAAGTAATTAGAAAAATTCAACAAAGCAGACGGTTAGTGCTTCAAAAAAATCTGTGATTACATTTATCTATGCTTCGTCCGCATAATAAAGTAGACGGGTTTCCTACCGTCATATTTTGAAGTGGAAAATGAAATGAAAAACACTCTATGCAGAACGAAAATGAGAAAAATGAGGACTTTAATTTGTTGGAATAACCAAACCACGGCTTTTATGTCTTCAAAAAAAAAAAAAAAAAGAATTTAATCAATGGACGATGGAATTGTGTATAACCCCATGCAACTCTTTGCCACAACAATCAATAAAAGCACTTCACTTAGCTGCGATTGCTGCTATGGGCTGTTCTGTATCTGAATTTTGACAGCTAGTGGCTTAGTCATTTTTCTTTTCGCGTTCCATAGGGACATAGATACATACTCCTATACTCGAGTGAAAAATGAAAAATGAAAAGCTCTTTAGAAAAATAACCCGCATTTTAACAATCTTCTAGGAAACTGGATCCAGTTCATGTTGTATAACATTCTCAGTTGCTTTAAGGAATCTAACCAGAAATCTTGATTATACATTCAAAGCACTGAGATTTCGTGGAATTTTGTTAATTTGAAGTGAGCATAATAATAGCTGTGGTGATGATCTGATGATGATGACATTTGCCATCTACATTGCTTGCATTGGACTGAAGCCAACAACCCAATTAAAACGGCTGCTTTAACTTACTTGGGTTAGCTGTGAGTGAACCGCACCATTCTGGTTCCGTGTTGTGAGTTTTCATAGATAAAGGAGTGGTAAATTATGGAAGTGAAGGGCATAGTCTGGTGACGCCATATTGTTAAGTGTTGTGATGGTTGTTTGGGAATAAATATAAATGTGCACAAGAAAACATATTTTATTGTCAAGTCGTAAATTTTAAAAGCACTTTAGGCCAAGAAGTGTCCTTGGGAGCATTAGAAAATGTAAAAATGAAATTGGGTAATTGTTGTTTTGGTAAAAACGTTCTCAGACGAAACCACTTGAGTCGCTTAGATGTTATTTTTCACTTGAAATGGCGTCATTGCAAATGTATGAATTATTCGCTAACATAATTCATGTCGCTTGAGCTGTGAAGTGAATAGAAAGTTGCATGTCATTGTCTTATAATCGTTTTTTCCAAGAAGACATTTTCATTTCGAAAATGTCTTCTCTCTTTAGGGATAATGAATTTAAAGTCGATGGTCTTACAGTAAAAGTATGAATAAATACTAGACCAGAAGTCATCTATTTGTTCTTATTGAGACTTTTCTGTTAACAACCTACCACTGGTGGGGGTCAGTGCTTTAAAAATGACCATACAAAATCTATCACCCTGTAGTTGTACTCAAACTTTTGATTAAGTTCGTTCCTTTATCCACTGATTTAATTTGGTGAAGCTTTGTCTGTGATATTGTTACTTATCTAGTTATCAACCCAGGTATCAATATATGTAATTGAAGACGTCTTTATCTTGGTGTTGTGATAATATCATGACTCCGCTTAGTAAAAATGAAATGTTGTTGTAGAGCAGCCGTACTCAACCTTTTCTTTATGAGGGCCACAAACACGTGTAAGCGTGTGTGCTGCGGGCCGTAATAAAAAATAAGTAGGTGTTAATAAAAAATTCTTCGCGTTGTTCTCAACAGCAATGGCAGCAAATAAGGAACGTACTTTTATCATGGTCAAGCCTGATGCGGTCCAGCGTGGACTCGTCGGCAAGATCATCGAGCGTTTCGAACAGAAGGGCTTCAAATTTGTCGCCATGAAATTCATGTGGGCTTCGAAGGAATTGTTAGAGAAGCACTACTCCAACTTAGCTGGTCGCCCATTCTTCCCCGGTTTGGTTAATTACATGAGCTCTGGCCCAGTAGTTCCAATGGTGTGGGAAGGTTTGAATATCGTAAAGACTGGTCACTAGATGTTGGGTGCCACGAACCCAGCTGTGTTTTTTCCGCTCGGAACTACCGTTGGTTTTCTTGGACCGAAAAGTAGATGTAAATAGTTCGTGGAGATGACAAGTCAACTTTAACTAGTAAACAAATTCAGAACGATCACGGTTCGATCCAAGACAGGTGGGCCAACCAAAATGGTCCGGCGGGCCACATGCGGCCCGAGGGCCGCAGGTTGAGTATCACTTGAGTATATCTACAATGTTTCTAGAGGCTATCCTTGTGCTGTTTTTTAGTAATGGAAATTGGTTTATTGTAAGCCGCATAAGTAAAGTCTCGTGCAAATTTCTTCTTTTTCCTTCTCTTAATTTATTCAGATTATTTTCCGTTTTTCTTTCACCTAACTCACTTAGCCAATTGAAAACTGTGTAATGGATCAGCTGCGTGCTTTAAAGTTTTCTGTGAACTTCTACTCACAATAAAAATAGAAGGAAGTGTGAAGTGTGTGTGAAGCAGTAAAGAGAGAGGACTGTGATCCTTTAAGATCACGATGCTCGTAACTCCCGCCGGAAAAGAAAATAGAATAAAAATAGATGGAAGACGTTCGATTGGGTTGTAAGCACTTATTCTATGTGTGTAGATGCTTTTTCAAATAGAGTTATTATTCCTTCCATCATTCATTGCAAAGATATCAAATTTCTAAATAAAAATATTTATTTCACCCGCATAAGAAGCACTTGCCTTGTGACGTGAGACTCAATTTTAATTAATCCGTCCTGACATTTTTTGTCGACTGATGAGAAAGATTTCAGTATTTATGTATGAGATTAAACAAAAGCTTATAACTACCAACTCCAAATACCATTCTATAAAGTGAAGCCATCTTCTCTTTTGGAACTACGAGGGAGCGTTTTTATATTCGCGAAATGAGGGGGTTAGAGAGGAGTGACTATGCTCATTATAGTCGTAACGAGTTCAGCTACTCATAATTAGTATAAATACGAGGTTTCATTGTTATTGGACAATTTGTCTTCGAGCTATCGTCAACCAAGCAACATAATCGGGAGTTAAAAATGAAATATGGAGAAAATCGAATATCGTGCCGTAATAAAGTTCCTTACCAAACAAGAAAAATCAGTTCAGACCATACTGAATGAGATGTCATCGATTTACGGCAACTCTTGCCCAGGAGAAACCATGGTGTACAAGTGACACAGTTTATTCAAACAAGGAAGGGAATCACTTGAAGACGACCAGAGACCGCGCAGAAGCATCGAGGTGACCACGCCAGAACTTATCCAAAAAGTCGGAAAAATTGTACTCGAGGATGCTCGACTAAAGAAGAAACAACTCGCAGAAATGGTTGGAGTATCCGATACAACCATTTTTAAAATCCTGCATGATTATCTTGGCATGTCTAAGGTCAGCGCAAGATGGGTGCCGAGAATGCTCACGCGGCCGCAAAAACAACAGCGCTTAGAGTGTTCACGTGCATTTTTAAACCTCTGCAATGAAGACAAGGATCGTGTATTGAGCAGAATTGTTACTAGAAACGAAACTTGGGTTCATCATTATGAGCCTGAAAATGAAAAAAGAGCTTTGGGGTAAGAAATTTACCAATGATGATGAAGTCAAAGAGGCAGTTTCGGCGTATTTTGAAGATAAAGACAAAACATTTTTTTATGAGGGTATAAATAAGTTAATTGAAAGATCTGAAAAATGTATCCGTCTTGCAAGTGAATATATTGAAAAGGAAAAATTATTTGGTTTTTTTATTTCCACCCTATATCCCCCATTCCGCGAATATAAAAACGCTCCCTCGTAGTATCTAGTTCGTTTGTTGAGTTCCAGATTTTCAAGACAAAATTTTGATTTAAATATCAAGTCGCGCCTTGGGTTCACATATAAACATTGAGTTTTTTTGTAGTTCTTTCCCCCACCAGTGGTAGGTTTGCAATAGTACAATCTAGACGGTTTGGCTCTCTGTGCCTGGCGTTTGCTGTTTGTTTGAAGAAGTAATCACATACCAAAGAATTAGGAGCATAGTTTAAGGCACCTTGTTGAATAGGAACATTTCCTCTTAATCACAGCAGCTGTAGCTTTGAGACAGAACTGATTTCAGTAAATGCTACAGTTTTGTTTTCCTATACTGATGACATCATGAGAAAATGCACAACAACTCTATGTGAACTCCTCTATCAACCCTACAAAACAGAACATGTTCTGTTCACAAAAAAGCGTAAAATTCCAGATATGCTTCCTACCACCATAAACGATATCTCAATACACATTGGGGAACGGCGAATAATCTCGTAACTGTCTTTCATCGTAAACTCAACTGGAAAGAAATTTAAAAGAAAAGGAAATAAAAGCTCAAATTGCCTTTAACACTTGCAGTAGAATTTTCAGTATTCGGGTCCCAAGACACCAACAGCATCTCTGGAAACATTCCTGTTTCCAGCTCCCTTAGACCTTTTCATTAAAGAGATGGTGAATGGAGACCGAAAGCTCACTGTGATTCAAACAAACAATGCTCCACGGTTTTTAAAGTGTTTTCCAAGCAGTATCACTTGCACACAAATTTATCAACAAAAATATTGACATCTCCATTCTCCATAGACAGCCAGGTGGCCATTAAAGCTATCTCATCCATTGTCACAAAATCCGAATTAGTAGAAAGCTGTTGCAGTAATCTAAAAATATGATTGACACCTGGTGTGTTAGAAACGGTCTCTCCGTCAATCCTCTTAAAACCGAGGTTGTCCTCTTCACGAAACGTAGAAAATTGACTGGTCTGACCGAACTTACGCTTAAAGGCGTCAACATCCCCTTTTCAAATGAAGTCGTCAAGTCTCTCGACGCACTGTTGAATCTTCCTCCCCTTGATAGCTACATCATGGGGTGTACTCTCAAGACCATTTCTCGTTTAAAGCGATGTGGTCTCTGGCACAATTCACGCTGGAGCTTTGAGGAACTCGCAAGCAGCATATCTTTTGACTCATGTCTAATGGATATGCCGTCAGACACGATGATCCCAAGGCTCAAACTGCGTCAAAATTACTCAGTCAACTTTCCTTCGGCTCAGGACTGGTTCGCTCCGGAATCTGAGTCTGGAAAGAACTGTTATCGCATCTTCACAGATGGCTCCAAAACCGACTAGGGTTCTGGTGCTGGTGCATTTGTTGAGAACGACGACATACGACTGCACTCATCTTTGGGATCATACGCATCCGTTTTCCAAACGGAGGCTTATGCTATCCTAATGGCCTTGAGCCACGTAACGAACAATGGATTGACGGGGTGAGAGCTTCAATCAACAATTGGATCTGTGAAAAGCACAACCGTAGATGGCATGCCTCCATTGGATGCAGACAAACCAAGCGTATGCTCCCCAACGTTAGTAAGAAGACTGCAACATTTTTGTTAACTCGTAGCAGAAAAGACTGTAGAAAGCTTATTGGCGTTGCCAGCGGGCACTTCTCTTTTGCCAAGCATTTAAACGTGTTAGGCTTAAGTGATACCACACTCTGTGAATCTTGTGGAGAAGATGAGGACAGCGCAGAGCACTTCCTCTGTGAATGTCCTGCTTTTCCTCGCATGAGGTTACAGATACTCGGCGCAGACATGGTGAGAGCTGATAACCTAGGCTCCTTATCATGGCAGCGTCTTTTGGCTTTTCTCCGAACATCTGGAAAGCTATAACAAATAGAAGGTTGCTATCTGGCAGTTCAATGGACCGGTATTTCGGTCTGAGTGCTCCAGCTGGTATTTTAAAAACCTCCAAAAAAGAAAATCTAGAACTGCTCAGTTCAACGAACACCGGAGCTTTAATTTGGATTTCAGAACAAAGTGACATACCCGGTAAGGAAATGGCAGACAAGCTGACCAAAATTGGGTTCTGCATTCGAATCCAGAGAAAAGAACACTTCATTTCTCAAACAGAACAAGTAAAAAACAGAATCCAACTAAACTTTCCAAGAACCGTCAATGACAGGTGGTCGTCTTTAGAAAAATGCCAGGTTTCCAAAAACCAATGGCCATATATTTGCAGGAAAACAAATTGAAGAAGCAGAGGATCGATAATTCGACTTCCTCTGTGAGTGCCCAGCTTGGCCAACAATAACTAAAAGCCCTCGGAAGTAACTTCTTTGATGAACTGGATGTCATCTCTAGCCACCCACTAAACAGTATATTAAAATTCCTCCAAATGGTTCAGTCGATGTTTCCAACCACAATAAGTGAGGTCACCAACCCAATTCTCAATATCCATTGTAATCTTCAACGTATTCACAGCATTTTTCGTTAGCAATCACACAATTGACACAATTGGGCCAGATTCTGACTCATTTTTACATCAGAGAATCAGCGGTGGCTATTTTCATTCACCATCACTATGTAGCTTTATAATTAGATATGAAGAAACCAAACTCGAACTTAGAGGCCCAAATCCTATTTTCAAGTTCACGAAAGTCCTACAACAATTTTCGTTTCTAAGTAACGCAATTCAAGGCGATTTAAGACTTTGTCAGTCAAAGGAAGAATGTAAGTCGCCTTAAATAGGAAATTCTATTTAATTTAAACCAGCATGGGCAAAAACACAAGAATTCCCGAAAAAGTACTCAAAAGTTATATGTATTCTCTAAATATGCGCTCTGATGTTGAACCTATCTCTGTTGATGAAAAAGGTATGATATCTTAGCTCTTTGAAATAACCAAGAAATCATTCATAATCTCAAAGAAACGTCAATACCTTGAAATTCCAAATGCTCCAAAGGAATGAATATAAATTCCTTATAATCTAAAGAAAACTCTCAACGTCTCTACACATATTTCCCTATGTATGCATAACGTCAATCTACCAGAGTGAGTTTGAAAGATCATAAATCCCTAAAAGCACACAAATAAAAACCGACAAACACCAGGGATAAAACGCCTGTTCCAAAAAACCTATAAAGATATTCCTGATGGTTCTAGCAATCGGGAAATTGCTGCCTTTATCGATCCGGAAACATTCCATCAAAACCATACACAGTGAAAACGTACCATGCGTACCATGAATGTGAGCCCAATCTACAAGTATGAATGAAATATGGGGAATCCTTTTTCCTTTTTAAAACGTAACCTTAAGCAGTAAGCCAAGAGGAAAATGGATAACATCCTTCCACCAGGAAATAAATCCAAATTTAATAAAACGAATTACAACAATAAAATTCTAAAGAGACCACACAACAAGTCTTTTTGAAGAACAAGTCGCCCTTCGGAAGACTAAAATCGGAAAAATAAAATTCTCTTTAAAGATAAACAGTTTAGGTGAATACCCTCTTGAAGGAGGAGGTAAATTGAATCCAATAACTCACACAATGCCAGTAGCATATCGCTCAATTAGATTCAATTCAAGTTTGGACATCTTTGTCCTGCCCACGCTAGTTCGAATGCCATTCCAACTGATTTGCCACCTTCTTTACAAGGGATGACAAAGGCTAGCCACACCAGAACAACCAACATACTCAAGCACATATCCAATAAATCATTAGTTTTTTGATAAAGAAAGTTGAACTCTGGTTTTTCGTGTGTAATACTTGAAGGATAGGTCATTTTACTTTAACAATTAGCAGCCCTGAACAAAGGATCAAACAGGAGATGTTCTTTTGACCGATGAAATTCCATTTATTCCAGACAAACTCACAAGCGCAAACATAAATATCAAATCATTTTTATCGCCCTCCTATGAGCTACACTTTGAGTGTGTAGAGTGGTTCAATTACTGTGATAAACCATTTTCGTTGGTAGCTGCCCTATGTGAAAACAGAGGGCAATTTGGTTTTCAATTTTGGGAAATGATTGAAAGAGGGAGATGCTCGTGTAGTTTATTTAAGTTACGTATACGCCCCAGTGACGACTATGCAGTCAATACTGAATGGTGGCTTGTGGGAGGAGGGAAGTGCACTTTCGTTGAAAAGACAGTTTTTTCTCCCTCTTTCAGCAGAAATTTAAAAGAGGGAGCTTCATGTTCACACTACACATTCTTCGGATACAGCGACATTGAACATTTTACATTACGTGAAGCTGTAGGGTTGTTCTTGTGAAAAATGGATTTCGAAAAAAGTTTCTACCATGATAGCAGTTTAGATAAGGTTGTGTTATTTGGCTAAGGATTATTATAGCTTTCCGGAGGGTCTAGTTTCAAAGTTATTTGTGACTTAAAATAGTCCCGTTTGCAAGTTTAAGGAGGAAAACGCGTGTGTGCTCTGAGCACGAAGTTAAGAGAGCTTCAACTTTCTTCAACCGATAAGGTTCTGGCGAAAAAATACGACAAGCAAAATCATTTCAAATAAGAGGAATAAAATAAAAAAATTAATCATCCTTCATTGAAATGGGACTGTACTCTTCAACGGATTTACATTTCGATCCAAAGGCAGGTGTTCTAAAAGAAGCGTGAAAACATGATTGCAAACTTAAGGACAAGTTCAGTCATTGAATTTCTACGATATTGCACTTTAACCGGTGACCGCGTAGTTAGTTACTAAGTTAGTTCGATATCGAATATTTTTCTGTTTATTATTAGTAAAAGCCTAGAAGTTTTTCTTAAAAAAAATTAACAGCAAACTTTAAAATCCTTATATTTAGACCCCTGACGACATCTCTTAGCATCCCGATTGGTAGTTAGCAAGACCTAACAAGTGTTGGAGGCTCAGGATACCGAATTACTATACTTTGAGTTACCCAATCCTGATTTTGGATTGTCCACAATAAGTCTTAGCTAGATCTTGAATTGATCTTGGATAACTTCTTTTTTGCTCTTTCTACAAAAGTCCTGTCTTCGATTGATAAACGTAATGATACAGTCGTTAGCTATAGTTTAAAAAAAGCAATGACTCGAATAAGCTTCTTCTAGTATGTAAACCGAAATGCCAAGGGAAACCTAGTCGTTTTTAATACTTCAATCTGCCGCTTGAATCCTTTTTACTTCTGATTATCGGTTCGTACTTACTAAAATTGGAATAATAGTTCGTGAACCACGGCCTCCACCAACATCCTTCGATAACAACTTGGAACTCGACTAGTCTCCAGTCTTGCACTCTAAGTCGGTTGAGGTCTTCTTCCACTTGATTGAGCCATCTTAGACAAGGTCTTCTTCTTCTGTGATTTCTTTGCAATATGCTTTCGAAAACCCGTCGAGCCGAAGTTTTGATGTCCACCCGATCTTCATGTACCAGCTATCGTAGTCTCACGATGCGTACTCTTCTAGCTACAGCGCATATAGCTTGCTGTCGTATCTTATTTTCCACACATTGTCTTCGCATACGAGACCAAAGATCTTTCAGAGTACTTTTATTTCGAAACACTCAAAGGTTTCCTTATCAGCTTTCAATAAGGTCCATGCTTCCGCGCCGAAAAGCAGGACTGGGTTGATAAAGGTCTAATAAAGATTTATCATGGTCTACAGAGGTTTCGTTTCTCAACCCACTTAACCCAAAGAAGCAACGATTATCTAGAATTATTCTACGTTTGATCACCGCACTGATGTTGTTTTCGGTGTCTATAGCGGATCCTAGGTAGACGAAGTCCTGTACTACCTCGAAGTAATGTCTGTATATTGTGACGTTTTGTCCAATTTGTCGATGTTCGGTGTCCTTGTTTGATGAAAACATATACTTCGTTTTTCCCTCGTTAACCAATAACCCATTTTTGCCTCCTTTGTTTCAATACTCGCAAAAGCACCTATGACATCACGGCTTCCTTCTTCCCATTACGTAAATATCGTCTGCATAAGCGAGTTACTGTACAGACTTTTGGAAGATTATATCTCTGGGTTGATATTTGAGTTTTTAATAAATATTTCAAGAAAGATGTTAAAGAAATCGCAAGACAGTTTGTCTCCTTGTTGAAGCCATTTTCGACGTTAAAGGTTTCGGTGAGTTCTTTACGTAACGGAGTAGCGCGAATTCTCCAAAGTCATCCTGAATAGTCGTTTGAGTTTTGCAGAGATGCCGAAACTAGACATGGCTCTGTACAGTTCGTCTCTGTAAATACTGTCATCCCTTATATCTGTCATTTTTCTTTGTTTTTTTTTTATTATGATTAGCTATTAGAATGAAGGATTTTATGTAGCTTTCCCCAGACTAAGTGCTTTGTTCTTCCACCTTTAAAAAATTAAATGATTGTCAGAAGTTCATATCATTTATACCAAACCTCGTAAATTGTGCAACACAGGTAGCTTAAAAAAAGGATGTAAAATTATTCGGCTGTAATAAAACAAAAACAAAGCATCGTTAAACATTTTACGAAGAAAAGGAAATACCTTGTATGTTGCCTCAAGGCTTTGATATCGAACTTTGCACACAATCGCAAGTTTGTGCGATCCTAATGTGTCCATTTTATTCTATCGTAAGTCGTAATGGCACAAATGAAGCTAAAATATAATATTTGTCATCATTGGCTTCAAAAACAAATATTTATTTGAAAAGAGAGCTTAAGCATTTCCAGGAACAAAATAACAAAAAAAAAATTTTAAGCTATGAAAATAAAAGCTAGTTTTCCCGTTAGGACACATTCTAATGCATGTTTTGTTATATTTTAAAGTTGCTTGTTTACTCCATACGATCGAATTTAAAGTCACATTGCATTTACTCTTAAGACTATTGATAAGTAAGTAGCAATTTAGTATGGCGTTGATAATATAAGATTTGATAACGTGAAAATTTGAAACCAATATGAATTTAATAGTTTGAAATATGTACTTTTTTTCTAAATATATTTTAACGCTCTACGTTTTTTCGTTTACATATAAATGGTGTTTCAATAATATTTTCAATAAACAAAGGTATATTTTATATATAGTTAAAGTAAAAGTGGATTTCTAAACGTTTCTAAACGAACATTTTTATTTGTAAAAATATTTGAACATCTTGTGTATTATGCGAAAAAAACAGAAAGTGCTCAAACGTGCTCCAATTTTTTTTATTGAAATTTTGCGAATAGACTACCTTAAAAGTTAATTCGCAAAAAAGAACGTACATATTGATGATTTTTTTCTGACGACACTGCTAGTGCCTTTTTATTAAAATCAATATTGTTTTTAAAAATGATATTTTAAAAATATTGTTTAAAAATTTCATAAGGAATTATCAAAAACTACGGCAATGGCAGCAGTTATTGTGAAGCGTCTCGAAAAAGAGGAAAGCTGCTGTGCCCTTCATAACTCTGTACTGAATCGTCCGAAATCAAAACTCCAAAATTATTTCGTTAGACAATTGCTTTCCTCAGGTAACACTGGAAAGATTTTTTTTAAATTTTAATTTTTCACTTTTTGGGAACACTTTAAAGTGAAAAATTTTTTTGGAAGAAATCGGAGCATTTGTAATTGTTAAAAAAAATATATTAACAAATTTGAAAAAAAAACTTGCATATCATGTATAGAAATAGTGTTCAAAATTTCAAAAGAATCGATGCAGGAGTTTTGAAGTTAAGAGGGGCAACGACTTTTAAACGTGACTTGTGGAAAAAACACTTTAAGGCTGCCAGGTAACAATAGCGCACTTGGGCCAAGCAGGTGAGGAAGCACTTTCAGTTCTGGTAGAGGCCAAGCTAACGAGACACCAATACAATATTATTAGAGCCAAGGACACTGAACGGTTTCCTTCCAACAAAGTAGTTCAAAATGCGAAAGAAATGTGCTATCCGAAAAATTACGAAATACATGTAACGAATAATTCAGCTGAGGTTAAAGTGCAGTCTTTAATGGATCATAGTGTAGATTCCAAAATCTGAGATCTTCATCAACCAAATACTGCCGCCCACTTAAGTTCGAATACAAGAAGGAATTTGCACAAGTTTTGGAAGCTGAGAAGCATCGAGTCGATGCTCAAATTCAATTTTTATGCCATTCATTTTTAAAGCCTTAAAAATAATAAAGAACAAGAGGGAAAACCATTACTTCTCTTGCCCCGCAACTTCCATTTGTTTACATTGTTGCTTCTGTAACACGAGATCTTTCTGTGATTCACGTATTCAGCTGAATATAAAGTTGTGTCAGTGAAATTACTAACACCACTTTATTTTCGGATTTTAAACTGGTTTTGAAATCTGAAAATAAAGTTATGTTTGGAAAATCAGTTTGAGGACAGATGCCGTTATCAAGGGGCTATACCCAGTATGACACTTTCAAAATTTTTTGGTTTCGATAGCTTATACCTTCAAAAAAACTCTGTGCCGCGGTAGTTTCAGCTTTCGTTTTTCTCAAAACGACAATTTTCAAAATTTCTTTCATCATAACTCAATGAAAAATTGGTCGATCGACTTAAAATTCAAACTTAGTATTTTTGATATATTTAGTATACAATGCATTACAATCATTTTGATTAGCTCAAAATTTAAAAAATTTTTACCCTATAAATGGACTTTTTTAAAAAACTACGCCATTTGGCTAATTTTTGATATTTTTCAAAAATTGTAAGTAATTGTATTGGAAATACCTCCAACTTTAATACGCTTTTTGAATTTTTCAATTTTAGCTACTCGATTGGCAGGAATGACGTCAGCACTTGAGGTACTTTTAATTTGGCATTTTCGAAAACAGCAGATTACTCCGTTACTTTTCAATATTCTCATAAAAAATAAATCATAAAATATAGCTGAAAATACACCTTATTATATCCAAAAAATTTCAAAACATTCTATCCAGCACTTTCCTTTGATAAAATTCCCAAAAATCGCCTAATTTTTCATGGGTTATACTGGTATAGCCCCTTAAAGAAGCATTAAAACATGTTTTAAGAGCACAACTATGGTTTTCCTATTCACGTTTATGGTACTTCTACTTAAAAAAACTGACAGAAATAAAGTAGGTGCATCCCCCGAATAGATTCCGATTATTATAGTATCTTGCCCCACTGCACTGTGGCGTCGGTCGGCGCAACTCTACGAGATATATTCTCAGCCATAAACCCGTACTATCTCAAGAGAATTTTTATTTTTTCATCTACGCTCCATTTACAATTCTTTTGGCTTCGCTTTAAGCTTCATTATTCCATCCGTTCGTTCAGATCAAAGGTACAAATTTATTCTCTCTGCTCGTGGTTAAACATAAAAATTTTAAAGAAGCCTGATGCCTTCCAAACTTCACCCATTTCTCCTTTAAATGGTTTTTAAAATTTCATAAAGTTTTTTTTAACTACCTTATTTTTGAGTGGTCTAATAGTGAGCTTTCTTAGCTGAATATTCAAATATTTTAGTCGCTTCCCACCATTCGTCTCATTAGCACAAATAGAGAAAACGCTATACTCATTTAACTTGTCAGGAAACAATAGTAATGACACAGTTGTCTTGGTTGAGAAGGATACGCTTTTCATTATTGGCTTATATCGCTGCTTAACCAATTTTCTTATCCATAAGTCAAAAGCGAAGTAAAGATCCATTCTTTGCACCATCAATGTTCAATCAAATTGAATTTATATTTCTTAGTTTTTCGAGTATACGTTTTCGTCAAACAAATCAATAACCAATACTTTCCTCCTAAACGTATTGAATGCCACCTTCATTTTTTAGGATACTTTCACATTTATCTCAAAAAGTTGTTGATGATTTATTGAGAACTTTGCAGTGCTCAGTAATTTATTAGTTTTTCTATTCAGCATATCAGCACTAAAGTACACGGCTGAGGTGATTATAGGATTGCTGAGTTGCGACAAAAGCCCACCTTGTCAGAGTTTTTCACTCAATACTAAATAAAAAACTCTGAAGGGCTTACAATAAATTGCAAAAACTTCTTTGAGCCTCAAAGTTTGAGGCACCAATTTCTGATCCAGGGCATCTACCTACTGTCGTGTTAAAAAATTTAGAAGTTTGAGTAAGCATAGCTTTTGGTAAGCATAGATAACACTTTTAACACCACATTTTAAGCTTTACCAGTAAAAAGAATTAATGTAGGATCTCCAAACCATTCTAGAATCCCAAACAACACAGAAAGAGCTATCAAATTGTTAAGTTTTATTGTTTCAGGCAATAAGTCGACCAAACGTCTGAAGTTCTCCCTCTTCAAATCAATCAAACTTACAAAGCCCACGACTATATTTTAACTCAATTATCACTTAAAATGTTTTATGAGTCAAATAATAATCCAACTTCCTGAAATTTTCCCACTTCAAGTCGATTAAACCAAAACAATTGACATATTTAATTTGATTTACCCACGTCTTATCACAACACCATATACAATAGATTTTGAAGCTTTGAGCTATGGAGGGCAACGTGCACGTTGATTTAGTTTTTATTGATTGTTAAAAGTTGGCTCAAAAATGTGGGACGTGGTCGACAGAAAATATTTTTTTTTCAAATCATATTCTCTCGGATCCATTGAAGATGGTAGCTTACTTTGGCATAGCCGTCAGGTTCATCAGTTCCACATCCATTATCCGATACAAAACCAGCTACACCAACCAATTTACCCTTATACGTTGCTGGACCACCAGAATCGCCATTGCATGCTCCGTTCTGCGCTTCATGCTCAAGGCAAAAAATTTCAACTTCTCCAAAGCCGATGGCATTTTTACATGCTATCCCATCAAGTGCAGTCAAAGTATTGTATTGCAATCTGTGTGGGATAAGACCACCAGTTGATAGGCGGCCCCATCCGGATATGACAATTTGTTCTCCTAAGGGTACCTCTTCATCAAATAACTCGATCTTATTGATGTACTTTGTAAATACAAGCTCTTTTGACAACTCCAATAATGCAACGTCATCCAGAAGGGTTGCCAAACTGAAGGTCTTACGCACTATGACATTTTTAACTGTCATGAGTTGGCCACCAGCAATTCGCTGAATACTTCCAACTCGTACAGTAAAGTACCTTGCTGGCAACCTACGAAAAGGACATAATTAGGTAATTTTAGTTAAGTCATAGGCATTTGAACTTACGTCTCGATTCCATTTCCAACCACTACACAGTGGGCGGCTGTCAAAACATAGCGTGAACTTATAATAGATCCACCACAAGTGAAGCTTCCGTCTTTGAAGAGTGATACTTGGTGTGGAAATTGTCCCATATCAGCATCCTTCCCACCAACAATTCTGCTTGTCGGTTGTCCTGAAACTACACCACTAAAGGCGAGAATCGCCGCAATGAGTTGTGCAATGCGAAACACCATTTTTGAAAATAAAAGAACAAAGTGTATCTACTTCTGCTTAAATCAATTCCAAAGAATTATTAAAAGAACTTTTAAAGTGTGTTAATCTAATCGGTGAATGTTGTAAAGATTTATTAGAAGACTGAAAAAGGTGTCAAGATATCCATTCTAGTGTTTACCAGTAATATGGTATATTCCCATTTAGTCACACTTAAGAGTTACCCAGTGGTGTAAAATGTGCACTGAATTACAAAATGAAATTGAGCTTTATGGTGAAAAGATCATAAAACAACTTAAGCAGGCGTTAAGGTAGTGCTATTAAATTCACTATAGGATAAGAAATTTTTTAAAACGACCTTGTCACTAGAAAAAATAGGTTCCTTTTAGAACACTGTAATTAAGTAGAGCTCATTGCTGTAAATGGTGGTTGGACACAACCGTTTGCTGTTGTCATTTGTTATTTGTTCTGCGTATTTGGTGGTATATCTGCCGACGGTCTTTTAACCAGTGCTGCAGTGACGTACAGTTAATTTGATTCGTGTGTTTCTAAATTCTATGAACTCTCTGAACCTACAGATTCTATTCAATGGAAGAAAAACTCAATTTGCATAGTATAAGAAGCTTTACAATGAGTATGCACTTCGTCACATTAGCGGAGTTCACCCTGTACTATTAGTTGGACAGACTTTGGTTTGAACAACCAATGTTGGATAATGTGAACCCTCAGACGACCGCTTGTCGATTTTGTTTTATATTTTTAAAAAATTTTTGGAAATTTTGAAGTTGACGGAGCGGAGCAATGTATGTCATAATGCTGGACGACAAGTCTGATAAGTTTGAACGCAAACTATAACCGACCATCTAACATCCATCAAACGAAGTCTGTCCAACTAGTTGTACAGTTTGAACTCCACTATTTGAGTCCTTTTGTACTAATCACACTGGAATTGCAGAATTTCATTCGCTAATTTGTTCACCAAAAAACTTTGGCGCAAGTTGGAACGTTTTAAGAATGATTGGTCAAAATTTCAAACTGTTAGAGATGATTTAAAAGAGACAAGTAAACAGACACCTTTTGTGTCCAAGACATTTGATAGGAGGCTACAGATAACCGTGTTCGTTTTTTGAATGGAAAGGCAAAAGATATTCAACCCTTATCGTAGTCGGTGACATCCCTGTTTAACCACTGACATCCCCGCAGTGTGATAACCTCTGCAGAAGCCTAATGACCCACCTTTGTTGTCCCTTCAATCGGTGATAAAAGGAAAAAGGTGCAGTGGATATGGTCGTCAAGTTAGATATGAGCAGGTGGAAAAAGATGCATTTTGGTTGAATAGATTTTCGAGACCTATGTAAGGACATCCCGAAGGAAAAAAAATTGATTTTATGGTATAGACCAGGGTTTCCCAAACTATTTAGAGCAACCGACCCCTTTTCCAAAATTAGCTGATACCGTAGACCCCCAAAGCCAAATTGCTTTAAAAATCTTGTCTCAAGTTTTTTACTTGCTTTTATAGGTAACTAGTCCCTGAGCAAGTTTTGAAGTAGTGCAGAAAGAAAATTTTTTGAGATAATAATAAAATGACATTACGATGATAGCAGGCATGAAATTCAATAAACATGAAGTGTAATTCATAATTTATTAATGCTAGTTTTTAATAATCGTGCTCTTATTTGAGAATAAATAATAAATTCATGGTAAGAAAAATTAATGCAATTAATAAATTTGGTGACTTTCTACCAATCTAGCTATAGATCTGGTTTAATATTGGTAAGCTGCAGCCTTAAGTCTCCGCCTTCAAACGGTTTCTTTTTTTCGTCAAAATGTTTGCAACCACACTAAAGACTTTGTCAACTAAATATAATGATGGAAAAGCGATGAGATATTTCTCAGCAATGTTCCACAATGCAGTATATTGAGTTTCAATGCTGCGCTGCAACCAAAACTTCTGATAGCCTTCGTTGAACTTTAGCTTAAGCTCTTCGTCAGTTTGGATGGTGATCAACTCTTCTTGCATTGTCACATTGGCTTCTTCCATTGCTATTATACTGTTCGGATATATTATCCACTCAGGAATTTGTAAGCTCAAAAGATCATCAGACCTTTTGTTAAAATCCTTGTGAAGCGCTTCCAAGTGAGCGACATATGATAAAATAACATAGTCTTGAAGGATTTCTGTTGATTTCGACAAATGCGGATCTATCTTTTCTGCTTAAATTTTGTTTATAAAGAATAAGTTTTCCCACAAACGCCGCTATAATTGATTTTGTTTTGATCAAGTTGAGATCGTCACCCTGCAGCTGCAAGTTGAATTTGTTGAACACGAAGATATCAGTCGTATAATAAATATCCATCATAGAATTTTTCAGATTTTCTTCCAAAACATCCAAAAATAGCTGAAAATCTTGCTTCAGTGTGAGTAATTTAGTAAAGACTTCGTCGTTATCCTCACAAAGCTGAGCAAATAACCGAGAGTTCAATGAATTGCTTCGAATCTTGTTGACAGCATTTATAACGTATTGCAAAGACTGGTACAATTTAAGACTCAGATTTTTTGCTACTAAATGTTGTCTTAGCTTCGAATTTAAAATTTTGTATTTCTAACTAAAGAAAAAAACATATTAAAGCTAGTCTAAAAAATGCTTTAAATTGATAACAAACACATCCAAATACAAAATAATCAGCCGAAAGAAAAAAAAACATATGAACTTAAATATTGAAGATAAAAAATCGTCCATCTTCATCATAATTCCTCTCTCTGTCTCTTCAGTACATTCTTCGGCAATAACTGACAGTACTTTGATATAAAAGTCCTGGGCATCTTTTGGAGCAGGAATTATGAGAAAGAATCACATCCCAAAGTATGTTACACGAATTAAGGGACACCCTGCATAGCTGTGACTCCTAACAGGTCATCATATAATACATATTCCGAGGACAGAAGCATACTTCACCATTCAAAAGTTTGCTGAAGTACACTAAATCTTTATTAAACTACCTACCAACTGTTGTTTCCGGAAAAAAAACGAGCAACGATTCGTCGAAACAGTACTCAGATACGAAAAGGAATTTGTTGAGTTTTTTTAAAGGTGTAGCAATACTACTTTTCATTTTTAGAATGGCAAAAGTAACGCCATACTATCTTTAAAGTTTAAAATAAGAAAATGTGTTAAGGGGGTCGATTGCAAAACTTGTCGACCCCAAATTCAGATTTCGATTTTGTCGACCCCTGAGAAACCGATATCGACCCCAAGGGGTCGATATCGACCACTTTGGGAATCACTGGTATAGACTAAAAGGGTAATGTTGTTGAGATAAACAAAGAATATGAAGACTGCCGTGGAGGTATACGGTACTAGCGAATTTCCTATTGAAAATATTCTAGGTAAATGCAAGTGGCTCTGTCTTTTTGTGTTAAATATCCCTTTTTATCGAAAAAGGTCGTTATTGTCACTGCCGGAGTGGGGGAAATGAAACCAAAACTGATTACCATTTGGTGAAAAATTTGTAAAGGTGGAAGACTAGACAGCTGAGAGTGAATATCACTCAGCAGCATCGTCTTCTGCTCACAGTTTTTTTTGTTTGTTTTTTTTTCGAGGCAGTAAAAGAAAAAGGCTACTGAGAGTATCTGCCTGAGCTGCCCGTTTTCTCACCCAGACATGATTATTCCAGACTTTTGTTTGAATGCAATTGTGCTTCTCAAGCATTACAAGTTTAACTATCTTTATCAATACTAAAGCAACTTCGATCATCGGACAAGTGTAGGATGGATGAGGTGGCGGAAAAATTCAGCTGTAATTTGTAACCGGAGAATATTTTTTTCAACTAAGATCATTTCATATAACTCTCTTCAACTACCCCCTCCCCCTCCCCCCTCCATTACACACTCTATTTATTTAATGCAATGCGCGTGTAAAGTAAAGTGGTGGGCTTCTCACTGGAGCGCTGCAGTCTTTTCACGTTTTCAAGAATAATGTAAAGATTTCATATGCATTGACTATATAATGATATAGATGACACATTCGGTTTGCTTGATTCATACAAGATTGAAATTAGCGGAAATTGAAAATCGAGTCAAGGGAGTTATTGAAAATTGAGGCTGATTGAAGTTTGAAAGGTTAATTTTTCAGTGTGAAAAAAGTGAAGTAGATCTCAACTCAAGCGAAGTAGCGAAGTAGATTTTGGATTCTTCTTAAAAGCGAAGTAAATTTGCTTCGATTGAAGGTTTTAACCCTGCTTACGACATGATGCAGAAGAAAGAAGTAGAAAAGTAATTCTCGATGGCATAAACAAGTTGGCATTTGATATTCAACATAAGAAAACTGGGACCATGAAAACATCGCGTTCTCATACAAATGCGTTATTTGGTAGATCGCTAGCGTGAAACAGACAAGGTGTATGATTAAAATTTATTTAAATTCGTAATATTTGTAATGTTTTTCAAGAGGAAAAATTGTGTTCTATTTTGCAGGCTTCTTAAATTCATTGCAGATACGCCTCACTGTGGAGACAAGAGTGAACAATATTTCCAGAATATAAAACCCGGTAACACGACGAGGACCTAGTGGGTTCATTGTATGGCACTGTTAACGCCCACAACAAACTTTCATCCGCATTGAATCCGGTATATAGGTGAAATGTCCATAGCTGACTGTGTACAGCATGGATTTGTGCACAGTGATCTGTGCTCAGTCAAGTAGCCAGCAAAAAAAAATGTTCGCAACTGATTACTGTCACTTCTCTAACGAGAGATGTTTTTATAAACCTAGTTCGCTCATTTTTTAAAAAGATTTAATAAGTAAAAAAAAAAACAAATACATAAGTAACAAGACTTCATTGAATTCATTATGTATGCCATAAGAAATTGCGTATTTTTTTAAGATAATATATTATGCGCATTAATTTGAATGTGAACTAAAATAAATATTGATGTAGTAGGTGAAATAATATTAATCTAAGAAATTTTTCATAAAATAAAGTCCTTTTAATTCTGTCCTTTTTATTGTTATTAAAAAAGACATATTTTTAAGAATCTCACTTCGTTGGTCACGCTTCTTTGTGTTGTTTTTACTCTCTTTAAATAGGAGAAAATTCTTTAGGGAGTTGACGTAGAAACGGGCAGTGTAGCTAATATCCTGTTAGAAGATATATCCTAACTAATATTATAAATGTGAAAGTCACTCTGTCTGTCCAGCTTTCTATGTTACCATCTCCCGCAAAAAATACTGAACCCATTTAAATAAAATTTGATACGGAGGTAGTTTAAAACTTGAGGAAGGACATAGGCTATATATTTAATCCCTAAATTCCCACGGGAACGAGAACGTATACGGGAACTTAGAAACTACAACACCGATTTCAAAAATTCTTCTACCGTTAGAATGCTACACTATCCCTGAGTAACATAAACATTAATTCATCTCCATATTCGTACGGGAACGGGAGTTTTTACTAATATAATAAGTGCGAAAGTAGCTCTGTCTGTTTGTTTTTCTATGTTAACATCTCTCGCCAAAGCTACAGAACAGATTTAAATAAAATTTTATACAGAGATGATCTAGAACCTGAAGAAGGACATATGTTACATTTCATTCGAATATTCTCACGGGAACCAGTCTTCACTTGTTTGGGATTCAACATTGCGATCCTCAAATGAATTATGCAGATCACCCTACATTTCTTTTTACATGTCTTAAAGTCAATTAAAATTTATGTTAACTTTATGTTAGGAGTACTTTCGCTCTTAAGCTCTCTTAAATTACATTATTAGTTAAATCATTTCATATTTCGCTTTACATCTTATTCGTATCACAAGACTTGTCATGTCTTGTGTGTTATCAATCAGTTTAATCTTTAAAAGAGAACAAATGTAATGGGCAAAGGTGTCGGTACCAATTTAGTATGGATTGATTAACACTCGTTCACTTGGATCGTGACAGCAGCCGACACCACACCTTTGGCCAGGAACTCAAATTTGGATAAGTATTAATCATCAAGGAAGTAAATTTATAGTTACAGTGAATATATTGTACTTAATTTTCGTTCTCTGGTAACCTTCTTTAATAGTGTGGTTTTGATTCAAGGCAGTTTTATTAACATTTTCTATTTGCGTTGGGTTCTTTATTCTCGTTCGTGAACCCCCCTTCGACTTTTGGAGTTCTATCAACGGACTTATAAAATTTCAATAGAATTCCAAAACATGTGGTCCTTCGGTAGCCGAATTAATAATTGAATCGGTGGATTAATATCGGGTAAAGCAAAAAATTTGGACAAAGTGCGCGATTAATCTTTTAATTGAAAAAAAACCTCGTGACTTCCTCGTGGCGTTGTAGGCTTAGAACTATATACATATATTTTTCTACAATACATATATGCACAAAGAAATATATATATACGTGGACATTTAATCATTATAGTTATTAAAACCTGAGCAAATTCCAATAGTTTCCTTCATATTTCCACCTAGAAAAAAAAAAAAAACTTTATTTGTGAAATATGAACGCTCTGAAACAGAAACGTGGTGTTGCAAAGGCCACGCTTACTCGCGGGGTTGAATTTATAGCTTCCATTCAACAGGCGACATCGTTGAGCTCGTTAGAGATTCGGTTAAGTAGAGTAATTGAAGCGTGGCAAGAATTTACTACTCTGCATTATGAATGCCTTCAGCTTGTACAGGAAGATGAAACCGAAGAGTTTAATGCTGATTTCGCGATATATGAAGATAAGTATTTTGAAGTGCACGCGGGATTGACTGACGCGATACGCGAAAGAACTGTAAGTAGTCCCAATCAGTCCGCACTTGAACGCATCGTGGATGAACAGAACCAATTTCTGAAATCGTTAAGTTCGTCTCAGAAAACTCCGGGAGATCTTAAATTGCCACGAATAGTGATTCCGAAATTTTCCGGTGATTACAAGGACTGGCCATCCTTTCGTGATTTATTTTTGGGCTCAGTAGACATTAACGAAAAGTTATCACCTACTCATAAATTTCAATATCTGAAATCTTTTTTAACCGGGAATGCTGCCGATCTCATCCAGCATATTAAGGTTTCAGACGCAAACTACACTGAAGCTTGGGATAGGCTGGAAAAGCGGTTTGATCGGTGTAATTTAATTGTTCAGTCGTTTGTTCAGACATATTTGTCTCTTCCGTCAATTAACGGGCCAAATCTGCAAACGCTTCGAAAGATAACGGATGGTGCCGATGAGGTGATTCGGGGCTTAAATGCATTATCGAAAAATAGTCGGGATCCGTGGCTTATTTTCATTCTGCTCAATAAACTCGACAATGAAACGAAGCAGGCTTGGGCAGAAGAAGTCGGTGCGCGTGAAGATATGACAATTTTGCAGCTCATTGAATTTCTTGAGCGAAGATGCGATGCCTTAGAGTCGTGCCATTCTCTGAGCCACGTGTCAATACCTCGTGGAAAACACGTCGAGTCCGTTCGTGCGTTGGTAGCTAAGCCGTCGGATGCTAATTTGCAATGTACGTTATGTAAAAGTAATCACCATTTATATCAGTGCGCAAAGTTTCTTGATTTAGACATTCCAGCGCGTAGAAACATTACTAAAACCAACTCGATTTGTTTTAACTGCCTTCGCTCTGGTCACACAGTTAAAAAATGCCATTCAACATATCGCTGTCGGGTGTGCAAAGCTCGCCACCACTCCTTAGTTCATCAGGATGGGCCAAATAACAATCCTCAATCGGGGGCCCCTTCGTCTTTTACAAACCAATCGCCGTCGTTCGCAGATTCAATTCAAACTCAGTCCTCGGGGACTTCAACATCGTATGCTAGTACACCATTACCCGTGATCAGCAATCATTCGCGCGAAATTGACATTCGAAAACAAACAGTGTTACCCACAATCATCGCTCAGTTAAAAAATGGGCACGACTGGGTCGCACGAACTTGCGATCGTTTGCTAAGTAAAATACCAAAATCTTAAGACTGAGCAAAAGGTTTTAGTATTCGTTCTTTATGTATTTGGTTTTACAGGGTTGCCAACTACACATTAATTGTGAAAATTGAATTAAATCACGAAAAGTATTGAAAAAAATTAAATTAAATATTCCAAAAGTTTCAAGCGAAAATCTAAAAACGCCATTTTTTTGCAATTACTTATGCATATAAACCCTTAAAATTTAATCAAAATCGTTAGAGCCATTTCTTAAAAAACTGGTTTTTTATTTTTAATTTTTTTTAAAAATTAGGTTTTCAAAATTCAAGTACACAAGCTTTAAGATCTTGCTAAAAGATGTATTGAAAAAAAATTTGAAATAAATCAAATATATCGTTTGGAAAATATTCGGAAAAACAAATTTTTTTTTAAAAAATTAATGAAAATTCGAAAAAACTAAATTTTTCAAATGTAGATATGCAATCTTTTTCAAACAACTTAATACTTCTTAAATATGAAATTTCGTCAAAATCGTGTTAGCCATTACCGAGAAAGTCGGTTTTGAAAAAAACGGTACTATGGGGGGTACCGTCTTTAGGCTTTCTCCAAAAATTTTTTTTACATCATTAGAACAGTTATTAAAAAATAATACCTCACGTAAAATTTTATCAAAATCGTTAGAGCCGTTTTCGAGAAAAATAGGTATTGTCATATCAGTTGTATGGCAGGTACCGTTATTTCAAGACCTAGAGACCCAATTCCAAAAACCCCTCTGTAGGCTATTTCAGAGACCATAACTGCAAATTTTGAAGAAAATCGGTCAAGCGGTTCAGGCTGTAGATCCATATACGGACAGACAGACAGACAGACAGACAGACAGACAGACAGACAGACAGAATTGTAGGACCCACTTTTTTCGTATTCTCTATCATCGTAATGTCATATTTAGTTGTTATCTCAAATTTTTTTTTCTGCACGATTGCAAGACTTGCCTTATAGTACCTATAATCGCAAGTAAAAATAATCAAAGCCAGCTCACTAACGTTCGGGTTTTATTGGATACTGGGTCCCAATCATCATTCGTATCTGAGGCATGCGTGCAAAAACTGGGACTTCAACGAGAGCATGCTCGAATCCCAGTATTAGGATTAGGTTCAAAGGAAGCTGGGCGTGGGCATACTAGGGGATTAGTGTCTTTAAATCTTATTTCTCGCTTTGACTCCGTTCGTTTATCTGTAGATGCTCTTGTGTTGAGTAAGCTGACTTCGAATCTACCATCTAAGCCGTTTGATATATCAACCTGGAAATAAATATCTAAATTAGATCTGGCTGATCCCAGCTTCAATGTTCCTGGTGCAGTTGATATCATTCTTGGTGCTGATAAGGTTTGGTCTATCTTAAAGTCCGAACAAGTTATTGGGCCAGAAGGCAACCCTATCGCACAGGGTACTACTTTCGGTTGGGTGATCTCGGGCGAATTCTTTGATTCAAATAATCGAAACACCGTGTTGTCTTCATTTCATTCGTCCATTGATGTTGACGCTCTTCTTCAGCGGTTCTGGGAGCTGGAGGAAATCTCTACTATCCAACCACAGGAAACGTTTAAAGATCCAGCTGAACAGCATTTCCAAAAAACATTTTGTCGCGCTTCTGATGGGAAATACGTGGTCTCACTTCCATTCAAAACCGAATTACCAAAGTTTAAAGACACGCTGCAGGCAGCGGTTTCACGGTTACATTCGATGGAGCGTAGGTTTCGATCTAATCCTGACTTGTACAGGCAATATTCACAATTCATGCAGGAATACCTCGAATTAGGTTACATGGAACTTATACCTCGTGGTGATATTCAAAGAAACGAATCGTATCAATTTTATTTACCGCATCACGCTGTTTTCAAACCGGAAAGCTCGACTACGAAGCTTCGAGTCGTTTTTGACGGATCGGTAAGAGATTCTATCGGGAGATCGTTGAATAGCCAATTGTTAGTCGGTCCGCCTATACAACGAGATCTAATTGGAGTGTGTCTTCGGTTTCGACAACATCGTTTTGTGTTTACCGCCGACATTGTCAAAATGTTCCGACAGATATGGGTTTGCGAAAAGGACTGTGAATACCAACGTATCGTGTGGCTGCTAAATCCAAATAATCCAATCGAACATTATCGCTTACGAACCGTAACGTATGGTACTGCGTCGGCGCCATTTTTATCGGTACGCGTTCTTCAACAACTCGCCGAAGACTATAAAACGGTTTATCCAACTGCAGCGCGAATCTTGCAGAGTGACGTCTACGTTGATGACATTATGACAGGCGGAGATTCGGTCCAAAATGTGTTAGATCTGCAATCTGAACTCATCTCGCTATTATCAAAAGCTCGCCTTCAACTTCGTAAATGGAGCTCCAACTGTTGGGCTCTACTAGCTGGGCAGAATCCTGAAGACTGCGAGTATTCTTTCGTGGATCCGGATCGTTCGCAGTCATTTGTAAAGGTTTTGGGAATGTACTGGAATCCTGCTTCTGATATGTATTCTTATCGTCTAACACTCTCCAAACCATGTCCTTCGATTACTAGAAGACGGTTGCTTTCTGAAATTGCTAGTATTTTTGATCCTCTAGGACTGTTAGCACCTTCAGTCATTCTTTTTAAGATACTCTTTCAGAATCTGTGGTCGTCTCAGTTGAACTTGGGCTGGGATGATCCTCTACCCCCCGATCTATTGGAAAAATGGTTACATTATCGTGAAAACCTGCCATGTTTTGAAAAGATTTGTGTTCCGCGTAATGTGTTTTTATCTGGAGAAACAATTGAGCTTCATGGCTTCTCAGACGCTTCATCGCTAGCTTACGCCGCAGTCGTTTACGCCCTCTCAAAATCGTCGGATGGAAAATTGAAAGTTGTCATTGTGGCTGCTAAGACAAAGGTTGCCCCACTAAAGCCGGTTTCTATACCTCGCCTTGAACTCTGTGGTGCGGTTTTGCTTGCTCGTTTAATAGCATTGATTAAATCTTCGGTAACTATTAAAATTCACAGAACAGTGGCTTGGTGCGATTCCGAAATCGTTTTGCACTGGCTCTCATCGCATCCACGTCGATGGGCTACCTTTGTAGCCAACAGAACCGCCGCTATTTTAGATACAGTATGCAGGTCGTCCTGGCGACATGTGCCGTCTGAATCAAATCCAGCTGACTGTGCTTCGCGGGGTGTGCTACCTTCAGATCTTGTTAATCACAATCTCTGGTGGAATGGTCCATCTTGGCTATACTATCCAGAAGAGTGTTGGCCAAAATCGAAACCTATCCTGAATACTACAGGTGTGGAATCAGGTCAATTGGAGGAGAGATCAGTCGCAAGGCGTGCACTCATCACGTCGTTTGATGGACATGTCTTGAACGAGCTTATAGAAAAGATCTCTAGCTGGAATCGTCTACAACGAGTTGTCGCTTACCTTTTCAGGTATATCTCAAATCTTCAGCCAAAACTTAAGCCTCGAGCTGTTCATGGTTTGTGTTACGCTGAAATTCAAAAGGCAAGGATAGCTATTATAAAATTTGTACAGCTAAAATTCTTCGAAGATGACATCCTTCATTTGCAAAGTAAAGACCAATTACCCGCTAATTCAAAACTTCTGAGGTTCGCTGCGTTTTTGGATAATGATGGACTGCTTCGCATCGGTGGACGCATCAAAAATGCAAGCGTATCATATAATATTAAACATCCGATCATTTTGCCCAAATCTAATCCCATATCTAACCTTGTTATTCTAGACTATCACCATCGATACTTACATGCAGGGGTATCAGAGACGTTCGCGTTCATTCGACAACAATTTTGGATCATGGGTAGCCGAAACCTCATTCGCAAAATTATTCAAAGTTGCAAAATTTGTTTTATGCAACGCAGAGGGAACAGCCAGCAACTGATGGGTGACCTGCCGTCATATCGCATCCAAACCAATCGCCCCTTTACCAACGCAGGCTGTGATTATGCCGGGCCTCTCACCATCAAATTATCTCGATGCCGTAACGCTAAAACTTCAAAAGGCTACATAGCTCTGTTCGTGTGTATGTCAACCAAAGCTATACATCTGGAACTGGTCAGTGACCTCACCACAGAGGCCTTCATCGCAGCTTTGCGTAGATTTATCTCGCATCGTGGCAAATGCACAAATATCTACAGTGACAATGGGACGAATTTTCAAGGAGATCGGCGTGTTCTCACGAACATGCACAGATTGTTGATGGCACAACATCACAATGACCTCATCACTGCTGACCTAGCCAAGGATGGCATAACTTGGCATTTCATCCCTCCTTCTGCGCCACACTTTGGTGGTTTATGGGAGGCTGGCGTTAAGTCAGTTAAAATGCATTTGCGTCGTGTTATTGGAGACACAATTTTAACGTTTGAAGAACTATATACTCTTTTAACACAAATAGAAGCTGTATTAAATTCTCGTCCTTTATGTTCTTTGTCTGACGTAGATTTAAATCCATTAACCCCAGCACATTTCCTTATAGGTGAACCACTCACAGCCGTGCCGGAGCTGAGTCATATTCAAATTCCAATCAACCGCCTCTCGCATTGGAATCACATCCAGAGCATGGTCCAAGGATTTTGGAAGAGATGGCACAACGAGTATCTTACAACTCTGCAGGAGCGACCAAAGTGGCAAAGGAGCAATACCAATTATCAACCTGGGGAATTAGTGGTTATCAAAGAACCCAACCTTCCACTATCGAAATGGGTCTTGGGCCGAATCGTTTCAGTCAACCCTGGCCAAGATCAAAGGGTACGAGTTGTTACGGTGCGAACAGGAACAGGAGAATTCGTTCGTCCCATAACAAAATTAGCTTTGCTACCGATGTCCTGAAACTCGTTCCAGGGGCGCCGGGATGTTTGGGATTCAACATTGCGATCCTCAAATGAATTATGCAGATCACCCTAAATTTCTTTTTACATGTCTTAAAGTCAATTAAAATTTATGTTAACTTCATGTTAGGAGTACTTTCGCTCTTAAGCTCTCTTAAATTACATTATTAGTTAAATCATTTCATATTTCGCTTTACATCTTATTCGTATCACAAGACTTGTCATGTCTTGTGTGTTATCAATCAGTTTAATCTTTAAAAGAGAACAAATGTAATGGGCAAAGGTGTCGGTACCAATTTAGTATGGATTGATTAACACTCGTTCACTTGGATCGTGACAGCAGCCGACACCACACCTTTGGCCAGGAACTCAAATTTGGATAAGTATTAATCATCAAGGAAGTAAATTTATAGTTACAGTGAATATATTGTACTTAATTTTCGTTCTCTGGTAACCTTCTTTAATAGTGTGGTTTTGATTCAAGGCAGTTTTATTAACATTTTCTATTTGCGTTGGGTTCTTTATTCTCGTTCGTGAACCCCCCTTCGACTTTTGGAGTTCTATCAACGGACTTATAAAATTTCAATAGAATTCCAAAACATCACTAATATTATAAATGCAAAAGTAGCTCTATCTGTTCGTCTCTTATGTTACCATCTACCGCCCAAACTACTAAACCGATTGATATGAAATTTTGTATAGAGATAGTCAAGAACCTGAGGAAGGACATAGGCTATATATTTATCCCTAAATTCCCACTGGAACGGGAACGTATACGGGAGCTTAAAAGCTACAGCACTGATTTCGAAAATTTTTAGACCGTTAGAATACTACACTATCCCCGAGTAACATAAAGATTAATTCATCCCCATATTCCTTCGGGAACGGGAGTCCTTACTGATAAAATAAGTGCGAGAGTAGATCTGTCTGTTCGCCTTTCTATGTTACCATCTCCCACCCAAACTAATGAACAGATTTAAATGAAATTTTGTACAGAGATAGTCTAAAATTTAAAAAAGGACATAGGCTATATATTTTATCCCTATATTACAACGGGAACGAGAACGCATACGAAAACTTTGAAACTATAGCACCGATTTCAAAAATTCTTCCACCGTTAGAATGCTACACTATCCCTTAGTAGCATAAACTGTAAATCAACCCCATAATTCTACGGGAACGGTCACCATATTCCCACGGGAATGGGAGTCTTTACTAATATCATAAGTCTGAAATTAAATCTGTCTGTCTATTTTTAATAGTTATCAAAAACCGCCCAAACTATTAAACCTATTTATAAGAATTTTGGTATAGAGATATAGTATTGAGTCTGAAGATGGTGGACATAGGTTATAAGTGTTATCTCTGTACTCCCACAAGAACGCAAACGTTAACCGGAACCTAGATACTACTGAACTGATTTCAAGAATTATTTCCCCGTTAGAATGCTACACTATCTCAAAGTAACATTTACTTTAATTTATCCCCATATTCCCATGGGAGCGGAAGTACTTACTAACACTATAGATCCGAAATCGACTCCGTCTGTCTGTTTTTCTTTGTTATCATCAACCGCCCAAAACTATGGAACCTATTTGCATGAATTTTAGTGCAAAGATGGTTTTGAGCCTGAAGAAGGACTTGGGCTGTATTTATTATCCCAATATTCCTACGTTTACGGCAACGTAAACGGGAACCTCGAAGCTACTGGACCGATTTCAAAAGTTCTTTCACCGTGAGGTGGTTTCTGTCAAATTGTCGATTACACAGTTGACTTGAGAAGAAATGTCTATCCTGATCTTCAAATAAATATTGGCAATAGGTAATGACTGTTTGAAAAGTCGATTTCAGCGCCGACTAATGAGATAGTTAATTATATAAACTAATAAATTATGTTTGACGTATTGGGGGATGTTGTCGAATATCTATCAGTAGACAATATTATGGACACTGAGCAAGTCATATCATACCCTATAAGGTTTCTCAATTCCTTAGAATTATCAGGAGTGGCTGCAATTTGGTGTTTCAATGCCAATAATAAGTAATCTAGAATTGTACACAGCTACAAATTACACATCTGGGATGCGCCATTATAAAAGTTTTAATAATGACTGGAACAGCGAAAGGAGAAAACTATTGATTCCCCGTATTTCTTTAATTCCCACTGATTAGTCATTTTAGTTTAAAAGAGAGTATCAAACTCGCAAAGCCTTTTTATTTGATAAAAGATGGAAAAAGTAAGAACGTCGTGTGCAAAAATGTACTGAAATAAAATAGTATAACAATAGTTTACTAAAACGCATGAATGTGTCTTATTTGCAAAATAAGTAGCTTAAAAAATTAAATGCTGCCGAAAGTCACTATTCCACGCGGACGAAGTCGCGGGCACAGCTAGTATGTATATATATATGTTAGGAAAGTTTTCTTTGGGGCAGTTATCGTGCGCTTCCAATGAATTCTTAAAGGAAGTAGGTATTATTCCTTCGGATCAAATATCTCTTCCAAGTTTTTAATTCTTCAAGAACAGAAGATGGACTCAACATTTTCATTAAATTTTTCAGCTGCTTTGTATATTTCAGACGAAGAATCCTTGAAAAGAACCTTGGAACCGAAGGGTTCGAACTATTCTTTTGTCGGTTCACTATTCTCTTATGTTTAACGTCAATATCAAGGAATTCAGCTATTTTTTTTTTTTTCATCTTCAAACACTTTCGAAAATGAGTCATCATCTGTCCGTTTAATTTTTAGTTGATCCCTTAAATCTTTGGCGAGATTCATAGCTTGTGCCAAGTCTCAATTCACTCTTTGAATCTCACGACTTATTGACAACGAGAGTTGGTAAACCATAATTTTAACCTTTAAGCTAATCAAGAACTCGAAATCCATAGCGTTTTTTAAGTTCCTTGCGTCAATTTCCAATGTTCTTATTTGGTCAAGAGTCTCGAACACAAACGGAAATAGCTTCTCAAAATCTTCAACTGCTTTATATTTTGAGATCCATCGCGTCAGATTCAGGCTTTTTAATGTCTTTTTCTGTGGAGATTGAAATAATTGTCAACTGCTTCAATTGTGGTTAGGCAGTCTCTAATGGCTGATATTTTGCTGGAAACAGATACAGCAAAGATTCAAAGAGTGTGCTGCATAATGGACGTACAGAGCATCCGAAGCAAATTGTTGGCGAATAATTGCCAGAACACCATTGTATCGATCAGACATATTGCTTGCTCCGTCGTACCCTTGGCCGATCAAAAAAGATATGGCCAGATCACAATTTTGAAGATTTTCCACTATAAGCTTTGCAAGAACATCACCTGGATTGTTAATACAGTAATGTTTGGTAAACTGCTGTATTAGAGATTTTAAGAGAAGAGATTTTATTCATACCAGTCGTGGAAAATCGATATAAAAAACTAAATTCGAACGATTAGGTGATTTTCCGAAATAATAATTTCTTTCAAATGAAATTGACTTTGTATTTTCCCTGTAGAATGAAAGTATAGTACTAATAAGACTTAATTCACGTTGGAAGTAGCTACTAAATTTCACATTGTGTTTCTTTAACTTTTTTGGTTCATGACTGGTTATGTTGAACAATTATCGATCCCAATGAGGGGAGAGGGGGGGGGGGATATATCCTACTGATCCCCCCCCTATCTACGCCACTGATGGTGAAACAAATCAAAATAAAAAGTTCAATTGACTGGTGAAACAAAAACAAATAGTTCGGAATGGAGAGTGCTAGGTTGGCCAAGGGACGATAGGCTTGCAGTCTACACGATCCTGTATATATATCTTATAGTTTATGTATCCAATGATGTTATGAAAGAAAACAAGATTTTTAATTATCTCTAGCCGGCGTTTGAAAAACATTTACATATAAATATCACAGAGTTAACTAATTGACTTCTGAAGTTTAAACAACATTTATTTGGATTAACCCACGCTTTATAGGAAGACTAAAAACAGCTAATAGAGTTCACACCTCTTAGAAACAACGAGTTTATTGATGAATTCAAATAAAAGTAAATAGGGTAGCGAAACAAAACTCCGGAAACTTTACGGTCTATATCACGCATTTCAAGGACCTGGTGATTCCGAACAGCTAAGTTAGAAAGCGCTTTAAATGGCAGTGTTATCTTTTCTTGGAAGACTTGCCAAATCCTCGCGAAAGGGGGAAGATTTAAACCTCGAACTCTCAAGCTGACATACTGACAATCCCTAACCATTACGCCACGGTTACGAGTGTATTGATTAATAACTAATTTAATGGAGTGTTGATCGACAAAATTTAAAAACAAAGCTTTTATTTATATCATATTTTCAAGTATCCATTGGCGGTGGTACTTCACTTTGGCGTAGCCATCGGGATTTTGCGATCCACATCCACCATATACAAAACCAGCAACACCAACCAATTTACCCTTATACGTTGCTGGACCACCGGAATCACCATTGCAAGCTCCGTTCTGCACTTCATGTGCAAGACAAATAATTTGTTCTTGCCCCATGCCGATTTTTTCTTGACAAGTCGGCCCATCAAGGGCAGTTAAAGTATTGTATTGCAATCTATGCGGGGTGAGACCACCAGTTGATAGGCGGCCCCATCCAGATATGACAATTTGTTCTCCTAAGGGTACCTCGTCATCAAATAACTCGATCTTATTGATGTTCTTTGAAAAAACAAGCTCTTTTGACAACTCCAATAATGCAACGTCATCCAAAAAGTTGGCGTAACTCTTACGCACTATGACATTTTTAACTGTTACAAGTTGGCCGCCAGCAATTCGCTGAATACTTCCAACTCGTACAGTAAAGTACCTTGCTGGCAACCTACGAAAAGGACATAATTAGGTAATTTTAGTTAAGTCATAGGCGTTTGAACTTACGTCTCGATTCCATTTCCAACCACTACACAGTGGGCGGCTGTCAAAACATAGCGTGAACTTATAATAGATCCACCACAAGTGAAGCTTCCGTCTTTGAAGAGTGATACTTGGTGTGGAAACTGTCCCATATCAGCATCCTTCCCACCAACAATTCTACTTGTCGGCTGACCCAACACGACAGCATTAAAGACAAGAACCGTCACGATAAGTTGTGAAATGCGAAACACCATTTTTGAAAATAAATGAGCAAAGCCTGGTAGCGTCAGCTTAAATAGCTTTCAAAAGAACTTAAAAATGCAATCTCGGGTTAATCTAATCGTGAAAATAGAAGTATGTTTACAAATACTAAGCAGTTTAGAGTACTGTATAGATATTCAGTGGACCCTTCAAAGTAATGACTGACAATCGTTTAACCCTGTCCTAGTGACAATAAAAGGTATGAAGTAGTTTAAGATATGGAAGCTCCTTAAAACGCAAGTGGTTACATTATGATTAAAAGCTCAAATTGCTGATTAGACAATCACATATTGTAAGAGTCTTATTCAAGAGCAAGTGAGTTACTATTATCAAAAGTCTCAATAAAGTCATCAATCATTATCCGAACATCTTTCTGTCTGATTCCCAATCGTGAATTGTTGCAGATTGAATCAGAAATAAATAAGTTGTGGGACTTAACATAAATTATCGACTTTGTATTGGTGAATAAAATGCTCTATTTTACCCAAAATCAAATGAGAGTGTTCGTAGAATTGACTGATAAACAGTTAATTCTACGAACATTACAAGAACTGTGAATACCCATCAATATGGCTCACTGGATATTTATATTTACCCTTCTACTTCACTTAACATGAATTCAATCAAACACCCACTAGCATATCGTTTTGACGAGGTTGGAACACAGAACTCATTATGCCACCGACAGGGTTCATTTATACGTTTAATTTATCTTCGCATTTAAATGAGTCTTGTCGATCCGTTTTATTTTGAAATACAAAACAAGTTTTAATTAATCACTGAAGTGTTTTCCTTCAATACATAAAATCACTTGCAAAACAACCATTTCAACTGAAAGTCTTATTTGAAATCCTCTTTTAAACAAAACAGCTCGAAAATATTGCATATTGAGTCTTAAAAAAATCATGTTCGTCCTGTTTAATGAAGGAATCAAGGAGATTCTATCAAATTTTTGCTCCATCAAATACTGTCTCAATTAGTGTGTCAAAAATGATGTCTTGTCTGATGGTAGTGAATGTGCTACAGTTTCTGGCCTCACTCGCAAACACCCATTGAAAGGTAATCATGACTGACAACCCATTCAACTATAAAACCGAGAGATGACCTCTAAAACACAAATTGTACATTGCTTGTGTACAAAAGCCATACAGGGTGATTTATTGGTTGAAATAATAAAACAGTATTCTGTGGTGGATCATTTATCAAAAATGTGAAAGCTAAATGAAAAAAATGAAACAAAATTACAAACAACTGGTATACTCGTATATTGTATTTACCAGGCTTAGGTTGTTGTATAAGGACGAGACTCATAATGTGCTACAGGTTGAACGGGAAGGAAGGAAATGGTTAGGCGAAACGGCGACGAATGGAATTTATTTCTTCTGACTTATATTTGATGGAGCCAGGCTAAAGGGCACACACATAGAAATTTTCTATAATAAATCAAAACAGTTCTGACACATTGCTTTTTGACATTGGTTCACGCACGGTTTCACGAGTAATATTAGACGTCTCCTCCCATACCCAACCGTATTGGATACTTTGGTGTTAGTCTTTTGTTGATTTTCCCAGAAAAATGTACTGGAACGAGATAATTCCTTTTTTAAGTGAACAGAAACACCTTGGAACAGTGGAGCTGCTGCAAATGTATTTTCAACAGGGGTTGGTCCGATTTTTTTGGAGTTCTATTAAGCGTACTATTTCGCTTTCGTTCAAGAATAGTAGCCTCTTTAATTTTCCTACTAAATATGATGGACTGCTTTTGTCGTTTGGCGTACCCAGCGAGCTAATCACTAGTGCGAAGCATTTAGGTGAGAAAGCTATGATCCCCTAGAGATCACATTAACGGCGCCGGAAAAAAAAGAATAGAAAGGAGAGAATCATAGCATTACAAATCATAATTATTGGCATCTCCGTCTTTGGGGTAGTTCATCGGTCTAATAGGTACATCAATTGGTCACCGCTAATGAATATTCAGGAACGGAGTTTCTTTTGGCCGAGTTCACACTGTACAATTAGACTTTGGACTTTTGGCTTGAACGACCAATGCTTGATAGTGTGAACCCCAGACGACCGCTTGACCAACTTGTTGGATGGTTTTCAAATATTTTTGAAGATTTAGAAGTTGGACGGAGTGGAAGAGTATGTGACATAAAGTTGGACGACAAGTTTGATAAATGTGAACTTAAACTACATCCGACTATCCAACTTCCACCAAACGAAGTCTGTCTGTCCAACTAATTGAACAGTGTGAACTCGGCTTTTCCTGTGTTATATTTGACAGAAACAAAGTTTAGATACCTTCACCTAGTACGCAGTGAATATTACTTATATCACGTCTCGCACGACTCAACCACGCATCTCAATATTTTTTTGTGACTTACTTAAACTAAGTAATTCTTTTCAGACAACTTCAATCTACCAAAACATAATTTAATTCAACTTTCCTTTTATTTTTGTCTCCGAAGGCCTACAAGAATTTAGAACAGTGATTTGAAGAACATCGACAGGTGTTCTGGAGCTCGAATAAAAAAGAATTAATGGGGTACAAGTATACATATAAAAGCTAGACATTGACAAGCAAGTTGAGTTTCTTCAGAGCAACCTTCGTCACTCGTTTCACCGTCACGTTCAGTGGAAAACGTGTCATTGTGAATGCCCTTGGTTCAATCAAGAAATTGAATTGAATCTAAGCCAAAAAAACTTAGTATACACGAAACGGAAGGATTTTAAAATATCAAGTGATTTCCAAGAGTAGGAACAGTGCGTTGTCTCCGTAATACAAACTCTCCGGTTTATACGTTCCACAAAAGTAACTTGGTATCTCTATCTTCAAACGGACGTTTGTGGTCAAATTTTAAGGAAATTGTCAGCAATTGAGTGAGTCTCAACAGCGTGCAATTAAATCAATTCCAATCTCATTTCATGAATTCCAATAACACATAACATATGCCAAAATTCTTCCGGCGAAGAGTCTACCCCTGTGTTTAGAGGAACAGATTTCGGTTTTTTCGGGAGTGAGTCTAAATGAGAGTTCCTTGCTCACAACAGTCTCTTAGCGACAAGCAATCAGGCTTTCCGAAACGTCATACTGAGTAGTAAAATTGCCTTACTCAACGGATAAGAAATGGGATGGATAGGGCATTTGAGACCATTGATCACAAAATTTTGTATGTAACAAGCTTTCGCAAATATCTTACTATTCTCCCGAATCAGCCCCTAGCGCGGAGTTGGCAAGCCCTCAAATAGTAATTTCACTGCCATGAGAAGTGTTTTCCCGGTTAGTCATTCGGCATCGGCAAATAAAAGCAGGTCCCCATCATTCCTTACAAGTTATATTTGTGAGTAAAGCGCTTGGCCCCGAAGCCAATATTAATCCACAAAAACGAAGTGACTTTTTATATCACGAAAATCTATAGATCTACATACATATATCTAATTATCCAGCTAATTATGGAACTAAGTAGCACTTAAGTAGAGTTCTAAGGCATTTGCTATAAGAATTCTTGTATTTGTTTTAATCCGAGCTCGTAACTGATAAATCGATAAATTGTTTTTAGCCACCCTGTACTTGTTTTATGTTTGTCTTCGCTTTTGTTTACTTAAAAGATTGAAAACATATTTTGAGCGCGTTCAATAATCGTATTCGGATAGCTTTTTGCTGCAGTTGACATGTTAAACATTAAGCAGAGGCATAAACCGGGTTTTAACAGAAATGTGGCTGTAAGAACCCGGTAGTATTCGGAACGCCATTTTATTAAAATGGTCAGCTGAAGAAAATATATTTTTGTTTCTTTTCATGGTGGTTTTTTATTTTAGCGTGCACTTACTTCAGTATTAGGGTAACTAAAGTTGTATGGAAAATAAAAAAAAAAAAACAAAAAACTAAAGTTATATTGAAAAAAAAAAAAAACCAAAAATAGAGCTGTTGTCGAGTCCGGAAAAAATTATATCTAATAAACGGGTATCCGGTATAACCTTTTCGGTAGGTTCTTGAATGTGCCCATTATCTCAAGCTCTTTAGGTTACAAAGCTCAAAATTGGATGACAATGCATGAAAGTGTGAGAAAAGAAGAAGAAGAAAAGCGGAAAGGAGAAGAGAAAGAAGAAACTCACTTTATTGTACGTCTAAAATAAAAAATATAAATAGGGTGGTGCCACTGAGCGAAGAGCCCCAAAGCCTAGCAAATTTCTCACAGCCATGCCTTTTGAGGGAATGGAGGGGACCTACAATTACCTGCGGTTCCGAACGGTTAATCGTGAAGTGACTACCTGAGGACCTATTCCTAGCGAGAGGTGATATTCGTTTATAATATTTTTGTTTTCTGTTGGAATTCGAACCTCGAACCTCCCAAGTAACAGACAGACACGCTTACCATTACACATCACTTTCGATTTGGAAGTTCCGAGAATCAGCAACATAATGTTGACTGATGTGCACAATTTTGCCATCCTACAAAAGAAGCTGTCCTTGAGCTACCGACGCTCAGACTCGGTTTCCTCGGCATATTTTTCTTGCTCTGAGTAGGTTTTTCAAAGATGGTTGATCGCTGGGATAAAAATAAACACTAAATCCCAAGAACATCAAATTTTTCCGATGCGTATCGCCATTCAAACGTAACTGATAAGTTTTCCAGGAATAATCATACTGCCATGGCCTTCACTATCTCAGGTTGCTTTTTAGTCTTTGTAGTTCTTAAAATTAGTCCGCAAGGAGTAGGCTGACAAAAATTCTTCGAATTCCCAATCAGTAGTCTTTTTCTTGTATCGTTCTTTTTGCTTGCGATTAGAGACACTAAAAAGACAAGCTATTCATTCGTAAAAAAAGACCTGAGGTGTCGTGGGAAACCTGTTGGGGACGAAGTTAATTAACATATTCCAACAGCGGAGAAAAGTTTTTTAATTGTGTTTTTGGATTGAAAGTTTTTCACGCGCGATGAGAGTAAAATATGTGGGATAGAATGAAAAAGATAGAACTTAACATTAAAATTTTGACTGTTTTTTTTTACCATTCATCGATGGGCCAATGGAAACCTGTTTTTTGGTACTTCTGAAACTAAACCTTGTGCCTGACCTTGAAGAATGCGCTGATTGAGCACTTCAGGAGTCTAGAGATGACTATACAAACGTCATCAGGACTCTAAAGAGTTTTTTGGCGAGTTTTATATCGCTGTTCAACAGCTCAACGGCAGTCTGAGAGTTCCGAAGGCAAATAGGGAGATCATGGATGTCACGAAAAACAATGTTAATCAATAATGGTAAGATTTTAATTACTTTCGTTACCAATTCCTCGCAGAGACGGTCCACGCTGGTGCCGTGCAACAAAGCCGTGCGAAATAAGGCCGAAGGGGCTTTATTTCCACTTAAAATCGGAAATAACGTCGAATTGTAACAATTTCCTAATTCGACCTTATTTCGCAAAAAAATTGTAATAAGTGGAAATAATGTCGATTTCTGGATTGGGGATATTTGTGTGGTAGGCGTTATTACCCAATGTAAAACACCACATGTATTGTATATTGAAGTAACAAACAAAATTTTATTCCTGTGAAAACAAACAAGAAAGGTATACTTTTGCAATGAAAATTTAGCATTACATCATGTCATAAGATCTTTATCTGAGATGAGTTGTATTGTGAAAAGTGGCGGCGTGGGCGCGTGGGCCAGCGGGCGGGGAGTTGCGTCTGCGCCGCCACGGCCCCCCCTCCGCACTGCGCTCAGCTGCTTAATAAATAACTTTTCACAATACAACTCATCTCAGATAAAGATCTTATGACATGATGTAATGCTAACTTCTCATTGCAAATTCTTGAGAGAATTACCGCTATTCCCACCATAAAAACAAATTTTTTTCTCTTTCGCCGCATTTCTGCATATAATATGCCCTGTACAATTTTTTTTTTTTCAAAACTATTCTACATGCCATATGGGTGCTGTGCTTCTTTGTAGAATTTTTGTTCAATTTCGACTTTATTACCTTCCGATTTCTATCTGGCTTGTGATTTTTCCCAGTTCGACTTTATTTCCTCTTTTTCGGCGTTATTGCCACTTCGCTACCTAGGAGGAGTGGTAATAAGGTCGTTGGGGCCTTATTTCGCACGACTTTGTTGCACGGCACCGTCCACGCTTGCCGCACGGTGGAGATAGGAAAGCATTCCAGTTAGTACTTGGAAATTCTCTCAGACCGTCCGTCGGCGCTATCGTCGCCCAATCGAAGTAGGCACCATCCCCCCACGCTTGAGTTTCTAATGCGTTCAGAAAGCAATCTTCGCTTAAGGAACTCTCATTTGATGTATTTTCAATCGGTGTTATTGATTTGCAGTCAATTTTTGTCGGGAAATTTTGAAAGACAAAAATTTCGCAAAATCCCTTTTCTCTGACACATGATTTTTACTAGCGATTATAGGTAGATACTATAAGGCAAGTTTTGCAATCGCGCAGAAAATTTTATTTGAGACATAACAATTAAATATGACATTTCGATGATAGAGAATACGAAAAATGTGGGTCCCGCAATTCAGTCTGTCTGTCTGTATGTCTGCATACATATCTTGGCCGATTTTTTTCCAAATTTGCAGTTGTGGTCTCTGGGGTAGCCTACAGAGGGGTTTTCGGAATTGGGTCTCTAGGTATTGAAATAACGATACCTACATGATATATGATAAAATTTCACAAGAGGTATTACTTCTAAATAGCTATTCTTATGAAGTAAATTTTTTTTTTGGAAAATGTTTAAAAACGATATACAACCCCTATACAACCGTTTTTTTTTCAAAACCGGCTTTCCTGCTAATAGCTAATATGTTTTTGACGAAATTTCATTTCAATTTCAATTTCAATTTCAATTCAATTTTTATTTTCTTCTTCTTAAACTTAATAATATTTACAAATATGAAGTTACTATGAATTTACAACAAATAATTTACATATTCAGTTAAACAATATTATAATATACAATATAAGTTTTAAGCTTTACAAGTGTACTTCAATATTAAAATGAATTAAGCAAAAAGGAAAGGTACGATGTACGATCTGTTGCCTAAAGACAAGTGACGAAAGTACCAAAAAGAAAACTAATAGTATACTACTAAGATATGCATTTAATCAACAAATGTTGTGGGGTATTTTGTCGAGAAAATAAACAGTTAATTATTTTTATGTACTTTAATCTATGTTAAAAATAAAAAAAAAATTTCAAAATGCTTCAAATTCATTGCAGGATCCTGATAATATTATTGATTGCATCAAAATCAAAATTTAAAAGCCACTTTTTAATACATTTATTGAACAAATGAGGTGAACGAAGGCATCGTATTTCCTAGGGTAAATTATTGAATAGTCTAGGTGCTACTGCAGTATAAAAGTTGAGAAAGTTACGAGTATTGTGCGCAAGAATTAAAGCAAGATTTCTATCGCTACTTCGTAATGCGTAAGGTGTTATGTGGCTTGAGAGATAACCACTTCTACATTTCAATTAAAAGTCCTAAATTGTTTAAGAAAGATTGCATATCATATATTATTTTTTTTTTTTTGAATTTTCGTTAATTTAAAAAAAAATTATTTTTTCGAATATTTTCAAATTTTTTGAAATACATCTTTTTGCAAGATCTTAATACTTGTGTACTTAAATTATTAAAACCTCATCTAAAAAACAAAAATAAGAACCGATTTTTTAAAAATCGGGTCTAATGATTTCGATAAAATTTTTAGGGTTTATATGAAGGTATTAGCAACTGCAAGAAAATAGCGTTTTTAGATTTCCGCTTGAGACGTTTGGAATATTTAATTTTATTTTTTTCAATACTTATGATCATTATGATTATGATATGTGATCTTATTCCATTTTCATAATTCATGTGTAGTTGGCAACCCTATACCACCAATTATATTAAGAGCGACTACTAAAGTCTTTTACTCAGCCTTAAGATTTTGGTATTGTGCTTAGCACGCAATCGCAAGTTCGTGCGACCCAGTCGTGCCCATTTTTTTGTTTGTGTTTGTAATAAGACTTAACTTTTTAATGTACAGATACAAAATAGAAATTTATGTGACATAAGGAACTTCGCTCCAAAAAAAAGGTTAGTCTTGGAACTCTGTCATCAATCCAACAACACATTTCCGATATAGAAAACCCGTAACTAATTAGTATTGTTTTTATTTAGGAAGAAATCGAATTTAACACAGAAGACCCACATGGCACAGAAAAGAAGAGATTGAATCAAAACAAAGAAGTGCCGATCAGCTATCAACTGCGAAAACACGCACCGCGCTAGTGTCTGTTAAAACCAACCTGTTCAATTTTCCCACCAAACAAAAAAAAACAAAAAATTGAAAAAAAATATTACATACATACACCCCCTTCAAAACAATAAGCAAAAACCGAAATTTTTTCAAACGGGCCAGAAATATCTGTAATGCTCAAATACAAAGGGCTAAATTTTTACATGACCAAAAAGTAAGGCAAAAAATACTATTGTGTCCAAAAGGAAATAAACACTTTTGGTCTTTTGTCAAGAACATTAAGAACTCGACCACGTCATCGGTCCCAACGCTCGTCTTCAATGACTCTCCGTATGTCAGCTCCATCGACAAAGCCAATTTGCTGGCAGCTCAATTTGCTGCCAACTCGACACTTCCTTATAGCATATTGGCTCCACCTGAGCTCGAGTCTGTAAATTCTTTGATGAAGCAGATATTTTTTCGAACCCGCTCGGTTGCGAGAGTCCTCAAAGATCTCAACATACATAAATCCGCTGGTCCAGATGGTATCCCCACCGTTATTCTGAAGAGGTGTTCTTCTACGCTGGCAAAACCACTGCGTAAACTTTTCCGTCTTTCCTATTCTGGTGGGATTTTTCCGAGCAGATGGAAAACTGCATTTGTCCAGCCGGTCCCAAAAAAAGGCGAATCTTCCTCCCCTTCCAATTACCGTCCAATTGCACTAACGTCCCTTCTTTCCAAGGTCATGGAAGCGTTGATAAACCGTCAATTTATGAAATATCTTGAAGAACGAAAGCTTCTTAATGACCGTCAGTACGGCTTTCGTAGCAAACGTTCCACTGGTGATTTGATGGTTTATCTCACCGAAAAAAGGAACCAATCTTTACATTGTTTTGGAGAAAGTAAGATTATTGTGCTTGATATTTCGAAAGCATTTGATAGAGCTTGGCAACAGGCTCTTTTATCGAAAATGCGTGCTTTTGCTATCGATAAGTCTCTTCTTCGTGGGATTAGAAAATACCTTTCCGAGCGTTCAATACAAGTTGTATTGGATGGCTTCAAGTATGATACCCACTTAATAAATGCTGGTGTGCCCCAGGGCACCGTTTTGTCTCCTACTCTCTTTCTCATTTTCATTAATGATCTCTTGTCTGAAGCTTCTAATCCGCTTAACTGTTTTGCTGACGACTCGACCCTCAGCTTTTCATATTCGTTTCCAAATTCACGTCCCTGGTCTTCGGATGTGGAACTGGAACGGTTGCGTATGTTAAGCTCATTGAATTCTGACCTTGACAGCATTGTTGCATGGGGTCTTATGAACCGAGTGGAATTCAATGCTTCGAAAACTCAATGCTGTCTCTTGTCGTTGAAGCTAAACATTTCCCCCTTTGCCATTATCCATGAATGGTACCTGCATCCAAGAAACCGAAAAGCTGTCAGTACTTGGTATGTGTGTAAACGATGATCTTCGTTGGAATGACCACATATTTGAAGTCGCCAAAAACGCTGCTAAATGCTTAGGTTTCTTGAGACGATGCAGGAAGTTCTTCACCCCTTCTGATCTGGCTACAATTTATAAGGCCTTCATCCGCCCAAAACTGGAGTATAACTACCATATCTGGTCAGGTGCTCCTCAAACATCTTTGCACCTTCTTGATAGGGTACAAAATAGAGCGTTAAAATTGATAGGTGATAGTTCAATCGTAGAATCGATTGATTCTCTTGAACATCGTCCAAAAGTCACTTGTCTCTATCTCTTTTATCGCTTTTTTTACAAACAGTGCTCTAGTGAAGTAGCCAGTTGCGTTCCTCCCCTGAAACATTTTACCCGCAACACTCGCCTCACTAGGAATGCTCATCAGTTCTACCTTGAGCCAACTTCGGTTGTACAGTTAAGTATAGAGATTCTTATTTAAGTCGCACCACCTGAATGTGGAATGCTTTACCTGCCTCTGTATTTCCCCTGCATTACGATTCACAAAGGTTCAAGAACAATGTGCATCGGTGTCTCCTATTAAATCCTCTCCTATTTTCCTAAATGCTCGCACTGTGTTCTATAACATTATAAGGGTATTTATAACCCCTTGATGTGCGCGCTAATTATAAAAAAAAAAAAAAAAGAAAAAAGAACTATAGGCTTTTGTTGGTATTATGAACGGGCGAATACTATCTGGCTTTACTGGCTGAGTAAATAAGCCAGCAAGGTCAACGAAAGGGTAAGAGTACTTAAATTAATCAGCACTAAAAAGTGAGCCTAGGCCACCATTTTGAAAAATTCACTCTTTAAAATAACCTAAAATGGCTAATTCTACAAGGAAATGACTAAAAAGCTGTTCGATTCAAAAATTCGTGACGAAAAGTACGACTGTGTATCGAGAAAGCAGTAAGCTAATTGCTTTTCACATCAAGTGTCAACCACAAAATTCATACGTATCACCCTGTTTTAATTAAAATTTCCTTATTCCTTTGTCTCGAAACAGCACACACGTGTCACAACTGATTGACCACTCACCACTACTCTTGCCACCAAATTCAACACAATTGATACCATTACTAATTACGTTCCATACCACAAACAAGTGTCAATGTTATGAGAACTTAATGCTGCCTTCTGGCGAATGACGAGACATAGATAAGCACCATATAATCAAGCCAATGAGAAATAGGCTCCTATGGCTAAAGAAGGAAAGGATAATGTTTTTTGAGCTGCCTGTTCACTTGCAGCTGTTTTGACATTACGCATAGGGCGAATGAAGCTTTGTCCAATTGCTTGCGGTAACCGACAAATGATGTGAATTGCGGTGGTGTCGTAGAATAATGGGCGGTTATGATTCACCTCCTTCATCATGAAATGATCTGTCAAGTGCATCAAAGCTAAATCACTGACTGAGTGGCGATGGTCTTACATGTTCAAGGATCTTGAAGTGAACCTCACCACAATTTTTTCAACTTTCTAACCATTTACGGTAAAACCTTCACAAATCTCTTGTTGAAGCTTTGATCAAGAATTTTGGTTTTCAAAATGAAGTTGAAAAGCAAATAACATCAAACAGAAAGGACTATTCATCTCATCTTTCATGTTGTCAAAACACAATTAATCATGAGACTTAAAAAGTTTATCTTTTTTTTCTTAGCAGTGTTTTTCCAGTTTCTTTTTATGTTTTCAAAAATTATGCTATCCACGTCAAAATGTTGACAGATTGATCCATTTTAACACGATTAATAATCATCTTCACGTTCACCTTAACTTTTACACACAGACAAGACCACCACATCCAGAGGTTTGGCTCGAAAGGAGGATTCAAGGAAAAAATATTTTTATTTTTACAGCTGCTGCTCCTTAAGAGGACAAGATGGTAAAACTTCTTAAAATATTCTAAAGCAAGGAAAGCAAATTATAGATGCAAAATATTGATAAGAAAAAATAAACAAGAAAACTTTCTCTTATCTAGCTTATCATGCACATTAGCAATTTGGCGCCTGATCAACAGAACCCCCTCTAACGGAATGGATAAGTTTTTTTTACAGACTTGTGAGTTCGAAGATGATTGGGATAGTTGGTTGCGAATATGTTGATGTGAATTGCTAATTTGGGAGTGAAAATGATTGACGCATAAGTAAATTAAAATGAGCTGAAACTCCTATCAGCAAACCTTTACGGTTGTGTATAGTGAGAGTGAGTTTCTTGTCTATGAGTAGTATCCGTAAAACAAAGTTGCTCCTACACATTGTGTAAGAAATCTGAATCGAAGCAATGTCCTGCCAAAGGTATTCGATATTGACTAGAATTTAAGTCGATTCGTATCTGATTTCTTCTTCACGCATTTACTGAACTCTCGGGGTTGGATGGCCTTCCACTGACCTCTTTGGTTGAATATGACTTAGGGGCAATAATCAGACTCTACTAGATTCATTGAAGTTATCGGTGTTCACTGGCCCTTTGTCTGGTTCTTATAACAAAAACCTGCAAAGCATGTGCAAGCAATTGAATCCTTGGATCATTGACTGTTAAAACCACTTTTTCCTATTACAACCGCTGAGTGTTTCTTTTTTGCGTAAAAGTTGTTTTTGTTTTGTGTGCAGCCAGTGTTAGTAAACTCTAAGCAACCCAATGACTAATGACTACGAAAACATGACCATTATGTTTGAATTTCTGCTTTGAATAAATTTTTCTCTCAACCACGCTAAACCTGCAGTAATTCGCAAACGCAGCCTGATTTGAATGCCAACCCAAGATTGAAAGGACGCGATTTGCCCATCCATCACGAAAGGAAGAAAGCTGAAGCGAAGAAAAAAGAGAAACTAAAAAAAAAGAAAACATTGTCTGGTCATGGCACACCGAACACAATTCCAACTCACAACCAGGGGACATCATAAGAACGATGATAGTATAACGATATCTTCAAACCTTATTATGAACATCCAGTAAGTTACTGGAGTTTAAATTCAATTTAAGTCATCGTCCGTTGGAGCATATTTAGTGATGGACTTTGGTTTCGAGTGGGCGACGAGTAGCTTAAAGGAGATAAAGTTTTACAGGAATTATTCCTATACCCACCATCTGCACATTGTGGTTACTTTTTGCTTTGGTTTCTTTCTCTCGCTGTGCAGTGGATGTCGTATGTATAAAGTGGTTTATACATAGAGAAATTTTTATAAGAAAAACTGAACTTTGGAGAAAATTTTACAGATTGGTTGGCTTTGGCAAATGATTTCCTAATCGTATTTGGATAAATGGATTTTTTTCAGAGTGAATACAGATAGGTGACTGATAAGTGGCAATTGGTAAGAGGAAGTTGATAAAATAAACTGGTTTATAAAATACAGTAAATAATTCAATCTAATGCCCAGTATAAATTGAATATAAGAAAAATACGAAACCGTCTTAAACTATTCTATTCATTGTGCAAGCTAAGGAAGAGGAATGTATAAGGACAAAATTAAAGAGATGAGGAGTAAAGAAATATAGCGGACTTGAATGTTTGGGGATTGACAATTATTTTGAATGAGGTTCAGAGTCCTTCAACATGTGTATAAAAAGTAAACAGGAGGAGTAAAGGCATTTCCAAAGATGCGGAATGATTGCTCTTTTGGGCCGATTGAATAAAAACCAGTTAAACAAATTTTTTTTAGATTAGATTTAGATTTTTTTTTCTATACATTTTGCACATAATTCTTACTTAAACTTATGTTAATTACAAATTTTAAATATACGAAAAAAAAATGTAAAAAAGAAAAACATTTAGTGACATCTATATTTTCTTACGAGAAGTAAATAGTTTTGATGACACATCAAAATATAAATTTTACAATATAAAACATGTGGGGTGGCAAGAACAGAATTTTGAGAACAATAGAAGTACAATATTTTCATAAAAATTAAATTGAAGAGTGAAAAACATAAAAATAAAAAAATATAAATAACCAACAAGTAATAAAAAATTAAGAAAAACTACAATATTAATAAATAAAATCAGAATGATAGATGAGATTAGATTCTAAATTTAAATGGCTAAAGTTTAAAAACCAAACTTTGATGCTTCTTTGAAACAATCCAGCATTTGTAATTGCTCTAATGGACGGCGGTAGTTTATTAAATAAGCGAGCAGAAGATACAGAATAAAAATTGCGAAATGCAGTTGTACGGAAGAAAGGAACAGAAACAAAATTAGACAAGGTAACACGTAAACTATGAGTAGTAATAAGCCGAAAGTTTCTATTTCCAGATTTCATAAAAAAAGTCTTCAGCACTTTCAAACAAGGTGACGAACTGGAAGGATACTGAGGTTACAGGTTTACGGCATATTTTTCTCAACACATGTTTTTGTAGTACCAAGAGAGGTTGTATTTTGTTTAAGTACGATCCACCCCAGCAGGCAATACCATATTGCAATTTGGAATGAAATATACCGTAATAGATCTGCTTTAAGAGCAAGACAGAGCACACATTTTGTAAGTAATAGAAGATACGAAGAGTAAGTAGAACGGAAATACATGCTCAAAGATGCAGTGTGATTTGAGAAGTTCATTTTAGAGTCAATAATAAGCCCTAGATATTTAAACTCATTCACTCTTTCAATTTCAAAACAGCTATCACTAAAACCAAGATGGCTAAAAAGAGTGGAAGCATAATAAGAACTTAGATTACAATTACAGTTACATATTTTGAATTTGTGACATTCTGGTGCATGGAAGTAGATACCATTTACAAAATTAACCGAGGAAGTCAAACTAAAAAACATAATTTTTTTTTTTTTTACTTATAACCAGTTTGTGTTCAGCAAACCATACCCTAAATAGACTCAGATCCCAATTTATATCAGCAACAAGGTCCAAAGGACTTTTCGCACCATACGAGAAACCTATGTCATCCGCGAAAGCAGTTGGAAAGCCCTTAAAGCTAGGTTCCAATACAGAGTTGATATAGATAAGATATAGAATAGGCCCAAGGACTGAACCTTGAGGTACACCCAAATTAAAAGTTTTCGCATCACTTCTAGACTCTCCAATCTTTACTCTTTGAGACCTATCTTTAAGATACGACTCAAACCAATCGAGAACAAAACCCGCTTTTTCTAATTTCATTAGTAAAATTGCATGGTTGACCATATCAAAGGCCTTGGTTATATCAATAAAGAGACCGGATGTTCAATTGTTGCCAACAAGGTTTGACATAATATTTGAGCAAAACTGTAGGAAATCATCTTCAGTGGATCTTTCCTTCCAAAATCCAAATTATTCGCTACTAAAAAATTTGTTTTTTTTTAAGAAACTTACAGTTCTATACTTTAAAGGTTTTTCAAAAACTTTGCTTAGCACTGGAAGAAGTGAAATAGGCCTGTAGTTACCCACACTTAAAACAGAACCTTTTTTAAACAAAGGTATCACATCGGCACTTTTAATCTCTGCAGGAAACACTCCAGAAAAAACACAATATGACGGATAAGCTTGTGTAAAAAAATATACACATTTTCTTATATCGATGTAGGAACTGTTCTCGACAGCACACCGCATGAATTCCAGACAAACGCAGAAGTATGGTCATACCTGCATAACTCGTAGACATAGCCGTACAGCATCATTGAAAGCACATCCTTATAATAAGACCAATCCTCACATACGCTTGTTTTGTGTGTTGGCCATCATTACAGAAGGCATCAAACCTCTCCGTTTGTGATTCGTAATGTCATGTAAATTTATGGTCGATTTTAGCAACATTAAAAGGTTGCGATCGAAATTAATTGCTGTGTACACTGCAAAATGTTGGTCAGCAGTTTTGGAACTAAGTTAAAAACAGGTAGGTTTTGATTCTAACCAATGAGAGCTCAAGCAGCCAAGATATAAAAGGTTTTTCAACAGAGACGCGACAAAAGTAGAGCAACATTGAGCCTGGGATAGAATTGTCTTTCAGTATTCGATACATGCCCTCGTTTTGTTTGGAATTTTGCGAAGCTCTTCTATTTGTCGGCAAGTACCAGCTCCATTTATTAGTTCGATCATCCTTTGCCATAGCTGTAATCAAGTGTATGCCCAATGATCTGCACTTTAAGGAAGTTTTATGTTGTATGGATGTCGCTACAGATTCACTCTCATGTATACTGTTTATATGCGATTTTTTCATTGACCGTCTCTAAGACAAGCCAAGATGCCACGGAATTGAGACATAGAAATAATATTTAATCAATTTATTTTTTTTCTTTTTTAAATTGGGTACCCAGCAGAATGTCTCCGATATGTGCAAGCGTCAAAGGTTGTTCGGAATAAATATGAAATAAAAAGAAGTGTATGTTAAGAGACTAACCTTTTAACAAACTTTTCTATCATCGTTGTCGTATATTTCAATTTTTTTTTTTTTTTTTTTTTTCAAAACAGTTGGTGGATTTTACTTTGGTGAAATGGGAAGCCTTTTGGATTAGACCGGTACCAGCAACGCGTCAACAGCTTCTTTGGGCAACAGTCCTTAAATTTCATTGCATATGATTTCCCTTATAGTTCTTTCCGAATTACTACGGTACTTTTGTGGTAAACTTGCCAATGTATTTTGTGAGCTGAACAGGCTCAAACCTAAATTTCGTTACTAGAAACCACAAGGTAGTTCTTCTGCTTACTGAACTAAGTAAAAATAGTTCTCCTGAAACTATGTATATATGAGTGTAAATCGTGTAAACCAAGTGCACTTTTGAAATAATACACACCACGAATCAATTATATCCACAACAATAGCAATTAATGAATCGAATGAATAGTAATTAATGCTTGTTTGGATATGAACAAGCATCAATTACTATTTCCACGTAATTATTACAACAGCGATATGTACGTACTTAAGAACATGAAAATTATACCTACCACTGTTATAAGGGCGTTACAGTGTAGTGCATAAGACCAGGTCTTATGGAAATGCTGCAGCAATAAGGACATAATTGGATAATATTTCTGTTCATTTGTGTAACTCTTGACTTAATTATTATGGTGCATTGCCGTTCGTATAATGGAACAAGGCGACAAATTATAAACTTTAATCCTAATTGAATGTCATTAAACGCAAACTACTCGTATACATGAGCCATTAAGTCATTTCAGCAATAAAGATTCATTGCAATTGTGTGTTCATTTTAATGTTTTTTCTATTGTTTTAATAATGAAGGTACTTACTTACTACTCGATAAGTAGATTAACCGTTGTTTGAAGTCAATAGCCAATTGTTTGAGTGCACTTTGACCTATGAATAACCTTACCCTCTTCATTTCTTTTAAAAGCGAAACGCCGAATTGAATAATAATTATAAGATTATTGGGAGTGGGATTTCCGTAGTTTGACCCTCTGCATACATAATGAGTAAATTATATAATATATGATAATGCTCAACCACGGGAGACTATTTGAAGCACATTTATTGAAGGCTACCTAGTAGTTTCTTTTTAAATCATAGATTTGATAGCTATTTGCCACTAATAATCTTTTTTTTTTGTTTTTGTCAGGAGGAGACCTTCAAAAAAGACAGTATTCGACACCAAGTAGTGTAGGACTCTTACCGCACTAAAAACTTCTCGTTGTCAGAACCAATTTATAAACGATTGACAACAGATTTTTCTTTTTCAATAATACTATCGCTTAAAGGAAGCTTAAACATTCACTACTTTCTAATGACCATTAGCTCGTGTGGCTTGGTTCTTCTTAATCTTCGAACATTGTTTCTCGTCTTTAATACTCCATTTCAGAGTTGATTTGCCGTAGCTGACTGTTTGATAGAGCGTGTTTACTTACAACTTCTATCGCCATTACTATTTGTAGGTGACGATGTAAATCGCTGTTTCTTACAAACCATGGCGCATTAACCATTCCACGAAGGACTTTGTTTTGAAACTTTTGGATGACTTCGGTGTTTGTTATCCTACAGGTCTAAGTACTTGCTTATAAAGCATTATTTTACTTTCGATATAAGCCAGAATTTCCACCGAGTAACCAGGCGGCCGTGGAGTGTTCAGTAGATAGGCCGGACGCGTGGGTTCGAATCCCGCTCTGGGCATCTACTTTTCTTTCAGCCTCCCAGTTTCATATGGACGCCGCCCTTGAGGTTATATGTGAAATTATTGACACCTTATTTCCAACTACTGCAACACAAAGAAAGGCAAGGCTGCTACCCTGGTAGTACAATGGACCGGAAATTAGGTCTGAGTTCTATAGATTAGCATGTAAGCCTCCTCTATTTTATTATAAAAAAAAACCAGTACATTGTTTGAATCGTAATGTAGGGGAAAGACAGAGTCTGGCAAAGCATTCCACATTCGGGTGGTGCGACTAAAGAAGGAATCTCTATATTTGACTGTACGACCGAAGTTGGCGTCGATGTAAGACTGATGAGCGTTCCTGGCGAGGCGGGTGTTGCGGGTTAAATTGTTTCAGGGGAGGAATGGAACTGGCTATTTCACAAGGGCACTGTTTGTGAAAAAAGCATAAGAGAGAGAGAAGGGTAACATTGAACTGTCACCTATCAAGTAGGCGAAAAGATGTTGAGGAGCAAGTGACCAGATATGGGAGTTATACTCCAGTTTTGGGCGAATGAAAGACTTATAAATTGTATTTAGATCAGAAGGGGTGAAGAATTTCCTGCATCGTCTCAAGAAGCAGTGTTTAGCAGCGTTTTTGGCGACTTCAAATATGTGGTCATTCAAACGAAGAGCATCGTTTACTCACATACCTAGAACTGACAGCTTTTCGGTTTCCTGAATGCAGGTACCATTCATAGATAATGGCAATGGGGGAATGTTACGGCAAGAGACAGCATAGAGTTTTCCAAGCATTGAATTCAACTCGGTTTTTATGACCCCATGTAACAATTCTGTCAAGGTCAGAATTCAATGAGCTTATCATACGCAACCGTTCCAGTTCCACATCCGAAGAGCAGGGACGTGAATTTGGAAACGAATATGAAAAACTGAGGGTCGAGTCGTCAACAAAACAGTTAAGCGGATTAGAAGTTTCAGACAAGAGATTATTTATAAAAATGAGGAAGAGAGTTGGAAACAACGGAGCCTTGGGGCACACCAGCATTTATGAAGTGGGTATCAGACTTGAAGCCATCCAACACAACTTGTATTGAACGGTCGGAAAGGTAATTTCTAATCCAACGAAGAAGAGATTCATCGATACCAAAAGCACGCATTTTCGATAAAAGGACCTGATGCCTAACTCTATCAAATGCTTTAGAAATATCAAGCGCAATAATCTTACTTTCTCCAAAACAATGTAAGGATTGGTTCCACTTTTCGGTGAGATAAGCCATCAAATCACCAGTGGACCGTTTGCTACGAAAGCCGTACTGACGGTCACTAAGAAGCTTTCGTTCTTCAAGGTATTTCATTGTTTGTGGTTAATCAACGTTTCCATGCCGTTAGAAAGAAGGGACGTTAGTGCATTTGGACGGTGTTTAGAAGGGGAGGAAAATTGTCTGTTTTAGGGACCGGCTGAACAAAAGGAGTTTACGCAGTGGTTTTGCCTTCAAAAGAAGAACACCTCTTCAGAAAAACGGCGGGGATACCATCTGAAACATCGGATTTATGTATATTGAGATATGTGAGGACTCTCGCAACCGAGCGAGCTCGAAAAAATATCTGCTTCATCACAGAATTTGCAGACTCAAGCTTAGGCAGAGCCTATATGCTACGAGGAAGTGTCGAGTTGACAGCAAATTGGCTTTGTCGATGGAGCTAACATATGATACTTTTTGTTCTGTGAGGAACAAAGTTTCTCATTCCGTTGAGAATTACGTTAGATATCATATCATCTGTGGTATCCGTCACGTGATGGTTAGCATGTCCACCTGCTAAACCAGAGGTTCGAGGTTCGAATCCCAGCAGAGGCAAAAATGTTTTTTCACGGGTATCGCCTTTCGCGAGGAATTGTCAAGTCCTCCGTGAATAAATTCATTGCCATGAAAAGCGCTTTCTCAATTAGCTGTTCGGAACCGGCAGAAAATTGTAGGTCCCCTCCATTCCCTCACAAGGTGTGGTTGTGAGAAATGCGCTAGGCCCAAAGGCTCCTCGCTCTGTTGCGCCACCCTATTTATTTACTAATTTATTTATCAGTCATAATGACCAATTAAAATTTCGAAAGAAATTATTCAGGCCGTCCCAATTGGCTTTCTAGTATTGCCTCGCAGTTCTTTTGGGGACTTTATCTTTTTTTACCGTGACGGAAAGCGAAAAATCTACCGATATGACACAATGGTCCGATTTGCCTAAAGGAGATGATACTACAAACCTATATTTTTCGGGATGAGAAGTGAGAAATGAGTCAAGAGTGTTGGCCGCATGGCCTTCAATATCTGAAACCCGAGCGGGCTCATCAACAAGTTGAGTGAATTCGTTAAACTCAGCAAAGATCTAAACACACCTACCTTCGGGTGTTGTCTGGCCAGAATGACGAAGCCACCCAGAATTGTGTACATTGAAATCGCCCGCAATGGCGATTTCAGTGTGAGGATATTGGGAAACAATTCTTATTATGGAGTCAGATAGCGCATCAAACTCGTTAGAGGTTGAATTGCTATCTAAATTAGGGCTTCTATAATTAAAATAATAATGAATGATTTGCTAGCAGACAGTGAATTTTAACCACATGAAATTATAGTTCGTGGTTGAAGTTGGTAAGCAATATCATTTCGAACATATACGGCGAGGCCATGGGAGGAAAATAATAATGGCACTAAGCTATGTCCAGGCAGGTTGAACTCTGAGCAGGGACCAAAATCAACACCCACCTGTGTTTCACTCAGTGCCCAAACAGCTGGCCTGCTATTTAGCAGGCATGTCATTTACTTGCGATAAGTTCTTAATTATTTTTGGAATGTTTAGATAGAATGCTTCTAAATATTTTCATATCATCTGCGTATATCAAAACGTTACAATTAAGGGTTTTGACAACGTCCTTTATTGCTGAAATAAAAAATAACCAAAATGGCTGCTTGAGGGATACGGTGCTATGAAAGGATCGGAGAGAGATAACCCGAAGCGGACTACATATTTTCTTTGAGTCGAATGCGTACTAACCCAAGAAATATAAAGCGGGGATTTTTAGTTTGAAAAGGATGATTTTGGGTGACATTTTGTTGAATGCTTTACTAAAATCGTAACATTAATATCAACATCATTCCCTTTCTTTAAGGCACACAAAGTATGGGTAGCAAATTTCACTAGATTGGTCGTAGTTGGCCTACCTGCTACCATATTGTTCATAAGCCAAAATAGATTTACCGTGGAAAGGCAGTGTGTCGTAAATAATGCTTTCAAACAGCTTTGGTATACACGAAAGTTTGGCTATGGGACGGTAGCTAGACACATCGTTATTGTGTCCTTTTTTATGGATAGGGTTAATGTAGGATATTTTCCAGGACGTTGGAAACACGCCTCGTGAAAGTCAAAGCTTGAAAAGGGCTGCAAGGGGTTGGATTAAAATTCTCGAGCAGTTTTTTAGGACAATAGATGGAATTCCATCTGGTCCAGATGAGTAGTCGTCCTGAAGTTTATCTATTTTTGTTTTGATTATGAATGGGAGAATATTCAGTGACTGAAATGAGGTTTGTTAAGAGTTATTCATATCCACTTCCACCTCGCAATCACTAAAGGATTGATTAAAAAAGTCAGCGACAAAATTTGCAATCGTTTCACGGCCTGAGTATGAGTTGTTGAGGTCAGAGAGGGACGAAGGACAGCCCTCAGATTTTCTTTTTATATTTATAAATTCATAAAAACGTTTTGGATTGTATTCACAGAATTCTCAATAAGAAAAAGAAGCAGCTTAAAAGGCGCTCGTTCGAGGTAATTGAAAAATACCATGACAGAAGTTTTACCAAAAAGTATAAATATCTTGCCAGAGTGGCGAAGACCGAACACAAGCCTGTAAAGACCAGCACGGAAAAATAGTGATAGAGACGCAGTCGCTACTGAGGATCTGGAAAGACCACTTCTGCAGATTGCCAAACGGCAATGAAGACACTAATTCCGCTGTAAGGCAGATCGCCCCATTCAACTAGGACGATGACCTAGAAGAAGTTAAGCTTGCCATATGCAAACTTAAATCAAATAAGACTGCAGGTGCGGATGTCCTTAATGCCGAACTTTTCAAGGCAGAGAAGATCAGTTGGAAAAGAGCATGCACCAGCTGATCTGCATGATTTGGTCGGAAGAAAGCATGCCCGATGAATGGAACCCCAGTATCGTATGCTCGATCCTAAAGAAGGGAGACCCTCACAATTGCGCCAATTGTAGAGGAATAAGCCTAATTAATGTCGCTTGTAAGATCTTGTCTGCTGTTATATGTGAACGTTTGAAGCCCCACATCAACGACTTTATACGTCCTTACCAATGTGGTTTTAGATCAGAAAAGTCTACAATCGCCCAAATTGTCAAATTACGTCAGATCATGGAAAAAACCCGAGAACATAATATCGATATTCCCCATTTTTACTTGTGATTATAGGTACTATAAGGCAAGTCTTGCATTCGTGCAGAAAAAAAATTTTGAGATAACAATTAAACATGACATTACGATGATAGAGAATACGAAAAAAGTGGGTCCTGCAATTCTGTCTGTCTGTCTGTGTGTCTGTCTGTCTGTCTGTCTGTCTGTCTGTCTGTCTGTCTGTCTGTATATGGATCTACAGCCTGAACCAATGGACCGATTTTCTTCAAAATTTGCAGTTAGGGTCTGTGGAGCATCCTACAGAGGAGTTTTTGGAATTGGGTCTCTAGGTCTTGAAATAACTGTACCTGCCATACAACCGATATGATAATACTTATTTTTCTCGAAAACGGCTCCAACGATTTCGATAAAATTTTGAATTAAGGATTAATTTAGGCTTGTTTTTCTTATGATGTAAAAAAAATTTTTGGAAAAGGCCTAAAAACGGTACCTCCCATAGTACCGTTTTTTTAAAAACCGACTTTCTCGTTAATGGCTTACACGATCTTAACGAAATTTTTGATTTAAGAAGTCGTAAGCTGTTAAAGAAAGACTGCATATCAATATTTAAAAAAACTTAGTTTTGGAAATTTTTATAAATTTTTTAAAAAAATTTAGATTTTTGAAAGTAACTTCGAAATTATAACTTTGATTTTTTTCAAATTTTTTGTCAAAATAACTCCTGTTAAGATCTAGAACTTTGCATACTCAACTTTAAAAAAACAGTTTTTAAAAAAAAGTGAAAAATAAAAAACCGGTTTTTGGAAAAACTGCTCCAACGATTTTGATTAAATTTTCATCATTCATGTGTATTAGCGATTGCAAAAGAATGGCGTTTTTAGATTTTTGCTTGAAACCTTTGGAATATTTAATTTAATTTTTTCATTATTTTGCGTGATTTAATTCAATTTCCATAATTAATGTGTATTTGGCAACCCTGTACCACAAAATATATTATGAAGAGCTAATACCAAAACCTTTAACTCAGCCTTTAGATTTTGATATCGTATTTAGAACACAATCGCAAGTTCGTGCGACCCAGTCGTGCCCATTTTTTTTATCGATTTTTAGGCCGTGTATGTCAGTATTTATAGAGATGAGCTGTAGAGCCATGTCTAGGTTCGGTATCCCTGCAAAACTCGTATGACTATGCCAGATGACTTTGGAGAATTCACGCTGCTCCGTCAAGGTCAGTAGAGAACTCACCGAGTACCGAGACCTTTGATGTCGCAAAAAACTTTAGGCAAGGCGACAAACTGTCATGCGGTTTCTTTAACATTATACTTGAAAAGATTGCACAAAACTCAAATGTCAACACCAGAGGAACAATCTTTTAGACGATATTGACGTAATGGGAAGAAAAAAGCGTGATGTCATAGATGCTTTTGCGAGCATTGAAACAGTGGGGCAAAACGAAGTATATGCTGTCATCAAACAAAGACAGAGAACATCGACGTATTGGACAAAACGTCACAAGATAGATAGATAGATAGATAGATTCTTTATTTTACGATAAATTACAATATTTTTGTCTTAAGAATACGAACATGGCAATTCTGCCGTCTACCGGAAAGACATTCCATAAAAAAAGATACAAAAGTTGAAGTAAAGAATAAAATTATTATCTTGTAAAAATAAGTTATATACATAAAAGAATTTTTATTTTAAAGAGCTGCAAAAGTTTTAGTTAATTAACAATTTTAATGATTATTTCATCGGACATTTTTACAAAAAGTTTCAATTGAAGAAAGAGAAAATTAAAATTAGAGAAATGTTTATTATGATTGAATAAAAAACAGTTATTATTTAATGCTCATTGAGAAAGAAAAAAAAAAAATTACGTTGAACAGTAAGGTAAATGATGTGAAAGCAAATACATTTTCTAAAATTGGCTGAAATGAGAAAGCGAGGATTCTGAGATCTTTTACAATTTGAATAATTTGCAATTAGCATATAGGCTTGATTTCAAGCTTGAAGGGTGATTTAACGCAACAACTGGTAGAGGAGTTTTTTTTTTTTTTTAGAAACTATTGCGATAAGTTAATGCATGTTTGCAATATTTGAACAAACACAACCAGCCACTCTTTCCATTCAAGACTTCGTAGAGGCTATTTAAGGACAGACAACTTTCCCGGAAATACAAACGTCGAATTTCTTGTAATATTGGACACACTGCAATAAAATGAAAAATATTTTCAGGTTCTCTTCTGTTGCATAGATTACAATATTGCTGGAGATCATTTCTATGTGGAATGAAGTTCAGATTTAGAATTTCAACCCTAGCTCTGAAGATGGTGCTTATAACTTCTGAAGAGCATTTGAAAGCGAAATAGCTTTCTTCGGATAATAGTCTATGATTAAGATTCTTATAAATTAATCTAGAATCTGATGTTGAAGCTCTTGTTAAATATTGATTATATAACTTTTCATCTATTCTAGATATGATCCTTGCAAATATATCCGTCCAATCACAAACGTTGTTCTCTGTCAGAGTTAAGTCTAGATCATGAGATAACGCTAGCTCGTGCCATTCTTTGAATGGGGAAGCGTTTGTGAGCAATAATCTAGTCATGATTCTTTTATGGAGACTGGAGCTACTTCTCTTCATCACTCTAGTTAAGTAGTCTGAGTGAATTTTGAGGTTTTGGATGTAAATGGGTGGTAAACCAGACTCCACATGTATAGCATAGGTCGGTGTTGCGCTTGGTAATCGAAACAGTCGCTTAAAGAAAAATCTTTGAACAGCTTCGAATTCTTCTAACGGGTTGACTCCAAAAACCTGCACTCCATAACACAAGCAGGTGTTAACCGTGGCTTTAAAGACTTGGTATTTTGATGAAAGATCAATATTTTGATTTGCAAAGAATTTCGGCCACATCAAATTGAGCGCCAACTTAGCTTCCCTGCTTTTTTCTTTAGCGTGTTTGCCAAAGTTTAAGTTTGATGTCAACAAAACACCTAAGTACTTGAACTCACTTTCTACATCTATTTGCTGGTTATTAAGTCGCCATGTTTCCTCACGTTGTCTTCTTCTCTGTCGGCTTTCGAAGATCATAACCTTTGTTTTCTGCACATTGATGTGAAGATCCCAAGTTGCGCAGTATGATTGCAATTTATTAATTTGCAATTGAAGAGCATAAGGATTTTCAGCCAATAGCACTAAGTCGTCATCGTAGAGTAGAACTTTTATGACACTTTCGACAAAATTTACACCACCAGGAAGAACATCACTTATACCATCGATGAATAAAGCGAATATTATAGGGCTCAAAATGCATCCTTGTGGAACACCAGCAGACGTATCAAACCATTCCGACAGCTTGGAACCATCCCAAACGGTTGCTGTTGTTGACGCCAAAAATTTGAAATACATTAATAAAAATTTTCTTGACACTCCAAGCATTTCAAGATTATATGTCAAAGCTTGCCTGTTGACAGTATCAAATGCTGCTTTAAAGTCCACAAAACATGCATATAGTTTTTTGTTTTTTTTCAATATATTTTCTAGCTATACTAGTCACCGCAAAAATGTGATCTATGGTTGAATATCCAGACCTGAAAAATGCTAAGAAGATTGTTTTCTTCTATCCAATTGGAAATCCTTCTATACAAAATCGTAGCAAAAATCTTTCTTAGTGAGTTTAGCAAAGATATTCCTCTATAATTTTCGGCACGACTTGCATCTCCTTTTTTAAAAATTGGAAATATTAGAGCTTTAGTGAAACCAGCCGGAATACACGCATTATCGTACATTAAGTTAAAGAAATCAACGATGTAACTTTGAAGTTGCAAAGTTGAGTTTTTAAAAAACTCAACTGGGATTCCATCACTACCTGGAGCTTTGTTATTCTTCATAAGCCGTAAACATGTTTGCAATTCGCTCAAAGATATAGAGGAGTCTAGTTCAGACACTCTCACGTTTTGAAGTGCATAACAAAAGGTGTTAGAGTTCTCTTCCGCTGTCAAGAGAGTTTTGAAATGTGCTGCTAATGTATCAGCTTCAAGAACAATTTTAACACTTTGGTGACGTCCTCCCAAGTCCCGAACACCATTCCAGAAATCTTTCGAATTTTTGCAAAGCTGTAGTTTTGATGCTAGGTTTTTAAGATGAAGCATTTTTTTCTGTAAGAACAGTTGCTTGAACTCTTTGTTGGCGCGTAAGTACATGTTTTTGTGAGCTGTAGAGTTAGACGATCTGAACAAATGCAAGTATTTGAATGAGAGCTTGCGAGCATTGCTACAACCTCTATCGTACCATTTGTTTTTTGGTTGAAACGTGTGATTGATGGTAGATTGTGGAGCGGATGAAAAGATAATCCTTTTGATGCTTTCTTCAATTTGTTCAACAGCGTTCAGCGATTGAGGTGGGAGAAGATTATAGTAGTGGTTCAAGAGTGTTCCGTAACGAAGAGCTTTGTTCTCAATCCATTTTAGTCTCAGGAAATTATCTGAGCTCCTCTGCTGCATTTCCTCTTCGAAATGCGCTTTAACACATATTGGCATGTGAGCTGAGAAGTTAGCAGCGCAAACCTCAAAATCTAAAATTGAGCTAAACCATTCTCCGTCACAATAGACAGACATAAATTCGAGGTAGTACAGGACTTCGTCTACCTAGGATCCGCTATAGACACGGAAAACAACATCAGTGCGGAGATCAAACGGAGAATAACGCAATTGAGAAACAAAACCCTCTCCAGAAAAACCAAGATAACCCTGTATAAGACCTTGATCATCCCAATCCTGCTTTACGACGCGGAAGCATGGACCTTATCGAAAGCGGATTGAGGAAACTCTTGGTCGTTTCGAAAAAAGAATACTCCGAATGATCTTTGGTCCGGTATGCGAAGACAATGTGTGGAGAATAAGATACAACAGCGAGCTGTATGAGCTGTGCCGCGACATGGGCTTGAGTATAGCCAGAAGAGTACGCATCGCGAGGCTACGATTGTTGGGCCACGTAGAGCAGATGGACCCAAACCCTGCTTATGGGATCTAGACAACCGACATACGAGGGTAGTCCGATAAGTACTTAGCCTCTCCGCCCAATAGCGCCAATATCGCAAGAGAAACTTACTATAGTGTATTACATTTTTGGAGAAGGCTACTGTCGAAATTTCAGCCAAATTGGATTCGTAATTTTGTTTTAACCGCTTGTGGAAGCAAACGTGTCGTAGGCATCTCGAAAGACCGCGTGGGTCATATCCTGCATGAAATTTTGGGCATGAGAAAGCTGTTGGCGCGACGGCGACGGGTGCCGCGTTTGCTCACTCCGGACAACAAACGCAACCATGTGACCACTTCAGAGCCGCGGCTAAATTGGTCGAGTTGGGCTATAACCTATTGCCCCATCCACCGTATTCTCCAAATTTGGCCCCGTGCGACTTCTTTTTATTTCCAAACTTGAAAAAATCACTTGCCGGGCAGAAATTTGTGTCGAATGAGGGTCATCACCTACTTTGCAGAACTCGAGAAAACGTACTTTTCAGATGTGTTAAAGAAGTTGGAGCATCGCTGGGTCAAGTGTATCGAACTAAATGGAGATTATATTGAAAAATAAATCAACACTTTTCCAAAATTTTCGTTTTTCTTTGTAGGCTAAGTACATATCGGACTGCCCTCGTAAGATTATCTACAACTAAGTAACAAAAGAAATGAAGTATAATAAAAAAAATCTTTCGAACTTCCCATTTAAAAAAAACAGCATTTTTTGTTGAAAAATATAGCTTTATTTATATCCAGAATGTTGCGCATACCTTTTTACTTAAAATTAACAAGAAAAAATCCAAAAGTCTAACTTAATTCTAAAAAATATCAACAGTTCTTGTTTCATTTTTAAATATAGTTTTTTTTTTTTTGTTTAAGAGCCTATATATCAGTTACACGTTCTAGTCTTAACATATTATTACTAATTTTCCACAAAAAATTAACTTATATAAATATAAATGCTATAAAATATTTAACAAATCTTAAAAGCTATACTTCACAAATTATTTTATTACAATTTTCTTTTATTTTTTGATCTATTTCTAATCTATTCCATTAGGAAAACAGTACATTTAATCATAATCCAATTCTTTTTACATTAAATAAAATTAAGTACAGCTGCTAACCTAAGTTTTATTCTTGTATACATCTTAACAATTTTTAAAAGTACAGAAACTAGAGTCATATAATTTAATTGGTGTGACATTCATATATGTATAAGCATTTTGTTATTTGATTTTTAAAATTCTTGTTTGAAAAGATTCATGAAAAAATTAAAATTATTTAAATCGATTAGCTAGGGGCTCAATAGCAACCAATTTAAATAAGTTCTTTTCTTTCAAATCTATTTATGTGTTCCTTAGTTTTTACATACGCTGTGCTTGGAAAAGCATTCTTAGTTCTTACATATACATACATATATTGGTTTTAGTAAAAATAGCACATCCATATGATTCTTAAGATTGTTTTAAGTTTTATTCGTTATTCTTTCGAGTCTTTATAATTAAATCTTATTTCAAGGATTTTTACTGGACAATTTCTGCAGGAAGGTTGACAAAAAAGTGGGTAAATGTTGTATAAAATAAGCTTAAAGCTACAATGTGAAAAAAAAAGTACATTCACCGATGTGGATTTGAAAAAACTTCTCTCAGCAAAGCCCACCGATATACAGCAGAAATTGTTACTGAGCTTAATATATCTTGGTACGAGAGCCATCAAAGACATTAATCATAGATCTCAACGCGGGGCTCGCACATGCTCACGTCTGATATTTGAGTAGGATTACATACATTCTTCTTGTGTAATGCGTTTGGCAGGTCTGCCTGTCACGTCAGATTTCGAAGTTTCGAATCAAGTAACATAAAATTTTTAGAAGTTCGGAATTGGTAAAAACTTGAAGTTACCCTCCATTTCTTTCAAGGAACAGTTGAGGGAAATGCATACGCCAGTGGGGCTCCCCCAGTCTTGTTGTGCCATCCAATTTGCTTATTTATTTACACGAATTCTCTTGGGGAAATATAAAATTTAACTTAAGGTTTAAAGAAGAAACTTTGAATCAGAATACTGGAAAGCTTTAGTAAAATTTCTCTTTGTCATCTATCAATTCGCCAGACAGTTTATGCTTTAATAAGTTTTAGTTTTACTTATTTTTTTATTAAAAATTCAAAACGATATACAGTGTGGCGTAGTTCGTGTTACATACTTTAGAATGCCATAGTAAAAATTGTTCTACAAGGTCAACTTCTCAACTTTGACATCACTTTTCGACGATTTAAAAAAGGCTAACTTTGCTGTAACCTTGATCAATGTTAAAATCGATTTCTCTGTCAATGCAGATGGTAGAGACCTTTTAGACTATATTTCAAGTAGAAATACTAATCCGTAAAATTATATTTGAATTTGGTCCATATGGGCTTAGGGTTGCCAGATCTTTAATTTTAAATGTCATTAATTTCTTCCCCGAGGAAAATTTTGATTTTGAGGTAATTTTTTTTATAAAATGCCCGATAAACATAAAGTTTCTTTAATGTACAAAACAATATTGAAAAAAATCTGCGCTCAAAAACCCATTCATTTTACGATATTTGGATGAATAAAAAATGGTGCAATTTAAAAAAAAAATTTCTTGCCCTTGAAAACAGTTTGAATAAAACAATAATATGGGTAGCTTATTTTATATGCATACAAAAGCAATTATGACAAGTGCTCAAAGTGCCTTCAAGCGCTTTGAATGCATATTAGAACCCGTTTTTGAGTTTAAATGTGGATGTTTGTTCTCGATAACTCTTGCATTAACTGTAGTGATCCTTCGGAAATGAAGTGTTCTAATTCAGTTGAGGAAGTTATTTTATTTCAGATGAGTAAACTATTTGTTTGATTCGTCCCCTTAATAAAAAAAATTAATACAATGCGATCGGGAGATCGCGATGGCCAGTGAATTTGCCCATTTCTGTCGACCACAGCCTTTCTTATAAAGCCAATCCATAACTTCACGACTGTTAGATTATTTTGTAAAAACTCCAGATAATTAGTAGAATTAAGTCGGAATGGTAATTTGAAATGCCCGATTTATTTATTTCCAACTACACCTGCCAAATATTGACTCAAAATCTGTGCTAAAACGATCTTTGCCGTCTTGAATGTGGATTGCTTTAAGTTCATATATGCAAATTATGGAATTTCATATTACCGTCTCTTTAGAAGTGAGATTCTAGCAACCAGTTACAAAATTCAAGTCTCATTTCAAAATCATTCGGAAGTAGTTCCTGCACTTGTGTGTGGTGATATGGATGCATATTTTTGCCATGCAGTACTTTGGAAATTCTTTGTTTAGAGACATTAAACAGTAGAGCCAAGCCCCTTATGTTGATGAAAGGATCGATTTCAACAGTTACAAGTGCTTTTTTTTTTTTACCGAAAATCTTCTTATCGTTGCAGCTCCTGCGTAAGGTCATGCAGTTAATACAGATCCATTTTCTCGAAGACTTCGTAAGGTATTTCCGAAAGCATTTTGAGAAGGCAGTTGACTGTTAGGACTGTTAGGTATCTTCATTGTGCTCTTCTTGAATTTTCATTGCACAGCCCATAAACGAATAAAATGTCTGCATATTCCTCCTGCGTAAATGAAGGCATTTCCAACATAACTACCCCAAATTCAAATCTCCCTTCGAAGAGGTAAGTCAATTCGGATTTCGACAACAGGTGAAGCACACTTTTTTCAAGGCCTACAACAACAACAGAAGTTATGACAGCTATCAAAGACTTGAAAAATACAATGTAAAAAGGATACGATGATGTAGACACTGCTATTTATAAAAAAATGTCTGTTTCTACATCACCATTACTTCCGACAATAATAAATAAATTTTTTGATAAAGGCATATTTCCTGATCAACTTAAAATCTCCATACAAAAAAAAAGGATTTAAATCGGATAAATTCAACTACCGACCAATTGCCTTCAAATCAATTTCAAAAACCGACTTCAAACACTCCTACTTCAAAGCAAAATTCTTTGCGATGAACAATATGGCTTCCGCTGTCAATCAAATACATCCATCGCACTTTCTGACCTATGTACCTACAGTCATTTAAAAACACATTTCTAAAAAAAGGGAAGTTTCAGCCATTCTTATTGACCTAGAAAAAGCCTTCGACTCTGTGAACACATAAATAAAGATCAACAAACTCTGACTGATTGGTTTTGATAGCAAGGCAATAAAATGGAGCAAACAATTCTTAGAAAATCGCAAACAATATGTAAGCATTAATAAAAGGAATTCTGATGTCCAAAAACTGAGTTGCGTGGTACCACAAGGAAGTATTTTGGGACCATTATTTTTCCTCAACTGATGTCATAAGAGTCGCATTACATGGACGATTTTTCCTCTTCGCGGATGCCATTGGCCTAGTTTTTGAATTGTCTTACGAAAAGGGTCAACAAGAAAAATATGCAGCGGGACTTAAACAAAGTATGTAGGTATCAATGTCAATAAAACAAAGTTCCCAGCTTTTTATTCAAATTCAAATATAAGTATATATTTCAACTCCTACTCTTTTGAAAGAGTTAAGAATTCATGTATCTTGGAACTCATATTGATCAAAACCACAAATTTAAAACTCAGGCTGACTTTCTGGAGAAGAAACTATCGATGGTTGCTGGAATTTTCAGAAGAATTTCTAGTTTCTTAGATGAATTTTCAAGAAGGACTCTCACTTATGGATTCAAATAAAGTCATGAAAAGTTTTTTTTGTCGTCCAAGGGGGAGAACTAAATACTTCCACGAAACTCACAATCTTTTACCAATATCCTTCGTCTATGAGCATAAGCTGCTATACATTACGCACAACATCGTCAAAAATCAGATCCATACTACGACTGAACTTCTGCTTAGTGCTTAGACACTAATTTACATAACACAACACTAGAGGGGCCTATCTTATTCATATTTCACTTTAAAAAGCCTCGTCAATTCAATATCAATCCATTACAAACTAGAAAGAAATAAATTAAGTTGTAAGAGTACTAAAGTCTTAGTTAAAAATAAATTCATAAGTTCATAAATAATAATAATTTAATCAATGTTCTCTTTATTTATTTAAATATAAAAGCGGTGAAATAATTATATTTTCTTTTTTATTGTAAGTTATTAAATTTTTGTTATTGTATACTGCCATTTAACACGATTTATCTCCATGGGCTATTATTTTTAAAATAAATAAATAAAATGAAATAAATATCCCCATTTCCAGCTCAAGGCTCATACCACAAAAAAAAAAAAACCATTTCATAAAGTCATAAAAATTGCCTTAACCTTTACGAACCGGCAAAAGGCGTGTCCACCCGAACTGGGGTCCAAATGGACCCCACGTTTTTTTCTTCGAAATTTTTTTTATTTCTGACTTATATTGTTCAGTTATAGTTCTTCTGGCTATTGTATGAATTGTTTCTAAGTATTTTATATAGCAGTGATAAAGAAATTTAAGCAGAGATGTCATTATACAGGTATGTAGGAGGTCATCAATAAAATTTTTCAATTTCAGAAACGATGGAAATTGCCTAACTTCGCAAATCTGGGATTCCCGCTTATCCCTTTCGATATGTCTGTTTTACGTAATTACTGACTGTAATATTCATCAATATCAATGTTCTTGTTACGTATGTCTATCGAAAGAAAAAATAGTCATTGTTTCAGTTTGTTCAGGTCATCAAACCATTTTATGACCTCAAAAAGGATTGAATTTCCCCAATAGCAAGCCAAGCAAGCCTGACAAATATGGCTTGAAGTTTAGGTGGCTGAATGAAAGCTCAATGGTCTATCCACTGAAGTTTTCTATCTACACTAATTGCTCTGACCAAAGTACAGTCGTGGATATGATGTGGTGATGTCGTTGATGCCATCATATTTCAATTCTGGACGCAACCTCACTATTGACAATTTCTTTCCGTCGCCGTCGCGTCGGTGGATTTGGCATTGAGGTTGCTGGATAAGCCTTTTTTAGCGAAAGAGGTTCAGAATGAGCCTGTAAAGGTCAATAACAAAAAGCAGTATCGTCCAGTCAACTCATCCATCTTTGGATTTTCTGGAAAAATGGCGTTGGTGAGTTATGTTCCGAAGCCAAACAAACAAGTGGTATTGCTATCAAAACAACATAACTGCGAGAAAGCCACTTCCGGTCATCAAAGTAAACCTGCAATGACTTTTGATTATAACCGCAAAGGTGGAGTCAAAGTATTCCACCAAATGGTCTCAATATATTCATGTACACGTCAAACAAATCAATGGCCAATGGTTGTATTCTACAACTTACTGGACGTAGCAGTCCTAGCAACTGTCATCATATTCCGACACTTCAATCCGCCTAAAAGAAACAAAAATTTGTTCAGAAGTGATAAACTCATCGAACTAGCGTAGGAAATGGTTGAGTCAGAACTGAATAACCGTTCACAACCTGCAACACAATCTACCATTGGAAAATCAGCATTGGATGCTCTCTGAATTTTGGGGAGAGTTCAGGAAGTATTACCAAAAGTCCCCGAAAGGCTCTCTTGTAAAAGGGGAAGATGTCACCTTTGCCGAAGAGCAGACGACAAGAAAAGCAGAACCACGATGGATGTGGCAGATGTTGTTGCCCTTGCCACACTAGAACCTATGTGTAAAATGTCTCCCGGAACTGCCAACAACTTCAAGTTGAATACTTCTAAACATCAACTATTCTGCTTTTGAAATAAAATAATTTTATTAGAAAAAATATGATTTTTCATAGAATTTCAGTAGTGGGGTCCAAATGGACCCCAGTTCGGGTGGACGGGTTCTTTTCCCAAAAAAGTCGCAGAAAAATCTGTAAACATCTGATTATCGTTTCAACTTAAGGAATGAATAAAAATTGAATTTTGTTCACTGAGTAAAAATCCCATTTAAAAAAAATGAAAAACAAAAAAGTTATGAGTGTTCAAACATGCTCTGGGGTCCAAGTGGACCCCAGTTTGTAAAGGAGGGTTAAGCTATCAATTCTTGAAAAACTACTCTAATGGACAGGTGCTGCCTTAAAAGTAATTAAAAACCCAAAACTACATTTTTACCAGTTTTATAAACTTTTGCAAATATTCTATAATGTATGTGTTTTAGAGTGCACTTGTCACTGAGTTTAACTTTACTTTTGTTCTTGTATCAGAAAAAAATAAAGAAAATTATAAAAAAAAAAACCTCAAAGTAAAAATTTTGTTCAAGGCAGAAAATTTGAACGACATTTAAAAATGAAATTATGTCAGCCCTAAGGCCATATAAACCCAATTGAAATTCTGTACTCGTACTAAAAATAAAGTTCAAAAGGTCCCTACCATCAGCATTGACAGAGAAATCGAATTTCAATAGATCAGGATACACCAAAGTTATTTTTTTTTTAAATCGTCGAAAAGTGATGTCAAAGTTGAGAAATGGACTTTATGGTAGAACAATTTTTTCTTATAATATGACCAAAAATCACATCCCAAAATATGTTATATGAATTACGGGACACTCTGTAGAGACTACGTTATGCGAGAAAATTGCCCAGCTGAAAATAAATCGATTACATCGAAATTAAATGCTACCCTGACTTAAAACTTTTCGTCAATATAATTTTTACCATCCGCCTTGTGACACAAGATTAGAAAAGTGTATTTCCAACGCTTTTACATAAACATTTTATTTTTAGCATAAAACTAAATTCGACATACACTAAGTCAGAGCTTTGCTTTTTGTTATTATTACATCACTGTATCCCTTCTCCGGCTGCGTGAGAAAGAGAAACATTTCTCTTACAACTAGAGCACCGTTTCATTTGTAAACGTTCGTGGTCCATTTACAATGGAATACTTAGATGAACTATCCTTTTTCACAGCAATCCGAGCAAAGAATATCTCTCTGAATGTCTCCCTAAACTGACGTGACATGCCACAGTAGATTCCAAAATTTATCGGATAACTCACAACAAGGAAGAAATTGGCAAATAAAATGCAAATATTCGCAATACGATAATCCAGGAATTCAGTTATTGCCGACGAGATGATATGCAATACAGTTAAAATACATAGTGGTATCTCTGCCATTAGAAATACTGTGACGACAACAATTAGCATTAATGTAGTGCAATTAGCTTCTCGCAGCTTTTTTGATTCCTTTTTGCGGTTCTCTCGAAATAGTGCTTTTCTTCGTTCCTGTGCTTGGCGCATTGCCTTGAACAACAAGATATTCAATGTAACCAGTATAATGCAGGGTATCAGGTGAACAAAGAACACTCGAAATGAGAAATAAACGAGATAGTATACGTCGACACCAATGTAATCCTCGACAAATTTGGACGTTTCCATGTGACACACTTCCACCTGGGTGCCATTCCAATCGATATTGAGTGGATGATAGGTTCGTTCGAAGAATCTCGTACTCTGATGAACGAAGGCGGCTAGGCAGATAAAGAACGTACAACGCTTAACACGTGCCATAGTGCACCAAGTACGTGCCATTGGAGCGTGACAGACGTAAATGTATCTGAAAGAAGAAAACATACAAATATTTATGTTCAGTGTACTTGAATAGATAGGAATACAAAAACAAGATAAACTTTAGTTTTCATGCAAAAATAGATGGAAAGTCCAGTTTTAATAAAATATTTATTAAGGTTTCGACGTAGATAATCAAAACTGAAGAACTGCTGGTCTAGGTTGCTAGTATATGAGTTTAAAAGCATAGGTCAAAGTCCTATAGGTCAATGTGATGAAAAGGGTTTTCAATTGAATCATTTTTTAATCCACAAAGTTGGTAGATTGTGTAAAAAAAGTAAATACACTTCGCATATAAATAAATAACATGCCACATACACGAGTGTAGAATATTACAGAAAAACTTGAATAAGTAAAAGCTTCCCAAAAAAATTACATATGGATGTACTTTTGCCCGAAACAATTCAGTGGCGGAAGAGAACGAATGTGTCAAGGTTTACAGTATGGTCATTTGGTATCGACGCTTTTGGGTAGGAAATTTGAGCCCATATGAGTAACTTTAGTAGACCAGAGTTCATATGCAGTACCTCGGGGTGGGAAAAGAAGTTCCAATTTACGGATTCTGCAAATTCAAGGCATTGATGGGTGTAAGATATTATTTTTTCTTTCGATTTGTGCAAATAATGAACTCTTTGTGATTTAATTGGGATTCAGCTTGCTAAACTAAACAGTTCTAATTTTAACTTTGCACAAAGTTGGTAAAGATAGTCTGATACTTTGTAATGATGGAAGGGCTTTCAAATACGATAGGCTTCGCAAAAAGGCCATGAATATTTATTTATTCATATTTTTTTTACAAAAAGAAACTTAAAATATTAAATTGACTAAGCTCTAGACTTCAGACATCAATGGAACTCGACCATAGAGTCAAAGACCATGAATATATTATACGTTACTCCATTGCTTGTAGTAAAATTGTTTTGTTCACTATCCTCCCTTTGCAATATAAATTTTTATTCTGTTATGGAATTTAAGTCCTGCATGTGCTTTCTGTGTTTTATTTTCACTTTCAATATGGCAAAGTATCAGCAGTGAATTATGGAGTAGCCAGAAGTCATGACATACTACAATGACACAATTATGTATTCTACTTTGATTGTATTCATTGAATTTATAATCATTTGAAGAGCTTCTCAACATTAATGTTTAGTTATTGATTGATAAGAATTTGACTCAACCCAATTTTCCACCAGTATATCAAATTTTTATTAAGACACCTACCCTTATAAGAGTACTCTTTTGCCTGTTCTCTGTTCATTTATCAAGAAGAAAATTGCAATTTAAATTAAAAACTGTATCATTATTTGAAAGACGAAATTGTAAGAATTCAGGGAAGAAAATCCCCACAAGACGACTATTAGGTACTTGCAGTGTTTTCTATTGAATTAAAGGTCTGTCGTTTGAGCTCTGATAGTACCGAGGATGGAAAACTTGCATCAATGTCATGTGCTTTCTACTGTATGACAAGCGTTCAAAACAGACAAATTCAATTAAAGTCTTATGAACTTAAAAAAAAGGTAGAAAAGTAATTTAAAAAAATATTACTTAATGTTATTGACAACTATTTGATCTGCCCGTCGCGTCGCCGTCGCGTCGCACAGTGGTGTTGTTTGTATGGGAGAGCGGAAAAAAATCCGTAAAGTCTGAACCATGAAATGAAATCAAGTGAAATTTTGCAAACTTGCTTGGAAGTGGCCAACACACATTTTGACAAATTTTGGTTGAAAAAGAATCATTAAAAGAAAAGTTATTGACGGCGCACGGGTGTAGCACGGTGCACGGGTGGTATGGTGATACAGTGTATAGCACCAACCAGAGCACAAACTGGGTCATCTCCATAGAGTTCAGTGCGGAAAAGGTTACTTATAAAATCTTAGATAAATAAAAAAAAACTGTTTTTGTTTTTATGTTCTGGACTGTTAGTTAAGTCATCAAAGTTGAATAGTTCAGGGCGAAATTTGCAATTCGGAAAAGGTGAAGAAATAGCTCCTGCTCTTTCTTCAATATCTTTGCTATTTACTGTGCGATCATACATATGTGTTTATATTATCTGTTTTTTCAAAAAAGGATTCATTAACTTAAAAAAATTTTCCTTAATATAAATTTGAAAGCAGAAGTGCTAAACTATTGCTGAAAATATTATTTTCTTTGAAAAAAGGACCTTATGACACGAAAATTAAAAAAAAAAAAAAAAAACAATATAAAATGTTTATGTATTTTGTGTCTGTGAGTTATGTCTAACATAAACAAAGACACTCCTCAACCACAATCAATATCTATAAACAATGAAGCATCCTCTATTGAGCTTCCATTGTTTACAATTATAAAACTGCAATGTCAATTAATATCTATAACCAACGCAGCATCCGCAGTGGAGCTTCCATTGTTTACAATAAATATAAAAACTGCGAAGTCAACAATTTAGTTGGCGACACAAAGAATCCTTTAGGGATCCTGTGAAACTAAATAAATAATCAATAGAAACGAAAAACGATCGTTGGAGTTGACCAACGATCAAGGTCTTTAAGAAAACGGCAGAAGATAAATAAATTCAGTCTAATTCGAGACATGGAACTGTAAATACACCAAATGAGAATTCCTTGGCAGAAGCATATTGTTTCCTGAACGCAATGGAAACGAAAGCTTCGGGAGTTCGTTAAGAGTGTAGGATAAGAACGCAAGACTTAAGTTTTGATCAGGGGGTAAATTGCCGATCTGTGAAGCTGTGAAGTGAAAAAAAAATATCATTTCAGTTTTCACACAGTTTTTTCATTTTATCACTTCACGAACCCACTCTAAGCGATTCCCGATCTCAAAATGAAAAGTAGTTCTCAAACTGTGTTCTAAAAGGTTCTAAAACGTTCTAAATGGTAAATTCTGACAGTTGTCTCTCATTTTCCAATTGGATTTTTCCGCGCTTGAGTTTTGCGGCCATTTTTCATAATTAAATTTTTCACCGACTAATACGGCAATGAAAAGAAATTTATCATAAATGAAAAAAAGTTGACAGGTTGAGGTTGGATTTTCACTAATAGAATCGAATTTTCGGTGAAGCTGTGATAAATGTTTTCACTTCACAGCTTCATAGATCGGGAATTGAACCCCAGGTTATGTGAAAACCTATATTCACACTTATTTTCGGTTGTAGCGACGACAGAAATCATGTCATAGCAAAAGCAAAGAAAATTCAACCTCAAATGTCATATGATAAATTTCTTTTCATTGCCGTGTTAAAAAAAAAACAATTGGTTCTTTTTTTTTCAATTCATATTCAAATTCATACTGGTGTACCGCAAGGTTCTTTTCTAGGTCCATTCCTTTATAATATATTCATTCACGACCTCCCATCTTTTAAAGGACCTTCAAAGAGTATTCAATATGCTGACGATACAATCATTTGTGCCCCTCACAAAAGACCCCATGAAGGACTTGAACTCACCTTGAGCAGGTAATTTCGTATTTTGATAAATGGGGAATTTCAATAAATTTTCAAAAATGTGAACTGATTTGCTTTAGAAATGCTTCCCCTAGAGGACATTACCTAGTAGTTAAAGAAAGTAAACAGCTTCAACTCTTTATCAACGGCAATCCAATTCCATTAAAAAATCAAATAAAATATCTAGGAATAAATCTTCATCATAGACGAAGAATGAATCCCCACGCAAGAATTTCACTCAATAAAAGTAAAGTAGCAGCCGGTCTACTTAAATTTCTTTTTAGATCTAAATTTATTAATAAAAATACAAAACTTTTATTGCATAAGACTCTTATTCGTCCCATACTTTCTTACGGTTTTATTTCTTGGTTCAAAATTTCTCCCACAAAGATAATATAAAAGAGGTTGAATTTTCGATTCTTTATATAAAATTGAGTTTTTAACCCTCCTTTACAAACTGGGGTCCATTTGGACCCCCAGAGCATGTTTGAACACTCATAACTTTTTTGTTTTTCATTTTTTTTAAATGGGATTTTTACTCAGAGAATAAAACTCAATTTTTTATTCATTTCTTAAGTCAAAACGATTATCAGATGTTTACAGATTTTTCTGCGATTTTTTTGTGAAAAGAACCCGTCCACCCGAACTGGGGTCCATTTGGACCCCACTACTGAAATTCTATGAAAAATCATATTTTTTCTAAAAATTAATTATTTTATTTCAAAAGCAGCATAGTTTATGTTTAGTTTGAAGTTGTTGGCAGTTCCGCCAGACATTTAACACATAAGGTTCTAGTGTGGCAAGGGCAATAACATCTGCCACATCCATCGCAGGTGGTTCTGCTTTTCTTGTCGTCTGCTATTGGACAAATGTGACATCTGCTTCTTTTACAAGAGAGCCTTTCGTGGACTGATGGTAATTTTTCCTGGACTCTCCCCAAAATACAGAGAGCATCCAATGCACATTTTCCAATGCCAGATTGTGTTGCAGGTTGTGAACGGTTATTCAATTCTGACTCAACCAGTTCCTCCGCTAGTTCGATGAGTTTATCACTTCTAAACAAATATTTGTTTCTTCTAGGCGGATTGAAGTGCCGGAAAATGATGACAATACTAGGGCTGCTACGTCCAGTAAGTTGTAGAAAACAACCATCGGCCAGCGATTTGTTTGACGTGTACATGAATATATTGAGACCATTTGGTGGAATACTTTGACTCCACCTTTGCGGTTATAATCAAGTGTCATTGCAGGTTTACTTTGATGACCGGAAGTGGCTTTCTCGCAGTTATGTTGTGTTGATAGCAATACCACTTGTTTGTTTGGCCTCGGAACATAACTCACCAACGCCATTTTTCCAGAAAATCCATCTTTGGACTGGACGATACTGCTTTTTGTAATTGACCTTTACAGGCTCATTCTGGCCATCAAGAACCTCCTTCGCTACAAAAGGTTGAGGCAAATCTCTTTTGTATTTCCGAATCGTGCCAAGAATAGTGATCCTCTTATCCAATAACTTCAATGCCAAATCCACCGACGCGACGTAAAGAAATTATCAATAGTGAGGTTGCGTTCAGAATTGAAATATGATGGCATCAACGACATCAGCACATCATATCCACGACCAAGTCCTGTACTTTAGTTAGAGCTACCAGTGCAGATAGAAAACTTCAGTGTATAGCCCGTTGAGCTTTCATTCAGCCACCTAAACTTCAAGCCATATATGGCAGGATTGCTTGGCATGTATTGGGGAAATTCAATCCTTTTTAGGTCATAAAATTGTTAGATGACCTGAACAAACTGAAATAATGACTTTTTTTTATAGGCATACCTGTCAAGAACATTGACATAGGTACATGAATATTACAATCAGTAATTACGTAAAACAGACATATCGAAAGGGATAAGCGGGAATCCCAGATTTGCGAAGTTAGGCAATTTCCATCGTTTTTGAAATTGAAAAATTTTATTGATGACCTCCTACATACCTGCATAATGACATCTCTACTTAAATTTCTTTATTACTGCTATATGAAATACTTAGAAACAATTCATACAATAGCCAGAAGAAATACAACTGAAAATTATAAGTCAGAAATCCAAAAAAAATCGAAGAAAAAATCGTGGGGTCCATTTGGACCCCAATTCGGCTGGACACGACTTTTGCCGGTTCGTAAAGGAGGGTTAAACAATTTTCCTTCTATATTTGCGAAGACAATTTCTTAAAATATATCAGTAGTAGGTAAGTAGCTAAGGAATTTCAAATTTTCGAGAGATATATTTTAAGAAATTGTCTTCGCAAATATTGAAGGCCTAATGGAAAATGGTTTAAAAACTCAATTTTATATAAAGAATCCAAAATTCAACCTCTTTTATATTATCTTTCTGACCTGTCAGTTAAAAGAATACAAAAATTTAGTTATAATGAAAACCCTCTAATAAAAAATATGTATTTTGAAAATATAAATTTTATGTTAGAAGAAAGATATTATGTGTCCCCAATTAGCCTAGCTAACGACTTCTCCAGACAATGCCTCCAACTAAACAACAACGAATATCTTTCTGGCTTCTTCACGAGGAGCAATCCCGTCACTTATAGAGGATAACGTTTTTCTAACTATTCATCTTGAATTAATTTAAACATTATTTTATTACATTAAAATGTGTAGTGTGTTATTTTCGTTCATTCCTAGATTCGAAATTGTGCTAATGTCATTTCACTTGAATTGACTTAAGCACCTTTTTAGTTCTAAGTTATTATTATTATTATTTTAGTCGTAAGTTGTAAATAAGATCTTTCTATCATTAATTTTAAGGAAACCTTCACAAACTGTAAAATCTGTAAGTGCCCTTGAGCAGCACTTAAAAAACTTTTTCTTTTTCTCATTTGATATATTAATTTGTTTTAAGTATTAATTTAAATAATTATTCTTTAAATCAAAACCATTATGTTAAAGCTAGACCAATTCAAAGTCAGCTACTTCATAAAAACACTGTATATTTTACTCACATAAAATTGTAATTATTAAAAAAAGTCTCAGTAAAAACTCAATTATCAATTATAAATTCATTGCCGTGTGAGGGTGAAAAAATTCAATTATGAAAAATGGCAGAAAAATCCAAGTGCGGAAAAATCCTATTGGAAAATGAGATACAACTGTCAGAATTTGTCATTTAGAACGTTTTAGAACCTTTCAGAACACAGTTTGAGAACTACTTTACATTTTGAGATCGGGAATCGCCTAGAATGAGTTCATGAAGTGATAAAATTGAAAAAATGTGTGAAAACTGAAATAATATTTTTTTTCACTTCACAGCTTCACAGATCGGGAATTGACCCCCTGGTATATTTATACACACATACACACACATTCACTTACAAGCAACGCCTTATTAGATGAGTATTATAGTGATGCCACTTTGTTGTTTCGGTTGAACGTTTTCGTTTAAGGAATCTGTCTTGAAAGTTGGTTGTATGTACATTACAATGCATTAGAGCTATTAACATAATTAAATTGAATGTCTGTAGATTTTAATATCGTAGATGAACAAATGAATAAATAAAGAAATATACGACAGACGTCAGACGACAGCCGGCAGAACGAAGACGATAGACAAAACCCGACAGATGATGATTGAAGAACAAGCTTTCTGGATACGTATTTATGTTCATTTGCGATATTGAGACACCAAATTTTCTTTTTACTTTCAATATGTATGTGTTCTAGAAAAATTTAATTTAATTTTACTATTTAATTTTTTGACTTACTCGTTCGTATTTATGTATTTGAAAAATGTGAATTAAACTGTAAATATGTTTTATTTCGAAATAAAGTGAATTTTTTATTACACCGTGAGTGTATTGTTCCTAAGTTATCATAATGTAAACTATTTTTGCCAATTGAAGAAATGTAAATCATGTCCAATTTAGTTGCAGATTGAGAAAGGCAGATGATGTGCAGTCCCTTTTCAGTTGTTGTAGGAAGGATCTTCTTTCCATAAAGGGGTCCTACCTCAATTTTTTTTTTAAATGTAAACAATCTTGAAAGATTACAAATAGTTGTTGTTAGGGATATCGGTGATAAGATATATCTTAACTATGCCACAGTAAAACAAAAAGCCAAATAAAATTTTTTGATATCACGCTTCGTTTTCGAGATATCGAAAAGCATAGCTTTGCTTTATATTTGTATTTCTTTCGACTTCAGTTATCGGAATCTCGAAAACGTAGTGAAAGGATGAAACATGGAAAAATTTTATTCAAAACTTTTTATTTTAGCCTAATTGAATTTTTTATTTTGATGAGTTTTGTAGTTTAGTAGGGTTCAGGCAAATTTTTTTTTTTCGATTTCAAGTACATATCGATATCTCGAAAAGGAAACGTTTAAATAATTTTCGTTTTACTTTGACATAATTAGGCTTGATTCATTGTCAGATTGGGGAGCAATGGTCTTCATCCTATCCCCATTTATATATTTTTTTTTTAATTAACGCGCACATCAAGGGGCTATAAATACTAGTGCTCTTAATTTTACCCGGGTAATACCGATTATAACAATTACAAGGGTACCCGGGTACCTGGGTAGCGCGGGTATTACCCAAGTTGACGGGTACCCGGGTAACGCGGGTAACGCGTCGGGTACCCGGTTACCCGACAAAATAAGCTATACCTGACAGTGTAATGTTATGGCTAGCGGAGAGTGAAAATTCTCTAATGCGCTTTGAAATATCTATCGGGTATCGACATCAAATGATTTATATATTAGCAGGTATGAGTTTTTTAAAAACATTAATCTAGGAAACTAATAAAGGGTGTTTTGATACATGAGCACAGCAGACTCAAATTTTAATTGATATTTTTATTTTTATATTAAGATTCAATTGTTAAATTTTATTTCAGTTTTTCGAACTAATCACAACAACACCACATGCAACGAAGATTGTTGTTATACCCAGAGTTTATTTATTTATTATCTACGATTAACATCAACGCTAACACTTTAAGCTATTTCACGGTTCCCAATCCTATCATCTGATTCCCTTGTTTTTATGTGTTTTTACTCCTCATCCATATTATTTTTACGCTATAAGCGGGTACCCGGTACTTTGGTACCCGGGTAATAACCGATATTGCGGGTACCCGGGTACCCGGGTGGGTACCCGGGTATGCGGGTATTAAGAGCACTAATAAATACCCTTCTAAAGTTTTCAATCACATTTTGGTAAATAAGGAAAAGGAAAAACCGATGTATACGTTGCTTTTGAATTTTTGTGAATCGTAATGTATAGGAAAAACAAAGTCTGGTAAAGCACTCCACATACAAGTAGTGCGACTAAAATGTGAATCTCTGTACTTTACTGTACGTTCGAAGTTGGGTACGAGGTATAACAGCAAATTGCGGATTGGCTCAATCAATCAATGTCATTACAGGACATTGCCTCAAAAGTAGACACGCCATAGGGCACGGCGTTCCTTCAAACGAATTCTGCAGAAGCTGCTTGGACGAGGAGGAGAGCAATCCCACACCTCCTCTGGTCATGTCCTGCTCTCTCCCTCAAATTAAAAATATGTTTAACTAGGAGACTACTTCGTCGCTGATCCAATCGATCTGGCAAACACAGATATCCTTCACCCCATCCCCAAGTACCGCTTTATTAAAAGTTCCAAATGGTTTTATTAATTGAGGTACTCCATCACACTTCATATGGTATCACAATGGACTTAATATTGATTTAAGTTTTTCAGTTGTTATCCTAACATCCATCCTAATTTAACCTGGATTGTATATTAAAAAATGATCAAACACAAGAAAGTAGTAAAGACCGAGATTAAGTAGCAATCGGACTGGTCCTTCGAACATCATTTCACAAAGCTAAATACAGAGTAGGTTTTAAATGGAAGTCTCTTTCTATGTGAGAGAAAATGTACTCGTAGTTCACTTTAGCTCACATATTTCTCCATAAAAAAATCAAAGTTCGTTCACGGATCACGGGGGACAATAATAAAACTCGGATCCCTTATCATTTGCTGATGAATAGTGAATGTATGCGAACATTGCTTAGTCGCCTGGTTTAAAAATTGAAAATGTCATCTAGGCAGAAGTATACAAAACTCAGGAAAGAATATGCACTATAAATTATTTGTAATCATCAGCTTATGAAACAGTCACAGACATTGATTAACATTTCCGGGCAAGGGACCGTCATCCAGCATGACGTTCTGAAAACAGATCTTCTCGCCAGTCCGAGTCCATCGGAGGGGTGCTATCGGTTGTACACCAACCATATAAAGATAAAACATTACAATGGAATAAACATTTGGAGTTTCAACAAATCAGGTTGTAATGCACTGTTTTTGTCAGAAGGAGACTTCCAGCTAATTGTGTACTTCATTTTTGTTCTTGTTAGTATTGCAAAATTTAGCTTAAATATAGTTTTAACAATTCCCGATAAAACACGTCATCTATCTATGGCCATTACGTAACCAGCACTCACAGCCGTGTAATCAACACATTTCTAAAAGCGAATTTTTCCGAGCCAAGCAATTTGCTTCTTAATTAAAATTGTAAAAGCAATTTGCAGAATGTTAATTTTTTTCTAAAATTATTATTTTTCAAATGTGAGTAACTTTTTCGCTTATTTTATTTAGGCTTCAATAAGACAAGTGAACCTTGCCTTTGCATTCTAAAAATAAAAGAACATTTATCAAAACCAGCTAAGATTTGAGTTTAATTTAAGTTTTAAGCTTTTCGTTTTCACAGACTCCAATTACTTTCGGTTCTAGCAAAAGTTTGTCATTCTGACAAATTCTCAAAGACAGCAACATCGATACGGCGCACGGAATAAGAGAAAAATGTCTCAAAGGTGAGGTATCTTTGCTTTTCATGACTTTTTGCCACTGTCTCTGAAAATTTGTACTTGGTAGTCGGGTTGCTATAATCTTTCACAAAACGCTATGGGAACGGAAAAGAAACATAACTAAAACAGCGTCAAAAGCACTGGCAACGTATGGCAAGGTTCTTTAGAAAACTTTTTAAAATTCTCTTCTTCAAGAGAAACGCAATTCATGATAAACACAACACTTTTCAAGGATGTCATATTCTAATCCAACTTTAAATTGAAATACTCTTGATGAGTTATTAGGAATTTTGCTATTCAAAAAAAGCAACGATTTGTTGATGTGTGGCTTATCTCAATTCCTTGCTTGTCTCGTTAACTCCATTGGATTCTAGGAAACTAAGGATTTTCAATCGCATTTTCAAAGTTTCCAAGAAATTTGATTTACATCCAATTTGCAAAAAAAAGGAATATGCTTACAAACGTTGCATCATTTTGTATACGAAAGAATGCTCTCGATGAGCAATTGAGTCTTGAGAAATTGGATTTCAGCTTAGTTATTTGCAGTGGAAAAGTTATGACATAAATGTCTAAAAAAATTACTTTCCTCTTGCATTTACATATGAATTGAAATAACAGTTTGTCAGATATACGATTAGGGAGTTATTGTTCTTGCAAAGATGTTAAAAATCGTTGCAAGAGCTATTTGAAGAAAAGACAAGTAGTCGAGTAGCAAACGAGTAAGGAACTAAAGTCTGTTTGTCAAATTGTCATTCCTTTGCAGCTTGGTTGGACTCCTAAAGCTTTACTGAACTGGCTCTTACAACCTACTAATTAACCAAATGTGGTCAAAGTTCATTTCGCATGTCCTTAGCAGCCAAAGCATGACTGTTAAAAACAAAGGATCGGAAAGAGGTTTAACATGGATGAAAAGGGCAAGTACCACAATAATCAGAGTTAACCTTAGCCCAAATGATCGGATGGGTGATTGTAGGACCAATCGAGAAATCATAGTAGACGGAGACTTTAACGCAAGAGGGCATGAATGGGGAGTGCCAACGATGGATTCTCGAGGAAGGCATATGCTTGAGGGGTGACGCGACGTGGCCATAGAGTAGTTAATGTAGAGAACACTTTAATTTTTGGAAGGGCATGCCAAAAGAGGTGGTACCCGCGGTGTGATGGATAGCATGTCAGCCTGTTAATCCAGTGGTTCGAGTTCGAATCCCAACAGAGGCAAAAATGTTTTTTCCACGGGTATCGCCTTTCGCGAGGAATTGGCAAGTCCTCCGTTAGTATTCATTGCCATGAAAAGCGCTATCTCGATTAGCCGTTCGGAACCGGCAGAAAATTGTAGGTCCCCTCCATTTCCTCACAAGGCATGGTTGTGAGAAATGCGCTAGGCCCAAGGGCTCCTCGCTCTGTTGTGCCACCCTATTTATTTTTTATATGCCAAAAGAGGCACCAAGATAAAAAAGAGAAGAGTAGTAGTAGTAGTAGTAGTAGTAAAATTCATTTTATTGTGTAGTGTATGTTACAGTGATTATAATTTTCTATGAACTTAAATAGCTATGGCATTGCCGTCAGCTCGGTTAGCAAATTAATGAGAATTTTCTTAACAGAAAGTAAAATAATTAAACAAATTCAGTTATAAGTAACATCCTATATCTATATATGGTTTTCAAAAAAATATAGAGCGTCTTCCAGTCAGTATCATTAAATATGGTGATTGTTTCTTGCAGCGTCATAGTTTTCTTATTGAAATATGAATTTCGATAAGGAGCAAATATTGGACATATACTTATGAAATGGAAACAGTCTTCTTTGGCTTTTAAATTGCATAATTTGCAGAACTGGTTGAAACTGCCGTTGTAAGGATTTCCGTTGAGGCCAAGAACTTCGCATCTTGTTTTGAATATCAAAGAAATTTCTTTGTAGCATAGCGAATCATTGAAGTAGTTTCTTTCCTCCAGATTAAGTCTCAGCTGTGAGTAGAGAATTCTACTCTCCGAATTTCGTGCTTCCTCCATGAATGTACTATGAACGGAGTTTTCATGTACTTGAATTACCTTGTACAGCTGCTCCTTCAAATGGTTCAAATTTAGGGGATTGAACGTAACCTCTTCACCACATATGTTCCCTAATTGCTTCCACTTTGCCACCCACCAATCTTCATTTCTCAATTCATACAGTGCCATTTGTTTTGTCAGACGGACATCTGGGTAGGACAATACCTTAATGATATAATCGGCATGTAATTTTAGTGTGCTGGTGTAAAGTTTAGGGAGTCCGGTTTCAAGATATAAGGCATAGTTTGGTGGTTGCAAAGGGAGATAAAAGAGTTTCTTTAAAAAACTTCTGTGAAGCTTTTCTATTACCTCATATTCGTTACTACCCCATACTTGGGCAGCATAGCATAGGTAGAGAACTTTTAACAACTGCATCAAATATTTTATATTTCGCCGACAGAAGTATGCGTTGAATTGAAAATATGTTTCTCGATGTCATATTTAATAGGCTTTGGGAAGATTTGGCTTTGATTGAAACGTGATTGTTGAAGTCCATGGTTTTATTTAAATTAACTCCCAAGTACTTGTATTCGTCCGTTATTTTTAAACGATTTTCATTGAAGTGCCAATTGTACATATTGCGATTCTGGGTTCCGATTCTTGAGAAGACCATAACCTTTGATTTGTCAGCATTAATTTCAAGGCCCCATTTGCTACAGTAGTCTGATAAGCGGTTTATCATCAGTTGTAGGTTCTCTGGTGACTCAGACAGTATCACTAATTCAATGGCAATTCGGAGTCCTCCAGTCAGGTGAACTTCTACATCATTAATAAAAAGTGCAAAAAGTAGAGCACTTAAAAGACACCCTTGCTTAACTCCAGTGTCGGTTTCAAACCAGTCTGAATATGTTGATCCATCCCAAACAGCTGCTCGTGAACCTGCATACATTTCATTGACTATACTGATGAACTTCGTAGACAGACCCAGTTGTGAAAGTTTATAGAAAAGGGCATTTCGATTCACAAGATCGAAGGCAGATTTAAAATCTACGAAAAAAACATATACCTTCTTCCTCCTAGCTTGGTATGCTTTGACTATAGAGGTAAGAGTAAATATATGGTCCACTGTCGAGAAATTTTTCGGGAAACCAGCTTGGAATTTTGAGAGGATGTTGTTGGACTCTACCCACGCTTCTAGTCTATCAACATGAACACCTGAAATCTAAATCTAAATCTAAAGATTTCGACATGGTGAATCATGTATTGCTTTGTGAAAAACTGTCCCAGCTATTCAAATTTTCCTCTTCCGCAATAAAGCTTTTGTTTTCTTATTTAACCAATCGAATGCAAGCTGTTTATTTGAACAATACTTTATCAGACTTTCTTCCTGTCATGAGTGGCGTTCCACAAGGTTCTATACTTGGTCCGCTGCTTTTCTCAATGTATGTTAATGAACTTCCTGCTGTTGTACGACAATGTTCTATTCGTATGTACGCAGACGATACTCAGCTATACTTTAGTAGCTCCCTTGGGATGATCGACAACTTGTATAAATGAAGATTTAAAACTTATTGACTGTTGCTCTAATGATAATGGACTACTGTTGAATCCAATGAAATCTAAATGTCTAATTATTTCCTTGAGCAAAATTGACGTTTCTTACTTCCCTCAACTACTTCTTAAGGAGAGTCCAATCGATTACGTCGATTCTGCTAAGAATTTAGGTGTAGTGTTTAATCGTAATCTTACCTGGGATCTACATGTAAAACACACTGTTGCAAAAGGCTATGGTGTTCTGCGAACGCTCTGGCCTTCACAGCACATAGTTCCTTTTAAAACAAGAGTGCTTCTTGTAAAAACATTGTTTTTACCTGTGCTAACTTATTGTTGTGAAATTTTCTGCAATGTAGACTTTGAAAGCAAAAGGAGACTAAATGTCGTATTTAATTCTAGCATACGTTACGTTTACGGGCTAAGGCGTTATGATAGAGTTTCACAATATGTATTTGAATTCCTTGGTATGACGTTCGACAACTTCATCAAATTTCGCTCAATAACCTTTATTTCCGGTATACTTTTTTCCCGCCAGCCTGAGGACCTTTATAATGAAATTAATTTTTTAAATTCAAATCGATCGCATCATCTTTTGATTCCGCGTTTTTGCTGTTTGACTTCCGAACGCCAGTTTTTCGTCAATGTTATAAGAATTTGGAACTCACTGCCCAGAGAAATTAGGGTCTTAAATTGCATTACGGAGATACGAAAAGAGATCGAAAAATATTATAAGAAAAATATTATAAGAACTAACTAGTTTCATCACATGTAAATATGCACTAAAATTGTTTTGTATATTTCTTCAATTTCATTCAAAAACATGTTTTATTAATCAAATTCTCCTAATTTTTTTTTTCCCTTTTGTACAAATTACAATATTTCTTTAAAACTTTATAACCTAATGTTAATAGCTATTGTACTTTTTAGGAGCTGCACTATAAATAAGATATTTTTTTGTCTTACAGTGTAAGCTTATCATAAATAAAATAAATACTAAAAAAAATACTTTGTTCCATTGCTTTGGCAGACTATCATCTTTTGTTAGGTTGGAGATGACGATCGTGAGCTATCTAGACCCAATATCCCCAATCTTTTTCCAAAGCTAATATGGTTTCTCGTCGTGCGCAGTAGTTTTGCCTTTAGTGAGTTCTTCTTCTCTTTCGACTGCGATGTCGGGCATTTCCGTTTAGTTAGATTCAGTTTCTGGAAAGTGCTCTCGAGAAAACTGTTCGTATTGAAGGAAGTCACAATACTGTCACTACCTCTGCAGAATTTTGACATCACAAGAAGATGCCCTTGAGCATCATTATTGAACTTCGGTGAACGAATCTACTGAGCACTTTTCCCTCTTTGTGAGGATATTTTGAAGATTATTGTTCCCTTATTCAAGTTGTTTTTTAGTTTTTCTTCAATAGCTTGGTTAACATCAGCAGCCGGGCAGAAACCTCTCCCAGCTCCCCATAGATTCACTCAGTTCCCTTGGTTGGAGTTGGACGCACTTCTTGCAGGGAATATGGATTCCCTTACGAGGTTTTTTCGTCCTTATAACTTGATTAGCACTTCGACCGCTTTTGTCTAACTTATGACAATTTTAGCTTCCTCATTCTACTTCCATACTTCTTTTTACGTTTGTGCTTACCAGACTTATTGAGGTTCCATCCATTTGCGCTGTGTTGCAGTGAAGGGATGACCAAAGTCTTATAAACGGTTTCCTTGGTTTTTCTAGAGAGGGTTTTATTTTTTTATCGATGTCTTCTTAACCCAAATTAGCAACGATTGGCAATAGTACCTATTTCTCCGTTTGTTATCTGAAGTTATTTTCTTTTCGTCAGTTGTAACGTTTTGTCCAATCCGTCGATGTTCTTTGTCCATGTTTAATAACATCACATAGTTCGTTTTGCCCTCATTGACCTTAAACCCACTTTTACCGCTTCTGTTTCAATTCCCGCAAAAGCACCTTATGTCACATCACTCCCATGGCTACATTTTTTGACACCAACGATCTCGGTGAGTTCTGATTTGACCTTGACAGAGTCCCTTCAAAGGAGCCCTGCAGAGTCGTACGAATTTTGCAGCAATGCCAAAAACAAAGTAAAAGACAAAATCAAAAACAGGAAACTAGATAATTTCTTCTTTTTTATTTTGTGTGGCATAAGAAGAAATTGCCATTCAAGAATTGCCCTAGTTTCGTCTTTTGTAGAGAACTAGCTAGAGATTTCACTTTAAGGTTGAGTTCGAAATGAAGCACGTACATATTTCGGTGCAGTAATAATTGGCGCACTAAAAACTATTTCATTCTCAGTTAATACCATGAAAGGGAATCGTTAACTAACTGATTTTAGTGCAAACTACAATACAGTGAATAGGAGTACGAAAATCTAAAGAAATAAAATGAAAAAATCTTTTAATGACTTCACTCCACAGTAAAGAAAACTCGGTTTGTGTTTCAAAGTTCCGGAACACAATTCACAAACCATTTCGAGATACAAAACCATTAAAACTTTAACATTATTTCCTTTTGAGATACAAAATCATGAAAAAGTTTTTCTATACATTTTCTGTCGGTAGTGTGTGTGTCCTTTGCAACGCAAACCTTTGCACATGCAATCTGATTACAGCCACAAAGTTGGAAGACAGAACAATCAGTTTTTAATGAATGATATGTGAGTTCATAGCGTTGCCGTTGGTGTGGTAAAGTACTTCGTTTTATAAAATTCAGTTAGGTGTGTTTGTATACCTATGTTTTGATTACCACAGTTTTCTTTGATAGGTAGTATGATAATTTCAAAGTAAAACTTCAAATAAACTTACCTTTGAACAGCTAAGACAACCGTAAGCCAAATGGAAGCCGTGTGGAACAATGCTGGTATAACCTGAAAATAAACCAAATTCAAAAGTCAGTTAAAAATACAAAATCAGATTAAAAGTTGTGCGATGTATGTAAATAGAAGGGATTCATCATTCCATATTGTATTTGAATTTGTCTCTTGGCAATTTGTGCTGGTTCAATTATTGGGCACACATTGTATGGTCCAATGACTGCTAAACTTATTCAATGGTTTTTTTTTATCAATTGAAATTGAATGAAGAGTAAATATTTGCGTTAATCAAACATGAGAATTGAAAAAAATGTGGTTGATAGAGCTGACATGTGGATAAATGAAATCGTTTTTCTATTTTCGTTTAATATTTAATTAGATACTAGCTGAGTCGACCAAACGAATTTGGCCATGTGTGAACTAGAAATTGCCAATGCCTTTTCCAATCGAGTTTCCCTTCAATTTATCCTTGAATTCTATGCCGCCAGCATTAAGCATTGAAGACCAGTGGCAGCAATGCCAACAAGCCATCAGAACCGCTGCTCTGAGGTTCTGGGTTTCACTCGGCCCCCAAAATGAAACCCATGGTTCGATGAAGAATGCAGCTGGAGACCAGTTGGAAAGGAGCATGCACCAGCTGAACTGCATAATATGGTCGGAAGAAAACATGCCCGATGAATGTAACCTCAGTATCGTATGCCCGGGTTTATTTCAAGATTTGACGTAATGTGAAAATTAACAGTAAAATGAAAAAAAAAAAAAAAAACAGCAGACAAGATCTTATATGCGACGTTAAGGAGGTAAGCCTCCTTAACGTCGCATATAAGATCTTGTCTGCTGTTTTTTGATAGGTCTTTATCAATGTGGTTTTAGACCAGAAAAGTCCACAATAGACCAAATTTTCACATTACGTCAAATCTTGAAATAAACCCGAGAGTATAATATCGATATACACCATTTTTTTTATCGATTTCAAGGTCGCGTATCTTTTAATTCAATGCCGCATTTACAGAGACGAGCTGTACAGGGCCATGTCTGGTATCAACATCTCTGCAAAGATCGTACGACTACGCAGGATGACATGGGAGAATTCACGCTGCTCTGTCAAGGTCGGTAGAGAACTCACCGAGATATTTGATGTCGAAAAGGCTTTAGGCAAGGGGACAAACTGTCATGCGATTTCTTCAACATCATACTTGAAAAGATCGTACAAACGTCAACACCAGAGGAACAATTTCTCAAAAGTCTGTGCAAATACTCGCCTACGCAGACGATATTGATGTAATGGGAAGAAAAAAGCACGATGTCGTAGGTGCTTTTGCGAGTATTGAAACAGAAGCGGCAAAAATGGGTTTGATGGTTAATGAGGGCAAAACGAAGTATATGTTGTCATCAAATAAGGAAACTGAACATCGACGAATTGGACAAAACGTCGCAAAAGACGTACTACTTCGAGGTAGTACAGGACTTCGTCTATACCTAGGATTCGCTGTAGACACGGACAACAACATGAGTGCGGAGATCAAACGGAGAATAACTCTTGCCAACCGTTGCTTCTTTGGGTTAAGAAGGCAATTGAGAAACAAAACCCTCTCTCGAAAAACCAAGGTGACCTTGTATAAGACCTTGATCATCCCAGTCCTGCTTTACGGCGCGGAAGCATGGACTTTATCGAAAGCAGATGAGGAAACCCTTGGACGCTTCGAAAGAAAAATTCTCCGAATGATCTTTGGTCCCGTATGCGAAAACAATGTGTGGAGAAGAAGATACAACAACGAGCTGTATGAGCTGTACCGCGGAATGGGCATTGTCAGAAGGGTACGTATCGCGAGGCTACGATGGTTGGGCTATGTAGAGCGGATGGAGCCAAACGCTCCGGCTCGACGGGTTTTCGAAAGCACATTGCAAGGAAATCGTGGAAGGGGAAGATCTCGTCTTAAGTGGTGCAATCAAGTGGAAGAAGACCTCAACCGACTTAGAGTGCAAAACTGGAGAGCTCGCCCGAAATGAGGTCGTCATAGAAGGATGTTGGTTGCGGTGCGGCCCAGGTTCACCCCGAACTGTAATGCCCACCTATGTAAGTAAGTAAGTGAGCCCGAAACGTTCAAAGATCTTATTGAATCTAAGTCGTCTGCATATAAGTTATACTATAGGTGTCCTTACAGGATTTTTTTTTTTTCTGTTGGAGGTTTTTAAAATACTAGCTGGAGCACTCAGACCTAAATACCGGTCCATGGTTCTACCAGTTAGCAAACTTCTATTTGTTATAGCTTTCCAGATGTTCGGAGAAAAGCCAAAAGACGCTGCCATGATAAGGAGCCTAAGTTACCAGCTCTCACCATGTCTGCGCCGAGTATCTATAACCTCATGCGAGAAAAAGCAGGAAATTCACAGAGGAAGTGCTCTGCGGTGTCCTCATCTTCTCCACAAGATTCACAGAGTGTGGTTTCACTTAAGCCTAAAACGTTTAAACGTTTGGCAAAAAACAAGTGCCCGCTGGCAACGCCAATAAGCTTTCTACAGTCTTTTCTGCTACGACCTAGCAAAAATGTTGCAGTCTTCTAACTAACGTAGGGGAGCATACGTTTGGTTTGTCTGCATTCAATGGAGGCATGCCATCTACGGTTGTGCTCTTCACAGATCCAATCGTTGATTGAAGCCCTCACTGAGGATGCTGGCAGACCAAGCGACCGTTCAGGTCCTGAGAAAGCTGTCTGAGAGTCCATACATGATAATAATAGATAATATGGAACAAGTTATTGTTGATTTGTAAGCACAGTTGGTTAGTTTCAATTTTTGGAATTCAGGTGAATGATAAAAAATATTAACTTCATTTGAATACAAATAAAAAACATAATTTCTGTTTTTGAACTGATAACCAGTTTATAGCTGGCAAACCATATTCTTAGCAAACCAAGATCCCAGTTTATGTCTGATACAAGCTTTAAAAAGCTACTTGAACCATAAGCACATCCAATATCGTCAGCAAAAGCTTTCAGTGTGCCTTTGAAATTTTCATTGAAGATAGAGTTGATGTAAATCAGAAAAAGCATTGGCCCTAGAGCAGATCCTTGTGGAACACCTATGTGCATATATTTTTTGTTGCTTCTGATTCGATCTATTTTAACTCTTTGAGTCCTATTTTTGATTTAGGATTGAAACCAACCAATCATGAAACTCCGAAAATCCGTAAATATGATGGTGTTATACTATCTCCAGATTTAAAACTGGAATTTGATTTGCTCTCTTTACAAAATATAACAAGTTTCATAAAAAAAGTTGACATACAATCACCTTAAATTTGAAACTCCAGTCAAACTCAATCCGAAATTCAAAGTTATCGCATGTACCTACAGAAAACCGGTTCTTTCCGGGAGTGATAAAGAGGGAATGAATTGTTTCTGAACTTATCGCAAAAGATACAGAACATGGGTACTGGTGCGAATAATTTAACTTTTTTTTCACACGTTAAATAAAGGAGTACCCTTCCTTCCTTATTGCGTGTCAATGAAAATATAATTTAAAGAATCGACCTTTTGCTTTCTCGCAATTTTTCATTTGCTGTAAATTGTTGATGCTACAAGTTTAATTGTTTCCGAGAGTCTCTTAAAAGTTTGAAGTCCCAATAAGTTAAAAAGCAATACAATCACACCATTGTTCTATTTTGTGTAGCTTTTCGTATCAAAAATCAATTAAACAAGTCAATTTATTAGAACACTTAAGTATCTGATAAAAACTTATTCGACAGTGAGCTGCCCTTGAAACTTGATTCCTTTGATAAAAAATTCTCTACAAATCACAGAAGCAAAGGGAAAATGGACCTTTTTTTATTTTTCCCCATTCTCATAACATAACTTTTGTAAACAAAAAATAAGACAAGCAATAAACACTGGCCTGAGAAAACCCAGAACCCAGTCGTCCGTTCTTATTGTTGAAACTTTTCAATTAGTAATTTGCACCAAGGCTAGTTTTGTAAACATTTGAACAACATCTGAGATTAGCTTGGGGGTCAATTTAGTATCCAATGACTGAGCGCTTGAGATTAACTTAATATTGCGGACATCATTATATACAGTATCACCATATATCCTTAGTTGATCCCTAGGACATTGAGAATGTGTGTAAAATATAATCCAAAACAAGGAAAACAAATTGTTATAAAAGATATATACCAGACAAAGCAGACCCAATAGACAGGAAAAAAACACCCGCACTGAACAACATCAAAGTCCTTGAGAAAGGAACAATCATTTTATTATGATGTAAGCCGGCAGTCAGACTCTTCTTGTATGTATTTCTGTGACAAAGTTTTTATCGTCGCGTCGTTGGTTTGCAATACTCCTGGCAGCAAAATGGTTACTTTAACCATGAAAGATGATGGCTATTTTGCTGTCATCACAGGCTGCTTCTTAATCGTATAGACTGTAGAGACCAACGTCGTCGCGTCGAGTCGGTAGTAGCATTCAATTTAAACTTATTACGGTTGACGTTTGGTTTGGTTAAACCTCGCCAAAGGCAAAAAACTGCCAGCCGTTCATCATTTCGATTGTTGCTTAGTAGACAAAGAGTTTACCATTTAAAGACCCAGAACGGTGGTTGTTATAGTTTTGTTTTGATTGCGTTTTGGATATTTTTCGGCGCCATTTCCCACAAAAAGGTCTTTAATATGTGATTTGGTAATCAAAAATTATCTGCTAATTTATTATGACAAGCCATTTTTCAATATTATGATGTAAGAAGTCTGTTTGTTTAGGTCCAAAAGTGTATGTGTGTGTGTAGAAGTTTTAATTATCGAAGATCTAAGCGAAACCAAAGTCCAATTATCTCCATAAAATGCTGCCACTACTTGAGCCAGCTTGTAATCTCAGTCTAATTGGATGTCCCCTTAATGCTGCCGCAGCATTTCCAATATTGATGAAAGATTTATTACTTTTCATGATACAATGAATTTAAATCTTCACTTAATTTTAGGTGAAGCGATAGGACTTTATGTAGTTGGCTTGGCTTAATGGCTTAGTTATTCTCTAAACATAAAAATGTAAACGCAACCTTTCCACAATAAATAAAACGGAGAATTGTGCGTTAGGAACTGAAGGCAACGAGAGGATTGTCATTAATCAGAGATAAAGCAATCAGCAAAAGGATAAAGCTATCAGTATACATCCCTTTCCCTAACCTTTAATCGTAATCCCTTAAAAAAAGGCTGTTCTTTTTGTGGTACTTTCAGCAGCAGGTGACAATAAGAAAAATGAGAAAAAGAACCTTGAATGCCATCACGAGGAGTCCATTCAGTAATGCGAAAGGGAATCCGATTACATTTCTAGTTTATAGATTACGTTTGTTTGTAGTTCGCTTGTCAAGACGACGACGATGATGATGATGGGGTGGTGATGAAAGTGAATCAAGTTTACAGGTCATGGAGCTAGAATTGCATTTTAGACGAGATTTATGTAACCCTCACGTATATGTGTTCGCGGTGATTTCAACGAGGTTGTCTTTTTCTCCCCGGCACGATGGAAACAAATAATGAGTCGAATGAGTTTTCTTTCGCAATCTTTCTACCTCAATGGACGTGTTCTATTACATTTCTGCTTTATCAAACTTCAAAGGAAATTCTCGTCCAGACTTTAACATACTTTTGGAGGCGAATTCTTTTTCAATTTAGTTCACGGTGTCCTTTTTTGACACTTTATTTTTTTGTTTTGTTTTCTTTCTGTGTAGATTGATTGGCACTGCTGTTTGTTTGTATATATACCAACAATTTGAAGGTGAGGTAGATTAAAAATGGCTGAAGGAAGAAGGACTTTAATCAATCATTTTTCATTTCTCAGTTCAATCGCCTTTGCAATTCAGTGAGACGTTTACATTTCATCGAAAATGAAAATGAAAATGAAAATGAAGAAACATCGTTTAGAAGACCTAAAAGGCAGGTGTTTGTCGATTCCGTGATGACTTCACGAAGGAAAAGCATTCCTTCTTTGATAGACCAAAGGTCATCTTAAATCAAGAGCCTTCCTTGAATTTGCAATTTGGGTTTTAAGAGCTTTCTCCTCTTGAGTGAGTATTTTAAAATACCTACTTCACTTCTCCAAGGGTCCATTTTATTTTAATAAAGAAGTCGTAAAAACTGAAATTGCTATTTTTAACAATGAAAGCAGAGTGTTGTATTTTGCTCCCTTTACAGCAAATCATTTAGACTCTCATCTAAAATGGTTTTTCGTAGGGAATTTTAACTTTTACCCTACAGTTGTAGAGCTATACAAATGTGCATTGCGAAAAGCCAATTATTTTAGAATTGTGCTGTGTGCAATTACTTAGTTTTTGGATGTAAGTATCCGTTTCCTGTTATAGTTTGTTTGGGGAAATTGGAAGTGAATAGAAGCCACTTCACACTGTTGTAGTTTGCTCTACTTTGTTCTCACTCGAGTGCAGTTCTGATGGAAATTTCAATTTGAAATTATAATCCTAACTAATATTATAAATGTGAAAGTCACTCTGTCTGTCCGGCTTTCTATGTTACCATCTCCCGCCCAAACTACTGAACCGATTTAAATAAAATTTGATACAGAGATAGTCTAAGACTTGAGGAAGGACTTAGGCTATATATTTTATCCCTAAATTCCCGCGGGAACGGGAACGTATACGGGAATTTAGAAACTACAACACCGATTTCAAAAATGTTTCCACCGATAGAATGCTTCACTATCCCAGAGTAACATAAACTTTAATTCATCCACATATTCCTACGGGAACGGGAGTCCTACCAAGTATAATAGGTGTGAAAGAAGCTCTGTCTGTCTGTCGTTCTATGTTACCATCTCCCGCCCAAACTAATAAGCCGATTTAAATGAAATTTTGTACAAAGATTGTTCTGAACTTAAGGACGGACATAGGCTGTATTTCATTCGAATATTCCCACGGGAATCGGTCCTCACTATTATTATAAATGCAAAAGTAGCTAAGTCTGTTCACCTTTCTATGTTACCATCTCTCGCCCAAACTAATAAACCGATTTAAATGAAATTTAGTACAAAGATTGTTCAGAACCTGAGGAAGGACATAGGCTATATATTTTTCCCTATATTCCTACGGGAGCAGGAACGTATACGGGAACTTTGACACTACAGCACCGATTTCAAAAATTCTTCCACCGTTGGAATGCTCCATAATCCCGGATTAACATTAACTTCAACTCATCCACATATTCCCAAGAAAACGGTCACCATTTACCCCTACGGGAACGGGAGTCCTTACAGATATAATAAGTGCGAAAGTAGCTCTGTCTGTTCGCTTTTCTATGTTACCATCTCCCGCCCAAACTAATGACAAAGATAGTCTAGATCCTGTGAAAGGACATAGGCTATATATTTTATCCCTATATTCCCACGGGAATGGGAACGTATACGGGAACTTAGAAGCTACAGCACCGATTTCAAAAATTCCTCCACCGTAAGAATGCTACACTATCCCTGAGTAACATAAACTGTAAGTCATCCCCATTATTCCTACGGGAACGGTCACCATATTCCCACGGGAATAGGAGTTTTTATTAATATCATAAGTCTGAAATGAAATCTATCTGTCTATTTTTATTTGTTATCAGAAACCGCCCAAACTATTAAACCTTTTTACATATATGAATTTTGGTACAGAGATATAGTCTTGTGCCTGAAGATGGACATAGGCTATGTATGTTATCCCTGTATTCCCACAAGAATGCAAACGTTAACGGGAACCTAGAAACTGCTGAACTGATTTCTAGAAGTACTTCCCCGTTAGAACGCTACACTATCCCAAAGTAACATTAACTTTAATTTATCCCTATTATCCCATGGGAACGGAAGTACTTACTAACATTATAGATCCGAAATCAACTCCGTCTGTCTGTTTTGCTTTGTTACTATCTACCGCCCAAACTATTGAACCTATTTGTATGAATTTTGGTGCCGAGATAGTCTTGACTTGAGCCTGAAGAAGGACAGCGTCTGTATTTGTTTTCCCAATATTGCTACGGGAACGGCAACGTAAAAGGGAACCTTGAAGCTACTGGACCGATTTCAAAAGTTCTTTCATCGTGAGGTGATTTCTGTCAAATTGTCTATTACACAGTTGACCAGAGAAGAAATGTCTATCTTGATCTTCAAATAAATATTGGCAATCAGTAATGCCTGTGTGAAAAGTCGATTTCGGTCCCGACTAATGAGATAGTTAACCATATAAACTAATAAATTATGTTTGACGTATTGGGGGATGTTTTCGAATGTCTATCAGTAGACAATATTATGGACACAGAGAAAGTCACATCACACTCTGTAGAGTTTCTCAATGCCTTAGAATTATCAGGAGTGAATGCAAGTTGGTGTTCCAGTGCCAATAATGAGTAATCTAGAACTGTACACAGCTACAAATTACACATCTGGGATGCGGCTTTATATGATGACTGGAACAGCGAAATAAGAAAACTATTTATTCCCCGTATTTCTTTAGTTCCCACTGATTAGTCATTTTAGTTTAAAAGAGTGTATCAAACTCGCAAAAACTTTTTATTAGACAAAAGAAGGAAAAGGTAAGAACGTCGTGTGCAAAAATGTACTTAAATCAAATATAACAATAGTTTACTAAAACGCATGAATGTGTCTTATTTGCAAAATAAGTAGCCCAAAAAATTAAAAATGCTGCTGAAAGTCACTATTCCACGCGGACGAAGTCGCGGGCACAGCTAATAACTCATAATTTGAGAAGTAAAGTAAATTGTTGGAAGAAGTACTTTTAATACAATATTAACAATGGTCGGCCATGTTATTTGACTTTTGGGTTGAAGGGGTTAGTGTGAGTTCAAAATTAGTTTTCGTTTTTGTTCTTGTGAAAGTGCATCTCTTTGCATTGGAACATTTTTATTTGGTATTTTCAATCTTGCGAGATGAACTTTTTTTTAAAAGGCGGTGGGATCGTTGTTCTTCTTTTTGTCATGGTTCTTCCTGTTCTTCTTTTCCATGTTTTTGTTGTTCTTACAATTCTTTTCGTCCTGCTTTTCTCGTTCTTTTTCATATTTTTTCGTTGTTGTTCTTCTTCTTCTTTTTCGTCATCATCACCACCATCACCATTATCATCGTCATTATCAATCAACGAAACTACAGATACAAGTCATACCATACCGCTAGCGAAGCGAACACGCATACTGATGATGTCACAATATTTTTCACTCATGCCATAAAACTCACACAAACAGATAATGCAGATAATTTTGTAAGACACCCTCGAAAATATGAGAAGAGAGAATTCAAGCCAAAACACATAAGGGCGTCAGCGGCGCGTCGACCTCATTTGACAGATAAATCAAAAGTTCAACCACACGAAATCTGTAGTGTCTCACACAATCACGCATTGTCCTCAAACGCGTTTTTTGACAGTAAGCAAAGGTAACGAAGCGACCATCCTACAAAAAAAAAGTGCAGCTAGGTTGAACTTTTGCTCGCTTTCTGACATATCCCTCCTTTCCAGTTTAACTATAGGGAAGAAAGCAAATCATCGATTTTCGAAACAAATTGTGGATACGTCGGTATCGATGTTGAAGTTTGTTTCAGCTGAAATTTATGTAAATCTATCTATATACTAGCTGAGCCGCCCGGCGTTGCTCGGTTCTGTAGTTTTAAGGTTCCCGTTTCTGTTCTGTTATTAATTAAATTATTTTAAATTTTTGTTGTCAAAAATGATTAAAAAAAAACAAAAGTATTGTTTGAATTTAATTTTTTGTTCATTACAGTTAACAATATAGGAATTATTACTTAGATACCGACTGCAGCGCCATTTGCCTGGCAGATTTGTGAATCTAAACCATCCAGGGCGCCACTCAAACGCATACAGAAAAATTCTTTTAAATCGGTCAAGCCGTTTAGGAGGAGTTCAATTACATACACACGTACAGCAGAATTATATATATAAAGAAGATATAAAAATCAATTGCTGTTCGTTAGTCTGATTAAAAGTCGAGAACGGCTGAACGGATTTATCTTATCTTGGTCTTGAAATGTTCGTGGAGGTTTAGGGAAGCTTTAAAAGGTAAGTAATTATGAAAAACGGAATTGGAATATAGTTAAAGCAACAATTTCTTTATTCTTAACTGTAATGAATGAAAAAATTAATTCAAACAATACTTTTGTTTTTCATTTTAATCATTTTTGACAACAAAAAATTAAATTAATAAATAGCAAATAATAAGATTATTTGATTGTTTGTTTTTGAAAATTATTTGAAATTTTTGACTGGTAAGCAATTAATTTATTGCCCATGAGTACAATAGACTATATACTTCATCCTCAAATTCCCACAGGAATGGGAATGGAAACGTCAAATAGTCAATTTATCAAACTACGTATACATATGTATGTAGATTTCTGAAAGCAACCATAATATTTAAGATTTGACAACTAATCTTTGCATGGTAAAATTACCCAATATTTGTGAGTGAAGATTACAGCTACGCGCGTGAGAACTTTCTGTGCTTTTGTGAATCTTTGTGATAGTGACATTCCAGGTACCAAAAAATTTTTTGTTGATATTCTGTGATAGTGACAATTTACTACTAATTTACCAATTTACGATGCCTAGGAGAAGACGACCTGACTTAGGTCGTCACAGTCAATCTAATGTGCAAAGACTAACTAACGTGCTAACCGCACTGATGAACAGAGAGAGACCGATCAGAAAGTTGTCGTATTAGTCATGTCAGAACTGCGTTATTTAGTATAGTGACAATGAAGTCGATAGACTTAGAATGCAACGAGTTCGTGCACATCGAACACAACAGCAGCAAGCACGACATAATGAAATTGAACGAATCCGCAGACTCCTGTGCTCCTGTGATTCTTGAACGAGTTGCATTCCACTATGATCCGGCAATTGATTATTGTGTCGACAAATCGGTGACAATTGGGGAAATGATAGTAATTTGCAAATATTGTAAGGCGTTCAAATACAATAATGAATCAATTGGATTATGTTGTGCTGGAGGCATAGTCAAATTACTACAATTGGTCCCACCACCAGATCCTTTACGATCATTAGTTTCTGGGATTGGAAGTAACTCTAAGCACTTCTTGGCCAACATGCAGAAATATAACAGCTGTTTCCAGATGACCCTCTGGGTCGCATCTACACAGTACATCCAAATAACGACGAATGTTATTATTTGCGGTTGTTGTTGGTGAATGTCCGTGGTCCGACATCGTTTAAACAACTGAGAACAGTTAATGGACAGCAGAGTGGGACTTACCGTGAGGCATGTCAACTATTACATTTACTTGAGAACGATTCACACTGGGATGATACGCTCAAGGATTCCGGATTCATTACATTGTTTGCGATTATCATATCGACATGTTGAGATGGCATGTCTGAAGATATTTTGCTTCGTGTACGCCGTCAAACTTTGAATCCTACACTACAAATGACTGAAGAAATTTATAAAGAATAAATATATAATTGATCTTTATAGAAGATATTTGTCTGTTGATAGCAAATAAAATACTGTCGTGTTTGGGAATGACAGCACCCAATCGTCATATGCACGATTCATTAAACCACGAACTGCATAGGGAGCAACTATACGACATTGAAGTATTGGCCGAAACAGTTTGATCAAGTGTTCCACAATTAAATGAGCAACAAAGAATTGCGTACGACACTTTAATAGAAGCTGTGAGCAGTGGATCTGGTGGGATTTATTTCCTCGATGCTCACGGAGGAACCGGGAAAACATTCTTAATTTCGTTGCTATTGGCGAGGATCAGATCGCGAAAGGATATTGCTCTAGCGTTGGCCTCATTTGGAATAGCTGCGACTCTGCTTGAAGGCGGAAGAACTGCGCATTCTGCTTTAAAATTGCCACTAAACATGCAAATCACCGAAACACCTATTTGCAACATCGCCAAAAATAGCGCAATGGCCAAGATATTTCAAGTATGCAAATTGATTGTTTGGGATGAATGCACAATGGCCCATAAGAGGTCACTGGAGGCACTGGACAGAACGTTAAAAGATCTTCGTGACAACCAAAATATTTTTAGTGGGGCCATGATTCTGTTGTCAGGTGATTTTCGTCAGACTCTTCCAATAATTCCCCGATCAACTGTAGCTGATGAACTAAATGCATGCCTGAAATCATCGAATTTGTGGCTATACGTAAAGACACTCTAATTAACAACTAACATGCGAGTATTTTTGCAACATGATGAAACTGCAAATGTGTTTGCGAAGCAGTTGTTAGACATTGGAAATAATAAAGTTGCAGTGGACACCTCGACCGGATTCATCACATTACCCACAGATTTCTGTCACATCACACAATCAAAAGAGGAGCTTATTCAGCGTGTTTTCCCGGATATAGTGCAAAAGTTCAATAACCATAATTGGCTGAGTGAAGCAGTGAACGAGCAATATTTGCAGCGAACAATAAAGATGTCGAGGATCTCAATGCGACCATTCAGAATTTTCTTCCAGGACAGTTGGTTTCCTTCAAATCATTCGACACCGTTATGAACCAGGACGACATAGTCAACTATCCCACGGAATTTTTAAATTCACTGGAATCGCCTGGACTACCACCTCACAGTTTGCAGTTAAAATTAGGATCAGTTATCATCATGCTGCGTAACATTAATCAACCTCGACTGTGCAATGGAACAAGACTGGCTGTGAAAAAGCTGATGAATAACGTCATTGAAGCAACAGTCATGAAAGGAAAATATAAAGGAGAGGATGACTTGATCCCGCGATTACCGATGATTCCAACGGATTTACCATTCGATTTTAAACGGTTACAATTTCCAGAACGTCTGGCCTTTGCGATGATCATAAATAAATCACAAGGACAGTCGTTAGAAGTTTGCGGAATCAACTTGGAGTTTTCCTGTTTCGCACATGGACAATTATACGTCGCATGTTCGCGCGTCGGAAAACCGTCTAATATATAGTTTATGAGAGAGCTTTAAATTGACTAACAGACTGTATAATAACAGTGTGTGTCTGTCAATATCAAATTTAAACCTTATAAATAGCCACTATTTTAGGAGAACTCTGTTTTGTAAGTAAGCAACATGATGTGCCGAAAATAATAAAAATATTTCAATCTTCATTAAAAAATGCTTTTTTTTTTTTATTAAATACGGATTTGTTTTGTTTGTTTTGAAATTAATTAAGGCAAAAGTATAGGTCTTTTATTTATCAGAACAAAAAAAACACATTTTTGATACATTTTCTTAAGTGTATACTATTGACTCTGGCGTATACGTACTATTTCTTTTTTTCTTAATTTTATTCTGATAACAGATCGTAGCTACTTTCAATACATTTTGTATTTAAGAGTTCAATGAGAAAAATTTTATTTGCTGATTGTTGCTGAATTAATTTCGTCTGTGATTTTATCAATTCAAATTCATTGAACTTATCCCTCAGTGACATAAACTTATATTTCATTCACATATTTGCACGTGAACGGAAGATTCCCTCAGGAAAGGAGTTGGAAATGGAAACTAAGAAACTACTGGACTGATTTCAAAAATTCTTTTGGCACTGGGACGCCGCATAGTACCTCAGTAACTTAGCGTATATTTCATCCCTTAGCCTAAAAACTACAAACCCGAGCAACGTCCGCTGGGTGGCCTATTCCAAAAACTCTGTCATCGTCGGAGTGCTTAATTGCACCTGAGCAGCATAGACTATATTTCATCCCCTCTCTTCCACTAGAATGATAGCTTTGACTGCTTTACTTAACTTTCAATTTGATAAAAGTAGGGCCTGAGCTACGCCGGGCGGGTCAGCTAGTACCAGATAAATATTAGTTTTTTTTTAAATAAAACAAAAACGGTTTCGGATATCAATGATTTTCTTTATTCTTGTGAAAGTACGTTCGATGCCATTATGTATGGATCTCGATTTCTTTTGCATGGCTACCACGGGCACGCTTGCAGAAGTCCAGACGCTGAAACCAATTTTTGACGGTTTTCAAGTATAAATCGGCCGATACTGCTGCAATTACACGTTCGATATTCGTACGAAGTTCATCAATTGTCGCTGGCTTGTTGGCATAGACCATAGACTTGACGTAGCTCCACAGAAAATAGTCTAACATCGTCAAATCGTACTACCAAGGCGGCCAAGCAACTTTACCATTTCGTGAGATAACACGTTCTCCAAACTTGGTTTCCAATAAATTGATTGTAACATTCGCTGTGTGGCTTGTGGCGCCGCGCCGTCCTGTTGGAACCCACATGTCCTCCAAGTCCATATCATCCAATCAATCAATTTAATCTTGTAAGGATGTTTGCCAAGATCTTTTCGCAAAAATCGCCACAACGACGTCACAGAGATGACCAACGCTTGATAACGACGTGTGAGAGACACATTTAGGCTTTCTACAACTGAAGCCTCAGCGGCAGCAATATTCTCGACACTACGGGCACTAATTTGTCTCACTGGCACGGGAACAATTTGTATTGTGCCTGTGGACTCAAATTTATACACTAAACGCTCAATTGTTGATCTGCTAGGACGATTATGACGACCATAAATTGAACGTAGCGCTCTTAACGCTGATGCCACTGACTCCGAATTTCGGTAGTAAATTTTAATAATTTTGGCTCGTTGTTGGCTCGTAAACCTTTCCATCATAAAATGGCAAACCTTACTGAAGAGAAATGTCAAAATATCGGCAAGAAATATGGCGTCGTTTGCTGTCCCTGTCGCTCTACTTTTGTAGCGTCTTATTTAAATTCTCGTTGTTAAAGCTGTTTTAAACTTGACTTTTGTTCGATTATTTAATGCAGGTGCTGTTGAAGCATTTAAGCTAATGTGATTTTGTAAATTTTTTTTTACAAATTTACTTATATTTTACGTTATATTTATGTTTTATATCGTAAATTACGATGAATTTTCGAAATACATGTGAGTGACTATAAAGTCGATTATAGATTTTTGTGACTAACTAATCAATCAAATCGTGCTTCATATTTGTGCATGAAGTATGCTTAAGCTGAATTTTAGTTTGTTTTAGCAGAACTTTATCGATATAACTACTAAATAGATATTACAATTCTCGTTGTTAAACCTGTATTAAACTTGACTTTTGCCAGATTGTTCAGCGTAGGTGATGTTTAATCGCTTAAACTCCCCTTATTTATCGATATATATCTTATGTTATACTAGCTGAGCCGCCCGGCGTTGCTCGGGTCTGTAGTTTTAAGGCTCCCGTTCTGGTTCCTGTTTCTGTTCCTATGGGATTATAAGGGTGAAATCTTGGCTTAGTTACTGAGGAATTATGTGGAATCCCAGTGCTGAAAGAATTTTTGAAATCAGTCTAGTAGTCTCTAAGTTTCCGTTCCCAACCCCGTACCTGTGGGAATTTTCCGTTCCCATGGAAATATGTGAATAAATTATAAGTCTATGTCACTGAGAAATAATGTTACATCCTAGAGTTGAAAGAATTTTTGAAATCGGTCAAGTAACTTTAAAATTCCCGTTCTCGTTCTAGTTTCTGTTCCCGTGGAACTTAAGGGATGAAGTCTAAGCTAAGTTACTGAGGGATTATGTGGCATCCCAGATCTGAAAGAATTTTAGAAATCTGTCTAGTAGCTCCTAAGTTTCCGTTCCCAACCCTGTTCCTATGGGATCTTCCGTTCCCATGGAAATAGGTGATATCCACATATTCCCACGGGAACCGCATATTCCCAAGGGAACAGAAGGATTTGAACCTTAAAAATACAGACCTCAACAACACCGTGAATGTCGAGGGATAAGGGGTATATGAGTATGTTTTAAGCAGACCAGGGTGTTGAGCGAAGATCTCCGCTGACTCATTAACTTGCTGATATTTGGACTATGCATGCTTAGTCTGACACGATAAGTCAGCTTTTATTTTGTTTTTTTTTTATAGAACAGTGTTTTGTTTATAACGAAAGCTAAGGCATTGCATTGATGTCGTCTCTGTTGCACGCTGCTTTATTTTTATTTGAGTCAATAAAACGATAGTCAATGCCCAATGTCGGTTTTTTTTTTACTGCTTACTTTTCCTTTTCTGATTTTAAGCATTCTGTTTACATTTTATGTCTGTGGCGTGATAAAAATGTTTTAGACGGGGTCGTCTCCTTGTCCTTCGAAATTGGTCAAATAATCACGTTCGCGTATGATCCTTAATTCGAAAGAATTTTTGAAATCGGTCGAGTAGTTTTGAGGTTTATGTTTTCGTTCCCGTAGGAATATAGGGATGAATTATAATCTTAGTTACTGAAGGATAATAATGTATCATCCCAATTCTGAAAGATTTTGTGAAATCTTTCCAATCCTGTTCCCGGATAAAAAAAATATATTGCTGAGCCTTCTGGCGTTGCCCGGGTCCCGTGGGAATATGAGGATGAAATAATTTATGTAAATGTGGGATATTGATAATGTACCATCTTAAAGTTGAAAACATTTTTGAAATCGGTCATGCGGTTTTAAGGTTCCCGTTCTAGTTCCCGTTTCTGTATATATGGTATATATGGATGAAATATAGTCTATGTTACTGAGGGATAATGTAGCATCCTAGAGCAGAAAGAATTTTTAAAATCTGTCCAGTAGTTTCGTAGTTTGCATTCCCAATCCCGTTCCCGTGGGAATATGGGGATGAATTAAAGTTTATGTTACTCGGTGATAGTGTAGCATTCTAACGGTGAAAGAATTTTTGAAATCGGTTCAGTAGTTTCTAGGTTCCCGTTTACATTCCCGTTCCCATAGGAATATAGGGATAAAAAGTATCCTAAGTCCGTCTCCTGGTCCTAAGATACCTCCCCACCAATTTTCAGACAAATCCGTTCAGCCGTTCTTGAGTTATAAATAGTGTAACTAACACGACTTTCTTTTATATACCTATACATATATAGATATATAGATTAAGTATTCATTACACATATCGAGTTTTCATTGTTTTTAAGATGTATTATGTTATTCGGGGCGGAGACAAATCCAACGAATCAATAACCATGAATATTGGTTTAGCAGATCTCGAGTTATAAGTGTTGTAACAAACCCGTCTTTGTTTTTTATATTAAGATTTGTCATGCCGCAGATTTCGATAAATTTTCGTACATGGGTGAATATATGCTCGATCTTAGATTTTTGGGACTACTAACGGCCGATTTCTTCACATTAGTACTAAGGCGGTCTAGTACCCGGTCTAGCTAGACCAGGTACTAGCTCTAATACCTGGTCCTACATAAAACTTAGTACTTCTCCATTTCTTCACATCATTGATACGAGATCTAAATTTATACTGCAGTACTAGTGACTTGATAGGTCTAAGACTGGTCGAATCCTTTTTACGACATTTGAATGACAATTAAAATTGTAAATTTGAATTGAAATTCAAATTTCTCAGTTTTTTTTTGAAATTTTTGTCGTTACAGTTGATTTGACTTTATGAATCGGTTTTTGAGTTAATTAGATATGTATGTGAATGATCTGGTAAGTACCGTCGTATTTATGTATGTAGTTTGTTTTTTACAAGGAATAGAACGTAAAATTGTGTATACATAAAGTTTATTTTAAATATACATACATACGTATAGAGCCCTGGGGTGGAAGAAAAGAATAAAAATCCCGCAAGAAACAAGTCAAGTAACAGAATTGATAGAAGATACCTTAAACCATGCCCAACTACGTCGTTGGATCCTCTTTTTTAATTTTGGTTAGGCACTTTTATATAACTAGTATTTTTGGGTTTTTTTATTTTAAATAAAAAAACTAAAAAAATTGAGTTTAAGGTTAATTATTGCAATTGTAGGATGATACTTTCTCTGGCAGCACAATTTCTGTTGTTTAGATCTATTCCGATTGTGTCGGAATTGCTTTCAATTGATCTACTTAAAATAGCTCGAAGTAAACGATCTTCATGTTGACGTTGAGTTGACTCTTCAGGTGGCTGCGGGTCGATAGCATTGATGCATATATTATGCAATATTGCACAGGAAATCTGCGTTTCCATACACAATACTGCCTCTCAACATGATTCGCCTCTGGTTATTTTGCATTTGTTGGTTTTGACTCATATCTGGATTGTCAATGGTGTATGTTGTTGCCAAATAATTCGTATTTGCATAACTAGAGTCACCGGTCAATATTTATTTTTCAAATTTACCTGCTTCAAATTTGGCTCGAATGTCAAAAAATGGTTTGATCATGCACAGATCCAGCCCAACGAGCAACAAAATTCAATATCTTTAAATCGGCGCCGACGATATTGTTTGCACATTTAAGGAAAACCAACATTTTCGGCTACGAAACCCTTCACTCTGTTTAAAATAGCTCAGCCGTATTATTACTACTAACTAATTATAATGTAATGAACACATTTATACCAATTTCCTAATCGAAAACGTTTAACCGAAAACACAACTGGCAACACTATAATGGAATGGTATAAAATGACAGGCATTGCTTGTAAGCCAGTGTATGTGAGTGTAGAGATGCTTGACAGCAAATGTGGAAACCATGGAGAAGAAACTGGAACGCTCTAGATGAGTGTTGTTCTATATAAATAGGACCGCTGACGCAACGAGCAGTCAGTTTTGATTATAGAGTGATAAAGTTAAGAGTGAAATGTTGTTAACCAGTGATAGTCCAATAGTCGAGTTGAGTTCGAATAAAGTATAGATACTGAATAAAGTGGTAGAAATAAATTGAAAGGTGAAGTTTTATTTTGCGAACTAAGCGCACGTTACAATAACTATAACATGGGTGCAGTCAAAGGCCTCAATTGTTCGTGGGAACTGGGCAATCCTGCAAAATTCAGATGAGGTTCTCTGTTGTTCTGTGAATGTTGCGGGCATTTTCACAAACTGGTTCAATCATAATCATAATCATATTAATGCCATGCAGACTCTTAGCAATATGCGACAAACGCAAGAGGCTGACACATGCATGAAATCAGCAACTGCTACCTGCATTGATCCACATGCCATGAAACGCAAAGTAACGAGAAGTTGCTGTTCCGGTGATATAAATGAGATCTATGTATGTAAAATCCAGTTCAAAATAAGCTTTAATGCACTACAAATAATATTTGCAATACCGTTTTTGCATGTGTGCTAATTCTTCTGTAGCTAATTGAAGTGTTGGTTTTGTTAATATAAAAAACCACCAAAAAAAGTGTACAATACTAAAAGTATAAATTAATTCCAATAAAAGGAAGCATATTCAAAAAACTATACCCAATCGATTCAAAGCAAAAATCTTTAAAAATTTTTTCTAACAAAACAACTTGATTTTGTATGCTAGACCCCCAACTTTTTGGTTCTAATTTTGGTCGGGTACTATTTAATTTATCGTATCAATTTGACAGAACTAGTGTGTTTATGTTTTGTCAAGAAATGAGTTGATACTCATTTGAGTACTAATGACTGGTATAATAATATATTTTTTTTTGTTTTTGAAGAGCTAGCTAATACAGGGTCCTAAGTAGTACTCGGTTTCAAACTGACAGAACTTATTTAATTTTTGATGTGAAGAAATGAGTTGATACCGATTTGTTTGTTATTTTTAGGACTAATACCAGATCTATCGTTAATTCTGTGTGAAGAAATTGGCCGTAAATCAATCAAATTTTACATCAAATTTGTGTATGAAGTGTGCTTAAGCAGAATTTTTTCGATTAAAATACTAAATAGATATTTTTATTGCTCTTAGACCTTATTTTAACATGATTTTTGCCATATGTTACAATATGGGTGAAGTTGAAGCATTTAAATTATTTTATTTTTGTAAAGGTGCTTTTAAAAATTGACCAATACTTTATGCAAGAATTTCATACGGTATATTGCAATAACATTTTCGATATTTTTTGTGTGAATATAAAGTCAATTATAGAATTTGGTCACTAAGTAATCAATGAAATGTTGCATTTTTCATTTCTGTTGGTGGAAAGTCAAAAGTTAATCAACTGGTAATAAATGAAAGTCCTGTATGGGTGACAGAAATCAGCTTCAGTATGTTAAATAAATCGATAAGGTATTTCATTTTAATAGCAAATGTTATCACAAACTAGATTGCATACGATAACAATATGGAAATACAATTGCACACATTATACTAAGCTCAATTGATTACATTACACATTTCACTAAGTTCCTCATTCATCTCCTTATCAGAAGTAATTAACAAAATGGCAATCGTTTTAGTTTTCAATGTACTTAATACGAAAGAAGAACGACTTCAAAATCGATTTTTACCGATAACGACGATGGTCGTTCGATATTTCAATCGAGATATTTCCTTAATTTCGCACAACTTTAGACGAATAAATGACAGTAGGGTGCTTTGAAGATTTCTCATGTAATGTGAGGTCCACATGAGGTCGAAGCGACGCGACGAACTTATGTGTTTTTGGTTTTTTCAGCCCGTGTTTAAAAGTACCAATCTAGCGTAGGAATAACCTACTTCCACTAGAGGAAACCAGCAGTGCGTATTGTGCCCAGAGATTACCAATATTTAGCCAGGTCTCCTTGGAGTACCAGGCATAAGTTCCCCAACAAGCCTCTTAAAGACTTTTGGGGTTTTCCTTTGCCTTGCTAGCAATTAAGCTGTTGAAGCCAGTATTTGATTGTTGATGCCAGTAACTCTTTTTTGATGCCAGTATTTCACTGTTGAAGCCAATATTTCATTGCTTATGCTAGTATCTGACCGTTGATGCGAGAATTTGATTTTTGATTTACCAGCGATTGAGCTGTTAAAAGCCTATACTTGATGACCGATTTACCAGCGTATGATTGAGGATTAGCCAGCGTTGGAGCCACCGATCGCCAACATTGGAGTCATAGACATAAGACTATTAAGAATCAATAAATATTAAACTATACTAGCTTTAAGACCAATATAACGATTAGATCTTCACAACCGAAGTTTTGCGTGTTTTCTTTCGTCAACCCTAAATCGCATTATAATCATCATTATCACAATAATGTTTTATTTTCTTTTTTTCTTCTTCTTCTTCTTTTTCTTCCTTTTGTTCTTCTTCTTTTTCTCCTTTTTCTTCCTCTTCTTCTTTTTCTTCTATTTACAGATTAAGCAAATCGCATCTCGATACTACGACGGCTGGGGTCATGTGGAATAGATGTAGATCAACGCTCCGGCTCGACGCATTACAAGGAAATCGTAGAAAGCGAAGACCTCACCTTAGGTATAGCTCAATCAAGTGGAAGAAGGCTTCAACAGACTTGGATTGCGAAACAGTGAAGAGAGCTCGCTTGAAATCGAAATTGTTGATTACATGACGCATATCGAATTGTTTTAACGAAAAGTTCTCACTTTTTTTTTATAATACTTGCGAATTTTATGAATTTAAATTGAAAAAAAATTCCAGGCGTCATCGTCAAGGATAGTAAAGTTCTTAAAGGGTTTATTGAATATTTTTAATTAACTTTGGATTCCAAAAATATTTCAATAAACAGGATAGGTGAAGAATAGAAAATGAAAGTGAATAACCATTTTTAAACTTCTTTTTTTCTTGACCTTGACCCTGCTTTTAAACAAGTCAGTTCATACTGAAGAGTTTTCCAATTTTCCCAAATCCATTTAAAGGATCTCCAAGGAGTTGTATGGAGAACGCCTCAATTCTACTTTGTTATGAAAGCCTTGGCAAAGTTTTAAAAACGAAAAGTGATATTGCTGTGATATTACTTAAATTGCTATAATCACGTTCAAAACGGTGAAAATAACAGTTTTCCTGAACATGAACACAGTGCCTTTCAAGGATGGAGACTCGTTATCTTCCATCGAACTGCCGTTGTGCATTTCAACGTACAGCTTCTATTTTTTAGTTTGCATAGCACTCGCAGTTCATAAAGTAAAATGGTTAGAAGAGAAGATGCTTGGCTACGGCGACTGAATAATGTTGCTTGACTTGACTTTGGTGTACTATAAAAATAAATTCCTTAAAAAACCGTGTCCTCTTTTCGGAAATCGAAAAAGGATATCCTATATAAAGCTTTTCTTTGATAAGGATATACTCTTTATAGGTACTCTCTTCAAAAGAGCACCCGCATCATTACTCAAGAACATTTTTTCCTTGACATGGTTACATAAACGAACAAACTAAACAAACTACCACAGCACTATAAATGTTTACAAAGTAAATTTAATATCGAGGCATCAGGGGATCATACGAGGAATATAATAATAAAACCTCACATAACGGCCCTTAAACTATCTATATATATAAAGTAGGATGTATGTATGTATGTATGTATGTATGTCCGGGGTATACTCCTAAACCACCCAACGGATTTTTATGAAATTTTCAGGGTAGACATAGTTTAGTCCAGAGATGGTTCCTGTCAAGGTTTGATCCCCATATTCCCACAGGAACGGGGTTGGGAATGGAAACTTAGAATCTACGGGACAGATTTCAAAAATTCTTTTAGCATTAGTTGTACTACATTATTCGCCTAAATAAGTAACTTATTCAATAATTCATCCCTATTATCCCACGGGAACAGAAACGGGAACGAGAACGGGAATATTAAAGTTACTTAACACATTTCAAAAATTATTTCAACTCTAGGATGTTACATTATCCCTCAGTGACATAGACCTACATTTCATTCACATATTTCTATGAGAACGGAAGTCCCACAGAAACGGTGTTGGGAATGGAAACCTAGAAGCTACTTGACAGATTTCAAAAATTCTTTCAGCACTTAGAAGCTACTGGACTACCAGCACTGGGATACCACATAATCACTCAGTAACTTAGCGTAGACTTCATCCCTATAATCCCACTGGAACAGAAACAGGAACGAGAACGCGAACCTTAAAGTTAATTAACCGATTTTAAAAATTCTTTCAACACAGACTTATATTTAAGCTATCTAACAACAAAATTAAAGAGACTGCAAATTTAAAGAAAACCTATTCAGCAGAAAATACAATTGGTTAACATTTATGTTCCTCAGTAAAATAGTAATATTTAAAGAGATTTGAATTCCTATCTAACATAGTTTTTGCTGTCTTGAGTGAAGAAATAAAAATTATTTATTGATTTTGAACAAATCATATTGTGCTCTGCTCTGATCTCTGAGACATTAAACGAAAAAGATAACAACATAATTAGAGAGGCTGCAAATTTACCAAAAACCTATTTAGCGGAAAATACAATTGGTAAATATTTATATTCCACAATAAAATAGTAATATTTAAAGAGATTTGAATCCATAGCTAAAAGACGTTTTGCTATCTTTAGCGAAAAAATAAAAATTATTTATTGATTTCAAACGAATCTACCCATCTGAGACATTAGTCGAAAAAGCTAACAACGCAATTAGAAAGGCTGCAAGTTTAACAAAAACCTTTTTAGCAGAAAATACAATTGGTAAATATTTATATTCCACAATAAAATAGTAATATTTAAAGAGATTTGAATCCATAGCTAAAAGACGTTTTGCTGTCTTTAGCGAAAAAATAAAAATTATTTATTGATTTCAAACGAATCTACCCATCTGAGACATTAGTCGAAAAAGCTAACAACGCAATTAGAAAGGCTGCAAGTTTAACAAAAACCTTTTTAGCAGAAAATACAATTGGTAAATATTTATAAGTACATATTTTGTGATGATTTAAAAACACATTAAAATTGTTATTTCGTTTGAACGACATTTCCATTCAATCGATTGCAAGTGGTCTTCTCGGACGCAAACATACGTGGCGTCCAATGTATGAATTCTATTTTACATTCCTTCTTTTTTTCATTTTCAATCGATTGGAAGTGGTCTTTCCACAATCTATATTTCATATTTCAATAAAGATTAAAAAGATATGTATGTTTCTCAGTTTTCAATAATGTCACCAAAAAAAAAGTCACTTGGAAGAAAATCTTTAGAGGCAAAGAATAAAAGGCAAAAAAGAGGTGCTGAGACTGTAGAGCAGCAAGAAATTCGCCTTCAGCAAATGCGCGAAAGAGCTTCTACTTCCAGAGCCTCTGAAGCTGAAGAGCAGCGCAAAATTCGCCTTCAGGAAATGCGCGAAAGTGCTTCTACTTCCAGAGCCTCTGAAGCTGAAGAGCAGCGCGAAATTCGCCTAAAAAAAATGCGTGAAAGTGCTTCTACTTCCAGAGCCTCTGAAGCTGAAGAGCAGCACGAACTTCGCCTTCAACAAATGCGCGATAGAGCTTCCATTTCCAGAGCCACGGAAAATGAAGAACAACGTGGAAACCGCCTTCAAACATTACGCGTCAGAAGTTCAACCTCCAGAGCAAAAGAAACACCCCAACGATATAGCGAACGACTTGATAACAATCGATTACGACTGACTCGATCTAGAGAACGGATTGATTTGAAGTTGGAAGCATTTAATTATGATAGAGACTATGATTATAGGAATCACATAGATGTGGCTATTGGACCAATGAATAAGGCTTGCGTGCATTGTCGTAGTTTGAAGTTCGCTAAGGAGTCTCCTGGAATGTGTTGTTCGAACGGTAAAGTAGTTTTGGTTCCGGTGATGGAGCCACCTGAGCCGCTAAAAAGTTATCTTTCTGGTGACACTACATTTTCAAAACAATTCCTGATGAACATTCGCAACTACAACTCATGCTTTCAAATGACCTCTTTCGGTGCAACAAACATTCACAACAACGCCGGTTACATGCCCACTTTTAAAGTTCAAGGCCAAATATATCACCGAATCGGTTCGTTGCTTCCTTTACCGAATCTAGAGGCAAAGTTTTTGCAAATATATTTTACTGGCAACGAGGAAAGAGAAACCGAACAGCGATGCGCGATTAATACTGCAACCAGACGCGAAATCATTTCGGAATTACAGACAATGTTGCACGGAAGCAACAGTTTGATTCGTCTATTTAAAACTGCTATAGACCAGATGCCATCAGATGACTATGCTGTTGTAATAAGAGCAGACAAAACACCGACTGGGGAACATGAAAGACGTTTCAATGCACCGGTGATAGGTGATGTAGCAGTTGTAATAGTGGGCACCGAATTCAATCGACGTGACATTGTCATCCACCGCCGGAATACAACTGTGCAACGCGTTTCGGAAACACATCGTTCGTACGATGCACTTCAATATCCACTGTTGTTTCCGCGTGGAGAAGATGGCTACCATTTCAACATCATGCAAATCAACGCTAACACGAATGAAGAGTCAACAAAGAAAGTTTCGTGCATGGATTATTACGCTTACCGCATTATGATTCGTGCAAATGAAACCAACCACATTCTGAAATGCCGTGAACTATACCATCAGTTCATTGTGGACATGTACGCGAAAATTGAAAGCGAGCGTCTTCTCTTCATTCGTTTAAATCAACAGAAGTTGCGAGTTGAAGAATACGTTCACTTACGTGATGCAATGGTCAATGATGGGAACGCTGCTAATATCGGACAAATGGTAGTCTTGCCAGCAACGTATACCGGCAGTCCGCGACAGATGCACGAATACGCACAGGATGCCATGACGTATGTTCGAAAGTATGGACGCCCAGATTTGTTCATCACCTTCACATGCAATCCAACGTGGAGTGAAATTACACATCTGCTTTTCACCGGCCAAAACTCATCGCACAGACATGATCTTCTCGCTCGAGTTTTTAAGCAAAAATTAATAAAACTCATGGACGTTATCACAAAGAATCATATTTTTGGAGAGACTCGATGCTGGATGTACTCAGTTGAATGGCAAAAAAGAGGCCTGCCGCACGCTCACATTTTAATTTGGTTGAAGCAAAAAATCGTCCCATCACAAATTGATAGTGTCATTACGGCTGAACTTCCGAATCGAGACGAAGATCCAATTCTGTTTGAAACAATCAAAAAACATATGATTCATGGGCCATGTGGTGCACTCAACACAAATTCACCATGCATGAGGGATGGCAAGTGCACAAAAGGATATCCACGGGAGCTAATAAATGAAACTCAAACTGGAGGTGATCGATATCCTATGTATAGGCGAAGGAAGCCCGATGACGGTGGATACACAACTACAATTAGAATCCGAAATGTAGATGTTGACATAGACAACAGATGGATCGTGCCGTACTCTTCCCTGCTTTCAAAAATGTTCGATGCTCACATTAATGTCGAGTATTGCAATTCGGTGAAGTCGATCAAGTACATTTGCAAATACGTCAATAAGGGCAGTGACATGGCAGTTTTTGGCCTGGCCAATCAAACTGATGAAATTACTCAATTCCAAATGGGACGCTACATCAGTAGCAATGAAGCAGTTTGGCGAATATTAGCATTTAACATCCACGAACGCTATCCAACTGTTCAACATCTCGCTGTGCACTTGGAAAATGGCCAGCGTGTATACTTTACCGAACAAAATGCACAAAATAGAGCAGAACAGCCACTAAACACCACACTCACTGCCTTTTTTAAATTGTGTGCATCGGATGATTTCGCAAAAACGTTGCTGTATCACGAAGTGCCCAAATACTACACTTGGAACACGTCGACAAAAAAGTACGCACGAAGAAAGCGGGGCGCAAGTGTTCCAGAGTATGCTGATTTACGTTCGTCTGATGCCTTGGGACGTGTGTATACCGTACATCCCAATAACGCAGAATGTTATTATTTGCGATTGTTATTGCATACAGTCAAGGGTCCTACATCATTCGTTGCTTTGAAAACAGTAGACAGTGTAGTGTGCCAAACGTATAGAGAAGCATGCTTCAAACTAGGCTTACTTGAAAATGATCGTCATTGGAACACAACACTAACAGAGGCGTCACTTACGTGTCTTCCAAAGCAAATACGTAATTTGTTTGCAATCATTTTAACAACATGTGCACCATCGAACCCCGTAGAACTCTGGGAAACACATCGCAAAAGTCTTAGTGAGGACATTCTCAGGCAAAGACGTGAAATCGATCCAAATCAAGAGTATTCGAACGACATTTTCAATGAAGCTCTTATATTGATTGAGGATTTATGCATATCGATCAACAACAAAGTTCTTTGTCAACTTGGTATGCCGTCATCCACACGAAACAGAAATGACATACAAGACAGGGATTTGGTCCGGGAACGCCAGTTTGATGGAAGCCAGCAACAGCATTTTGTTGAAACGCAACAAAGACTTTTAGTTGCTGATCAAAAAAATGCATATGACAAAGTTATGCAACGTGTAGCCAACGGAACTGGCGGAATTTTTTTCCTAGATGCTCCAGGAGGAACAGGCAAAACATTTCTCATCAATTTGATATTGGCTTCGGTTCGAATGCGGGGTGGCACCGCACTCGCACTGGCATCATCGGGAATTGCATCAACGCTACTCGATGGCGGAAGAACAGCGCATTCAGCACTTAAACTTCCACTAAATTTGCACCAGACCGAAACACCTACCTGCAATATCAGCAAAAATTCCGGAATGGCCACAATCCTTAAAACGTGCAAAATCATAATTTGGGACGAATGTACAATGGCTCATAAAAAATCACTTGAGGCGCTTCACCGGACTCTGTGCGATTTTCGAGAAAAAACTCAAACGATGGGAGGCGCTCTGATTCTTCTTGCAGGTGATTTTCGGCAAACCTTGCCCGTTTTACCTCGATCAACGCCTGCAGATGAGCTGAACGCTTGCTTAAAAGCATCATATTTATGGAACCAAGTCGAAAAAATCACGCTCTCGACGAACATGCGTGTGCATTTGCGGCAAGATGGGTCTGCCCAAACATTTTCCAAACAACTTTTGGACATCGGAAACGGCGAAATTCCAATTGATCGGAAAACAAATGATATTACGTTTCCCCCACATTTTTGTCAAATGCAGCTAAGTATTCAAGCTGTTGTGGACAAGGTTTTTCCAAATTTGACCAGCAACTACAAAAATTCAGACTGGCTGTGCGAACGTGCAATATTAGCGCCTAAGAATGATGATGTTAATAGATTGAACGAACAAATTCAGTTGAAACTGCCCGGCGAACCAGTCAAATACAAATCAATTGACACAGTGATGGATGAAGAACAAGCAGTCAACTATCCAACCGAATTTTTAAATTCGATGGAACCACCAGGAATGCCACCACACATACTAACATTGAAAATTGGAACGCCAGTGATGCTTATTCGAAACTTAAACCCGCCAAAACTGTGCAACGGGACCAGACTGACGGTCAAAAAATTGACAGCAAATTTGATCGAAGCAACAATCATCATTGGCAAATTCAAAGGGGAAGACGTGCTGATTCCACGCATACCGATGATTACCAACGATTTGCCATTTGATTTCAAGCGACTTCAGTTTCCTTTACGTCTTGCCTTCGCGATAACTATTAACAAAGCACAAGGACAGTCGTTAGCTATAGCTGGATTACATTTGGAAAATTCATGTTTTTCGCATGGCCAATTATATGTTGCGTGCTCTCGAGTTGGCGATCCAAAAAATTTGTACATTTATACACCAACCACAACGACCAGAAATATTGTTTATCCGCTAGCATTAAGATAAAATACAAAATTTCCCATTAAATACATTTATTTCTTATCTTGGGAGTAGAAACGCGCGAGGTTTATCGCTGAACTTAAACCTTTCAGACAATTTTGTGTCCACAACGATTGAAAGAAGTTAGACCCGAGCAACCCCGGGCGGTCCAGCTATATGTTTGTTTCTACGGTATACTCCTAGGCCGAAAGAGTTTCTATAAAACTTTATAGTTTAGTCCAGGGATGGTTCCTGTCAAAGTAGGATCTCAATATTCTCACGTGTTTGGTAAAGGAAACCTAGAAACTACTGGACACATTTCAAAAATTCTTTCAGCTTTAGGATGCCACATAATTCCACAGTAAAAAGATTAAATTTCATCCCTTATTCGCACGGAAGAGGAAAAACGAGAACGGGAACCTTAAAACTACAGACCCGAGCAAAGCCGGGCGGCTCAGCTAGTTATTTTATATTCATGATGTGCGGAGAAGTAGTCCTGTACATAACCCTTACCCTTACCGCCACTATGTTAATGGAAAACTGTCCATCTTTTTTTTTTGGATTAAAAATGGGGTGACAGGTGAGTTGACAAAGTTTCGCAATTTACTTATGCATATTTACTATGGAGTGTCATGGACGTGTGAGATGTTGTCTTGTGAACTTTTTCGCACGGCGGGAAATAGTGGCGTTGCTGTAACACTTACCTCGTTAAATATAAAGTATGAATAACACACAGAGATCGGTGATAGTGGTTTGTAGTGATTCCCAAATGTGTACATGTATGAGAGTCCTGGCGCAGGGAATATCGCAGTTAACATATCGCACAGGGCCATTGCTGAAATAAAAAAGGAAAAAAAGTATTTAAGACTTTAGGTAGGAGAAGTATTTTTTTTTTAAATTCAACTAAACATGTTCACGTCGCATTTAATAATACTTAACTTGTATGTCAGTGTGTCAGAAGCAAAAAAAAAAACAAAGATTTAGAAGGAAATATTAGTGCTTTTTGGAAAGGAATTTGGCAATCAATTTCTTTGGAAATTTTGATTTGTTTTTGAAAACCGTTGGATGGGCTTGTATTGTTCGGTAAAGCTCTGAAGGTGTCTACTTGGCGGCCCCCAGATGTTGTGACTTATATTAAAAATCAATTGTGCCCACTATACCTCCACGCGGTAGCCACTGGTCTCCTAAAAATGGAGGTGACCTTCAAAAGTGCGAATGTTGACAAAAGGACGAAGAAAAAATAGAACGACACAATAATGCTAATGACTGAATGCCCGAATATAAGTGGTTTGCCACAGCCCATTGCGGATGTATTTGACTTGCAGAATTAACAGCGGACTTAAGCAGTAAAAAAAGAAGAATCCACTGAATGAGCTGCTTCGACACATATGTACGTGGTTTAAAGGCCTTTCAAGATCTTTCAATACTAGCACAGGATATTGAAATAGATATGATGCCAGCTCTTACACCCCTGCCGCAAAGTACTGAGCCCATCAGACCTGCCAGGTTGGGGTTGTGTGTGGAGTTAAGTACTCAATCACGTAAAAATTCCGTTTCAGAAACAACCAACAGTCTCTGATACTAATTATTACTTCACCGCTGAAAAACCAAGCCAATGACAAAAGTGCAAAGACCTCTGGATACGGACTTGCACAAGTAACGTAGATTCCCAAAGGACTATGACAGCAGCTGAATTTAGGCAGGTCTTAAAAAGCAGACATAACCACTATCCGAGAATTGCCATGGAATGAGGCGGGCATAAGGAAGATGATAATCTTAGTATACAGTACATACTTTGTTTACCTAGGATCCGCTGTATACAAGAAAAATTACATCAGTGCAGAGATCAAACGGAGCATTACTCTTGCAAGTCACTGCTTCTTTGGGTTAAGAAGCCATTGAGAAATAAAACCCCATTTGAGGAAAAACGAAAATAGCTCTTTACAAGATTTTGACCATTCCACTTCTACTTTACGGCGCAGAAACATGAACTTTAAATGAAGTGGTTCAGGAAATCCTTCATCGTCTCGAAAGAAAAACAGTTCGAATGATCTTGTCTCATATGTGAAGACAATGTGTGGAGAAGAAGATTCTAGAGAAAGTACATGTCGTGAAACTACGATGGCTGGGAAATTTTTCAAAACCGCATTGCAGAGGCAATAGCAGAGTGGGAAGACCTGATCTTCAAGTGGAAGAAGACTTCAACCGATTTAGAGGGGAAGAGGCCAAAACTCACTTCGAATGCCCAACAGGGATGAAGAGTATTAGTATTAGAGTAGTTTGATTCTCTTACATGCCTCCCTAACGACTATCTACCGGATTACGTCTCGCCTCATTAATAAAAAAAGAAAATCGAAGTTCCATAAGGGTCATTACTGAGGCCAACATTATTTTACTCAAAAGAATAAATTAATTAAATTGAACATGATGATATTTTAGTGTGACCAGATTTAAAACTAAAAGCGGGCTTCTCCTTTTTGTAAGAGTTGTTGAATTTTTTTTTCCTTCTTCCAGAGATAATATTTTTTTCCAAAATTGTTTCTTAGGATTAAGGAAATTAAAATTAGGCTTGTCGATCTTGTGGGTGAGTCCAGGCCCTAGTTGTCCAATATCAAAACCTTTCGAGAATTGTGATTGAATGTGATTGAATAAAAACCAAGTTTCATCAGTGCACTCACCCAGTTACTCTGAACCGCTCAAATATCGCAAATCGAGGAAGGGTCAACTTCCAAAATACAAAAAACAATTTTCAAACAATGTTTTTCTACGGGTATCGCCTTTTGCGAAGAATTGCCAAGTCCTCCGTTAGTAAATTTATTGCCATCAAAAGAGTTTTCTCGATTTGCAGTGCGGAACCGAAAATTGTGGGGCCCTTCCATTCCCTCACGAAGCATGGTTGTGCGAAATGCACTAGGCCCTGGGGTTCCTCGCTCTGGTTGTGCCACCCTATTTATTTATTTTTATAACTTGCTTTATTTTTGTCTTTAATCGCAAGTAAAAAGAAAGAAACAAGAAAAAGACTACTGATTGGGAACTGAAAGAATTTTTGTAAGCCTGACTAATTTCAAGAGCTACAAGGACTAAAAAACAACCTGTGTTAGTGAAGGCCATGGTAGTATGATTATTCCTGGAAAACTTATCAGTTACGTTTGAATGGTGATACGCAACGCATCCAAAAAATTGGATTTTCTTGGAGTTCAATGTTTGTTTTACAGGGTTTTTTATTGGGGACTATCCATTTTGTTTCTTTAATTTAAACGTCAGATTGCTCATTAAGGTCTACCATTTCACTATCAAAATTTTGAGTCAGTCGCTGCTACTTTAAGAGCGCTAACTCCGATTTTTGGTTGTTATAATCGTCCCACCCGTGCCGCAATTCTTAGTTTAGTGCACAAATTTGAATCCACGTTTTCGCTGCACAATGTTTCCGTGCCAGTGAGACAAAGATTAGGACGGAGTGCTGAAAATATCGCGGCCGTAAGTGCATCCGTTCAGAACGACCCAAATCAGTCAATTCCACGTCGTTCACAGGAATTGGGCATCGCACAAACCACATTGTGGCGTTTTTTTTGGAGCTACAGCCCATACAGCTCATGCAACCATCAACATTTTGAAGAGGAAATTTGGTCAACGTGTTATCTCAAGAAATGGACCGATCAATTGGCCGCCGCGCTCGTGTGATTTGACACCTTTGGGTTTCTTTCTTTGGGGCTATGTCAAGTTGTTGGTCTACGCCAACAGGCCAGAGACTTTGGAGGAGCTTCAAGCCAATATTGAACGCGAAATTGCCGCAATACCGGTCGATATGTGCGAGAGAGTGGTCGAAAATTGGGTTCAACGTATCGATCGCTGCAAGCGCGCCCGTGGAGGACATTGAACGAAATAGAGTTCCATTCGTAATGGTATTGAGTGTACTTTAATATGAAATAAATATTTTTTTGATATCTCAATTGGCTGGCGTTTTTATTTAAAAAATAAAATGGATAGCTCTTAATGGAAAACCCTTTATAAGGGGCACTGAGTGGAAGGCAAAGAATAAATGCAATGCAAGGAAGATGAAGCTTCTGTGTCATAAGCTTTATTACAACTGATTAAAAGTGTACAATTATTCATTTCAGATGGTTGCTTACGAGAATGCATGCAGTTGCAGGTACATAAGATAAAGTTTAAGTAAACTGTAACATCATTCGATTATAGGATTATATACTTAATAATGAGGTACGTTAAACGGACGTAATATTAGCTGGTTACTGACAAGTACATAATTGATAATGAAATTTTGGTCGACTGTGGACTTTCTGGTCTAAGACCACATTGATAACGACCTATCAAATTGTTGACGTGAAGGGGTTTCAGACATTTATAATCTTGATTGCGATGTTGAGAAGGCAGGAGTAAGCCAGGAGTAAGATTGATAAGGGTTTATCTGTTTTTTTTTTAGGATCGAACACACGATAGTGAGGTTAAATTCATCGGGAATCCTTTCGTCTGACCATGCGTGAGGATCAGCTTTCCTTAAAGATGGCTGAACAGATATTGGACGTACTTCTTGAGTCCACTGTTCTTCATCACACTATCAGTGCAAAATCAAAGTATTAGTATCATCGTAGCAGCGAGCATTGGACTTATATGTATATGAGGACAATTAACACGGGAATAAGTATAATACAAGTCCAAAAAGACTAAGTGAAACCCATTTTTGTATCCATTTATTCCAATTCAATGTTTATTTTTATCAAATTTAAAGGAAAATGTTGTCCCCAATCATTTCCAACAAAAGTTAAAAAATGTAAAATAACGCGGCTTAAGTCTCGATACGCATCAAACATGCGAAGATAATGAAGGGCTTACTTTTTTGAAATGCCCCAAAAAAAAGAAATGATTTCGATCCTCGTTAAGAGGAATTTTGGATCCGGTTAAGAGTTAAACGTATAAAGTACTTTGAGTACATTAGTTTGTATGTTTAGAATTTTTCTTTGGAATATGTTTACGGCATTCAGGAAAATTATTACTTTTTTTGTCATCCCAACATTTTTGTTTGAGTTCTTGTTACATAAATGTACTTAGAAAGCTTTCAAACATCCGAAAAAAGGGTTTTGATATGAATTTCAGTTGAAAATTCTTAAAAACAACATCCAACCCCACTATGACAAAAGCAGGAATGATTGGAAATCGTCTTTTGAACTCTCAACCAAATTCTTTGAATTTCTGCCGATTAATATTAACGTTACCATTGAGATAGTATCCACAGTATGAATAGGCAATGGCATAAGGAGCTGAGTTTTACAAATGACAATGAAACATAAAGGGTTCATGACAAATTATAATTATTTCTCTCTACAGAATTTTTTTTTATTTTTAATATTTAATAATTTTTAAGCAATTAAGACATAAGTAGAATGTTCTTCATAAACCGTGCATGTCCTTGTCAAGGATCAGCTTAGGGCTACTCTGCTGTCATACGAAGAATGGGATACTTAAAAAATAAAGAAATGATTGGGTTAGGTTGAGAGAAAGTGAGGTGTTGCAGGTGAAAGCAGCAACACCTCACTCAGATGTAAAGCATCCAATTCATTAATTTCATTAATTTCCTTTGAAATGAATGATAGCAAAGGACGAGGATGTGGGTGATAAAAAGCAAAGTTTGGTGACTGGGCTTATTGATTTTGGCAACCCCTACTTTTTGGATTCTGAATTAGTTTTAGGATGCTGTTAGAGATGTCACCTAGTTTTTCGAAGAAGTGGTACTTTTTTCCTATTGTGTGCAAAACAAGGGCAATCAAGAGGAAGGATAATGATCATTCCCCTGCCTCTTCGTCTTGGCATCCTCTACATAAGTCCGATATGCTGATGACCATTCTCATCATGTTAGTACCCAATGAGTAGTGAACCCGTGAGAATGGCATTCAATAGAGAGAGAGAGTCGAACACTGATAAGCTGGAGCAGAATTTCTGATTTTTTTATGGAAGTGTAGTGAACTTCACTACAAACAACCACTCATCGAACAGAACAACAACTCATCGAACAGAACCCCAACGACAAACGTCAGATGCCTCATCGAACAGAGCCACAACGATATATGTCAAATGTCACACACACGCCATTTGTCGCATTTGCCTTTTCCGGTTTTCTCGCTCTCTTCTTCGACGGCAGCCAACGACAGCGGACGTTCAGCCACACGACTCGTGCCATACAATAAAAAAGACATTTGTAAAATTATACATATATGCATTTCCAAACGCAATAAAGTTTTTAGTGAAGTAGTATTAATTGTATAGCGTTTATAATAGCACACTTCACAGAAGTATTTGGGCATAGGTTTCTGGAAACCCTGCATATTTCAAAACATGACCACCTGTCGTTGGCAATTTTTAGAAAGCTTCGTTGGATTTTGTGTTTTTTTCTCACTCTAGTGACTGTTGAGAGCAGCGTTTCGCTTGAATCGAGTGCTGACCCGATTTTGGTCAGCTTACAGTCTAAATCACTATGACCCAAATTAAAGTTATGATGTTTGTTGAGCTGGCATAGATTACTGAGACAGCTTTCTACTAACTTGGATTTTGTCACAATGGATTAGGTAGCTTCAATGGCCACCTGACTGTATATATGAAGATGTCAATATTTTTGTGATGTTTTGTGGCTTCACAGCCTGGAAGTACTGCTTGGTAGGCACTGCCAAAAGTCGGGGAGCTCTGTTCATCTTACCATTAATGCATGTCCCTAGTTCCTACCCCCTCGTTTGTTTTGGAACCGTCTGAGAAGACGGACATATGGTTTATTTTTATAAACCTGCTTTTCTCCCAGCATTCTCTTGTCGAAATGACAGTGGGGGGTAGTTTGTTTGAATGTCTTTATCATATTCATTATTGTTATTTGTAATAATATTTAATTACTTGCAATAACTAAATATGTGGGTTGTGGGAACTGCAAGCGGAATACGGCAATGTGAAAATTATGTCGCCCGCTTCTCTCACAAAATACATTTACTCATTTTAGAGCTGACAAAAATGGTTAACGTGGGCAGCAATCGTATTTTTAATGTTCTTAGTGCTTATACACTTTCAAAGTTCCAGTACGAAGTACCTACACATGCATAACCCTGTAGTGTAGCGCAAGAGGAAAATCTTTTCTGATCTCTGTCGCTATTTATATCAACTAAAGTAAAATATGTCACTCTTTTCTGAAGCAAGGTTGTGCTTGTTTGTATAAATACAGTTCCTTATTTTGACTCTTGACTGTTAAACTTTTTATCTTCAGCTTTCTCATGTCATATGAATAAACCATTGAGTTGTGATAGCTATCAGAGAGATGATTGGAAAAATTGTGTCTTCCTCACAAATATATTCGTATACTTCTTGGGTACCTACACAGCCGCACATACGCTTAATTATTTTCCAAAGTAAAAAAAAAATTCATTTGCAATGAGATTCAGGAATTCATACGTAATATGCTCTGGTGTTTCTTATCATGTTGATTTCCCCAGACGACTCTCCTTTGAATTGCTTTTGTTATGCAAATTACATTAGCCACCGTGTGTAGGTATGCGAGGGAAAAAATTACTAGATGGAAGTTCTTAATTTTCACTGTAAAAACCAACAGAAAAAAACTTGCACTCCGAACGAAACACTAATCCAGTTCCAATCAGGATTTTTTAATCCAAAAGAAGAGAAACTGAAAAAAAATTTTAGGACTCACCCATTAATACGAAGTTTGTCGGTGTAGCCATGCTGCGTTTGCTCAGAACCAGTACAATTGATGAGTTCGAAGTCACCGTGATGATAACCAGGAATGGCATACAATAACCATACAGGGGTATGCTATACGTCAGTAGAGTATCACAGGAAACATTCATATAAGACACATTGTTGTACATTTGCATGCAGTCGTCGGGTGGCAACTGCATTAGCGATGCATTCCCATTCAGTTCGATATCCAGACTTGATAAAGAATCAAACGAATCATTCGTTGAACCAAATGTTTCATCTTCGAAGATACCCGCATCACTGCCGGTTCCACCCATGATAGGAACCATTGAAATGTTAATTGCCACGTGCAGATTGTATGTCTCTTCACTTTGCTTTTACTATGTAGCAATAATAGACGTTCGTCCTACTGTCGGGTTTTGTTCAGAGTCATTTTTGTTTTCCAGGAGCTGGTCTTGAGTTTCAATTTTGTGTGTATTGTCACAGGAAGAAATTTCCAGAGGTGGTAATCTAAAATTCGATAATACTCAATTCCGGGTAGCGTGCTACGGCACGATCCTGCTGATTTGGACTTTTGTATTTGAAGTTGTTGTTTTGTCATAACATGGGAACACGTATGTTTGTGGTTTTTGATGTTCTTAGACTGAAAGAAAAAAATTATATTGTTAAGCTAAGTTAGCCAAATTTTGGATATTGAGGAATGTTGTTCAATTAAGGTTAAAAAAATCATGGAATAAATGGGTTAGGAATTAGAAAGAAAAGCTTTTGATATTCAATTGATTCATATTTTTCTATATGAAAAGAAAAAAAGTCTATAGGATTTATATTCCAAGGCCAGACCGGACTTGCAACTAAAGTCTTTAAGGAACCCTCGTGTTATTAAAAAGTCTAACAGAGAAAGCTCCAGCACATTTGAAAGCATTATGCGTTACAATGCTAGTCAGATATTCTGTCAGTCTTGAAATATAAATTTTTTGGGTCATATTTGGTACACGATATTGTACCTTAATAAAATCACAGGTCTGTGAATTGAAAATTGTTCTAAAAATTGTGAGAAAATAAAACAGACTCTGAAAAAGTTCTCAGCTCATCAAATACTTAAACTAGCTCAGCCTCAACCATTATTTTTCGTCAACAATTTTCGGCGAGCTCTCTTGTATTATACTTGGTTGAGGTTTCTTTCCACTTCATTCAGCCATCCAGGACTATTTCCTTGTAATGCGCTTTCGAAAAACCGTCGAGGTGGAGCGTTGATGTCCATCCATGATGATGTCAAACTGTCGCAGCACGATGGCTGGGCGCCATGCGATTCATAATCTTCTAGGTATGTTCATGTTGCGGTAGAACTCGTACAGTTCGTTATTGTATCTTCTTCTCCACACATTGTCGGGAGCAACGATCATTCGAAACGATTTAAAGTCTCCTCATCCACTTTCAATAACGACCATGATTTTCTTGCCGTACAACAAGATTGATGACGAAGGTCATATAAAAACAATGCCTTCGCTTACAATACTTCTTTCATGTCTTTTTGAGAGTTTGGTGTTCTTCCCTTCGTTTCTCCTTCAAAATCTCGTTGTACTGGTCAAAGGCAATTCTTGTTATGATTTGAATTGCACTTATCGTACTTTTTTTAGTTGAATTTGCCTGCCTACATTCTTAATCGAACCAATGGTTTCGTTTTGGAGGTCGAGTGAAACCCAGAACCTCAGAGGCAGCGGTTCTGATGGCTTGTTGGCATTTCTGCCACTGGTCTTCAATGCTTAATGCTGGTGGCATAGGATTCAAGCATAGTTATATTGACACTCGATTGTGGAGAAGGCTGTGGCAATCTCTTTCGATTGAAGTTTTCCTATACGTCATATCCTTTCACAGCATTGATTCAAGCAATTTGTGCACAGGATATCCTCATTCGTACATTGGCCATAACAAGGTAGTTGTCTGAGTTAAAGATGGTCTTGAGTTACATCGTCAAGGACAATTTTCGTGTCGTGACTAAAATATTGCTGATTTGCTTCTTGAGCTTGTAGAAACAGTCTTCGGCGTTAATGCATATTATATTAGGCTAATGGGTTGTTTCTACTGTCCGTCACCATGAGCGTTTTTCTCTCAACCCTTTTTTTTAAGAAATGGAAGGACCTACAATTTTTAGGCGACTCTGAATAACTTATCGAGAATGAAGTTATTGTTGAAGGATATTTGCTTTAAGTTTTCGGATAAGCCCTGTTGTAAACATATAGTAAAAACTATAGTTTCATACCCATCCAGGGTGAGTACGAAACTAGTCTTTAAAAGTTATATAGTATTGAAGGACTTGCCAATTCCTCGCGAAAGGTGATACCCATGTAGCAAATTTTTTGTTTTCTGTTGGGATTCGAACCCCAAACCATCCACATAAGAGCCAGCCATGCTAACCATTTTGCTACAAACACCAGACCTTTCGTTTTTCCTTAATAAACAGCCAGTGTGCGGCGCTTAGCTACCGTGCGCAACACACTCCGCAAAACTTTTCTACATATGCATGTACCTGTAAATGTTTTGAAATGAAAAACAGACATTGTCAGGCAATTTTGGGCATCATTTCAATGTACATATTCTAAAGTTAGTGACAAAATTTCATAGCAACATAAGATTTCTTCACAAATTCACCGAAAGAAATCCTTCTGCTATCTAAATCCTTCACATTTTGAATAATAAAAGTGTAACGATCACAACCAATCCAACGGTTTGAGGAAATCAATGCTCTTGACAGAATCTTGCTCAAGGAGCACTTCCAGAAACTTGGAAAAATTCCCTCTTTTCGTTAGCATCGAGAACAAAATGCTATTGAATATCTTCAAAGAGCTCGTGGTTCGGTTAATTGCCATATAGAAGAATATTTTTGCAGCACTTTCCTATTTTTTGATTTATTGAAATATAAAAAAAACCTATTTTGCAACACTAAGAACATGTGAAAACACATAAAAATGTACAAATATGGCGAATTATGCATATTATAAAAAAAACCAACCCTTTCAGCCATTAATTTTCAAAATCTAATAAAAACGTTTTAATAACGTCTTTTAAGGGCCCGTTGATAGCTACTTTTTGATAATATCATATCCGAGAATCAAACATTCAGAAGTAAGCAGAGGCAATACAAAAAATTTCTGAAAAAGTCACGAGTTGTAAGAGTTTAATTTAAATGCTGCAGCCAAACTAGGATTTTTTGTTGAAACATGACGGCCAATAGCTTGGGTAAAACGAAACCAACTACCATATAAGTGTTATACATCAGAAAACACACATTTGGTGTCATTTCTAGGTGATGTTGTTTCAAAATCCCACGAAATGAAAACGGGTGCCTATCGAAAATATTTGCTTGAACAAATTTAAACGCAAGTTTCTATATGCCTTCTATTTGTTGAACATTTGAATGTAAAGAAACGGAAAAGTCTGCAAAAAGATCTTAATAAAAAAATTCTTGTATAGCTTTTAAATCAACATAATATCAACATGTATCAACCAACATGATCTTCATGAGCAATCTGAAATATCAAAAGCTGCTTGAAAGCTTTGCTCGATCCTCGCTGGTATAACGCTGAAAGTCCCGTCAGCTAATAATTAAAAAATAATTCAATATACAAAAATTTCTTGTCGTGTTTTCCTCGAAGGTTGAGTATTGTATATGGAAAATTGGTTTCCATTACTGTTCCTTGGTGGAAAAGGTTTTTTATTTTTATTTACATTTACATTTACATGAAACCTACTCCACACATAAATCTGCGGAGTAGGGGGGTTGCAGCCGGGCGACAAAGACCAGTAACGGACGGTCCCCCATCTTGTCACTAACAGCGCTCATTCAGATTTAATTACAGTGTTCTAATGGGAACCGACTCTATTTATTTTTTTATTTTTAATTCATTTTTATTCAATTTTTCTTATATCTACTTACATGCTAACAAAAATGTGTAAAATTAGCTTATACAGGGTGTCCCGTAATTCGTTTTACATACTTTGGGATATGATTCTTGGTCATATTCTAAGAAAAAAATTGTTCTACAGTAAAGTCCGTTTCTCAAGTTTGACATCAGTTTTTGACAATTTAAAAAAAGGCTAACTTTGGTGTACCCTGACCTGTGTTAAATTCGATATCTCTGTCAATACTGATGATAGAGACCTAATCTTAGACTAAATTTTTTGTAGAAATAACAACCTTTAAGACTGTATTTAAATTAGGCTTCCATAGGTTTAGGGTTGCCAGATTTTCAATTTTAAGTGGTGTTCAAATTTTCTTCCCAAAACAAAGTTTTGACTTTGAGGTCATTTTTTTGGAGAAAAGGCCTGGTAAACATAGATTTTCTTTATTTTTTACAGATGAACAAAACAATAATTAAGAAAAAACTCAGCATTAAATTAGCTCAAAAACCCATACATTTTATGATACTAAGAAAAATACGAAATGGGAAAAATTTAAAAAAAAATAAAAAAAAGTTCTTGCTTTGAGGTTTGTTTGAATAAAACAATAATATGATCACTTTTAGTAGTTTTTTTATGTATTTAATACAAATACAATTATAACATGTGCTCAAAGCCCCATCCTTCGTTTTAAATCCATGCCAGAGCCCGTTTTTGGATTTCATTGTGGGTGTTTGCTGTCGATAACTCTTGTCTTACTTGTAGTCTTGTAATCTTTGAAACTGTATTTAAATTTGACTCCTGTAGGCTAAGGGTTGCCAGATTTTCAGTTAGTATAAAGTTCCTGGTATCCTTTGTTGTGCTTTTCTTCAATTTCCATTTAAAAACTCATATAAGAAAAAAAATGTCTGCGCATTCTTCTCTCGTAAATGAAAGCATTTCAAAAAACTCTCTGATCAAACTGCAATCGTGACTTAATTTGACAAACTAATGAACAAATTTGTTTTCTTATTCTTTTATACGACTTATTTACCTATTGAACATTCATACCCCAAATTTAAAGCAAACATCCACAATGAAATCCAAAAACGGGCTCTGGCATGGATTCAAAACGAAGGATGGGGCTTTGAGCACTTGTTATAATTGTATTTGTATTAAATACATAAAAAAACTACTAAAAGTGATCATATTATTGTTTTATTCAAACAAACCTCAAAGCAAAAACTTTTTTTTTTTTTTTTTAAATTATTCCCATTTCGTATTTTTCTTAGTATCATAAAATGTATGGGTTTTTGAGCTAATTTAATGCTGAGTTTTTTCTTTATTATTGTTTTGTTCATCTGTAAAAAATAAAGAAACTCTATGTTTATAAGGCCTTTTCTCCCAAAAAATGACCTCAAAGTCAAAACTTTGTTTTGGGAAGAAAATTTGAACACCACTTAAAATTGAAAATCTGGCAACCCTAAGCCTATGGAAGCCTAATTTAAATACAGTCTTAAAGGTTGTTATTTCTACAAAAAATTGAGTCTAAGATTAGTTTCCTATCATCAGTTTCGACAGAGATATCGAATTTAACAAAGGTCAGGGTACACCAAAGTTAGCCTTTTTTTAAATTGTCAAAAAGTGATGTCAAACTTGAGAAACGGACTTTACTGTAGAACAATTTTTTTCTTAGAATATGACCAAGAATCATATCCCAAAGTATGTAAATCGAATTACGGGACACCCTGTATAATAACTTAATTAACTTACTGACCCTAGGCGGGTACTCTAAATTATTCAATATCTTACTACTAGTGCCTTTCGGCCTTAAGATACCTTATGAATCAAAACTAGAACAAGTTAAAACTAAGAAAATTTTAAAAAACTTAGTTAGATAGATCATGTTTTTTGTTTTCTTAAAACTAATTAAAACTAATTAAAACTACTTAAATCTACTTAACCGACCTTTTCGGTTGACAAGGCCGTTGTCGAGAGAGAGAGAAATTTTATTTTCGCACTAATTTTTTAAAGAATTTATTAATTTAAATTTTTCGTATAAATTCTGCTGGCTTTCATGATCATGAGTATTCAATGCATTTGCCTTCCTGTAAAACTCATCACTTTTACCATCTTACATCACTGAAACTGCACATCATTTTCGTAGCAAGTATAAATTTGTTTTTCTGCTGACTTATAATTTTCTTCTAAGGCCCTGAATAATTTCTAAACCTAATCTTTCACTCGCTCTAACACTCCCGCTAGCCATATTTATATAAAAATTCCGCGCACCGTGCACATTACAAGTAGGTAAACACAAGACTGAAGACTAAGACTGAACACATTCTACTCCATTTCCAAAAACGCTGTTGTTTTAAAGAACAGTTGAGGCCCCGGCCCATAGAATTTAGAAATTGCGTCCGTTCGCTGCCGGATTCAACTGACAGCAGTGAGCTTTACCGGACATAACGGATTGGGGTGACCCATAGAATCCGTTGCGGTGTTTTGACAGATATAAATGAGTCAATATATTCATAGAGAGAAACTAGAGATGAGTCAACTGCTTCTAGAAATGAGTAAGGTCTTCATGAAATTTGTCACAGTTAAAGTTTTTTTGAGGTGGTGTATGTAGAACTTTGTAAAGTTTTCATAAAAGTAACTTCCGAAGAACAGCGGAATAAAACATTTTGAGTACGAATTATGAGTACAAAATATAAAAGTGAGGACAAAGTCATTGATAACTCACGAATCACAACTTACCAGAACGTCACAACGTTGTGACTTGTGACTTTTTGCCAGAATCGGGCTGTTAGATTCGTATGCAGTTATACAATGTGAATTTTTATACAAGTTATACAAGGAATATTTCTTATGAGCCGTAGGTGTTTGACTCACACAAAGACAATCTGTCAAAACTAAAGAGAAATAATTTACCGTGTGTATTTAATCGAGCTGTCAGTTGAATCCGGCAGAGAACGAACCCAACGGATTCTATGGGTCGGGGCCTTTAAACAAACATGTCCACCTGCGAAGCATCAACAGTTTTTACACAAAAACTACATTAATTGACCAAACTTCACAACATATACTTTAAAGTACAGTTGTGCTGATAAGGATAAAACACAACGCATGGCATTGCCAATAATTTATTTTTTATTTTTCTTTGATTTCTCATTGCTACCGACCATGCAAAGGTTTTTCCACAGTTGTGGTTTAGATTTTCGACAAATTTTTGAATGTCATTTGTTATTGTGTTGCAGCGTAGAACTTTGTATCGGGATAAATTAATAAATTTAGCATTAAGGTTCGTTTCATAATTTCTAAAAATGCTCATCTAGATTCCCTTGATTACGACATAAATTGGCAAAAGTACACAGATGCTTCGTTTCTTACAAGCGTTCAATGTCCTTGCCGACTCATCGAAGAGTTTCGCTATTGGTTTTACTTTATTCATTGAGCCCATATCAATTTATAACTTCTATCCTTGCACTGGATACGTCATTGGCAACATACTATACTATTCTCTACCCTAAACGAATAGGAATAAAAATATTCAATTTTATATGAAACACATTTCTGTGCATTAAAATTTCAAATACTACCTCTGTAGAGCAAAATGTTCTCGTAAATGAATCTGCTTGCACAATTAATGAGTGTTTCTTACAATACCTTCAACGCAGTATACCCATTTACCTACTTCGCTAAATAACCTTTTTCCAGTGAGATTCATGAGAATTACTCAACAAATTATAATTACCCAACAGTAATGGGATCCTTCCTTTAAATCTTTTCGTATTTTTAATGTGCGCATTTTGTTTGCAGAACACTAAAAGAGTCTGCAAAGCCAGTCGTCGTAAATCATTTAAATATGAAAAGTATATCAATTTTTAGAATTTTTTATGGCTTCAGTAAGGCACCACTCTAAAGAGTGCAAACAAAAGCTGGACTATTTATATTTTAGAGTATATACACACATAGCCATTATTAAAAAGTTCTAAACGATTGAACAATTTTCTCCAAGTCGTTGGTAGTAAGTTATGATGTATCGATTTTTGTAAGAAGAAACATTTATCTGTTTGAATTTTTGAAATCACATTCACCGACCTAACCATACATACATATCGTCATTTGATACCAAGTAGATAGAGTGCTCCTTAATTATTTCGTTTGTCCTTTCATCGGAATGTTTATTTTAGGTTCAAAATAGCGAAAAGCAAGGCATTTTCAAAACTCAAAAGTGTGTATTCTGTAAGTGAATTGAAAAAGTTTTTTAGGGGCGGAATTGAAAAGAAGCGAAATGATGTAGGATTTTCTTGGCATCAGAAATACATAATTGTTTTTGTCTAGGAGGATCGGGTATGAAAAATTAGTTCTCGCAGGCTTTGGCTTGACATTTACAGTAAAAAATTTACATTCCTTTAGACAAGGAGCTGCTTAATTGACCATTCATTCAACTGTTTATGAATCAGGTTTTGCTATAATTTCTCTTATTAACATATTCTCTATTTTCTTTCTCATCCTGTTTTCAATTATTGTTTTCATGCGATCAAATAACAGTAGCCGAGTTTTATTGGGAACAGCCATCCATTTCCATTTGGACTCCACTACTGAAATTCTATGAAAAATCATATTTTTTCTAATAAATAAATTATTCTATTCTATCTATGTATATATATAAAAATCAATTGCTGTTCGTTAGTCTAGCTAAAACTAGAGAACGGCTGAATGGATTTATCTTATCTTGGTATTGAAATGTTCGTGGAAGTCTAGGGAAGGTTTAAAAGGTAAGTAATTATGAAAAAAGGAATTGGAATATAGTAAATATAACAATTTCTTTATTCTTAACTGTAATGAATAAAAAATTTATTTCAAACAATATTTTTGTTTTTTATTTTAATCATTTTTGACAGCAAAAAATTAAATTAATAAATAGCAAATAATAAGATTATTTGATTTTTTGTTTTTGAAAATTATTTGAATTTTTTGACTGGTTAGAAATTAATTTATTGCCCATAAGTACAATAGACTATACTTCATCGCAAAGCGTGGATTGCCACATGCGCACATTTTACTCTGGTTAGTGGGAAAATAAGGCCGGATGAGATTGATTCCATAATTTCAGCTGTAATTCCAGATGAAACAGTTGACCCAAAATTGCATGCAGTAGTTACCAAACACATGATACATGGACCCTGCGGACTCTTCAACTACAATTCACCCTGTATGGTCGACGGCAAGTGTTCCAAGCGATACCCGATACCCAAGAGACCTGCTTGCTGAAACCATAACGGGAAATGGATACCCATTGTATCGTCGGCGATCAGTTGCTGACAATGGGCGATCGGTAATTGTCAAGGTAAGAGGACAAATTGTTGATGTAGACAATCGTTGGATTGTGCCATACTCGCCAATATTGTCCAAAGCTTTTGAGACTCATATCAATGTGGAATATTATAACTCTGTGTAGTCGACAAAGTACATATGTAAATATGTTAACAAATGTAGCGATATGGCTGTCTTCGCTGTAACCAATGCAAATGTTGAAATATCACAGTACCAGATGGGTCGCTGTCACTATGTAAGTAGCAACGAAGCAATTTGGCGTATCTTTTCATTTGCTATCCATGAAAGACACCCTACAGTAGTCCATTTGGCAGTTCATTTAGAAAATGGTCAACGAGTTTATTTTAATAAATCGAACGCGTCAGACAGAGCGGCATGTCCACCGTCGACAACATTGACAAGCTTATTTACAGTCTGTCAAAGTGATGATTTTGCTCGCACTTTACTGTATGCTGACATGCCACGCTATTACACATGGAATGCGTCATCGAAATCGTTTCTGTGTCGAAAACAATTAACACCAGTTGCAGGGAATCCAAATGTATTTACTTCTGACGCTCTGGGTCGCATCTACATAGTACATCCAAATAACGACGAATGTTATTATTTGCGATTGTTGTTGGTGAATGCTCGTTGTCCGACATCGTTTAAACAACAGGGAACAGTTAATGGACAGCTGTGTGCGACTTACCGTGAGGCATGTCAACTATTACATTTACTTGAGAATGCATGCTTTAAAATCATCGAATTTATGGCGGTACGTAAAAACACTCCAATTAAAAACTAACATGCGAGTATTTTTGCAACATGATGAAACCGCAAATGTGTTTGCGAAGCAGTTGTTAGACATTGGAAATAATAAAGTTGCAGTGGACACCTCGACCGGATTCATCACATTACCCACAGATTTCTGTCACATCACACAATCAAAAGAGGAGCTTTGTCAGCGTGTTTTCCCGGATATAGCGCAAAAGTTCAATAACCATAATGAGCTGAGTGAACGAGCAATATTGGCAGCAAAAAATTAAGATGTAGAGGATCTCAATGCGACCATTCAGAATTTTGTTGGTTTCCTTCAAATCAGTCGACACCGTTATGAACCAGGACGACATAGTCAACTATCCCACGGAATTTTTAAATTCAATGGAATTGCCTGGACAATCACCTCACAATTTGCAGTTAAAAATAGGATCAGTTATCATCATGCTGCGTAACATTAATCAACCTCGACTGTGCAATGGAACAAGACAGGCTGTGAAAAAGCTGATGAATAACGTCATTGAAGCAACAACCATAAAAGGAAAATACAAAGGAGAGAATGTCTGGATCCAGCGAATACCGATGATTCCAACGGATTTACCATTCGATTTTAAACGGTTACAATTTCCAGAACGTCTGGCCTTTGCGATGATCATAAATAAATCACAAGGACAGTCGTTAGAAGTTTGCGGAATCAACTTGGAGTTTTCCTGTTTAGCAATCAACTTGGAGTTTTCCTGTTTCGCGCATGGACAATTATACGTCGCATGTTCGCGCGTCGGAAAACCGTCTAATATATAGTTTATGAGAGAGCTTTAAATTGACTAACAGACTGTATAATAACAGTGTATGTCTGTCAATATCAAATTTAAACCTTATAAATAGCCACTATTTTAGGAGAACTCTGTTTTGTAAGTAAGCAACATGATGTGCCGAAAATAATAAAAAAATTTCAATCTTCATTAAAAAATGCTTTTTTTTTGTATTAAATACGGATTTGTTTTGTTTGTTTTGAAATTAATTTAGGCAAAAGTATAGGTCTTTTATTTATCAGAACAAAAAAAAAACATTTTTGATACATTTTCTTAAGTGTATACTATTGACTCTGGCGTATACGTACTATTTCTTTTTTTCTTAATTTTATTCTGATAACAGATCGTAGCTACTTTCAATACATTTTGTATTTAAGAGTTCAATGAGAAAAATTTTATTTGCTGATTGTTACTGAATTAATTTCTTCTGTGATTTTATCAATTAAAATTCATTGAACTTATCCCTCAGTGACATAGACTTATATTTCATTCACATATTTGCACGTGAACTTAAGATTCCCTCAGGAAAGGAGTTGGAAATGGAAACATAGAAACTACTGGAC